>CM060170.1:30764352-31456886 GCA_020352615.2 Yoshiicerus persimilis | reverse complement strand
TAATTTCCGGAAGTATCAAAATTAATCGTTACGTGTTTGCTTTGCCCGTAGAAAAGATACTAATATCAGAAACCACGCACGAGACAAACACACCGGATGGCAACCACATGCGTGTTGCAGTTCGTAAGTGATTTTAACTATAAATAAGTATTTAATGACGATATTTTATTACCACATAAGTACAACGGCAAAATATCTTACGACAATGCAATTCCGATGAATGTCGTATGTAGCATTAATTCGTATTTACATAAGTATACCTAAGTCAACAACTACGGCACTAAGATTCCACGTATTGATGTTGATGACTTACTACGTCGATAATGGTATAATTAGTGTTGCCCTTAATTTTTCTATTCCTTAATGCCGAAAATCAATATTATCTCAATTTTGACTATGGTTACCAGATCCTAATAATACATAAATCATTAAACTAGGGGCTTTTCTCAAATCGTCACCATTTCATATTTGACATTATATTTGAACGTAAAGGGCAAGCCTGACTAGCTTACTGGTATGGACACTCATTCCTATCCAGAAGGTCCCGGGTTCGATTCCTGGCTTGGGGCTTGCTGACATTGGTACTTGGATTGGGTTTTTTCCAAAGCTAGTAGTATACAATATTACTATAATGCAATGGTTTTTCCCGGTCCCCACTAACTGACTTGTCAGATAGGAGAAATGCCCTTAATTGGGGAGTACCATAACATTTCTGTCTCTATCCGCTTAAATGCTTCCTTTCCTTCGCGCACCTTTCCTCGTCCTGCAATTTTACTAAGACTTCTAACCTATCCTTGAAATGAAAACTCTGAGATGTGCCATGCGAGCCAAATCACGGAGTATAAACCCCCTCCTTTATCCTTTTATATTTGAACGTAATCTATTTGTCTCTAAGCAAGCAATCAAAGCAGTTGAGGTTGATTTCTAATTTTCTATCAACTAGTATACTGTTTTAGGGTGTCCTTTTCTTTTACCAAACGATAAATAATTTTTAAGAAGAACTAGGTATTATACAATAAATATAAATAGGAGGCTTTCCTGAGTGAATAAATGAATGAACAAACATGATTGATATTTTTGGAGGATTTGAAAAACAATACTCAAAAACGAAAATTTACTGAGCTAGATAATTAAGCAAGATAGTTGGCCTTTATTAAGCCTTTATCTACTGCAAAAGTTTATACAATCGAATAGACATTACAGTGCCTATTGAATCGATATCGTATTGAAGAATAATATTTTTGGTATGCCCTCAACTGCAAATAATTTCATTTCACTGTATACCCGAACAATCAGGATGTTATTTATAAGGAGACTGTAAAGGTCACCGGGGTGCTCATGTAAAGAATTCCGAACGTTATTTAGTGAGTATACTTTATATAAATTTCATGCACAGATCGTAATTTGAAACTTCAGATCTTCCGATATTTTTGTTGACTGTTAATTCTGAAGGCTGCTTAATCTTTGTTAATCTCAAGATCATTTCGTACCCACTCACCATTGTTTTGTCTGGTCTTAGTAGACAGACAAAAATCTAAAGTCGCTTTGATTAAGAGCTCTGAAGTGAGTGAGTAAAGCTAGTGAGCACAGTGAGATAAGAGATTGAATGATACCATATCTAATCGACTAATCCCTATTAGTATGTAATGTGATTGAAAATGGAAATGAGTATAGCATTGTTAACTTTTAAAATAGTGTCAGAAAGGACGGCAAGTAAGCCACAAAGAATAACACAGTCTGCTGCATGTCAACCGGAACCGAGAACAGTTGAGCTGTCAGTGAAATTCGATCCTCACATTATTTACATCCCTCGCTGCGTCAGACTAGAACGGTCAGTCAGTATTTACATATCCGTTTTTAGCTTTCTTAATTCTGATGAATTCGATTTCTTAGAATGCGATAAGAATTACTAATATTTATTCAACTGTGATTTACTACTTAATAACAAACGCAAAAATAAAATTGACAGATGCGGAGGCTGCTGTGCGACTAACATCCTAAGTTGTGAACCTGTTGCCAGTGAAATAAAGCCCGTAGAAGTGTTGGTAAGATGACTACATGATTACAAACACTTATACTCATTCACTCTCCCAACCTCATCAATCAACCAGTAAAAAAATAAACACCACTTCATCGTTTGCAAGAATATTATTTGCAGATTATTTAAGAGTCGAGAATCAAGATCCAATGATTCATAATACCTTTTTGCAGAGAATAATGTCCCGGAACGTTTGTTTACAATATGGGTTTCAATATCTCGCAATTGGTGTAACGTAAACACTTTTTACAGCATGTATCTAAGAGTTAGAAATCAGGAGGGATTTCAATAAATATCACTTAGTTTGAATATCACTCTGACCTGAAATGCTATTCGAACTTACCCTTATGAGAACTTCCTTCTAAATATACAGCATTCACATGCAACCATAAAATTGCAAATTGACTTTCAAATGTAAACAACATTGCTCCAGATTTCACACATACACATAAATGATCCCATGCTTTAATTAACAGAAGTAAACATCTTCAAATTTCATGATTAATGGCATGAATGACTATTAATGTGTACTATGATTAGGTCAACAAATTTGCATACATTGGGGATGATAAAACGGAAGAGATGAGTTTCTTGGAACAAGAAAGTGTGATGATGGAACAACATACAAAGTGCGAATGTAAATGCCGCGTTAAGGAGCAGGTAAACAGAATTTTCCACTCTTTATAAATATTTTACTTTATTTAGGTATTAGTGCTGCGATGCGAAAGAGTCATTTATTTAAGTAGCTGCACAAATATGTAATTCACGATAATGATAAATGAAAACACGATAGGTGTATGTTACACCACTATTCTATAGTTTTCCATTAATTGCGTAATTGTTGTCGTTAACAGCGTTAGCAATCCTTTTATAAACAGAGAATGTTGCAAATAGTATGTTTAGATAGAAAGGTAATAACTCACAACTGAGCTGAAACAAATCAGATTTTCAAAATAATTGGTTTTTTCTGCATAAAGTAATTATGAATTCTATATCATGAAGACTAAGAAGACAAAAGGTCAAACTGAAGTAAAATGGTTATCTATCTATCTATAGTTTATGTCATGTTTAGTAATTGAATGTAAATTCAACTGTACACTACTGTATTGTTGACGGTATTATTTGCCGAACATTGTCATGTAGTGCACAATTGATGCCTCTATTCAGTTGTTTTAAAAATGAAAGTTGCTTTTATCTCTTAGGACTGCAGCTCTCGGCACGAGTACATTGAGGATGAGTGCCAATGTGTCTGTCGCAATCGGGAAGACCATGAAAAATGCTCTTCACAGCGCCATAAAATTTGGGACCCTAATACATGTGAATGCTCCTGTCGAGAAATAAAGGATTGCAATAGTGGATTCGTTTTCAGTCTCCGCAGCTGTAAATGTGAATTACTGCCGTCAGCCTTAGATACAACAGGACGGAGGGGAAGAAAAAGGAGGAACCATAATATTACTACAACCATGACACCACAACCTGCCTAGTTATCTTTCGGAGTATTAAAGTTTACAATAGACTCCTAGCTTTCCCATTCTTACAATCTTTCTCTTGTCACTACTATTGACACCAATGCATTTTAGTTTCCGCTATTAAATTAATATTGTGCTGCATGTTATGATATTTATGTACGAATTAACATTTTTTAAATCTGGATTTGCCCAACTACTCTAAGTGAGAAAAATGGTTAAATCATAACTGTATAACTAAATAAATAAGTGCTAACAAGCTGTAGAAATATCCCTGTAAATACCATTACATAAGTTGTAATGTTACATAGGTGGGAGTAATCAACACTAATCACAATTTATAAGTAATTGTACAACAATCAAATGTATTATGTCCTACAGTACCAAAATGTACCATAAAATTGTGCCTAATCCAAGACTGAACAATTTTTAAATGTACCATTAAGCTGTTGCTCAGTCTTGACAGAATCAATGTAAAAACCCACATAAACATTAAACTTTTGGTTTACTTATAAGCTACATATGAAATATACAATAAATATGTACTGTGGCACACTGAAATCTTACTGTACACTACAGAAGACTATGTGCTACCGTAATACGCAAGTGCCAAATATCGTAATAAATAATTATAACTTTAAGTTGGACTGATTACTCGTATGTATACTGTATACAAAGTAATGCTTTTATTGATCCACTGAAGCGCTTCTTTGCTGTGAATAAAATTCTAATTTTGCAAATTATAAATGGTTTTATCGGTGAAAAGCTAAACAAGACGTTAATTTAAAAATACCAATTGACTAATGTTAATAGCCCACTTCAGAGCATTACAGCAATATTATTTTGTTAAGAAAGAATTCCGTAGAAAGTAGACTGTTATTAGTTGAGAAATAGGAATAAGAAAAATTGAGCAATATTTTTTATCTTATTGGTATTGTCTAATTAGTGAATTTTCAAGTTTCTACTGGTAAAACCATTTTCAATATGGAAAATTATAATTTATTCACGCGCGGCCAAATGGTTTTATAATGATTCATCGTGATCTACGATCTATGTAATATATGATTCTCATTTAGTACATTTTTAGGCCGCTGCATATCCTTAAACTTGTAGACACTAAAAATACCCTCTTAAAACCTTAAAAGCATTATTGGTCAAAGAAATCCAAAGTAATCAACTGAAAAGTAAAACTAACCATTCTTACCTTCCACGCAATTCATCGTAATTTTTACCAAAAATATTTTGTCCTTAAAAAGGTGAGTAATATACTGCTTTTGCCAATGCTCAAAGTTGGTTTAAATCATACAAAATATTAATGATACAAATAAGGCTAAAAATGTCTAGGGCTCCAATCGTAAATAAAGAAATGCGAGAATACATATCTCTTGGAAGGCTGAATTGAGATGAGAAACGAAACGTATACACGGTATAAAAGGAGAGATTGTATTTTTGTCAACTCATTAGTTTGATTTATAATACAAGTCTTGGGGAGTTCTCCGGACTCAAAGCTTTCCTCTTCAGTAACAAAGCACGGTGTTAACTGATTCGTATTGGAAATGTCGTGTAGGAAATAAATTCATTGTGACTAATGAAAACCAATTTTGCCTGCATAAAGCATCACTGCTGACGGAGGGAACTCAGGAAACGCACAGATGTCTCAAATAGATTGCTTATTGATTCGACCCTACTTTTCCACCTAATAGGTGAACTCTAGCTGCATGCTGCATTCACCGTTCACCTCAATGTATTGAATTACATAAAAATCTGAAATTGCTATGGACAGAAGTTCATATGTTGCAAGAAATCTAACCATATCTACTTACATGAATGAGAAAATGAAATCGGGAAATATTCGACCCTGCTGAAATTGGATCAACGTAATCACAATACGGTATCTATTGGGTGAGTATGTGTTCAATATATGCTACAGTCGTTAATGATAGGTAAAGTCTGTCAATTCAGGTTATACAAACTCTTAAATTAGAATGCGGTATTTTTAGGATTCTAAAGTTTATTAGAAAATTGCAATAGTACCACTAAAATACTTTTACATTTGTATACTGTTGCAAATGGCCATGAACAATATGCACTAATATACCATATGAAAGAATATTACGTTTAGTATTTTATTTTAGTATGATACACAATAGCACTAACAGATCCAATCTTTGGTGCAAGGCAAATTTCAATGGAAGTGAGTGTGAATCAAAAATTTCCAAAAATATTTTTGATGTATTGAAATCAATGAACAACAATTTTTTGGCCATCAGCACAAACTTTTTCTCCCCTCGGGGCTGTTATTGACCGAACTAAGCCACATTAGTTTTTAAACAGTCAACACAACTAAAGAGCTAAGAATTAAACTTAGGTACTATGTACATCACATTACATTAAGAACATTACGAATTGAATAGTAAGCTATTTTATCAGTGTATATCTACCATTACTCTATGTACAACTAGTAAGGTATGTCTCCTTACACTTATAATGCGCATTCATAAACCTCAACTCTCAATACTATGTTCTTTGCAAGGATGCAAAAACCCATTTTTCGGATTTTGGGTTTATGGTATTTGAAATATAAATTTGTTTTATTAGTCTATTTGTCAAATATGTTCATATTTTGTAGTATATGCAATGACAAACTATAAGTTGACGGAGTGTTTCATAATTCCATCTAACAAAAACCCTACAGCCGATGGGGGTTTGATAAAATAGTGGGTCGGGTTTTAGATAAAAAAAACCCGAAACCCTGGGTCGGCAACACTGGTTCTCTGGTATGCATTTGTTAAAATTGTATCTCTCTGCACTGCGAGAAATAACTATGTGCTGACTTTGTTTACAGAGACTGCAGACTTTAAAAATGGAAAGGAAAATGCAATCGTTTGGGTTAGTAAACATTTAGTATATCTAGTATACAGCTCCAAGTCGGTTCTTTAGTTGGAAACCCTCTTGATAAAGTAGGATCACAACAGCGCTAATTAAATGAAACAGTCAGTCAATCAAATACATTCGCCAGTTTAACTTGGAAACAATTTAGGTCAAAAAACATTTAAGGTAGCTATTTATTTTTCATTGATTCATAAAATTTGCATATTTAATAAATGTCTTAAAGCAAAATTTTGATTTTCAGATGATACTCTTCACCAGTTATATTGGTATGCTAATAGCAAATGTGGGAATCGTCTTTCTGATCCATACAAGAATATCAGCAGAAGGAGCTCCTGCATCGGAATGGTGGACAATGTCTACTTGTAATCATGATTACATAGTTAAAAATTACCATAAGTATTGCTCATCTGCTTACGGAAGAAGAAGCGGCATTTATTACCCAGCCCCTGTTCTTAAATCCGACTATCATTTTTATCATGCCTATTCAAATTACGAAGGTGAGTCTAATTCATTGTATTGCAAACCAGAAACAGCTAAAACATTGTAGCTTTCTGTGCAGTCATGATAACATTCTTCATGCAATTAAGAATTCGTAATTACGTATTTAAAAACCTCCATAGAGATTGATTACGAAGATGAAGCTGAAAAGCTTATTGGTCTTTCAACGCCTTACAATCGTCTAGGTCCTTATTCACCGCAACCACAACAAGCCTACGCCCAGAAAACAAACTATCCTAACTACAAAACGTATAACACTAGGACGAAACGTCTTCAATATTATGGTTATAAAGGTATTATTGAGGGTTACAATGGCGAGTCAGTGTTCAGTATTAATCAGAACAGAAAAGTAAGAGATTCTGTCCAGACACTCATTGATTCATGCTGCAACGGCGGATGCGAAGCGACTGATTTTAAAGCTTTATGTCCTTAAAAATTCTCGATTCTTAAAAATATTACATAGGTGAAAATGTACTTCCTTCAAGTCAATTAGTAATTCACAACACTGGAAGAAGCAATTAGATATTCATTTAATAAAGAGATTGTGAAATTGAAAATTCCTAACTCTGACTTTCAATGTAGATTGCATAATAAAGAACAAATTATGTTGCTAAATATTTCAATAGGTTTCAATAATTAAAAATACACACATTATTTTTGATAAATATTTTTATATGCCCCTAATAAATAGCGTAATGCATTTTTGTTTAAATTCTTGTTTTACGACTGTATAAGTAGTACATATATTTTTGATGTTATACCTAAGTCCACATATCTGTAATGCCTAAAATATGTTTCACTTATTATTTTGTATTTTTTTACGTTGTTTTCATATTAAAACTTTAGAATTATGAATTTTTAGCTTACCTAATAAAATAGATAATATTACTACTAAAGATAAAGACATGTTATATAGTTTTCAATTGAAACAATACGTCGTTGATTTTTTTTGAAGTCTAACCGAATAAATCAATGCGCATTAAATATTTTTCCCAATTGTTTATTATTGCATTTCATTTTCTATTTACAACAGTTTAATTATCCAGCCATGCATGAACGTTTAAATCAGTACAATTAACATTCAAACCAGAAAAGTCATTAATTCCTTACAATCCTGGCTAATTAATCAAATCAACAATAGTACATTCATTCAAGAATGTCCACACTCAAATTTACAATTTTTATAATGTCGATTGGAAATTAGTTTTGGCAAAATAGCTACGGGTGGTAATAGTGGCAATAAATTACTCGATTTTCAAAAGAAATTAACATTTTGCGTTTAAAAGAAATCCATTATTTATTGAGGAAAAGCACGTCTAAGTAAATTATCTATCAATCCATAAGTTAGCTGGCTGTCAGCAATATATAACAATAATATTTGAGTGTACATTATTGTTATTCAGTGTCTTCTGCCACATTTGCTTACCGAAGTATTCAGCTACCATGTTTTAGGTTAAACGGAACAAAATTGTATATCGATTTTTATTTCATTTCAAAATTTGCTTCCATGAAAAGTGAAAAGCCTGTGTTTTTTTGATTTTCGAATGCAGTTACAAGAGCAAAAGTAAGTAGATTTCTCTATAGAACATCAACACATATATAAAGATAGGAGAAAATCATAGCAAAGATGTGAAAAGACAGGCGAACACAACTATCAGATTTCCTTGATACTATTGGTTTATTTTTGTTCATATTTGATGCCATCATTAGTTCCGAGATCAATTGCAAAAAATGATAACAAAGGTGCATCGGTGACTGGTAGAATTCTCCGACGATACGATTCTCTTGGTGTGCTTTCTTCGTTTTGTTTACTTCTGCTTGGATCACCAGCAGCATCGTGCGCTTCCTCCAGAGGTACACCTTCCCAAGGCCCCTGATTGGTTTCATTGGGAATCTCTGAGTCATCGGTCACCCGAGCTGGTTTCTGTGATAAAGTTTTACGCTGATAATATTCTAAATCTGAAAAACTGCCGATAGTATTTGCAGAATTGTCTCCAGCAGCTAAGCGGTCTTCAGACATTGTTGCTCTTGTCTGCACAGGAATGGCTTCCTGCCATCCTGACTTATCTTTCAACCCATACCCAATTATTCGAAACAGCAGAGGAAGGAGGTAGCTTGGAGTTTCTTGCTGTCCAATTCCATTTCCAGAAAGCATTAGAGAAATAGTCAATTGTTAGTCAAAAGTCCCAGCATTTTAGTAAAGCTTATTAATATACCCTTTTGAGTTCTATGCATAGGTATATATACTTTCAGCATATGTAGGTACAATTAATATTGTACTTCGAGGCATAGGACGTAAATAAGCGTGCAACAAGGTTTTAATTATATTTTATGGACAACAAACATGAAATACAAAATCAGCAAGGAAAGAAGACTCCTTGTTATTATTTAGGAAATGGTACACAAAAGGGAAAATGCTTGCGAACTTTAAGGTAGTGTTACATTTGCAGCAATTCCAAAGTTATACATAGTTAAAGTTAAAGAGATAAATTGCTAGCGTTTTTAAATACCAAGAATGGAATGTGCATGCAAGACAATGAACCTGATATTGAATTATAGCTGAACATGAGAATCGCTTTGTATTCATGCTCTTTTGGTTACATTTATTTTTGTGTATACCGACTATGTTTTCTTTTCTACTAAATCAGATCCATTGGTAACTATTTCTTCATACTAAAATGTGCAACAAAGATGCCTTACAATCTGCTAAAAACATCTTCCAATTTTTAGGACTTTTAGTAATCACACTTGTTCTAAGCAATTAATTTACCACTGTAAATCAAGCAGTAAAATGCAGCGCAATATGTTGTTATTGTTTTTTATCCGTTTTAGTCTACATATTTTAAAAAAACATTTGAACTACAATTAACACTATGTAAAATAAGTAACACATATATATGTGTTATAATACAAAACGATTAAAGTCATATAAATCTGCAAATGAATCTCTATGCTACAGAAATAATGCCAGCATGTTTAGTTATTGTGCTTTTGTGTCTTTGGCATGTTGCACTAATTACGTTTGAGTATATTAAAAAGACACTAGAAATTTCATATCTCGATGACCGTTAAAATCGATGGTGTATTGTGTTATATTTGCATACTTGTTAAAGGTCAAATAATTCACTAATTACTAATTACTTATCACATCAGACAGTGTGGCACGACAAATAGAAAGCAAATGACAAATAGTTTAGTTTTATTTTTGGCTGTCGTGGGTGGTATGCAGAAATTTCATGAATGCAAGCTGACTACTGCAGTTTAGCAAACCGAAGTGTAAATAATACTTTGTTATTGTTTGCTGAAGTCAACAACAATAAGAACATTGAAATTTATACTACAGAGTAATACCTAAGAAAACGCTTTGTAAGGTATAGAGTTGTAGAAATGAATAAATGACAAATTCCATGTTTAAAGCGTATCTCTATTACCATGAATTTCAAGTGGACCAAATGGTATCTAACTAAAAATCCAAGCTGATTAGCAGATCTGTAATGTTTAGCGAAGAAAGGCTTCTTTGCGTTGAATTTATAGACGAGTGATTTATACATGGAGTTATATTAACTGTATGAAATTCATGACACAAAATGAATAAGAAAAGTTGGCAGAAATTTGTTGTTATTAAGCTAGCATTATAAAACCTGGTTAGCAAAATAATATATTAAAAATAAACTCATTCACTCCGACGAAAATTTTATTATATTTTTTATTTTACTGACAAAATATTCCCTAAAAATGTGATTTTTTGAAATAAAGCTACATTCAAAATTGGAGAATAAATATTTTTTCTCTAAAGATTTGTCAATACTAAGAGTTTTCCACATTGAGAGCATTTATCAGTTACTTCTACTTTGAACAGAAATAGTTCACTAAGCTCACATTATATACAAATCAAAATAATTTATTTCCTGGTTCCTGTACATGGCTATCATCAATGTTGATTACACTAGCTATTTGACTAGGAATAATAATGAGTAACTATTCATCCCTACATGTATGAAAATCCTTTGACTGTAACAGATCCCGGAAATATTTTCACCATTTAATTCCTAGACGAAAACAGGACGACTCGGCAAATAACTATACTACTTTATGCCACATTGAAACAAACACACGTATCAGATAAATCAGATTGTCATGAACATCATGATCCTCAAGAACTGTGCAACAAGGCATGGTTACTTTTCTGTAAAAAGCAGGCATTCCAGATCTTAAGAAAGTGGATAGAAAATAACTAAAATATGCTGGAGGAGTTATATTGGAAAGTGCAAAGTCATCAGTGGAAGAAGTAATAATAAGCATTTACACATAAGAAGGAATAACACAGTTGCAGCACCACAATTGTTGATCAAGCTTAATATAGCTGATTATCATTTGTGAATTGAATCAGGGAACATACGTGCATGAATAAAAAATGGTAATCAGTCCCACCTTTTTCCTTCGTGAGGAGCGTCCACGTTTGTGATTGTTTTTTGCAGACGAAACCCCTTGACAAGTATCGTTTTGATTTTCAACCAAGTTTGGTGGGTTACTTGGGTTAGTAGTCAAGGCATTCTCAGAGGGCACATTTAATTTACGATTAGCAATACAATTAACATCGAGCAAACATTCAAGAGCTTTCCAAAGTTGGCTATCAGTTATTTGATCATTGCTTATGGAAGATTCATCTGGAAGATTTATGCGCACTCTATTTCTTTTCCGCTGTTGCTTTCGGTCTGACTGAGTCTCCTTCCTAGGCCTTCGCATTCTCAACTACTTCGTCAACATACAGTTATCAATACAGAGCAACATTATTGTCTCCCGCAGGTCTTTCAACTTTTATAAGAAATTATTACTAATTGATTTCACAAATATATCCATTAAATTAATGACATTAAGCCGTAAAACAAATATTTAACAATGAAAGCTTTTATATCTGTACGAAAGCTAAAAACATTTCCAAATGTATCATGACAAACAAACCAACACCGCAATAACAAATATTCAGATTTCGTTTAATCAAGATAATTGATGGTATTCACATTACCTTATCTCTACTGGTTGGGGGAAGAACAGTTGTTACTTGTATGCTAGCTCTGCAGACAAATAATAGTAAATATTATGATGAAAATATTGCACTCTACAATTCTACTAATAATTGTTCACTGAATAATAAAAAAATTTAATTGAAATGAAAGCAATTTTGGCATCTCTATCATATTAATTCATTAATTATTTGGAAAATTCATTTCCTAACTGTATTATGAATTTCAAGTTTTCAATTATTTGTACTTCCAGGTGTCAATAATTATTTGGGAAAATGATAGCGTTATGATAAAAATAACTGAAAAAGAACATTACGTCGGATTGATATCATTACAGTATTTCACGAGTTCGGAAGGAGAACACGGGGTTTTGCAGCATTCTTCTATGACTGAACGGGGTAATCGAAGGAATGTCCCTCGTCCTGAAGATTGCTGTTCTGTGAAGTTAATAACAAATCTTGCACAGTCAATAATGATTTTATTTATAATTTATTATTTAAAGCATGAAAATTACTATGAGGTTGCGTTATAATTAAATAGCTCGTTTTTCCTTTCCTGAGAATATTTAAATAAAGTAAAAGCTTTGAAAATACAGAATACATGAATATTTATTGCATATTATTATATGCCTTCTTCCATTTGATTAAGGCTGAGTAGTATTTTTTAGAGAGTCGCATGAAACACTGATAAACATTGCGCTTCAAAAAAGGTTTAAATATTCATGCAGCAAAATACACTGTAGAAATTTAAAAAGTCATAATACTGACAAAAAGTGTTCAGGTCGTTCAGATATTAGGTTACACTTATTTTGGGTCTGATACATATCTCAAATATTAAAATCATGGATTACCAGATATTTCTTACTTCAACCCGCATTTCATGCAACGAAAAATTAATTAAAATAAATATTATATACGGATTTAATTTTCAATCCATTGTGCTGCAAGTCATGAATTACGAGCATTTGCAGCCTGCAATAAAAATGAAATGAAAATATTTTAATGTTTGCCATACCATTGGTAATTTTTCGAATGCGAGGAACAGGACGATTTGTCTGGGAAGTGGCTACTTGATCCGGGGAAAAATATGATCGCCATTTACATGCATTTTCAATGGCACTTCTCAACCTAGTACCACACATTTGAACCTTCTCCTGGGCTGTACGTATGGGGCGACTAAATTGATAACGATTCTCCTGCGTTTCCATATTAATTGCTTCCTGTTCCCCCATATTGTCATTTGGTAAATGACTTTGGCCATCGGCTATATGGACAGTGTAGATTCCAAAGTAGACGATGAGAGTGGCACATTTTCCAACCATACCCAACATTGTCATTCGTTGTCTTTCAAAAGAAAACCTAACGATATCCCAAATTATGTCACATTTCTTTGTATTACAATGTATAAGTAGTGAGATTTCCGGACTTTTGTTAATAATGTCTGACTTAAGCTTTATTTAACAGACTACAATGCATTGTTTTAACCCATATTTTCTTCTAGCTGTAAGTATCATGTCTGAGTAACATTAAATCTCTCTTATAATAGTGCATTGCACTAAAGTAAGTGAGTGCAATTTGTTTTCTTGATTTGATAAAAAGTTAACCATTTCTAATGAGCATATTTTTCGTAATACATTGATTGGTTAAATGTAATTAGGTGAGATATGTGAATAGACTTTCAATGTTTATCTTCTGCTTAACCCTAGATATAGTTCACGTGTAAAATATAAATTAAGTTCATAATAGTTATCGTAAAATAAAATGCATACTGAGTGATGGGTGTGCTACATCACCACCCATCACTCAGAAAACTTGTATTTTGAAGCATACTACTGTGGGATAATCACCTTAATTTTTTTAAATCGGAAAAATAAGTTGCCAACAACCCGATTCGTAGATAGGTAAGTTTTTCTGAGAATAATTTGCTTAATATGAACTCTGCAGTAGAATGTATTAAACATATGCGTAGCTAATTTCATTCATGAGAAAGTTAGGATTGATTAGAATACATTCACCGTTCATGCACTATTCTTAGAAAATCGAAATGTACACCTGGTACACACTTGAGTTCTCGGGCTATCAGTGGAAATAAAAATATGTTCGCTGTAATGTACATGATTTAATTGCTTTTTCGTGTAAGATAAAAAAATTGCTTACGCAAGACATTTTTTATGTTGCCGTTGACATACTGCATTGCAAAGTTATGTATCTAGTAAATACAAAATAGCTACCTGTGATGCATTGCTCCTAAGACATATTAGATTTAGATATAAAGCCATTAACAATTAAGGCCATTATTACAGCTTCACTACATACTACACGTGAGCCAAAATTGAACTTCTTAAAAATAACGCTATTGACCGAATTAAAACTATGAAAAGTGAAACACAAACTATGTTACATTACTATTGTGATCCTTGCATAAAATACCATTAAATATTGGTTTAACGGTACAGCTTTGCCCGTGAGTAATAACTATTTAGAAAATTGTAATAAAACGTTTTACGAATAATTAAATTTTTAAGAGGATGCAAAGAAACCAATAAATGAAATGTCCCTTCAGCAAAAAACTGCTATACCCTCGCCTTGGCATAAAAATTTAACAATCTAGAAGTTGCCACCGAAGACGTTAGACGTTCAATATCTTTTATGTAGTTCATGTACCTATCATAATATCAACTACTGTTAATATTCATAAGCAATTAAATCATTATATGCACCTCTTACTTATTGTCATATAGGGTACCTTATTTTGTAGAAATTGGCAAAATCGCTCAGAAGGAAATTTTTAGATACCATGTATGCGAAAACCTCCAAAGCGTATCAAAATTTTTGTCCTTCACCTTGAGTACCGTAACTTGCAGAATCTCTTCTAAACATTGCTTTAAGTGATTGCTATTAACGACAAGGTTGCCGACCCAGGGTTTTTGGGCTTTTGTGTTAGTATTTGCGTTTTTGCTCAAAAACCCATGGGTTTTGCATCCTTGATTAACAAAGCGATTTAGTTTTTTGGGCATAGTGCGATCCTTATATTCTATGTTTATATCGCCAAAGTAGGTGTCTGTAATTTTATTAATTTTCCTACCAATTGAAATAATCTAGGCACAGATTATGTGCGCTTTTCATATGATTTTGCTTAGGTCTCTACAGAGTTAATTTACAGCTAATATTTATTTCCCTGAAAAGGCGTAATTAGTAGTAAATGAGTTACTTACCAAAAAAGGAAAATTGATTTGATGCTCACTGATAATATTTTGGGGTAACTGCAGATGGAATCCGGAAGTTGCCTTTTAGGAAGACAAAATTAGTTAAGCAGCACCAGTGTGTAAAATTAGGTTGAATAGCTACTACAGTTGGAAAACCGTTATATCTCCCGATGGCTGACTAAGAGAACTAATCGAGAGGGTTGAATCAGTATGAATGAAATTAATCCTTTGGTGTTATTTGCACGGAGATGTTGAATAGTCCGACTCAGAAACGATTCTCCAGCAGGAGAAATTTTGTCCCTACATTTGTTAGGCTTATTCATTTGGTCGAATGTACGGTAGTGTAGATTTAGATTGGATAACACATCTAAAGATATGGATTACATATGTATCAGGATAGAATTCATTCTTTCACAGTTGTCACATTCATCATGAACCATCTTACTCGCGTAACAAAATGCAATTTTCCAATATTTTCTACTGATATTCCAGCTTGCATTGATCTGACAAATACACTAAAGAAAATGTCATATGGAGCAAAAGCAATAAATACGGTAATATAAAAGGTAATTATGTTCCGTACAGGGAACACATTGCACAATCTTAAGTATTACAAATTAAATACGGTACAACAATATTACAATTGGTGATCCCCTTTCCATCAGCGTAGTGCCTACATGCCTATCATGCACTGCAAGTAAAGCACACTGCAAGCAAGAAATGGACAATGTGCAGTACAAAAATGCATGAAATGTACGAGATAGGTCATCCCCTTCAAAATTCGGCTTTGATAAATAACTACAGCGTTTTTATATGCACTTTTTACGGTTTCCATGCACCTTGCTGGATTTTTCCTTCTTCCCATGATTCCAACCACCATAATATCATTTATTTAGCTGATCCAAACTGTTGTTAGTGCTTTAGCTCGCAGTGGAGTCCCATGTGACTTATGGCATTTGTTAAATAACTTTCACTAGAACTTAAATTTTTTGCATAAGAACAAGGATCTTTCTAATGTATACCCAGTCTGATTATTATGCATCAACACTGATTGAATAGCATGCAATTATTGTCACCTATAGAGCATCTTTTTGTGAATATAATTGGCATAACTTCGTTCAAATCAATTGAGATTTGCTTAATGAAAATATTTAAAACGAAATGGAAGACTATTTAGTCCCAATTGACGGATGTGTCAAAATGGTTCTAACATTTTTATGTTAAAGCTATTTACTAGCTTTCCTCGTTACAATTAATCGCATGGTTCTAAATAGCATTTTTACCATTAAAATGCAATTTCATAAATTGTAATTACCATCATGATCATGAGTGATCATTCTGATCACAATGAACACTATGCAATATCCACTACCTTTGAGTATTATCCGTTCACTCAGAGTCTGAATTCTGAATGATGCCGTTCCCTTATAGGCTATGATTTTGTTCGGTTAGAAATTAGGTTCCGATTTTCATAGGTCGCGTCCTTTTATATATTCAGTATAATTTATCTTTTAGAAAGGACATTTTTATGCATTTTGTGCCTTTCGTGTACTCTGAATTTCGTGCAGGTGCACGCATGAAAACAATTTCGTACGCATCAATAAGAACACTGCTTTCCATATCTTTCCACATCAATTCTATAATTACTCTATCATGCTTTCTTGTACCTAGGAAATTCATCAAAGTTCCTACTGACGTTCATTGTGCGCATACAGGGTCAATCGTAGATATTGAAACTGTATGTTGGAATTACATTCATAACTGCTGGAGAAATGCCTTTCCAGTCAATTTTATCGAACATGTGAATATAATCAACGTTACATCATTGCTTAGATGTATATGTAAGTTACATGTACGTCGAAGTTTCCAAAATGAACATTGGATGGGTTTCAATGATATTGCCAAGCTTTGTCTACATGGAGTATTCTCTCTTTGAAATGGACGTTGAAATATTTTTTGCCTGAAAGTCTACAATGAGAAAGACTACAAATGTCAAAAGCTATGCTATGTCGATTAACATGGTCATCAGGTGATTACTTTTTCGAAAATCAGATAAAAGTTGCAGAAATAGTTTGATGTTCGACAAACCAACTTACAAACTTTATTTCTTTAACTAATGAACAAAAATTAGAGAGTCAATTTTAATTTGTACTGGAATTCGTAATTCTTATGTATTTGTGTAATTTACTATTATGACTATATTTACCTAGTGGGTACTTAATTACACAATGAACAACGAATAAACTGCCATTATAATATTTTTAAATACACTAAACTTAAAGACAACAATAAGACTTACGATTAGGTACTACCGGGCTAAGTACAAAGTGCTACGTATAGTATGTAGACGTACAACGAATTTTAAAAATACAGAGAGCGGACAAACATTTCATTTTATCGTTATGCTTAATTGCTACACCATGAGTACAAAACACGAGAACTGTGAATGAATTGGGTTGGCTTCCTTAACGGGCGAAAAGTATTTAGGACGCTGTTTCTCGTCTTCACTGGTACGAATAATGCGGGTAGGCAGCTAGCAAATACGACGACCCACACAGGTTCTGTGACTGAGCCATACTTACATTGACATGATGCGGAAGAGGAACGGTTAACTGCTGTGGAAGATGAGAGTGGAGGTGACCGGTCTGGGGAGTGTGTGGGATGGGGGAGGAAGGAAGTTGTGCAGAAACAGTGTCTGTGGGTTGTTGCACTGAGGAGGACGTCGTGGCAGTCTGCTGGTGATGGTTGGTGATGACACTGGGCGATGGCGAACTGACGCTGCAGATGGCAGCAGCCGTCAGGAAGTTATGCGCTGCGGATGAGTAGTGGTTGTGTGGACTGGGCACGTGGTGGTGCGAATGGTGAACGTGATTGGCTGCCGCCACGGCCACAGCGTGCTGGTGACTGGCCACTGCAAAGTGAGACATTTCAGACGCTGCGTTTTCCAGAATGGCTTGAGCGTTGGCCTGCGACACGCTAGCCAATGAGCACGAGGCGGACTGCGAGAGGGAGATGTGGGAGACTGGAGGTACGGAGATGATGTCTGCGACGGAAATGGAGGAAGAGGGAAGTCCATGGGGGAGTTGGTGGTGAAGGGGCGGCGTGATCGTGGTCTGAATGGAATGGTGGGCGGGACTAGGCGCTGCCATTTGTGCGAGGCACAGAGGGGACGTAGTAGAGCGGTTGGAGGAAGACGAGGAGGAGGAATTGGAGGAAGAGTTGATGGAGGACAGGATGGAGGAGTTGACTTCGTTAGTTCGTTCATTTTCCATGGTGGAGCTGGAGGTTACTGAAATGATGGACTGAATATCATGGCTGGAGCAGCCCCCTGCAGGCATCCCAGGAGTTGGTTTTGATTCGTTTGAATTGTGGCGCAGATTTACATTTTCTGGGGTTTCCTCAGCATTTTCAGGACTCAGTTCTTCTTCAGAACACAGTTGGCTGTCCGGGGGCTCCGAGATGGGTTTTAAAGGGTCTTGTGGGTGTTTGCGTAAATGTTTCCTTAAAGCTATTTTTCTGACGAATAAGCGTGAACAATACTGACAGGCATAGGGTCTTGGTTTGTTGGTGACATTTTTCGAACTCATCATTTCGTCCAAGAGAAGAGTTACGGGGATGTTGTTTGTTCCACCCAATGATGTTAAAGAGGAAGCTGCTGCGGATGAAGACGCGATAGAACTGGTACTGGATAAATTGCATTTAGATGACTGTGAAGTCTTCGTCGAAGAATTCTGCTGACTGATATTCTGGTCTAAGTTAAGAATCTTTAGGGCTTCTGGGTGGAATTTCTTAATGTGGGCTTTAAGACTTTGTCTCTGAATAAAATATTTGGTGCACAAAGGACATAGAAGAGTTTGTCCGAGTGCTTTGGCCTCTTCGTGGCGTGCCATGTGTTTCTCCAGACGATCTTTACCAGTAACAAATCGGAGACACTCAGGACATTGGTGTTTGTTTCCCATGCCGTGTAGTTTCACATGTTGCTTCAGTATATCAGGCCGAAGGAATTGTTTCTGACACATGGGACAATTGTGAATCTCATCTGTGCCATGAGATTTGAGGTGATCGCTCAGTTTATCTCTCCGAGAAAATCTCTTTTGACAAATATCACAAACAAACATTTTTTCCTCGGAGTGAACATACATATGTCGCATTAATTTATCCTTCCGAGCGAAACGCTTTCCGCATTTTTCACATTGGGAGTAGCGCTCCGTGGCATGGGATGCTTTGTGATTCTCCAGTCGTCGCTCGATACTAAAGCCTTTTCCGCAAACTCCGCAGGTGAACGGCTTTCCTCCTTTCTTTGATTTCTTCTTGCTATTTATAGATTTATTCTTTTTAAACGCTGAACTCTTGTTGTTCACTCGAATGACTCTTTTCTCCTCACCGACATGATTTGATCTAGAAGTGCGTCTGAACAATTTCTTTGTGTCTCCACATTTGTCTTCCTCACAATCATAATCATTTTCATCCTGACTATTTTCGTTGTCATCTTCATCATCATCTTCATCGTCCTGCTCCTCGTCTGCATACTCAAGGGTTTTCAACCTCACTCTTCCTTTAGAATATGACCGTCTGTCTTCCAACTTTTCCTTCTTGCAAGTTTTTGCATCACTGAATGAAAAATTAGTTTTCCGTTTACTTTCCCCTTTAGCTGATGCAACTATTTCTAAATTTGCGAAGTCCTCCTCATCCTCATCGTCTTCTTCACTAGAATTTTCTTGAAGCAAAAGCGTCCTGTTACTAGCATTGTCTTCCTCCACATCACTGACAGTAACGCTGTCCTCGAAAAAGTCCTCCTCACTCTCAGTATCCTCTTGGGTATCAGAATGCTTACTTTCCCCTGAAACCAGAGCCGCGGACTTCTTTTCCGATTCTGAATTATTGTCGAACACAGAAATAAATGATAGCTTTCTCTCCCGACTTTTCAACGTGTCAATACTCAAGGTGCAAGAATGCTTCGACAATCGTCTCTCATCCGCAAACTGGGCTTCACACTTCACACATCTGTAAGGGTTCCCTGAATGGTGCACTTCATCTAAATGACACTTTAACATTTTCTTTAAATGAAATTTTCTACTGCAAACAGGACAGGAATATTTTGTCACGTCATTCGTTGTCGAGGAGGTTTTCTCTTCATTTTCATCCCCATTGGTCACTTCTGCCACAACATCCTTGCCAGAAACAACAACTTCAACAACCACCATCTGTGGTTCTTCCTCGTCACATTCCGCTTCCTCTAGAACTATGCATTGTTGATGAGACCCTAGTCCCACACTGTGCGAGGAGGAATCGTCGCTTATTCCTACACTTTCTGGTGCCGAAAGATCGATTTCCAGAGGGTCAATTGACTGAATTTGCTGAGGGGCTTGATTTAAGCTTGATACCTCATTGGCCAAACAGCTGTGGGGTTGGTGAAGACCAAGGGTCATTATTCCGTTATTTACTGACTGCTCAGAGGACTCTTGGGCAAGACTGTGAGGCTGTTGCAATGAGGAATTGTGATGCTGATGCTGTGAATTCAATTTCATAGCCACTATGCGGTCGGGTCCTTCAGCTCTCTTTAACTCATCTTCCGACTCAAAGTCGTCCCACCAACTCGACTCCTCAGTATTCGGTTGGTGCAATTCGTGAGGATGCTGCTGGTGGTGATTCGGATGCTGAGGATGTTTATTGGCAACTATTACGGCAGATAATGGGTCCATGTGCTCTTCCATTTGATGGTTCATCATTCTCTTCCCATTGTTTGGACCTCCTGGAGGCTGGGAACTTATGTAAGATGAAATTGGCATAGAGTGATTTGGTTTTTGTGGTTCAGGCTGAGCTGGTTGTGGCTTCAGATCTGTAATTCATAGCGTATTCAAATTTTCCATTATTAAACCATCCCTACACATATATATTGTTCCTTCATCCATCGAAAAACCATTGTTTCTCACCCCTAATTCAGTTTTAACCTGTCTACGGGGAACAGTGGTTTTTCTTTAAAATTTTATATGGTTTTTGTAAATAGCTTGAATGTAATCGTACTTAATTGAATAAAAAATCTTACCCAAAGGGTTAGTATTTATTGGAATATGGTCAGGATAAAGCTCGACTATAAGACAGTCTTCAAATGTAAATAGAACTCCTTTAACACTGTGTCTATGAGCCTCCTTTTGCCTCTGACTGTTTTGAGCATCATTGTTTCTCAGACGACAAATAGCACAGCCCATCAAATTATTATTTTTTGACAAATCTGCCTCGGCACACGAAGAAAATCCGTTATGAAAACCGCCATTCATACCACCGAAAGAATTTCTCAGTTGTTTTAAGTGAAGAACTACTCTACCCTCATAATACATTTTCCCCTGAACGGTGTAGCCCAAATTTGGATCCGAGTTGGCTTGAGAATTATTGTCATTCGATTGAGGAATTGAGCTATTCGAAAAGGTATTTGGGGGTTGTTGTACTTGCAGGGACAGGGGGTTCGCTATCATTGGATTTCCAGCTAAGGGGTGGGCGTGCGGGTGCGGGAGTTGCTGCGACCGACAGGCGTGGCCCAGGGAGGCGTTCGTTGCATTGTGAGTATGTGCGTGAGTCATTGCGTTGTTGACTAGAGCCGATTTCTGGTGTTGACATTGCTCTGGGTTCATCGATGACATCATCGGTCCTTGTTGCTGCATTGGGTCGCCTTGGAGAGAGTTCACCTGCAAAGGCTCTTGTTGGCACTGCACCAGGCCGTCATTATCGATGGGATGGGACATTGCTACAGACTGCCCATGCTGCTGTTCGTGAACTATAGACATGGGCACGGAGACTTCGTCCTCTCCGTCGTCTTCGTCCTCCTCATCCTCGTCGGATGCCTCGTCAGTCTCTTCCAGAACTGTCAAAATGTAAAAGTGAGGTTAGAATAATGCAACACTGAAATGTTCAAGGATTACATTTCAATAAATGCTGGACGTACCATCACTATTGTCTAAAGCCATAGGCTGAGAAATGGAATGGGCGTCTGGGTCATTTTGTTCTGAAGGACCAGCTGAATTGTCTACCGGCACTTGTGTCCCTTCCACCATGGAATGAGAAGGAATAGACACATTTAGGGTGCCTGGAGGAGGACCCAAGTGAGCAGAAGACAAACAAACTGGGGACTGAAAGCGGTGTCGAAAATGCGGTGGCAACATGTGGTTTCCACCGAACATCAAGTGAGATTCTGGAGCGTTCAATCCGTTTAACAGACATTCTACAGGCACCGGCCAAACTTCCGCTGTGTTCCAATTTCCCTCCATGACTCGTTGGTGATCAGTCATTCTAAAACAGACATGACAGATTAATTGACAAATATGCTGATGAACCAGTTGAATTAGTGATGTTTCGCGTTGACTTTTTATCATTCCTGCTTAAATGGCATAAGATATGAAAAATATAAAATATTTATAATGTAAAAAATGCATTTAATGATAAACACCCAAGTTAATTCATTGGAATGAAAATTTTCCTAAATCATCCTTTCTCTAAATCAAAGGATGTTTGCAATTTTCCATTTTAGAAATGAATCGAAGCTACCAATCAAAGTACAGACAATCTACAACGCAATACCAATAATAATGTCATGCAAGTACTGCACAGCAATTAGAAAACCTTTTCTGTGTAGCATTTTGCCTCAATTGGTGATCAAATGAAAATCTGAAAACGGCTAACAAAGAATTGAGAAATATTCAATCAAATCAGGATTGTACTGTCATGTAATAGTAAATCTGGCACTTTTTAGGCAAAGATAACCTTCGGATATTAGACATCATCAAACTTTTGTCATTTATTCTTGGGCATTTTCTGAAATCGTATTATCATTCATTGTTTTCGTTTCCCAAAAAAGAATCTGTAAAATCTGATTGCGCCAATAAATATTTAATTTTACTAGCAACTATGTCCTACAAAAGACAACCATAAAATGAATGTTTTATACAAATCTTTCATCTTAAATAAAATACCTTTCATAAATAGTGGAAACTAAGATAAACAGGAGTGACACTTACCCAAGTTTTAATGCACTGAAAGATCATCAGAATTTGCTTTGGCAGCTCCTGAATCATTTTATAATTCGGTGATCAGATTCTTGATTAAAGTCCATTTATGTGTGAAAGACTAACTGTGAATTGACAGATTAGTATATCTATTAAAATAATTGGTAGATTCTTTGAAACGGTTACTCCGTTTCTCAGTGTTAAAAAGGATAATAATCTCAGGAGATTCTAGTTTGTTTTTATATATACTTACAAGCTAAAAATGAGTTTCTTGCGAACGAGTGCATATACTATAGTATATGGTATATAATCAGAAGCAGTACGCCGAGTTTCTATGTATAATATATTGTGTATAATATTTTGTCTGTGAATCATCTGGGTGAATTCGTAGTGAATTGAAACTGAAATATTGTGCCGGAGCAGAAATGGTGGAAACTTGAAGTGGAAAGCCTAGAGCTTGCGATGATGTCCGTCGGTTGAGCATCTTGCATCTTCATCTCCGATCCGATAGAGAATAACTTATTAACATAAAAAATGTACTTCTAGTTCCCTTACGGAGACTATTACGACTAATTCGACGCAATGTTAAATGGAAATATTCAAACTAAGAAACTCAGAACAACCTTCTATTAAATAAATAAATATGTATAATGCACACACACAACCGAACCTTATCATTGCGCAAACTTTGATGTAAGTATCAAGTAAACTCAAGAAGGAAACGTTCATGTATTTAGCACTGCAGCTGTGAACACTCGGAAATAATATTATTTCCTGTAACTCTTATGTAGGTTTTGATCAGCTCAAAGACAGAAAACAGTGTTGTACTGAACTGTCATAAATGGAAATTATTGTATACCTATAAATTCGTAGAAATAACGAATTAGATATTGTTAGCTAACTTTAATTGGGTATTTTCTTGTAATACAATAATCGTGGACGATTCTAAATAACTGTAAGTATATGGAAGTGTTTATGAATAATCTGGAAAGAAAATTCAGTCCAAGAAAAACATTATATTTTATTAAATGATTTTAGTCGCCGTTCCCACAGATATTCCATGTTATCAAAGTTCGTGAAACATCAGTGGCATAGTAGTACGCAGTCTTATTTGACATTCATATCACATTCTTGCTGTAAACTTATATTTTATAAAATTGTCGAACCAATTATTGAGAAGAAAATTAAAAATATTAATGATACTAACCAGTACATGAATTATGTTTTATCAAATGGAAATCACAGTGAGTCAAACACAGTTCGTTATTTTTGTGTTCCCTGTGTTATTTGAACTAGACAAGTTATTCATGCACTTTTATTTTGCTGCTGCTTGGAAATAGAAAAATTGCATATTCTATTCGCTTCCTTACTATCCCTACACGCTTAATAAGCTTAATACGATTTTAAGGGAATTCAACCTACAAACGATATCCAGTCCTGTCGTGTAAATGAATCTTATATTTCCATATATATAATTCATTCATGCTCATTACTCATTACATATGTATCTTTAGTCTTGTTCTTGTAAAATATCTGGTTTTCATGCTAATTACTTTATTACTAGCAGGTGAGGCGGTGAGGGTGAGGAATCAAACAAGGAAAAACCAAGCGTAAGTGTTGGTTCCCATTGCAAGAATGGTAATCATTTTATTCGTTACAATTTCCAGGAGTAATGCCATAGGTCTATTCAGAAATTTCTCATGTCACGTGACACCCGCGTTTCTTACGGACACAAACAATAATAATAAGATTTAACGTAGTACCGAAGCACAGCGATTTCCACAGCTAGCAGCTCTTCAACTCAATATCCAGTAGTGATAGTGAGTCTGTGAGTCTATTAAGGAATGAATGGGCCTCTTCCTCATCTCCAAGTTGATGCTGTTGATACGTCTACGAGTCTATTAGTGGAGATTGAAAAGTGGTAGAATAGAAGGGGGATTAAGCTGAATAGGAGCCCTTCTCTACTCTGGGTGAAGTCTAAGATTGAAGTTGTAAGTTTTGTTTACTATTGTTAATCAAAATTTATTACATAATATACTAATAACAAGCATTGAAAACCTGCTCTTTTACCTTTTGACATTTTTCAAAATATACATTTTTAATAGATGAGTGGAAAAAAGCTAAATGACAAGTAGGAGGAGGAGAGTATATATAATTCTTCTTCTGGACCTCTCCTCTTCAACCTGCTTGACCTCTTCAACCTCAACCTCCCCCTGAACTTCCTCTTCCAGTCTTTAACCGCAACCGCACTTCAAATCCCTGGCTTGCTTCATTCCACTATTTGTCAAATGACCGAAGTCTATTTGATTCTCATTTTTTGGTTCCTTATAGGTGTGTTCCAAACGATCATGCTGGACACAAAAACCACAGACGATGAGTCAGATGAAGAATATCTCTTGAAAAATGACGTGAAAACCGTTAAAACAAGGATATTATCATTGCTGAAACTTGGTGTTATATTAAGCAGCTATGGATTCGCTTTCATTTCCCTTACTCAATGGGGTATTTGGATATCTGATATATCCCACCACGACCCATCATCTCATGTTCACCTTAGTGGTAAATAAAGTCTAAAATTAGTAGTTTTATGACATGAGCTATTGTATGCCTATTCCAGAAAGAAATTATGTAATATCCCTAATGTACTTCAGAATGACTTCAAAACTAGGCAGTGAACATTACTCCAGTCATAAACCCAAACCCTACTTAAAAATTGTTGTTTCAATTCCCCAACTTTGCGAAAATTCATTGTACATATTATTTTGTATAGATTCAGCTAAAGAAATATTCAGCAGTGAACCGACTTTGCATGTTGCAATGTCTAGCTTAATGATAAACTTTGGACTTCTTATTGCATTTTTCCTACAACACAGCCTAATGAGCGAAAAACGTATTTCTGGGACCAAATACTGGGACTGGTTTCATCACACTTGGAAAGTTGATAAGGCAATTTATAATACGATGACAGGCTTTGCTCTCCAGGTAATGCACACTTTAATATTTGCAAAAGTACATTGTAAAGACATTTCGCTGTTATCAATTATTAAAATAAAATAAAATTGAGTAATCCTTGTGCAGGCTGTTGTTCGATTTTGGAGTCCTTCACCTCTTATTGTTTGGACTATTCCTTATATTAAGGATCATTTTAAAATATTGCATATCTTATCGTGGGCATCGTTTTACGGAACAAATCTAATGCTTGATCTACCTGATCTAATAGGTCTAAATCAGGTAAGGTTTTCCTCTTCTATATATAAATGCAAATAAAATAATTGCTTTATATTTTACATGAAAAATCCTTCTCAGGTGGTGATTAGCAGTCCTACGTTGACTGTTAAATCTCCAGAACTCAGAAAGCTCTATAAAAGCCAAAGACACATGGGGATGATTCCTTTTTCAATGATCCTCCTTGTATACCCCTACATGAGGTAGGTTACGAAAATATTACATAAATAGTATTTGTAATGTCCTCATATTAAATATATTTCTGTTTTTTGCAGTCTTGACCGGTTGCTTCTATTTCTACTCAGCGTAACGTACATGTATCGTAGTTGGTCATCAGAAGACAGCTATGAATATGCCAGTAAAATGAGAAGTGTCAAAAAACAAAGACACGACTGATGGTTGATAAAATACCGAACCTCTAAAGCCTTGCACAAACCTCTAAAGTTACCTATTGTTACTAACCAACTTATATTTTGTTTGTACTAACTGCCCTTTTTATATATTTTCAGCAGATTAACTTATCAAGTGTTATACTTGTTTTGTGTGTTTAAAAATAACTGAAATAAAAGATTAACCTTTATCAAAATACCACTACTACCAATAAATCATTTATTGACAGGCCGATGATGGTGCCTTGATAATTATGACTTTGATTACTGTAGTCCGTAGTTCTGTCTTAATAGAAATCTTCATTATTTCATTGAAAACATTGTGCAATCATGAACAGATTCTCAGGATTCAATTAAATTAATCTGCGAATTTTCATAAAATGATACTTGATGATAATTATCAATTAAAAACAATACTATGATATTTTTTGAAGGCCATTTCTAATATATATTACGGGAGTCCAAAAAGAATTTGACACCCCACCCTATCCTCTTATGGAGACTATTAGTTTTCAGGTTACTGTATTAGGTATTTGTAATATTAGTTTCTGCTGCTCTGTCATACACAAAATTTAAAAGCTAAAACCTTTCTGAGGACTGAGGAATTCTATCACCATCAAATGAAAGTATATGACCTAATTCGCTCACGCAACTTAATCCGTCTTTTTTCGGCATCTTTTGTGACAACACACTGTAGAATTGCAATACTTCTAGATTCTACATTGATTTATGTCAAATAATTTCATGTCTAACATACTATATTATTTTAAAATTCTAATTTTGGAAGTAAAATAGCAGTTTTTCAGATAACTTAATTAAATATACTTTAAGTGGACACACTTTACACGTCTTTATGAATATGTTTCATATCCAAAAAGTTATGCCTATACCTTTAGAAACTAGCAAAAGAACCTCCCACAAGGTTCCATTGTTAACGGAATGTGTTACCCATTGTGAAGATTTTTTAATTTATGATATGTAGAGGAAACCTCCCTGACAATTTTTAGTTAAGGAAATAAAAAAAAACATATCAGGGTGACCGCTGGAGCGCTTTAAACGTCACCGTTTTACATGTAAAAGAGCTCTGAGGCAGAGAACTATGATTTTCTGTAGAAGTAAGTTGAAAAAACAATCATAATCATGAGTCCCTGTTCACAATTAATAAGCCCTCGTGCGAGGTTCTTTATTAATTTCAGAAATAAAAGTTAGCTTGACAAACTTTTAACTAGATTCCTGTAACTTACACATTAGTTATTGTAAGATGTAGAATAGACTCTTATTTGAAAAGAAAAAAACGTCTTTCATTATATTAACAAAAGGTTTGATAGGTTTTCGACATTTACAGCGTTATCGCGCTTCTTTGCAAAGAAGGGTGATTAGTAGCGCTGCAATACCTCTTTCGAGCTTGCATCCAGTTGAAAAAAAGTTGTGCCGCCGCAGCCGCCGTGAAGAATGTTAGCGGCCAGGATCTGTACATGTTTGCACTATGTGTATATACGCGAACTACTAAAAACTGTACTGACGAACAGATCTTATAGATACATTGAAGCCTATTGAAGATATAAGAGATATTATGTGCCCAAATACTGAAAATAGCAAAATAACAACAGATTGGAAATGAAAGGGAAGATATACAAACTAAGATGAGTCTCTCTAACCTCACCACAGCGAAGACACGAGAACTTCTCAAAATCAGTTTTCCAATACCCAATGCAATGTGAGCAATGGGAGGTTTCCCCAAAGTCAGATCACCTTTGTTTTATCATCTCTCTACCTCTACCTCTCTGCTCTACTCATACTCTGGTCCATTTCTTGGTCATTCTTCAATCACTTCAAGTTGACCGAATCCTAAGGGACTTTAGTTTATTAAGTACTGTAATATTAAATATTATTTAGGGCAGCTTAAAAGAAATCGTTCCAGCAGTGCGCAGTTATTCCTAGTTTACATTCACAATTATTATTATTCTTCTAATCAATTCAAAAAACTGTTACTAACAAGTGAAAAATCTGATTTGCGGACAGTGTGTTGTCGGTGGTCTTTGGAATTGGATTTTTAATAGCCATTGCCGTATATTCACGTGATTGATGGTTATAATTGCTCAAGCAAAATATCAATAATACTCAAATTTAACGTGGTTAGTATTCTTTATTCTTATCTTACAAAATTATATTATACAGCCGTTACAGCTTAGGTAACCAATACATTATCAACTGTATTAACTTCATTTTTTCACAATGTGTATAATTGTAATATGTGAATATATTTCTGTTTTTATGTAATGTAACCTTGAACGTATGACCTACTCACTATTATCCTGATCATTAAGTTACATTTGGGACTTTGCTCAAATGTCATTAAACCACGAGGTCTTAAGTAAAATTAAAATTTGGCAATTTAAATGGAGCCATCAAAAGTTTAGGCCGCTTAATAACTAATAACTGATATTTAACATAGTAACTTAATAACAGCAGGAACTAGGAACTCTTTTTTAGCTTTTGGGTCAGTTTAGAAGATCAGTTAGACTTTACACAGACGTTATCCAGGTAGCAAGCAACTTATTCCATATTCCAGAAAGAATTTTGTATTAAGGATTTAATTAATTAAATTCATTTTTAAATCTGAGTTAACGTGTTAAATAAGTTTTATACAACTTAATAAAAATTTTTACTTCATAAGTTCATTTTTGATTTAATATTTTGTGTCTCTTATACTTTTTCTAGGAAAAATTTATATTATTGCGCAGGTTAACTTGATAAAACGCGAATTCCGCACTCTTCACCTTTTACATTGTCCTATTACTAATTGAATATAGCAATTGTGTTTGACCCTCTCCATTCAATTATATCATATTTCTGAAAGCTTTATCCTACATTTTTTATGACTTAATAATAACCATAATTGAGGTTACATTGTATTTTTTCAGAATTTGCGGTCAAAATGATATGACGGATACGACTTATTGTTATTTGTTGCAAGTAAAATATGTTACAAGTGTTTAATATTAAAGATCTGCTGAATTTTTCGTCATATGTAGAATCGTAGATTAAGACTTACGACGAACACAGTGCCATTGATACTTGCAGTGAAGTGTGGACGTTAATACCATTTAATTCCAGAAAAGTTGAACACACACAAGTGCTAGTGCGAATGTATATTCCAAATAGAATACTTGTGCAGCTGCAGAAAATCGATGGCCAAACGTGGATGTGATGCTCCTCAAGAAATCGTTCGTCAGGGGTATCTGGCCAAACGATCTCAAAATATCAAACGGTTCACACCCGTGTCCTACAATTTACGCTGGTTCTGCTTAACAAAAAATAACCTTTCGTATTTCAACTCTGACGGAGAGGTAATGCTTTTTAATGTCATTTAGTATTCTAATAACTTATTTAGTATTCTTAGTCTTTTAGTTAACTAAGTTATTTGCTACGCGACACGGAATAAAAATAATATCAAAGTCGATTGGCGCAATTTAGACGAAAAAGCGTTTATAATTAAAATTGTACCTTAATGCTTTGGATAAAAAAATGTCAGCTAAATAGGGAACTCCGAGGCAGTTAGTAAAATTATATCAAGCATTTAAAAGAGCAGAACTGATTGAACCTCTTGATTTAGTCATTCTATAATTCAAAAGCAATTTTTGAGTAATAAATCACTAACAAAGCTTTTTTGAAATTCTGGAACACATTGCTAAATATGGGATTACTATATTATAAAACAATGAATGTGTATACCAAGTACCGTAGCATACACGAGTGAAAATTCGACACACGACATAATATGTAAATGAATTTATTGAAGTAGTTGGATTGGTTCTTCAACTTTCGTTCGCATTACTTAAGATGATAGCACTGCTCTAAGGAAAGTAAATTAATTGAAATTAGAATTAAAGACTTAGCGATTCAGAATATAAAACACTTGATCAAGGACTACCTACTACCTACCTGATTTATAGTTTTGTAGTTTATTTTGTATTGGCTAATGGAGCAGCATCAATAGCAGAAATAACTATACAGGTATCTTATCGTAATAATTAGCGTAACGTAAAGTAAACTGGATCTTGATCTGGACATAAAAATATATAACATTTGACACACAATTGTACATACAGATAATATATAGAAGCGTTAAGTATTTTTAGGCTTTGTATAAAAGTCTTGAAGGACAACGGGATTTATCTGACTGACCACAGGAAACTTTTTCCCTTAGATTGTATAATTCATTGTAAGTTTTTGATGCGAGACCTTGATATGCTCTTCTAAAAATGCTAGAAGCTTATTTACGAGGTGGCATTCTTGGATCAATTGGAAATTACGATTTATTAACGTTCCAGCATTCTTTTAATGCATAGAAGTGAAATATCTGCGACACACCTAATTTCAAAATCATTTAAATAGTACCAAAGAATGTTTACAAGACATTTATCAATTGTACTAGAACTGTTCAGAACCATCTGCTTACTGAAATGACAGATAATTGTCTAATTTACTCCTAAAGCTGTTAAATCTGTTTCGATGAGAAATAAATGAATTCATCCGTTCTGTTTTAAGTGCTTCTTTTACGCAAAATTAATTTTTAACTTAGTTAATACTATTAACAAAGTTAAAAATTAATTAATACTTAGTTGAAAGCAAAAGAACGTCAAATAAGTCTAAATCTCGTTGTGAGAATTTAGGATCATGTGTATTACAATTCATAGTAAAATGGACCAAGTATTTAGAAAAGGCAGAAACAATTAAAAGGAGCTAGCTATAGACGAACAGTGAAATTTACGTACTAAATAATTGGCCCTTGAATAAAAGTAGGATTCTGAATTTATGCAGAAATGTGTAAATACAAGAAACGTAAACCGATAAAATATTTTCCATCCATTAACTGTGGAGCTTTAATTTCATGGCTACCACTACCAAGTCAGTTTTTTGAGAAAAGGCAAAACAGATGACTCGTAACAAAACTCTAAGGCTTAATCCCATAGCTTTTTAATTGTTTTAATTGCAGATGATAGGCACAAATTTTCCTAATATTTACTGTGTGATGCTGAGTATAAATGGTGATATTTTTTCTTCGAACAAATCGTATTTCGTCTGAATGATGTTATGTAACTCAGTCATAATAAATGTGATAAGGCCAAAGCTAAACGACCCACAGCAATCAGAAGGATCTGGTTTTGCATATTAATGTAGGTATATAGGTACCTAACAGCAGCACATTAAATATACATGTACTTGTATTTTTAAAATGACCGGACGACCTTCGCGTTAACTTGCAGAGCAAATTACACTATTACATCTTACCTTCATCAATGTACAACCTGCAAAACAAAAAACAGTAGTAAACGGCTTCACAAAATGTTTAATGTATACGTTTCTTTAAAATATTTACTTTGACGCCCATGCTCTTTATATTTTGTTGAGTTGGTGTCAAAACCTTGGAATTTTAGTAATTAGAATTTCAGTAAACTTTCTTACTTTCTTAAAATTTTACTTATTAAGGAAAAACGCAAACGAAAATTGTAAGGAAGGAATGTAAAAGTATATTATAATTAAAGAAGCTATAATGGTATAAAAGAAAAGCAATTAGAAGCATAGGAGCATTAGGAGGAAAGACAAATAAGACTAATAGAGCGGCTAGGAAGACATTCCCTGCCCTTTGAAACTCAATAACATGAGGATTGTGTCATTATGTGTGCAATTTCCAGATGTAAGACTTTCAAATGGTACTATTTGCATTCTGTATCAATTCGTTGGCTCATTGGCTCCTATACCTGTGAAAGTCAAGTCTGTTAAAAAATTTGTAGTATTTTTAATAAACTATTGAACCCGTAAATTTGTGAGTAGGTCAATTTAGGGCTGTGGGCTGGTTTATTATTTGTAAAATTATCAAAAATATGTATTGATAAAAGTCAATCGTAAAATCAAAAAAATGCTTAGTACTTCACTTGGGTATGGGGTACTTTATAGGGCAAACTTCTCATGCTTATATGCTATTCAAGTACAAAATTGACCCCAACATTTGAAATATTTTGTTATTCAATGTGTTTACAAATTAGATAGTTTATAGTTGTTATCAAACTACTTTGTCTGTCACTGATGATTCAATGGAGCCAATTTTCCTTGCAATGAACCAATTCCAAAGATTTTACACTAAACTGTGGTATGCAATTAGGCCTATTTAAAACAAATGAAAAAGATTACTATAGTACCTATACAAAACATTGACAAGTTGCAGCTATACAATTAATTCGTCACATTTACAAACAGTCGATTGATAAAATCACTGGATTGCAAAAGGGTAAATTAATTATGATTACCTTTATAAGTCTACACATAATATTGGCATCGCGTTTGTTTAGGCTGTATTTAGACCTAGGGAATCTGATAAAATAATCCAGCAAATCAAATTGGCTTTTAAGTTGACTGCAATACGAGGGACCCTCTGCCTAAATTGGTCTCTCTGTGACTGAATTTTTATGAAATTTAATTTAAGATTAGGTGCTAACTAATAAGCAGTGGGCCCATTTATTACATTTAGTAGAACATTATTGTTTTTTGAGGTTAATTGTTATATGGTTTAGATAACTGGTAGGAAGGATTGCGTATTAGCTGCTGCAGACGGTGGTTATAATGGAGTACGCAACTTGTTGGAAAACAAAGCGGATGCCGAATTGACAGGAGGCAGCAGGTGCAAAAGTAAATAAACCATTCAACCAATGCACTTAATGAAGTAGTATTCATACTTTTGGCGCGCTCAGCTGGAGACAGCTGTAAAACATTGGCTCTCAAAAATTTTTGTTATTAATTGATTCACAGACAGAAAAATTAAGTATCATTATCAAAATTATAACTATCCGGCACATTAAAAATCACTGTATCAATATCCAATCGAAAACTATAATAAAGTGCACTGAAAAATTGTATAACCCACTTCAAATTTTGTGAAAATTACTCCTTGGTATATACAAAACCATCCTGGAAACTTGGCAACCGCAGCACAACTTTTAGACATTGCAGATAAGTTAATACATTTATATATGTACGTTGCTTGAGGGAAACATTCTTATCGTCTCCTATCTGTCCTGTGAGATACTGGCACACAAACTTGTTTCTATCTAGAACACCTGAGGATGGCATCCAAACGTACCGCGTCCGTAAAACTGAGGAAAACTCCAGTCAAGAGAACTAAGACGTTGCAACATAGAAACTCTGGAAATACAGATGAATCTGAAGACTTGAAGCAATTATTATTACAAATGAATGCAACTATTACTCGTATCGACACTAATTTAACTCAACTCACAAAATCTCAAATCAAATTGGAAAATCATGTTCTCCAACTTCAAAATAAGGTGTCTTTCCTGGAAAACAAAGTTGACAGACTTGAAGCAGAATTAAGACAGAAAAACTTACTATTTATGGGGGTTCCAGATAGCAGCTTCGAAACGGAGGAGGAATGTATGGACAAAATTGTTGACCTCATAGAGCAAAAACTGAACCTCCAGAACATAAGCATAGATACTGCTTACCGCATTTCATCATATAAAGCAGATAGGACTCGCCCAATAAAAGTGAATTTTGTGAAGCTTTCTGACTGCAACTTGATCATTGCAAACTCATCCAAGTTAAAAAGCGCAATTCCTGGGGACAAATCACCCTACGTCGTTAAGGATCTACCAGTTAATATTAGAATAGCAAGAAAACTGCTCCGTGAGAAACTGGAGGAAAGTAAACTACTAAATATAAACGCCACCATTAACTACAACCTAAACGAAATTGACGTCAACGGACAAATATATAAAGTTGTCAACAAATCTTTAGTTCAAAGGTCATCACAACACAGAAATGCCAATGAAAACATCTACCAACCTGAACATGGACTAACAACTGCATCATTTGCGCCTTCAACTTCCGTTTTTGTTGCAAATACTTCTGGAGCATCAACTTCTTGGTCCACAACTCCAACTACAAGTACACTCCCAACTGGTTTTTTAGGAAAACAAATCTAAACGCAACTACAAGTAATATAAACTGTAAGTCATTAAAAATTTGTCATTTAAATGTCCGTGCAGTTAAAAAGAAGGTATTTAAAATTAAGAATTTCATTAATTACAACGAGTATGATATTTTCTGCATGACCGAAACTCACCTTAATAAAGCAATACTTTCTCCAAAATTTAAAAATTATAAGTTTATAAGAAAAGACAGACAAAAAGGCAGGAAGGGTGGATTAGGAATAGTAATCAAAGATCATTATAAAACTTGGGGTTACACTTTCAAAGACCCATTAATCAATTCGAGCAACAATATTGAAACTTTAGGTATAAATGTACAACTAAATTTTAATAAATCTTTTGTTATTGTGTGTATATACAGGAAACCCGACTACAGCAAATATTGTATTGAAAATGACATGACACTTCTGCGTAGCTTAATGTCCGAGTTACATGACTGTGGTAAAAAAGTATTCGTTCTTGGGGACTTCAACCTAAGAATAAAAAGGTTACTGTATAATTTCAACAAATTAGTAAGTGATTTTGACTTTGTTCAGCTGGTTAACACTCCTACACGGGGTAGTAGTATCCTAGACTTGTTTGTTACTAATAAGGCAAATGATGTCTTATATGTCAATGTTATAAATCCTCATATATCTGATCACTTGGCTGTGGAATCAGAAATTACGATTGCAAAGCCAAGCCGACCCTATAAAACTATAACATTTCGAAACTTTAAAAAGTTTGATGAATGTTCTGCAGCGGAAATGGCTATGAATCTTAATTTTGAAATCAGTAGAACCGACTCACTTGATATGTTAACAAGTAAACTAGTCACTAATTTCCACACAATATTCAACAAACTTGCCCCAGAAAAGACTATTTCTATTAGGGATAAACAAAAAGTATATATTTCAGAGACTACATTAGATCTAATTAAACAACGTGATTATTTTTATAAACGTAGTAAGAAATCTGGAAGTGTAATTGATAATATAGTGCTAAATATTTTAAACAAGTATGTTAAGAAACAAACTAAATGTGAAGAAAGAAATAGTATCAACAATCAGATTTGTAAAAATGGTGTGTATAAAGTTATGAATGAATTAGTTGCTGTTAAACCTGAATGTAAAATACTAAATGAACTCTCAGCTGATGTCTTAAACAACCAATTCAATAGTATAATTACTAGTGTTGTTACTAATATAATACTACCTGAAATTCCAGCTGTTTTGCCTAACTTCAATTGTACATTTAAAGTACACTATGTAAGATTTCCCGAAATGTTCCAAGCATTTCGGAAAATTAAAAAACGTGATTCTACTAGTATGGATGCATTAGGTTTATGTCCAAGATATTTTAATTACTTAATGGAAATACCTATTGTAAGTAGTTTTGTTCATAACATGATAAATAAGAGCATTACGGAAGGTTACCTGTGTGAATCGTTGAAACTGTCAAAAATAATACCAATTCCTAAAATTGATAACCCACAATCTCCATCCCAATACAGACCCATTTCCATACAAAACTTTTTCTCAAAGATTACTGAAAAGTGTGTCTATGAGCAGTTAATCAAGCATATAGACACACATAGTATAGTAAACGACCGACAATTTGGGTTTCGGAAAGGACATTCAACCTACCACGTACAAACAGCGATTACCGACATGTTATATAAACATTTATCAGCTGACAATGTTTGTATCGTCATTGCACTCGACATGGCCAAAGCTTTTGATAAAGTCTGCCCCAAAATTCTGTTAGAAAAATTGTCATGGTACGGAATTGACCCCCATTGGTTCAATTCTTACCTTCAGGGACGATCGCACTTCACTTGTGTAAAACGACAATTTACAACGGCAACGACAGCTCAAAACGACATTTCTGAGATAAAATCTATTAATCTCTCAGTTCCCCAGGGGGGTATACTGGGGCCACTATTATTTTCACTCATGATAAATGACCTCCCCCATGCAATAAAATCTGCAGTAATTTTTCTCTTTGCAGACGATAACACTCTAATTATTCATGGCAAATTAGAAAACCTCAATGCAATTAAACTCCAACTAGAAAATGACTTAAATAACATCATTAATTGGATGAAAATTAATTATATGCAAATAAACGCAGATAAAACAATTATGATGGTAGTAGGACATCCGTCAAAGTTAAATAAAATTTCTGATTTTGCAGTTAATGTTGACGGATTTCCTATACGTAGGTCAAATAGCATGAAGATACTAGGACTTACAATAGATTCTGAGCTAAAATGGTGTAATCAAGTAACTAATATTCAAACTAAATGTAATATGATTATAGTATCGTTGTATTCGTATAGGTATCTAATAAATGAACAAAATAAACTGTTACTTATGAATGCCTATGTAATATCGGTAATACGTTATATGATTATAGTGTGGGGTACAACTTCAAAAAGTAATATGAACGCAATTGAACGAATTATTCGATTTGCTGGTAGGTTTGTACTCGGTGTATCTAAATATGACACCGTCAAGGAGCAAATAACAACCAAATTGAAATGGCTCTTTCCACAGTACCTATATCAGTATGAAGTTTTGAAGTTAGTATATTGTATCTTGCATAACAGTTGTCCTCCCTACTTCAAAGACTACATAAATTTTGAAAATACAAACTGTATGACGACGAGAACGACCATATATGCAAGAAATAATATTACTGAGAAATTAAATTCATATGGGAAAAGGGGGTTCACTGAACAGGCCATTAAAAACTGGTCATGTATACCTAATGATATTAAGCAATGTAGTACGTATGGTTTATTTAAAACAAAATTAAAAAAATATTTGTTACAGAAACAATTGGAGGACTCACAGCGAGATCCTTCAATTGTCACTTGTGACTATTCGTGTATTGAATTTGTTAGTAAGCACTTTCTTGACGAAAATTATTAATGATTAATTATGAAATTACTGTATTAAATAGTTACACCGAGTCTTGGTTCTCTAATCTACCTTTATGTCATCACGAAATTGATTTAACATGATAATTAATTTGTAATATTGAATTGTATTATTATGACACTAACGATTGATTTAACTTGATAATTGATTTGTAATATTGAATTATGTTTCTCTAATCTACCTTTATGTCATCACGAAATTGATTTAACATGATAATTAATTTGTAATATTGAATTGCATTAGTATGACACTAACAGATTGATTTAACTTGATAATTGATTTGTAATATTGAATTATATATTTTAAATTTCTTGTCTTCATTCAACATCATTCTTGTAATACCTAATCCCAAATTATGGCGATGGAAATTCCTCAACTAGAGGAAATCGACCGAATTGAATAAATAAAGTAGCAGAAGCGACACAGATTTAACACCGTCCTCTGAACCGTAGCAACACAATAGAAAAATTTTAAGTATATGTATCGAAGCGTTCAAGAGTTATAACACCTCAATTAGGTGCTGAAAATCCACCTCAATTAGGTGCTGAAAATCCACCTCAATTTGGTGCTGAAAATGCACCTCAATTTTCCTACATACACAACACTTTTAGTAATACATGGAGCTGAGCAGATGCGGGTGCTGAAAATGCGCCTCAATTTTCCAACATAAACAACACTCTTAGTAATACATGGAGCTGAGCAGATGCGGGTGCTGAAAATGCGCCTCAATTTTCCAACATACACAACACTTTTAGTAATATATGGAACTGATCAGCAGCCGGAGCTGAACTGTAGGCTCTATATACAAAATTCAATTTTTTTAGTAGATGTCATTTATCGATCACGCCCATTTTCACAGGGGACCTTCCTCGGAACACCAAGAACATGTACGAAAAGTTTTAGCGAATTATATTAAGCCGTTCAGGAGTTATAGAGCCAACAGACAGACAGACGGACAAACAGACAGACGGAAAGACAGACAGATTGTGAAGGGCATTATTATAAAGTAGCTTCCGCTACTTAATAAACAGAAACTCGATCTGTATTGAGGCAGTCAGGGTTGTTGAAACTGAAAATACTTTGAAAAGTCAAAAGGTGCAACTTGAGTATTAGTAGTAAGAATATTGAAACAGTCATTTGTTGTGGTACTGCGAGTACTGTTTTTGTATGCAATCAATAATATAATAAACTACGGTAACAGGATGTATATCAAAGTAGTACAACAGCTTTATAGCTTTAAAGTAACTAATATCGGGCGGGGGATTTCTGTACTTTGAGACTTCTCTATTTAATAGGGGTTTTTCTTAATGGTCCACTGGACCAGCTTAGAAATTTCCTCACAGGACGTCGCTGATTTAGAGGTGGGCTGCACAACCTGGTCAATATCAAGCTTAAGCAAGAAGTACTTGGCCAATCCCACCGTTAAAATTATATATTCAGCGATGACTTAAAAATAGTTACCCGAAACCACATTAAGAAAGTGGTTTATTATGTGTTCATGTAATCATAATATTTAATTCAAATGATGTAGGTAGTGTAATATTGTGATTGTGAATAGTACTGTGCGTGTAGTGTAGGAAGGTCTTTATCTCATACTCATTGTTTTACTTTACTCTATCTACCGTGTTCTGTACCACTGATTGCAGTTTTCGAATATTTTGCAAAAAACTGAACTGAAAATCAGACTGCTCATCTTCGAACTTGACCAAGCTAGATCAATTTCCAATACTTAAAAACAAACTGAAGGCGATATCTCTATCCGTTAAAGAAATATAGCACAAACAGACGACGACGACAGACAATCGACCAGGAAAAGCTATTCAAAACAAATGCAAAAGACCACCGCTTTCCCTCCGACTCGTTCGTTACAACAAAGTAATCGCACTACTTAATAATGACCACTGCCTATAGCATTTACTGCACAATTGCACTATTTTTGAGTATTTTGTAGTCTACAAAGCAATTGGCATGAGGTCCTTAGCTCAGTTAACTGCAGTTCGATGTTAGGTACTTCACGTTCCTTATTCACCAGTTCGCCTACCTATGAAAATGATTAGTATGAAGAAAATGTTGAGTTGAAGCGATAATATTATAGTATAAATTAAAGAGAGCAGCTGCACTTAACGAGTTGTCATGTCATAAATAAGGTATCTTCCAAATGAAGTATAATATTCTAAATGCTAACTGTGTCACTTTATCATTCGATTTGATTCTGTATCATATGAAACGTGGTTTTATTCCACGGCAATTGCATAGTACGGAAACAAGGTGTACTTATCATGTTTTTAATATTTACGTATTATTGTTAGGTACAGATTATTATGTAAATGAACTGCATTCTACATTTTGCCTTGTTTAGCCTTATGTAGGACTGTAGTGAAGTCAGAATTTATTTGCTAGCAGAAATGGAAAAGTGAGTGAAGCAATGCGTGGCATTATTGTACTAGAGTATTCGTAGAGTACAACATTACATGGTGAAATGGTTGCAACAGCAAGTGGCACCGTTGCAGTTGCGTTGTCCTCAGTTTCATTCTTCATGTCATGTCACAACAATAAAGACAGTTCCCTCACTCAAGTCAAGACAAAGCTAGTCTGTGCAGTCGCTCAGTTCAGTTCCCTTTTCTTCAGGGTTCTATGATTAACACTACTGCTACATTGTGCTACAGAGCTATAAACTAGAGTAGAGCAGCTAACAATAAGAAAAATTCTAGGTTGGTGATTTGTCTTGCTCGTCTAAATTTTCTGGCGAGGCTGACTCTCTGGCAGTGGGTTTCTTGCTTTCCTATCATACCTACTAGTATCTCCTGTAGATCTTCACAAAACGAAAAAACTTGGACGTGAAATACTGTTTCAATCTGTAATCCTCAACTGTGCAGTGCTACAGGGCATTGCACAGGTGGATCTATCAGGTCTCTTCTCATTTCATTCAGTGCCTTAATACTTTTGGTGATACTCCAAGTAAAACAAATAAAGTTAAAGTAGTCTGGAATAAAAACTTTAGATACAAATAATCGGGGAATTGAAAAAAAATTGAGAATTCGTTTTTCAAAAATCATTTGCAGAATGTCGCCTAGGTAAAATAGTTCAGTTTCTTAAGACTTATGTTTGACTTTAATGTGGATTTCCTTTATTGAGCGCAATATACAGTAAAGTCGCTTAAGCTCTTATTTATGTATTCTGCAATAGGATACCCTTAGTTAGTTTTGAAGTTAGTTTTCTGAAATGCTAATTCAAGTGTCCGATATTAGTGTATAAAAAGTGAATGCGTTTTAAATTTCTACTGTTCTAAATAGTTACAATGTAGTGATTACCACTGTGCTGTGCTCTGATTGCGAGTTGAGTTGACTAGTTGACATGTGACATGACACTCCCAGTCACGTCTTAGTGAAATATCATTCTCTTTATTTCTTCTCACCCGCATGAAGTCAGAGGTAGGTATTTATCCATTCCATGGATATGTTACTAAAAACTGTATCGGTAATAGTTTTAGTACATTATGAGTAAGAGTAACACATTCGTTGGGATTTGTATAGATATTCTCAAAATGACAGTTTTGTGTACTGTCATCAGTTTAGTTGAACTGGAGCTGAAGTAGTTGTGTTGTGTGGATTGTTTAATGTGTTTGTGGTGTGAGATCATTGTAATGTGTACCTATGAAATAAAACGTGTTTATCCTTAGTATTGTGACTGTGTCAAGTCAATCGAATGAAAGTAGATGTGTTTCAATAAAGTAATGGTTTTTCCTTTGGTGTTTATGGTAGGGTAAGGCAAGGACAATTCGCCTTCTATCCTGTGTACGTACTAAGTGTTTATTTGTGTGCACAGTTTAATCAATGGAAAACATTATGCTGTTATCTGCAGCATTGATTGAGAACAGAAATGATTGAAAAGGGTTTTTTGTGTCGGGCGACGTGCTTTTGGCATTAAATGCTGCATGGGTTAAAGCAATGTAGACATTTTTGAAAATCGTGAATTCCGAGGGAAGAAATTATGAAATGAGATAATGAAACTACAGAAACGTACAACTGTAGACTGTTCTACGACGCTACGCGGTGCCTATGAGCTGGGAGATGTTGAAATGAGAGTTGAGACGCTGAGAGTGCAGTTCAGAATAAGACAGATTTGATCATTTGATGAAAATAGGAGATATTGAATTAGATTGACTGTGAGCTGAGTGAGAGTGCATTGCATTTTCGAAATCTAATCTGCATTCAGCACTGTATGTAACTGTAAGTATAATATACGTCTTTTGTGCTTCAGTTCAGTCATTAAAGTTGTATCCTTGCTATCGTTACCACTGCACAGGTAGTATTCTCTGACTCTTCTCTGTGTCTATCTGTATTTGGATAACAATGTAGTCCTACCACACACTGCCTCTGTACCGTCTGTCTTATAGCAAGCCGACCAGCAAGTTTTTCTGGTTTTGTTGCTGCAACTGAGCCAAAAGACCTAACAATAAGTATAGTTATTATGGTATGAGGCGTAATATACAAAGTATAACAATCTCAACGTGTATTATGTACATGTATTACTATTTATATTGAAATCTGTTATCGTAAAGTAACTTTTCCTTCCAAACTTACGTTAAGTATATGTGAGTGCAATTACTTTTTGCTATTAAAATCTCTAGATAGATGAGTGCTTTTCGTTGGATTTCGTAGAACTAAACAATACCAATTTCTGTGGTCGAATATCGCGAAACCGAAAATTTTACGCATTAAATTGAAATCATAAAATCTGCATGACTGTCTTTAGCAAACCTATATAGCCATAATAACACTATTTTCTATAATAAGCGTTCACACTAGAGAACGGAATTTTGTTCCATAATACCAAAGCCATAATAAGATAACTTTATTTTTATCTTATTCTACACATTACTACACATTACGCTTATCCAAAACTATGGCGATTTGGCGATGTAATTGCCTCAACTTAAGGAAATCGACCGAATTGAATAAATAAATTATATGTATATGCTCAGGTGGGTATTATAGTTATTTTTCTTGAAATTTTTACCATAAATGAAATCTTCTCCGTAAGCTTAGTAACCATAGTTTATAATAACTTCTTGGTTAGGGAGGTACAGTTAATGTAGAATGTAATATACAGTGCATTGTGTTAAAATGGTCTATCCAAGACACTTAAATTGTCTTGTCGATTAGATTGCAGTCTCATTTACCATTACCTACATTACTTGTTTCTCAACAGTTCAGTTATTTCATTACAGTAAGGATGCCCACAAACAAACACTGCAAGACTCCAATCCAACTACAAAACTACATAGCGATAGTAAACGAAGACTATTATACATACCTTATTTTTATACTCACATTTCATTCCATAAGAAACATGAATAGTATTACTTTCTAATTCTGTAAACTATATTTAAGCAACGATAGACTACTGACTGACTACCACACAATAATTACCCACTACCTATCATCATCCTGTAGTACACTGACCATTACTACCAACCAGTAAGAAAATAATGCACAGGATTGAGAAATGATACAATCTGTTATTGTTTAGTTTTAGCGTTCATCCACTTTTACAATCGCATATAACAACCATAGCCCTGCTTATAGAAATAAAGGTGTTACAATATTATTACAAGAGGTGTTTGGAGTATATCCACCTTGCAAATAGATTTTAACACTATGGGTACCATCGCTTGTGGACCTATCTTGACTAGGAATAACAATAATATTACAACTAAATGTTGATGATGTACCATAAAGGTAGGTGGGAATTATTATTATTGTATTGTGATGTTTTGATGCAGTGCGATATTGAAGGTTAGCCTTTTAGCGCTCAATATAAGACAGACAGATAGTACATTAACAAAACGTAATTTGATGTATGTACTACGTAAAGGTGTTGTCTCTGTTGTACCAAAGAATGCTAATATAAAATGTTTCTAATGATGATGTAGCCATAATTTATATATTACGGCACAATGCACATATACTACGAAATACATAATATATGTTAAGTGATATGGCTATAAGTGAGTACTACACGAATGTACAGCGCCAGAAAATAAAAATTCTTATCGGAACACAGATTGTAGCTTTAATAATGATAATTTTAAGTGTGACATGAGTAATTAATCTATTGTGGGATGTTTCTTTTATGCTCTCTGTTGTTCACCAGCGGAAGGAACTTCAGACAAGGTAACTCGTCAAATACTAAATAAATTGTAATCTTTCGTTCATGTTAATTTGCCATGTTTGTACTTTTCATTGTCAGTTTGTAAGTCTGTATTAGTGTAAATAGCGTTCTTTCGTCTTAATGGCATTATCTTAGAAAAATTAGTATAGTTCACGTTTAATAGTTGTAATTAGTAGTTTATATTAGTGTCGGTCTGCTTTGTTAACAATGCTAGTTTCTTGTTACTCTTTATGGCAAATATGTAGAGTGTAGATGTATGTAATACAACTCAAACCTCTTTATAATATTTATGGGGAATTAAATACTACTTGCATTCATTCATAGAACATAATTGTAATGTCTGTCAGATATAGTACCTATGCATTTAGTATATCTGTTCAGAACCTGTTCAAATTTGAACACACCTCCTGGAACGTCATAGCCACATTAAAAACTATATGGTGACCGAAAATTTACAATTTCCAGTTTTAACTAATAAACTCCTCTTGTTTTCCCATTACTGTTGAAGAGAAGTTATTAGTTGTGATTTAACAATATATTTCCCTCCATTGCATTTCTCTAATCATTCCCCCGCTGAGGACTCGTTTTTAAAAAAATAATCTTAAACAAATGTCCTAGAAGCGGATCATTTTGTATTATTCGGTTGTAGAATGCTTATATCTTCAAAACACTCATGTGTACTAATTTTTACCAAAAATGGCCGGTGCTAAAAACACTTACTTTGTTTTATTGATAGATAATTGAGTATTTAATAATTAGCGATGTCGGCACTCAAAATTTATAGTTTTTTTAAATCGCTGAAATTATTGTCTATAGTTTTATGTATTCAGTAACATACAACGGTTATTATATTACAACAGGTTGTGCATACTGAGATTTGTAATTCTGTATTTTCATATTTAAAATCATCGTGTTTTCAATACTTTAAATTTAAATAGTGAGACCATCAGTTTTAATTATTTAGATTCGACAGGGCATTTAATTTTCGTTTAAATTGTAGTAGATGTCAAGTCAAGCCACTTGCAATTAGACTAAGGCTGTTGCAGAGACTTTAGATATAGACCTTTACTAGCAGTGAAGTGGCTGTTGTAGTAAAAAGTATTAATTGGAGAGTTGATTTATCGTTTGGTAAAGCGATGTTGGTTGTATGAGCCGATAGTCTGTGTCTAGAATTCTTATAGCTAGTGATAGAGATTGGATTGGACGGTGGGGAAAGGGATGATTTCATTAAAGTATTATTATAGCCACGAAGACTGAAATGGCGTAGTGGGATTCTTTTCTATTGTTTCATGAGATTGAGAAGATAATTACCTTGTAATTGACGGACGGAGATATGTTGGCGATTCCCTATATAAAAATTACACGTTCAGTTAGCCTAATCTATCTAATCTTGTACTGATGTGCAGCAATGCCTCCATACACAACACAGTTGAAGCGAAACGTACTTTAATTCTGTTCTCCTACCTAGTTTAGCTGGAAATTCATTTTAATTTTATTTCATTCACGGGAATTCTAATTTATCCACAATAGTACGTATTACGATTCATAATTATTGTACCAGTTTCTTCCACACACGCAAGTCTAGCAGCAACAAGTGCCTTTTCGTAGAGGTGAAGCGAATGCTTTCTTATTGTTAGTAATTAACTTATGGGATCTTGATGAAGTTTATCGGCAGGATTGTCTCAGAGTCTATCTCAACTCAACATCAAAAGATTCACCATATTCTTACAATGTGGAAAATAAAATAATAATACCACCCATACTCAGCTTTACCCACCCTTAAGAGACTTTCACTTGCAATGTGACAACCCTACCTGAATTCCAAGGTACTTAGATACCTTATTGGTTATCTTTTTGCAATATCCGCTGAGTGTCAGCTTTTGCTAACCAGAGTTACAACTTTAATACATGATAATAATGATAAGTGGAAATTGCAGAGTTTTAGTCTACATTGATTTCCAGTATATTTAATACCATTAGAATGCTAAACTTAGCTTAAATCAATTTAACTTAAATCCAAAATCCTTTATTTCTATTTAATACAGATTTTAATGCAATATTTTCGTTGCTTTTCATGTTTTTTGGTAAATATGATCAAATAACAAAGGACAAGATTATTACCAAGAGACACTACATTAAAACTGATTTGAATGACAAGACGCAGTAGACAATGAAGACATCAACTTTTGTTTTATAGCTTATTTATCCGTTTATTTAATATTGCAATACTGGTATAAATATATTATGAGATTAGTATTGTGAGATTTCATGTGAATGTTCGCCTAATATGAGTACAATTGAGATTGCAAAGAGAGTTTGGCAAAATAAAGGAAAGTTGACAATAAGCATCCCTTTTTCACTTATTCATTGTAAACTCGTTTCTGATTTCTATATTTGCTAGGTGCTGTTGGAAAAATATTTATTTGAAAAATAGCCAAATGATTATATTAATTTGAAGGTGGATGTTGCATTTCTTTGAAGACTATAATATCTGCCGGTCTGTCACAATTTATACATAATATTTATGCATATCGCATATTGAAATCACAAATGGTAATTCAACTTTAAGCTGGAGTTGGCATATACATATATATTTGCATTGATAAGTTATTTGCAAATGTTGTGTTTATGTGATTTTTGTAAGACATCCTAAATGTACGTAAAACATAACTGCAGTTTCCATCTCCAATTATTAAAATGGAATCCAGAAGAAGATGACAGTGTTTTTGAATTGTATGAAGTCTTACAACTTGGCTGTTAGTTTGACGGCATTTATTGCAGTTCACGCGACTCAGCGTTTAAATAAAAATTTGGATACTATTTAAAATTGCGAATAAAGTTATCTAAGAAAGATTGCACTATGCCGGTAAATATTTTTATGGATTTTATTTAGGTGTGAAATTCCAGTTTTCTTGCGATATTAATCGTATTACAATTAGTTATATTTAGGTATTAGTTTGGCCTTCGGACACTGTTTTGTAAATAAAAACGAAGCGTCAAAATTAATCTGTGTATGTATAATGTAAAAATGTAGATTATTAAATAAAGAATTTGTCTGTGCTAACACCTCACAATCCCGTACTTCCATTGTGGGTTCGTAAATGACATGTAATGTGATTGTAACTGTGTTGTTTGCGAAGCTATTCATTGGTAATTAAGTAGATAGAGTAATCAGCCAGCACGCCACTGTAATGTAGTTGTTCATTGCTGCGTCAAATTCGTATGTATTTGTTGGACATTTGACGTGGATTGTCATTGATGTTTCTGATACTATTTGTTTGCAATGATTTTTTCGTAGAAGCAACGTGAAAAAGGAAGAATCCCGTTGAATTCTGTCAAGTGGATAGAAAAGGCTGATTTGGGAGGAGAGCCTCCTCCAAACGAAATTCGATCGAGACCGCTAGGTTGTCTCAACTTCTATTCGCACAGCAATCGCAAACCAAACGCCGGACTGCAGGTAAAGTGTCTTTATATTCCAAATGTTTTAATATCGGATAGTCTAAGGAAGCTGTTATAAAGTTGTTCTGGACAGGAAATACATGTACGTAGGATTGTTTCCGGATTGTTTACTTATAACTTCAAATATTTATGGGACTTATCACTTCTACACACAATATGAGTTGTAATTGTCAAGTTTATTTACACCCTTTTCCTATCAATAGGGATAGGGAGTGCAATTAAAAGTGATTGTAGTACACTGTTATTCATATACACCGAAACAGTTCAGGGTGCTTGACATACTATATATATTAATGAAAACTTACTAGTTTATATAAATCTCCGTCATATTATTGAAAAAATGAAATGGCAAGTAGTAACAGTGGATTTTCTTTACGCTGGTGTTTTACTGGTGATTGTGAGTTGACTAATTATTACTAACGTTATCGTTATGACAAACATTATTGGCGTTAAATTAGGTTATATGAGTAGGTACTGGTATATGCATTATAGGTAGGCATGAAGTGTCAATCAATATCAATTTTTTGCATTCTGTAACTTCGATTAACAAAGCTTGATACAGTATACACCACAACTCAGGATGAATGAAACAACACAACATTTTTTATTGGTCAACATATCCATTTCTTCTTTAGTTATTTTATGGAATTGTAAGCCTGGCGACCCTGTTTTCTTTGCTTTACGTTCTACTAATATTTATATTTGGGGGAAACACACTATCCCTTCTGCTTACTGAGAAAATGTTTACCATTTCATATTAAATTATAACTATACATTGATTTGCATTATCTATCAGTTTGATGAGATTGATTTCCTGTGTTGCTGCACAATAGCAGCTTAAATGCGCCTGGGCAAGTTTGTGAATTACATCTCTTAGTAAGCATAAATAAATGAATAGAAATTGAAATTAACACGTCCATGTGATACAGTATTATCTTATCGTCATACAACGTGTAATAATAATTTACCATGTAATAATAATCTTACAACTCGTTTTTCATTGATATTGTGTCTGGGGTTTTCATATTGGTAATAAACTTGTTAAACTAATAACTTTATCTGCTTTAATGAAAGGATTTAATTGATTATGCATGAAAACTTGTGTAAAGGTGTAGACCTCTTAAAATAACCTGATTTCACTAATCCTACAACATGTAATTTGGTATTTAAATTGATCCTTAAAATAGCTACATTTACTTGCTTGTACACATCAACTCAGGACATCTTTGTACAATAAATCTAAAACTGTCATGCTTGTCGTAAGGCATTATCAAATTATTTTATGTGCCTTTTAATAATGCTGTAAATTATTTTTCCCTAAGGTGGGCTACTCTGTGGAAAGTAAAACAAGAGTTCTCTACGTACAAGCAATTGACGAGACTGATAGAGATCTGTGGCTGGAATCCATCAGACATTGTGAGTTTATCGTTCCACACTTTTAACCTTACTTCTGGTTTTCGTGTATTTGTATTTTGTATTTTGTTACATAAACACCCTATTGAGCTGTGTAACTTATATACCTACTATTCATAAATAATAATAATATAAAATATATACCGTAGTATCTTAGTAATTTGCTATCGTTATCGTGTATTTTGAAAAACCATTTTGATTCGGCCTCAAATTAGTTCATATTGAATAATTTATAAATGAGATGTTTTATTGTTAATATTTTGGATGTATAATGAGATAGCATTTATGGAAATATTTAGTTTGAGCATTGTATTTAAATTACTATAACTAAATAATGCTAAAGTCTAACTCAAACATTCCTATCATTTTGTGATGAGTAAATATAGATATAAGCAGAAAGGTTATGACATTACAACTAGTAACATAAGCATTCATTCATATACGATGTTAAATCATATTTTTGTTTATAAATTTTTGAGTTTGAATTTGTTGGGCTCCGGTTCAGCTATGCTGTGTAATTATAATAAATAATTATGATCAGAAAAATCATAAGTGTATTTAATATTACCATTACTGTATTAGTGATCCGACCTATGTGTTATTCTAAAACAATTTTAACAGTGTATAACAATTTCTATTTTATGTATTAAGGGATTTTAACAAAGTTGTATGATTGTATTTGTATTATGTAAAGCATTTTATTTTAAGAACCTTATGTATAAAATTGAGTTACTTCGAATTGTATGCTGAAGTAAGTACAAGAATTTATCTAGTATAAATTCTCCTTCTGTGTTGTCCATCTGTGTTGTAGTATATGTCACTACATCTAATCTTCATTAATCCAAATAGTCATTGATTTCTAATTTAAATTCCTTCAATTGGTTTGATATTTTTGATTGGCTGGAGTTTGGGACCCTCCCATCCTCTTTTTAAACCAGCCCATTTTATCTTCCATTTGTAGCAAGGGGATTTGCGTAGTCGATAAAATGAAAAATGAAGGCAAAACTGAAATTCGTTGTCGCCGCTGCATAGATATTATCCGATATAATTAATGTAAACAAAATTACCACTAACAGCGATTCCAATTCATTAGTCAATGTATTTACTTTTGATTTGAGACCAGGTTATCCGTCCGTACAAATAAGTTTAATGCTCAGAATTCCGTTCGAATTGTATAGCAGACCCTATATATTATAGTTTTCGTTATACTGGGATATGCTGTTAAATGATTATCCGTGTAGATTTTTATCATATAACATCATTATTTTTATTACGTATGGATTTTGCTCCAGTGATGTGCCAGTTGTGCGATTTGTCCTTTGCGACCATTTGTTGTCTCTTGTGTTTCTATATAGGTATTATAACTTTTGTTTCATGAAGCGTTTACACAATTTGTTCCAAATAATTCATCAAAAAAACCTTTTAACAAATGATGTATACTAGATAAGTAAATATCTTTATCTGAGTGTCTCCATAGATTACTAATATTACACGGTTATATTTTAAGTAGTGTAATTGTCAAATATACTATAACATTATATAGTTATGTTTTAAGTTGTGTAATTATTTCAAATTGTCCGCAAACTACAAATGAATCTTTAAAATTGTAAAAACTATTCACTCAGTGTAGATGTTGCTTTATCAGTGTAAACAAAAACACAATTTGTTGTGTAATCTCAATCTTTATTTGTATATTAAGTTCCGTCTATAAAGTATCCAAATTTTGAAGCCATCTGTGAGCTTAAAAATATTAGGGTTGGTATTAGTCGGGAGGATGAAAGAAAGAGTCGGCTTTGATTCAAAGAATTCTCGTGCAGTCGAAAAATTTCCATGAAGAACACTGCCCAACCTACAAGAGATTGGAGACGTGTACTTTTCTAGCTTGTTGAATACCAAACTCACATGACTGTGACATTTGTAGGTAGTAACACTATGTACATGCCCTTCCGAATGTTTCCTAATTTTTCTTGTAGTTGTTCTAAAAGTACTGATTGTTGACTTTTATTTTGGTCCAAGTACTAAGTGCAAATTATTGTACTATTGTACACTAACAAATTATTGTGTCCGTTTACGATATTTATATAACGAAGAGTCGACTGCTGGAAATAGGAAGTGCCAGATATAAGGTCGTACCTATTTTATTTTAAAAAAACTTGAGTGCCTTCTTAGTAGTGCAGTAATCAGAGTGAAACATAGCAATAAATCTGAATCCCTAAACCAAATACTCCTTCTCTGATTATATTGTGGGCTAAAATTATAAGAGAGATTCTTGGTTTGTGTTGAGTAGTGCAAGGAGTGTCGTTTGTTACGAAGTAAATCGTGAAATCGTGAACAAAGTGAATAGTGTTTCTGAAGCCAATATGTAATGGATTTTGCCGCAATGTGCAGATACCTTTATGAACTCCTACTAAGTTATTCAAGTATAATGTGTATTAAATAGATTATCCTATTTTATGAGTTCTGTTTGCGTGTATGCACTAGGCATCCATATTGTATTTGTAGTTAATAAGCCATGCTAGATATTAATAGGGTAAGCACGTATATTGTTTGCCAAGACTAAATGCCAAGTTCATTTCAGTTCATTTAAATTTTTTTCCTATTAACTTTTGTCTGTATCTATTTTGGCTTTAGTATCAGTTTCATGTATTATATTATTCTGTGTTACCTAAGAATGTATTTCAGAAGAGAATTATATTACTATCACAGTACTATAAACGATTATAGTTTGCAAGCAAATAGAATTATGTAATAAATAAGTGCAGTAGTAACAAACTAATGCTTTTAAGTGCACAGCAAGTGTCCTAAAATGTATTTGCTTCTGTATCTGCAGGTCTCAACGGAAAAGTTGGAAGCAATAACACATTAGGACCAGCAGGAAGCGGTGGTCTTGTGACAAGTCCTTCAAACGGCAATAGTGTTGGTGGGACGGCGACGCCCTGTCAATTTCAGTTCCAGTACCACCGAGGTGTTTGGTCCGTGTCTGCGCAGAAGTGGACGTGCTGCGCGTCTTCCGACAGAGACTCCACCGGTTGCGAACCCGTGTCCTCCCCCAACACTTCCACCTCCACTTTCGTGTCATCTTCTTCAGCCTCCTCCACTTCCTCCTCTTCTCCTCCGTCGTCATTGACAAGCAACGTTAACAATTCCATTGGTCCTCACTCACTTCTGAATTCCGCTAATTCGAATAGCAAAGGTCTCCTTACTTCTTCACCCACTCCCACAGGGAACAACTCCTTAGCGATCACTTCCGGAACGGCAGCTATTGTACCCACGAACTTACTCTTGCAGCTCAACGGAGCTCGTTCTCCGGCTAAAAGTCCACCGCCGCATTTGAGTGCCACTCCGGTGTATCCTCCTCCTAAGATTCTCATTCAGAACAACAATTGTGTTCCTGTTCACGGCGGCATTCAAAATAACTCCAGCACTCTCATCTCAACTTTGAATACAACTCGAGAGAACGGAATCGGAATTCCTACTGTGGCTTTAGGATTCGGAAACATTAATAATTGTTCCACGCTTTTCGTCTCTCCTGAGAAACTCAATATACTTCCTATTTCAAATCATTCCAACGACACTCTTATTGCAGACGGCTTCATGAGTAAGTACCGTTTTCTATTTATTTATCGAATATTAGGTTTACTGCTTAACTCACTGCTTTTCTTTATTTTTTCTTCTGAATTATTTTTCATATTTCAAGGCAATTTTTAGCGACATTGTGATTCCATCGTGAAAACTTTAAAAGTATTGCTAAAACGTGAATTAGGCTGAGAAACCCGTAACTGGAAACATAATCTAAGAAATAATTCACGTTGAATGATTACTTTTGCAACGTTGTGAAAACCTTTCATACTGAGGAACTTAAAAATGAGACACTCTGAGAGATTATTGCTTTATTATTGCATAATTAGCCTGTTCATCAGTAGTATCTTTTCGAATTAGTGATGAGAAAATTTATTAATTACCTGAAAGATTTTTTCATTCAGTCATAATTTGAATTTATCACAAGTAATAAAGCAGTATCCATCACGGAGTGCAAAGTGCAATGTAGGCACTGGTAGGTACTGGCAGTGAATAGGTCCGCAATATATTTATGTCTCCTAGTTAGTGTTGAAAATTCTACATACATGACTAGAGTTGGATGTGAGTTGCGCGATAAAGATATCGTAGTTACTTACTGTGGAAGTTGGATTTAAAAAAGTTATGTATTTTCTAAAGCATAGAAGTGACAGTTGTCCCTGTCTACCGAAATGAAAAGTTATTATGCCTAATTTGAATACAAAACACGATAATCTTTTCCATCGTGACGTTCAACCTTCATTGAAATGAATAGTATTAATTAGCTGTTAATTTATGCAATAAATGGACAGTTCATCATGCGGTAAGCCTAGCAATGTTGTTATCATGGAAAATTTATATATTATTATTCTTCATTGTTAAGTTTGGGGTTTCATTTACATTAGACTGACAGGCAGGCAGAAGATTAGCTAAGATTTAGGTAGGACATGACTAACGATAAAAATTTTTGTGCATTGTATATTTGAACATTTTGACTCTTGATTGGGTCGGCTTGACTTCCCAAGTCAAGGAATGATGATTTGCACTGTTTCACTCTCTTGTAAAATTCCAAGCGGTCTGTGAACTCTTTAAATTGGTGGAACTTCATTTTTCTTACAACTTCACCTGAAAGCTGCTTACATTCGTAAATTTTAAATGTTTGTACATATGCAAATATCTCAGTTTTTTTCTGAATTTCTTTTGCATGCTATTAAGTATTTTCGGATTGTTGAGTGAATAATGATGGCTTTTAATGTTGCTGGAAGGGTTGTTTGTGGATGGCTTATAACACGAGTAATATTCAATAAAAGACGTCTCCGTCTCCATGTAAGGGTGCAATAATATTAGGTACCAAGGAAAGCTCAGTGTGTTTTAAATGCACTAATTAGCTTTATTATTCTACTTATTAAGCAAATCGAAAGGGAAGATTTTTCTAATAGATGTATGTATGCACCGAGTTGGCATTTCTGTAAATGAAAAATCAATGAACCCTGATAGTAAATAAAATATCTACACGGAATGATATCCAAATATGTGTAGAAGGGTGATCTTTTAATCTAATGCATATTTTATGTTAGTAGCATGAATATTTATGAAATTGAAGAAAGGTATTGGTAATGTTATTTAAGTTTGTCTAAAGCTATCACCTCCGCTCAGTAAAGACCTTTTACCATATCATGTCCACTTTTTTGGAATAGTTTATTAAATATTTCTTAGTAATAATAATGTAGATAGTGGCTGAAAAATGCTAAAGTGAAGGCGTAAGTTTGGTGAGAATATTAATTGAGCGTCGTAGAGAAATATAATAAGTATCATGCAAAGGGTATACTAGAGTATAGTAAGTGCCTACATGTGTAGAAGCATGTCTGAGAAAATTACGTCGAATTGATCGTGAGATGTGCCGGTGCCGAAGGGGTGTGTTGAGTTTAGCGAGAATTAGATGAGGCAATAGAATGGAATCGCTTTAAACTTCTGTGAATTCAATACATAGGTTATTACATCGAACTGTTGCGTGCAGTTGAAGGTTCTTCCAAGACTTTTCATTTGAACTTGTATTTATTGTATCTCATGTCCATGTCTGTTTTCTCTCCATGTAAGTGCCTTATATTTAGGTGGATCTAGCATAACATTATTCTGCAGCGCAATAAAATGTAAATCACACTGGAGTTGTATACAAATAGATAACGATGATGAGTCTAAGCCTGACTTACCTTTCTTAACTAAAGTGAATTCTTCTTTAAAACCGACACAGCACTACATTGCATTGATTTGGATTGCTTTCTCATCTCTTCGGGACCAGTAGTGCTTCTCGGCAGTAAGTTGTCGTAAAAAAGTCGGCTACACAATTTAATCTCTACTAACAAAAAATACAATCAGTTACATACACACAATAATTCTACCTTTATGAAGCTTAAATATGCACAAAAACATATTTTATCAATAGACATATGTAGCCATGTTCTGCAGATATCACGTAATATGGTGCGCCATCCGACTGTCAGTTTCATAATACAATACAGAGATTATTCTGGTAATAAGGTGACTGTGTGCATGTAGCGTCTCTTTATTTATGTGTATGCACACATCTTCATAAGAAAGAAATGGCCACAAGTCAGTTGAACAGGTGTTTTCGAATCTAAATTTAAGAATGAGCCATATAATAGAAGGGAATTACCGGAGAGAAGATGCAATCGAGTACTATGTAACGGCCGGTAATGAAAGCAAATCATGATAGCTGTTAGGACTTTAGGAGTAAAGAACCTGTTAAATCCAATGCTAAACTTCAAGAAAAAACTGAACAATAATGGAGCATATGAGGAATGCAAAAGTGAGTCATTCTTCATACACGGTTGGTAGCTTGCTACAAACAATTATTATTTTTATAAGAACACAGTGGTTTTGAAAATATTATTATGCCCACATAAAATAGCATTCTGGTTCCATTCATTTTACTATGCACAGAGTATGTCATGTGTGTTTCATGTTAAGATATTGTTGGAATGTTCAATATTCTTACGATAGCCACTTTATTATGCAATCTCTAACATGTAGCATATAAACAGAGAAAAACCCTTTCTTATATAAGCGACCTGCTATTGTTTGTCGGTTTTTCAATTCTTGTTATATTATTATTATCAATATATTCCCTAATGAACCACATACAAACATGCAAATGCTATTACTTAAATGGTAGTTATGCAACGCAAAAAACCCAATAGTACAAAAGTTTAAAAATAACTTAAATGAACCAATGTGTCAACTAAACTAATTGACAGAGAATTAATCATACGTGATTATACAGTAGACTTCTGTGACATATTTCAAAAAATATTACATTAAAATTCTAGGCATATTGTAAAAACACATAATTTAAACCTTATATTTTAATATTAGCAAAGTAATGTTTTTTTCAGTATGCGATGATTAAAATCGCATTAGGAGTGTGGAAATTTGAACCAATGGTAATGGCACCTAATAGTTATTTTTCAACATTAGTCTTCCTACATTAATCATTGCTGTCCTTTAGAGGAATCACGGAAGTAGTTTTACACGATAAACATCCTCTCACCCCAAACATTTAGCTTTTGTTAAGCACGTGTATCCTCTTTTGAATTATTTGTTTTTAAAACACCAGAATTTTGTGTTTTTGTAAAAGTAAATTAACGTCATTTTCCCTTCAAGTGTTCAAGCAAACTAGAACGGTACAATGTAATTAATACATTGCGACAGCACCTAGATATCTATTTTGTTGTACTACTTGTTCTCGTAAGCAATTTTTGGGACTAAGCCACACTTAATTATATTGTGACATCTACTTCACTGCTATCTTTAATAGGGGATTACTTTACGTAAATGACATTTCCTGCCTAAAAACGTAGGCGAGAACTATACAAAAATCATCGTTATTGAAATTCTGTAATAGTTGACGATAATCCTACATTTCACAATGCTGTCTGATAACGCATTAAATGTTTTTGATAATAATTGCTTATCAAAGTTCAGCAGGAAAATTACGGGTACAAAATGGGTTCTAGATATCATAGCGAAAGGCAGTTGGAAACAGACTTGTGCTTAATGGGTAACCGTCCTTTGATTAAAATGCAGTCTTGTAATCATGGCTATCCGGATTTGTTGAATTAAATGGACTGATTTTACACGGACCGATTATCTCGGATTTAGCTTATAGGTGTGCAATGCATGCAGTCAGTAGATGAACTTGTGGGTAGGCGAAGTGATAGACAAGAAATCGACTATTTTCCATGCTGCGGATTGGTTAAATGGGTGATGGCAATATGTTTACTGTCTGCTAATGCTAGAAGATGATGTCAATTTGTAAATGCTGTAATATAAGGGAAACGAGGTTATCTAAGCTAACAAAGTAACAAACTTTCATGCTTGTTTGTGTTACTTTGCTGAACCTGTTAGTTTTTTCAGTTTTATCAATTTCATTCGTTACCTGTACTTAAATTGAAACGAGAGCCAGGACGGCCAGTGTTAGTGTGTCTTCACAAGGGTAAACATCTGATAGTTAGAACATCTTCCTAAAACATTATTAGAATCAACATGAGGTGAAGATGTACACCTGTTGTTTGTTTGCTCACCCGTCAGAGTAGATGAACACACTGAACATGAACACTGGCATTCATTTGCGATAGTGTACGAGTGTACCTTTTATTAATTTCTTCTGTGGTAGCTGCCAAACTTAACTTTGGCTTGGATTATCTATATGAGATTTTTTGTCTTAATTGTTCTAATTGAATCCATCTGTTCATTGTGTCGTGTTACATGTAGTAATTTAATAATAAATATGATGCTCACTAATTACTATCGCTAAACAGTGTTGTTACAAACACGGAATCTTGTAATGTGCTAATGATTAAACGATTGCATAGTGTGTTGCTATATTATAATCACACAAATACGTTATTTCAAATAACTTTAAATACAAACGTGAATAATTCCACGATTGGGTTTGTACAGGTACAGTACAATAATGCGTAGTAAGCTTATCATTTTACCTCAATAGTAAGAAACTTCTTTGGAATTGGGATTAGGCAACAATTTTAGCATAATTTTTATTCACTGTGTAAGAATACGTTGGCAGTTGGATATTTCATAGATAGATGGAATTTTAAAGTGATGTTTTTAAATTGTACTACAATGCATTTCCGGAATGAGGGTTGCTTTATTCAATTTTTGCAAATAGAACTAACCATAGGATTAACAGCGACATTGCCAGTGAGTCTTCATGAGCAGTTAGGAAATAATCTCAGATTATTGTCCTTATTACATGCCCTTTATCCTCACACAACAATTGTTGTTCTTATGTTATATTTGCAATATGTTACAGTATGCATATATAGACTACGATGTACTTGTATTATAACAGCCTTTTATCATGAAATTAAATCTCGGTGTTTCGTTTGTGTAGTTCGTGAAATGCGTTTATTATCATTTGGCTCTCTTGATTCATTCCAGCCAAGCGAAGCTTTACAAGATAGTTGATGAAGTGGCGCATCCAGTTTTGCAAATGAGTAGATATTATTTGTATTTGAATGCATAGTAAAGATGAGTTGTGTAGCTGTGGCTGTGGGTTATGTAATACTGTGCTTATAGTCGTAACACAATGCAATACGTATTAAGTTCTTTTCAGACATTGCTTCGGTTAATGCTCGTTGCAGAGAGTTACACCGATTTTCTTTTTTCTTCGTTAACTAACGATAAACAGTATGCAGCTAAAATGGAAAGTGTTCCTACGTTTTGAGTTGGTGATTGTCTGTAGATGAGAATGCTAAGATAAAATTGCAGGTGGCCGAGCAGGCATGAGCAAAAATTCACTGCCAACATTTAGTTACATGCGTTACCTGTAAATGTTGTAACTATATTAAAGAAAACCATGGTACACACTAGGTGGGCACATCCAACAGCTAAGCCCTTCAAGTTTTTCTTATGATCTGCAGATGAATGAAGCATTAAGTTAAGGATACACCTGGTGCACGCATTTTTTGTTTAATTGCAGTGCGTAGCACACGTCCAAATTCAATGTCTACACATACATGTTCGTTAAAAATAAGAATATTACTGATTACATATATAAACATTAAGGAAGCTTTAACGAATAGTTGAATTTACTATGAAAAACTGTTATGTGTAGCTCTATAACTCCATTTTCAAATTTTTGAAAAACTGTGTATGATTATGTGATAAGTAATAAGAGTAGTGTCTATTGTATGTGGTGTAGAGTATTGGTGTAGTGTGGGTCAGAGATGACAGAATCAGAAGAGCTTAGCAACTCTATGAGGTTTTGTGGGAAGAGTGCAGAATTAAGGATTAAATGACTCACAGAAAATCCAAAGGTCTAAAGCCTACAGAACATAATTATTTGGATAAGGATTACATGATACTGATGAGGATCATTATCTTCACAAGTAATATTTTGGAATGAAGTGTATAGAAACCCTTTCCTGCTACTTAGAAATGGAATGTTACCTCTTCTCCCATCCCAGTCCGTGTTTTCGCACGAATGTTTGTAAGCGTACATAGAAGTAAGATTTTTACTTGATTCCCTAACCACCATACATTGTGTGTACGATCACTATTTATTAACATTAACTCACATTGGTATTAAATGGGGTGGTACCAATGCACGGATTGAAAATGTTTTTAATTAAGGCAAATGAGCCAATATTTCTTTAAAGTTCAAGAATTTTTGTAGTTTATCTCATGCTACTGTGGGTTGCGAGAAGACTGGCGTATTGACCTTCTTAAAATATTAATTCGTACAAGGAGATAAAGTGTTTTTGAAGTTGTTGCCCAGGCATGAAGTCTTTTATACGGATGGACACGCTAGAATAAGGATTGTCAAAAAAATCGAAGGGATAAAGAAGCTACGAAGCATTGAAATGTTGAAATGTTTTAGGTAAACATTCGTAGCGAGAAACGCATCTAACTTTTAGTTTTTAAATATCTTATTGGCACGAAAGACTTGCTATATTATTGCTTGCATATAATAAATATGCAGATCGTTACTAAAGTTATTATCTTGAAGCAGGACTTACGAGGTATCAATGATAGGTCACACAGGTGCGACATTTAATGCCATGCCTATTGAACTTAATTTTTCCATATTGCAGGGCGGCTTTTTATTTTAGCTTTGCCTTTTCATTCTTGTGAAGTTGAAATAATTTTACTATTTCATGAAGGCATTTTTCCAGATAGTTTGTAGCTAAATCATGTTTTCAGTGGGCACTTTTAGAATGCCAATTGGAGTAAGCAACTTTGTCTACAACTTTTGATAATAGTTGTGTTCATTTGCATTTATTTGCAAAATATCGTTAATTGTAGCTCTGTATGTTAATCTAAACTTGAGTTCACAACATCGCAGTCATGTAACAATTTAAAAAAAGTAATCTGACTTATGAATTAATAATGCATTACTTATTATTTAAAAGTTTTCAAAATAATACTTGATTTATCATTGCATTTTTAATATTATTACAACTTCCCTGATTTGTGTGTAGTTGGCATGTCTTTATTCCTGCTTTATGATTTTAGTTCATCACAAAATCTTAAGTTATTGCCATAAATTATATCCAATTAGCCTTAAATTAGTATAAACGCTCTGTTGTATAGTAGTTACTGCAAAATAAATTATAATTAATATATTATATATGCAAAAAAATTGGATTGCAGCAGTGTAGGCTCAAAATAGTGGTACGTTAGGTAAAACCACTCGCATTGAGTATGTTACTTCATAGTTGGAATAGTGTTATCTAAATGTAGATTTTACATTTACTTTAGCAGGTTTAACCTGACTTTAGTAGCCTAATGTAGAAAATTATGAATTAAGAACTCAAGGATCAGCAGGAAATAAGTTGGGCCTAAAAGTTCGAAAAATTTCAGTATTATGTCGGCAAGTCAAAAATTAGATAAATGACACTCGACGAACCATTTTTTGCATTTTTTCATATTCGGTGAATGAAGACAAAGAGATTCTTTATAGTTTCATATTCCTACTAACAATTGGATGGAACCAGATTTTTTCCCAAATCGAAGGCCCAATCTCATGTTTTTTGTAAAAGTTAGATTAAAAGATGAATATGGACTTGGTAAACGTCATCGTGAGAATACGAATGAATTGAATGTGTCAACTGTTATTAGTAAGTGGCTTCTTTCTCTCTAATCGAGTCAGGTTGGTTGTCTTGTCCGTTTCATTACAATATTTCTTGGTAAGAGAAACTCAGGGAACAGAAAAGACGTTGACGTTCACGTCACGCCTTTTTGTCTCATGTTGGTGTGAAGAGATGAACTTTCAAGGTTGAAATTAGCTTTAGTGGCGTTCATTTGATATCTCGCAGTGTATTGCAGTAGTGTTACTAGTATCCACTCAACAAGATAGTGAGCACCATCCAATAATGTTGGTAGGTATATTGTGTACCACTCTGCTGTATTTAAGTGAATAGATTCATGTGTTTTACTTACACAGAGCAAAATTCCATGATTTTTATGGAGCTGTTGTGTTGTTAAATTTGTAATATGGCTTACAGGATAATTGCCTATGTAGACGTTGCCAATTAAAAACATTAAATATACTAAAAACCTGTAGTTTTTCATAGAGGTCTTCATTTAATAATAAATACAATAACGACTAAGAGCGCATTATCAAGAACATTACTATTGCAGTTTTGCAGCATTTACATTGAACTGATTAAATAGTAATAAGAGTGATTTTTACAGTGTTCATAACAAATTGTTAATGTTGGCCAAAGAGTTTAATTGAAGAGCACATTTACATATGTTTGCAACTATAATTGACTTGCACTGAAAGATAAGACGCGAAGCAATTTATCATTGGAAATGTAATGTTGGTGTGCATAAGAAATGAATTCACAATCATTCGCCAATTATTGACTCGTTGGTACTACAACCTTTTTATTTGCTAAAAGAAGCTGCAAGGTTACAAAGACATAATAAGTATCGACAAGAACAACTTTGGTAGTGCTGCATTAATTGATAATAGGATTTACCAGTCGAAAATATTAAAGAATCATTTTTGATATGTAATGTTAGGCACAGGTTTTGCGAGTTCTTTTGCAGTCCTTCAGCACTCTCTTTTTTGTGCTACGCACTACTAATACATAGAGTGAACTAAAAGCAAAACGTAATTTCTAATATATAAGACTATTCTTTGTCGGCAAGTTCGTTTGCAATTTTCTATCTATTATTTCATTAGTAATTGTTTGCTTTCCGCATTTTTTCTCAATTTTTGCCAAATTTACCTAACTAGACAGATGCACTGCTTTTTTTATTGAACAGAAAGCATTAATATAATTTTTCATAATTATTTGTCTACTCTCAAATGTAGATTTCAATTCTGTTTCACTCATTAGTAAAATGTATGCTTTATGCGACACAAGTAATTACAATTTACTTTTTCAGTATGGTAATGCTATTGTGGTCATACATATTTTAAAGCCATGATTATCCCATCCAGAGTCTATCTCAGTGTGTGCATAGTAGTCTCATTCACAATCTATCCAGTGGATCACCTATGGGCACACATTATGAATTAAGAATACTAATTTGGGACAAATCGTATGTCAATCGCCGTCACTTAGAAAAGTACAATTGGTGTATTTGTAATGTTTGTATGGAGTCCTGTTGCTCTCTCTTCAGAGTATGTTAGCTAGCTTAGTCCACCCGAACGGCTTAAGCAGTCACACAATTTGCTCTCCGTTACAAGGATAAAAGACTTTACGATTACTGCTCGTATTTACGAATAAAGATTTATTTGTAACTCATGCCATATGCCAAACATTCTTGGGTTATTGTGTCTGTACTAAGCAAGCATGGAGATAGAGTGAAAATAAGTATAATCAATATGTCTGTTGAGAAATCGCAATTTTGTCATCATATCGGAAAGGTAAATATGAGTTGCTATGCAAGTCTATGAAATAAATCATTCTTCACATTCAAGAGGCATCGAGGTAAGCCTTAACATTGGGTTTATTGATGAGCTGATGAAGTCAAGTGAAATCAAGTGCAGTGATTACAAATGCTTACATTTACATAGGACTGCCAACTGTTAAAGCCCAGCTTACAATTAGCAACAGTGACCCATTGAGTCCAATACAATACAATGGATTACCATAAGCTGACATTAGAGACACTGCTAGCGGCTTTTTATTCATTTTCGCATAACTAATATTGTTAGTTCTCTGTGACGCAACATTGCGCTGAGCCATGATATCCAAACATGTATAAAGTTGTATCCCTTGTCTCCTCGACAGTCAAGTGAAAAATTAAACTAGTTCGCATTACTGAATTATATGCACAAGGTCTTCCATTGCTCTTCCCAAATTTAGAATACAGATAAATTATATATTCGATTTAAGTCGACTTCTCATAATAATTGGTAAAAAACCTCATTTCTTCCTTAATTACTAACAAAATAAACAAGAAAAATAATATGTAGCAGATTATGACTTGCATTATTTAATGACACATCCTGTGGTTTTGAAACGGAATAAAAAGACTGATAATAAAATATTCCTTTCCATTCTAGGAATTGTGAAAATAGTAAATAAAATAACAATTAGGGAAATAAAATAGCTTTATTTTACAAAATATAAGAATGTTCTTCTTTTCAATAGAACTTTAACATTTAATTCCTTCATTAAAAAATTAGACCGGACACATTGTGGTACAGGTACAGGATCACATGGATATAATCCAATAAGTGTTAAAGGAAGTTGTTCTTTGCAGTTAAAATGGGTGTGTATTGTATATGTTGTGCTGGTATGGTTTTTGTTTTGAGCTATTTAAATCCGGCAATAAAGCAGTACATAGCAATGCATAATTATACTGTTATTGGATGTTACTAAGGTCAGAGGAAATCTGTTTACTAGCTTGCGAAAATGCGAATTGTGGTTGATCGGAACAATTGTCGTTGTAATTATCTTTTGTTAAACAAATGAGGATCGCAATCACAGCACCGCAGCCTAACATTTGAACATCTATTTCAACAAATTGACTTATGATTTTAATGTCTGAAATTGCGATTTGTTTCAATTGAGTTTTGTACTGGGTACGTGTGGGACGCCTCCATAAGATGTCAGAGAGCTACGAGGTTAAATTATCTGTACTTTTGACTTTACGTGGTGCTTATATCGAACTTAGGAGAATTATTTGTAATTTGATAGTTAATGGGAGTTCAAGCATGCATTTCATTTTTTGTTCTTTCGCTGGCGGTTACATCCATTTTTGTTCGAGTTCCTATCGTTTTCTTTTGGTCATGCACATCTTGCGTAGCTAACTATTACATTATTCACCTTACATCACATCTACTAGAATAATGCATAAAACTGCCAGTTTAGGTTTTTAGTTGAAAGTGATAAGGGGTACCTTAGAGACAGAGTGTTAAAAAAAATTCTACATTTTATTCATAGAAAATTAACGCTTCCTCCGTGGTAAACTGGTCCACATATGCGAATTGCCAGTAAAATTGTATCTGTGTTATGTAATGATTATATAAAATATTTAAAGATAGTTTTAATCAACGCAAACTTTATGTATAACTTTAAACACGCTTTTGAAGTCTTGAAGTCCTGAATACACTATATAGGCACATAAGACATATGTGGTTTTTCGTAAAATAGGAAATGGTTCTTCGTTCCATGGACATGTGATTTAGCATACTTAACATAAAAACCTTTGAAGGTATTTTGAATACAGACCAATGAAATGGAAATGGATTACAGTATACATCTGTTCTAGAGTTGAAATTTTTGTTTGTTAGGAGCATTGAAAGCAAAATTTCTGATAGTAAGCTTTGAACTGTAATGCCTGGTTAACTAATTGTAAATATTACGTGCAACTACTATCAAGAATTTAATGTGAATATTTTTCCTTATTTCACTTCAATTTTACTTATTTGGTTTTGGGAATACACAACCGATTAAGCATTGCTACTTTCTTGCAATTATTGTGCGCATTTGGACATTCTGACTTTCTTACACTTCGGAACATTTTTTGTGCCGAAGTTTATTTAAATTGTAGCTTTAACTAAATACACGAAATGAGAATGGGTATTATTTTCCGTTTTGTCTTTATTAAACAGAGTAGGAACACGCATATATCCATTCGCAATTTTAAAAAAATCATTTAAGTGGTAGTAGTAACCATTTATGTTTCTGGTGTCTTTAGTTATATGGTTTCTATTTTCCTCTTTGTCATTCTTTAGCCGGCGGCTGCATAGACATCATTTTTTAGAGAACATTTGCAAAATATTTCCTCCTAATGTAAGTATACTTAGACATGAAACTGTCTAATAATCACCACGTATGTGTGTCTTGGTATTCTAGCCAACGATGCAACCAACTGAACAAAAAACAGAGTTAGGAAAAGAAATTCTCACATCGAATCACAATCTTCTCCTGTCTTCTTCTCCATTATTTATGATAGTGAAACAGTAGGAATAGGAATGAGAACGATATGATTACCTTGAATGGTTAGGTGGATTGGACGAATGTACCTACATGAACATCGTGTAATTGCCAACGACTCTTCTATTCTCTAGTAAATATTGTTGTTCTCTGACTTTTGCTGTCCTTCAAAAAGATGCATGAGTATTAAATTTCAATTGCCATATATAAAATGCTGTTTGTTTTTACTTCTTTTATCATTCACCGGATAAGTGGATTCGGGCTATTTTAAGACTAGGCACAAATATCTATACCACACACTGGATCAGATGCATGTACATTTTCTACTATAGTTTTAGCAGTGGGAAAGTACTGCATAATAAAAGATATACCCATTTCTTATGAGTTTTAGGGTAGATATACAAGTTTAAGTTCTCAACTTTATCTTAATATTTAATTAGTATTAATAAACTGTTTTTATTTAACTATAGATTATCTATCTAGGCTTTTTAGTCTGAATAATTTTTCATTTGCGTTTCACAAGCAAAAGAATTGCATTTTAGGATACCTAGCTTGTTTGTACGATGTATTCGCACTCCGAGTATCTCAAAATATGGACTTTGTGTTCTCTATTCAATCTGCATGTGAAATAAAAATGGTTTTTCTTCTACTAGGACTACAGTACTCATAATACGCAATGATGTCCTGAAGTTGCCTTATCAATACTACAAAGTTGACAAACACAAGAATCGTCATGAGTGAGATCATGCAAAAATAGCCAGTATGTGACGTAGATAATGATGAGCAACTAAAGTTGACCATGTTCAATGTAAGGAAAATGCATTGTGTGCTCTGTACAGACTTCAATGAAATTATATACGACAGTTACAAAAATCAGTTTTACAAGCAAATTACTGCTAGCCTCCTACAAACCACCCAATCAGAGTTCTTGTTTTTCTTTAAAGATCGTGATGCATTGTTAGAATTTACTTCGATTAAAATTGAAAGGTAACTGAAATGAGTACTAATGATTTGGGAAGCTCAAGTGTTAACACTCGAAGCTTATTTTCGTTCAATTATACCTTTCATACAGTTGCTAGTTTTCCTAATTTCTTCCTAGATAAGGATACAATCTGTTAAAACAACTTCCTTAACTTTTCAAGAAAAATAGATGATTTGTAGTCTAGTATTTTGTGGGGAAATGTTCTAGCTATTAGTCTTCCTCTTTTAATAGTTCACATCTTCCCCGTATCCGGTTTTTTAATTTCTCATTTCCTATCTGCCTTGTCCTCATTCTATTATTTGTCTTTTCTCATTCCATGTTTTTGTCTTCGGGATGGGATGATTTCATCAATTTCATATTCTTAATTTTCTCCGCATTTCACTGCTTGTTTTGTAACGGTGTACAAATCAATTCAATTGTTCTCTGGTAATTTTACTTACACTTACAGAACGGAAAATTACTCGTGGTTGGTAAGTATAGCGTAAAAAATAACTCAACAATTGCTTGCAAACTTTATACATTTGTATTGGCAAGATGAGACTGTAAGACTGGTTTTGTTCTGGTGAGAAAATAACAAAATAGAATCTGAGAGCTTCAAGCTTCATCTGAGTTAATGCAATGAAGTTGTAGTACCGGTATGATATATGAAGCATGGGTATACTGCCAAGCGAAAATATCTATCTATGGGATAGAAATCCATCCCCTAGCTTGAATGCGTCTCTGAAGGTTAAGGTTATTTGGTCGTTATAATAATTAATGAGGAAACAACAGTGCTATGCTACCATTTGCATTCCTGTGCAGAACCATGATACTGCGATGTGTACCTAACACCAACTTATACCTCAGTTTATTTAGGTACTTTGCTTTTGTTCACCTATACATAAAACCATTTGTCATAACAGTTTCATTTTCGAGAATTGCAATGAGGTACTAGTACCGAAGTATTACATAATTTGTTGTGGTTGGTTTCCAGCAGATTTCAATTTTTTGCCATTCTGCAAATATTTTCAGGTAAAACATATGTACACCTCACGTTTCATCTTTCATCTGTTGCGTATTGAAGCTCTACTCATGATGACATAACATTATAGATATTCAATTAAATGCAGAATACTGTTTAATGGACCTTCAATTATGTTTAAGTTGAATTATCTTTCGGGTAACCCTGCTCTTTGGTGCAGCGTTGGAGAATGGAGCACTGTCCATATTTATATGCGATAAATGTTAAAAACTTAAAAATTGTTCATTCGTGTAGGTGGAGTAGGACGATTCTTACGAAAAGGTTTTCAATCCTACCAATAGAGAAGCCGTACTTGTTGATTGAGTAATATGAAGTGTCAAGGGGCAATGAATTTGTTGATGTTTTGGTAGTGTTGAAAGTACTTATTTATCTGAGTACCTTAAAATGCTATACATTTATTATAGCTTGCGATGGTGGAGTGGAGTGGAGGTAAGCCAAAAGATTATTGAGACTAAACTGGAGCTTTTATGACGGAGAGAGAACAGGAGAATACTCTCCTAAAAACGTCTTGATAAAATAGTAAAACTATTTGATTAGTTTTTGTTCCGAGTATCGAAGGAAGGAGTGGAGGGAAGTAAACCTAAAAAGTACGGGATAGTGTAACGACATTTTCACAGAGTATTCCACGAAATATGAAGAGCAGATGGATTTGACGGACACCTGTTGTGGGGGTGCTTTCATAGACATCATGTTTCTGAAAATCTGAATTGTGTTCATCATAGTCAATCTGAAGTCATCCTAGCCAGGGATACAAATTTTCGTTGTAAATAGCTTAAGAATTTTCTGTATTTCGAAGCATAAAAATATGAAAACTGTATCGTACTGAATATTAGTTAGTTGATTAGCTGTTAATTATTTGCATACCAATATAATATGACTGTTAGTTCTTTGTGCAACATCCGGTTATGGGTAAACAGAGATAATAAATACACAAAGGAATAAAACAAATATATGTAAAATATAAAATTTGTAAGGTGTGAATGCGATTTGACAGGCGTGCGTCTGTATGATTGAATTATAATTAGTCTGGTATGTAAATGTAACCAGTACTGGTTACTGGTTGGCATGTTACTAAAAAGACTGCAGGTATGCTTGTTTGCAAATGAATTAAATAGCAACGACCGACTGGGATTCTCGTTTGAACCTTAGCTTAGCAAATAAAACTAGAGAAGATATGAGACAAGTTTAGTGATGTATTATTATGTACTTAAGGACAAAGCATTCTTGTGATGTTTTATGAGGAGAGTCGGACAGATGCCTTAATCCCCTGCATACTGCATACTAACTTGTGTGGAAGTGTCTATAAATAAATGTAATAGGTGTATTTATTACTAGTTAGAGTGCGGTACCTGCAAATGCCTTGCCTACTTGTATAGGTATTGTACATTATAATAAATATTTGAGCTTAGTGCATGTCTGGTTGCATGGTAAAACTGAAATAGTGATGTAATAGGCTGGGAAGAGAATGGTCTGTAAATTATAATGTGGAGACTCTGCGGAGAGATTTTGTTGGATTCCTCTGAGAACACATTCCTCGTAAGGCATTGTTGCTGTTGAATGAATCTCATCCTGCCCAACAACTAATCCCATGCATCTTCTTTCTCTGCCTGCCACAACAGCACCAAGGAGCACTTGGTGTTGTGTATCCAACAGATGTACTTGTGCAGAGGAAGCATGGAGAAGCGCAATTAGAGACAGACACAGAGGCTGCAAACAAATTCTGTGTCAGTCGTCGCCGATCTCTCAGAAGGTGAGGAGGCTTTCCGTCCGTCTCTCGAACTGGCTGGGTTATCCTCTATTGCCATTTGTATGGCCACAGCAGCCTTGTTTCTTCCTCTCTGGCTCCTCACTATGTCGTAGAAATCCTTTGGTTGCCTTATTAGCAATCAACTGGTAAATGTAAAAGTAACTCAATAAATCACAAACCACAAGTCAAACACAATCATCTTCCGTCCAATCATCTTAATAGCATTCGAAGCGGCACACATTCTCACACAGACGTGTTTTAAAAAACTGCACTGACTCAGCGAGTGTACTGAACTCAGCCCAGCTTTCGTCCACTGTTCCGTTGTCGTCACACGTTTTCCAAAAACATAAATAAAAAACAATCAAATGGTCAATATCTCTTCGGAAATCAAGTAACTGATATACAAACCCATTTCCAAGGGGAATAAAATACTTTTGAGAGTAAATGTACTTGTATAACAATCCGCAAGTGTGATAATAAGGATGGAGATTAATAGCTAAAGTGTGTGAGCTTAGAACTCGTTGTGGCAGTTGATAGACTGTTCAATTGTGTACGGGATTCATGAAGATATCGTCAGTGAAGTATGGGCAAGTTAATTTTCCGGGTGATCACAGATCTTGTAGATTTCTGATCATTTGACAAGTTCTTCGCAGCTTGAAAATTACGTACATGGTTGTCTACATCGTAGCTGTTACTTCACACACTTCGGAATTGATTGGATTTGATTGTCAGATTGAAAATAAGAAGGATTGAGCCACAATAGCAAATTCGTATACAAATAATCTTACAAGTCAATCTGACTACAATAATCATAATCAGTGAGCAGTGTGATTTACTCTCTGGACATTATTATTATATTCGAGAGATTAGGCATGATAACCACCTACTTGATAATATTCTCAACTTGAGCGCCGTGTGTGAGGAAATAATGTTCATGTACAACATACTTGAGCTGAGGCAGGCCAAGTAAGAAAAGCAGTGGTATTCACGATATGAATTGTTGGTGTGTCACTTTCATCTTTAATTGTCCGCCAGCCAGGCCAGACAGACTAGATAGATAATCAGCAATTCTCTATTGTTTCACCACTGTTCCTGTGGCGAGTGAGGAAAATACAAGAGAAAAGATATTATAATTATCATTGCTTCTACTTATTATCTTCCTAATAGGTAATACCTCCAGGCATAATTCCTAACAATTGCAAGTACGATACTTGTCAGGCTTTTCTATTTATTGCGCATTATTCTCCGTTGCTAAAATAAAACTGGCGTTTATTTTGCAACTAAAGCCGGTACACTATAGTACATCTGAATAATCTCCTATAATAAAGGCATTCATGCAAATTTTTAACAATTAATTGAATTGGATGTGTGCTAGGCGGATAGAGAAGCGCTAAAATTAACTGTAACTAAATCTTGCTGAGTTGAGGAAATAGAAAGAGACATGTGTTGTCTTGTTGTGGGACGGTTCACATAAAATGTGAGACAATTTGAGTTAGTGTAAGCATGTTATGTTGGTGTCTATTGTAATTTGCTATAGACTACGTAACTGAAAGTGTATTGACTGCGTCTGAAGTCTGCTGGTTGGTTTTACAATACAAAGTATAAATTACGTGTTTGCGTAGGTGGGATTTAAGTTGAATCAAATGAGAAAGAAGATTCAACAGTAATGTTAAGAATTTCAGAATTCTATGAATCATCATGAATAGATAGATATTTTTAGACTGTGCAATGGAAACTTGCAGCTATGAAGTCAGTTAACTTGAACACTGTCTGAATCTGTGCTTCTGCACTGTGCAGAAAGAATGAGGATCCTGTAAAGGGTAACGAGTGAGGATTAGGGACGGTATAACACGTTGTAATAAAGTGTGCAATGACATAATCTTTATTCGCACAGATCTCTCTCCTGGTGAATTATAGTCTTTGGGTTATATAATTGAGTTTGTATTAGAAGTAAAAGCAGTTTGGGATGGAACTAAATTGAAATTGCAATTATCCATGTAGGTATGCTTTTGTAGGCATTTGGTGTGACAATTACACTTGGCTAAGCTACGTTATTTAGTTTATTATAAATACCTGCCCCTATTGTGTAGCTTTATGTTCGCCAGAGTGTATATTTATCGGAGAGAAGGGAAACGACTATTTGTATTAATGTGCTGAACATGCTCTGTGCATTGTCTCTGCTGAAACTAAATAGAACTAAGTTAGATTAGACTAGGAGTAGCATTACTGAAATCCATTTCAGTTTAAAGTTCAGTTCAGTTCAGTGAACAATTTGAAATGAGATTGAAAGTTGTTCTCTATTAGAGTTTAGTTAAAGTTGAATTAACTGACTGTGCGCTATGTCTCTTTTACTTACTTAATCTGTTATTGTTTTATTATTAGTCGTGCTTGCCACTTGGACTTTTCGTTTTCGTTGTAAATGTTCATTATAAATATAATCTCCTGTTCTTCTGTTCAATGATCGTGTGTTTTCTTTGACAGTGCTTGCCAAAAGTTTGACTGCAGCATTTCGTTTTTGTTTTCGTCTGTTTTTTGTGTTATTTCTTTCTCACTCCTCGCTCACATCCCATCATACAATGTCAATCTGCTAACCCATGTTGGGTCTCTCTGACTCACGTCATTGTTTTCTTTGGTTTGTTTCCTTCAATTCCCATTTAGTGTTCTGCTGTGAGCCTAACTTACATTCAAAGTTCCACTGACAGTTAGACTTTGTTGAGTGACACGGAGAGTGAGTCCTTTCTTGTTAGCTCCTATTGCACTACCCTTTGGAATGTAGGCATGTCAACATGGTTTTCAACAAGTTTTGGCAAAATGTCGGATTTTTTAGTAGGAAGAATGCTTTGTTTGGAAACTCAAAATTTTCCCAGTCACAACAAAGCAATAGTCAACAACAGCCAAATCCCATTACTCAAAGTCAGACCCATATCAATCGAATTCATCATGTAAATTACGGTAAGAACTCCTATTCTCTCATCTCTCTGCTTTTATTCACCACTTCTCTCTGCTTTTATCCTCCATTGAGACAGTTATGGAAATATCAATAATATACATCATTCTTCTGCTTCTCAGTGATTTGTGGCGTGTTTCAATTTGTCCCCATACTACGCCTCTGTACGGCTAGACAAATCATGTACACGTTATATCAAGTGTGCAAATACTGTTACCAACATTGCATGGTTATTTATTAATTGCATTCCCTGTGAAACTTCCATCAGCTTCTAATTTACATCTAAATATTATTGCTAGTAAAATGCAATGCATGCAAATATTATAAGCATCAAAGTGCTTTATAAGCCTTATAATATATTAATGTATTTTAGTAGTGAAGAAATAAATTTCGCATACTTGCACTAGTCTACGAATTTGCTCACCTGGTATGAAATAAATGGATATAAACCGTTCTTGCAGTCTTTGGTGACGTATCTATGAGCAAAGGATTAGGGAATAAATGATTGCCATAATGTTACTAGTATTCAAAGTCACATAATCCAGTCATTCTACATCTACAGCAGTACGAATTAAACACATATAAAGATAGTACTATTGGTTATAAATTATATGTTTGCAATTACAGTAATCTTGTCATTCCCAGAAGTTTAAATTGCGCATAACAGAAAACATTGTACTCATTATCTTCTCTGCTGAATTGTTGCTAATTTTTTAGTGTACTTACAGATATTATATGTGTCTTAAAAATTTCAACGCAGGAAAGAGTATTAAGGATGTGGGAACTGTTTTTGGCCTGCACATAATATACTCCACATCAATACTCCTACAGGAAATACATTCTAGAATTTTGCATTATGTAAATAATGATTACATGATTTTTCCCATTGGAAGACAGTTCCCATTGCAGACATTTCCCATTACCGACAGTTCCCATTCCGACTTTTCCAATCCGGACTTTTCCTATCACAGACTTTTCCCATTACGACTTTTCCTATCTAAGACTTATCCCATTGGGACAGTTCCCATTACAAATCGAGGACTTTTCCCATTAACGACTGTTCCCGTTCAATTCTTGTATTGCAGTATGAGTTTGTATTTACCATTTACCCAAGAAGAGTGGGAAAATACAGCAGTACAACAGGAGAGAATAGTAAGACGCTCTACGTACAATAATAGCACTTATTTTATTATTTTAAATTGCAATTTTGCCAAAAGCATCGTAAAGGCATAATTCAGGGCAATGAGCTATAAATTAATAGGACATCTGCCATGTATCCGTCATTTCATGACTAGTTAGTTAGTGCAGTTCATATGTACATGAATTTATGTGCTGTATTAGTAATAGTACTCCCATTATTTCGAATTCAGGATTAAAGAGAAACTCATAGTATAATGCTCTCTACATAGTAGTTAGTAGTGATGGGAAAAGTCGGTAATGGGAACAGTCCCAATGGGATAAGTCTTAGATAGGAAAAGTCGTAATGGGAAAAGTCTGTGATAGGAAAAGTCGGAATTGGAAAAGGCGGAATGGGAAATGTCTGCAATGGGAACTGTCTTCCAATGGGAAAAGTCCTGTCACCGTAAATAATAGTACATTTGCATTGGTAAAATTCTACATAAATAGTAGGTAACTGTTCAAATGGAGGCAGTAAGACAACCAGCATAATCGGAATGAAATCTGTTCTGTTGTACACCATTCTCAAGTGTTGTCTTTATCTCGAAGAAAAGTATCTGACATCAAAAATACCTTCATATTCACGGCGAATGTAGATAATTGATGAAAATCTTTCGTTTTATTGTTTTTTTTGGCTTGGGATCAGAGCTTCTTGTTTGGATTTTAATAGCCCCCAAGTATATGGGTGTTATCGTATTAGATGATCAAACTGCGTGATATCATACTACCTACATAATTATAGGATTTTTCTATTACGGCATAAAATGCTAGATATCTTTCCATTAACTGATTTCTGGGCTTAGTTCTATTTTCTGTGACTAATTTACTAGTCTGCTGCTTTTATACGTATTTATATTCATATTTTATTGCAATGTAGTATAAATCATCACTATTATATTCATTTTAAAACTCTGTGATTGTTTTCATTGTTAAATAGCAGAAGTGGTTGCTCTTTACATACATTTCATGATTTCAGATAAAGATGCATGGACAAATATAACATACACAAATGATTTAATGCCCACAATTACAGCTAAATCTTTCATTTTCGGCAACTTTATGATAGACAATAAAATAAAGTAAACTTACATATAATTTCTAATGTTAGCAGATTTAAAAAAGGAAATTACATTTGTTGAATTAACTGTAACTAAAATTAGCCATGAACAGAATCTCTTAAAATTGAACAATATTATGCGAGTGTTACGCATTCCTTGTGTACTTATATTTGTGCATGTTAGCTTTGTTGGACTCATGTAATAATTACTTGTTGTTCTTCCCCGATCGTGTAAGTAGATAAGTACTAGTAAATATCGCAGCTTGTAATATCTCTATGATATGCTTAATTGCCCAAAAATGTTACAATAAGCTTGTACTACGTACACTAGCGAGCAGAAGATAATAATATAAACAAATTGAATGGAAAATACAGGAAAGAAAGACAAAGCAATTTCTATTCCTAGTAGTGAGTACACAGTCATAGAATTACAATATTTATGCGCTGTCTGAAGTATTCAAATGATACCTGTCCATTAAACGCATATAGATTGGATGAATAAGTTTGAATTTGGCTTTGTCTCAATGGATAAGATTTGATTAGTTTTCTTAATGCAATGGACATTGTATAGCATGTTTTCCTTATTACACACATACAACGCTCACGTGTACTAGCTATTTTGTACATTTGTGTCCAGTGGCTTAGAAGACTTATTTGTGATGATTAAAATAAATACTTAATGATAACAGCTAATACCTACATATTCTGTTCACGTAACCTAAAGGAAAATGCATTGAATAGTCAATTTGCATAGCAATGCTATTTAGGTAGGTACTTATGTTAATGTTAACGATCGAAACTCTACAAAGTGATGGCAACATATGACTGTGACACAACCAGTTATCTCTATTGCGAAGTTTTCTTGTTTGTTTGTGTTTCTGTTCTTGCGTTGCGAGAAACTGCGTCTTAGAAATTACATTACGAGTTTGTTCAGTGGTTTTATATCGTCAATATCCGCTGTGTCGTTTCGTGAAAGGAATTTTACTGGTTTAAGAATAAGGGTAATAATGCAATTCAAATATATAAAGCTGCAGAATATATTAGGTCGTCAAATAGAATAGGTTGTCGTATAAAAAGTCCTTAATTCCTTTGTGTTTAACAGTTTTCATAGTTCTGCTTTGTTAGCGTCATCACTCCAAAGCACTTCAACTCGTATGTCTCTATTATAATCATGAACGATGAGGATAGGGAGCAAAGGTAGTTAACGAAACACTAATGAAATATTAGAAAATGTACACTAGTGTGTAATTCTAATACCGTCACAAGAACTATTAATATGCGTAGTAAGTATGGTATGCATGTTGGCTGCGTCCAAAAGTCTAAACGGTTGCAGATTTCCTCTATGCAAGGAATACAGCTAAGTGCCATCTTGCTTTTGAGTCTGTTGGTGTAATGGTTTAAATGTACACAGTGATAATTAAATTGTTGAGAGTAAATTATTGTAAGTAATCTGGTCGTCCGTCTAAAACCTAATTCTCTAGTTGGTAATAAATACGGAGGGACGGAATATGAGTGTGAGGCTGAGATGTGACGGAGAGGAAATTGGAGATTGCATCATTAGAGTAGGACACTGCATAATACACAGGGAAGATGGAACAACCTTTTACCACGAATTGGCAGAGTCCGACCATTATGTTTTTTAGGAAATAAAATCCAATTTTCGTAACTTCTCATCAAACACCTACACAGTATCATCGTGGTTGACTGCACGACTTATTTCTCTGTAGATTTTATTCTTTCCCATTCCACTCAGCAGTAAATAGTAAAGTAGGAAAGGGCTATAAATACGTCTCACACTCTCAGTTGCATCAGATTTGCATTCATGCACATGCATCAAACGATTAACGGTGAAATATGTAACACTGCACAATTTGCTACGGTATGTGTGGTGTAAGAAAACTGTAGCTATTAAATCCTCCCATTTATATTACAGCTTTGCTTTATAAGTATTCTTAGTGTTCGAATAAGAGGTGTTTGCAAACTTGGGTTTTTTCATATCTGTATTCACCAGTGTAATAATTTTGTAAAGGAAGCAACAAGCAGTTGTTGGAGACACCAACACCAACAAGGAAGCGAGTCAACAAAGCTGTGAACTTCTTACTCGATTTTTTGTAATTAATCCTCGAAAATGAATAGACAAACAGTGGAGAAGACAGCTTGACTTTTAGTGGTTTAAGTCAAGTTTGTCTTTTATATGATTTCGCTGTGGGTGGTGACATGTATAATTCAAATGTTAGGAGTACACATTAAGATTGGTTTATTGGCATTTTACGTTAAATTACTTTTAAAATGTGGAGATGTACATTTATTTCATGTTAGGTACTTGTAAGCGATTCAATTTATCTAATGGCCAAAACCTTTGCCTCTGACTTAGAGACTTCATTTTACAAAACGTTAAAATGTTCCAAATAATGGCAAACAATGGGAAAATGCAGAAGCCGCTAATCGCTGTACAGATACAGAATTCTACTAAGAACTTGTAGGTTGGCGTTTGACATATTAATGGTATTTATTTGTATTCGTTGTATAGTATAAGCTGTTTACTTGTCCTGACAATTTTCGCCTTGACAATCGTTTTGAGAGACAAATACAAAAATCAGGATTAAATATTGATTTTAATTCGAAATGCCACTTTCAGAGCATTATATTTCTCTATACTTTTTAAATGTGGCGAACGTATTGTTAAACTTGACAGTTAAGAATTTGCTTTTGTGGAGATTGTAATGTAATAAGGATATTTTGTGGAACTTAACTGTGAAAACGATATAAGCAGTCAATGGAAAACTTCAGCTACAAATTCGTTTAGAAACGTCAATTTTTCGTTTCACTTTGGTCAAAAACGAGATTCTAAACCCTTAACTAGATAAGAAACTGGTAAGTTTGTTATGTTGATTCACAATCAAAAAAGGAGTCGTTGCCATTTAAGACTTTAGAAAATAATTCTCTACCAAAATTAATAAAGGCCATTTCCATACAAGGACGAAGCAAACCTTTAGCGTTATGTCTTTTACGAGTCGTTTGCAGCACGACTAGCAGGTGCATTCAGTTTTGTATTCCCTATGCACGCTACATGCACAAACCACAAACTAATGTTTCATTGTATGCGATGTTAACGATTTAAATTGTCCTCACATGTGCCGACATGAGAAATGGTTTTACTTATAGCAAAATATAATGCACATCCATATTGTATTGACATCTGAGCACTGTACACAACTTCTATTATTTTGCATCATTGTCTACCAGCATCTAAATATATGCAAGCATAAGTGTTGCGAATTGAGTGTGCTTGTTCAATAACAGATAGAATCTTCCTTTACTCATGTGTGCCATATGATTGATTGATGAATATGATGAATTATGAAGCATTAGGTGATGTGTTTGGCGAATGTTCATTCCAGTCTTATAAAAGATACCTTTGTATGCAGTAAATCTTTGACAAAGATGTACCAGAATTCTACTTAAATAATTAATTGTCATTCAGTAGTGAATAGAAGAACAAGACGAGATTGAAAGATTACTACACAGATGAAGATAGACGCCAAACGCTAGTAAATATCTATATGTCGTAGTTCTGTAGGCAACATTTGCCAGTGGTCTAATGAACCAGCGAGGAAGACTCTTAGATTACTGAAATGTCCAATGTTTTTTCTACAGAAGCTCACACAAGAATTCAAATTGTATTTATTACTGTAATACAAACTATCAATATCGCAAAATTTGGCAGGAATGAATCACTAATTTCTGGATTTTTATCAGAATGGATGTTCCATTCCCAACATAAACATATTATGTAACAATGTATGGATTTGGTCACTAAATGTTTTCTAATTATGAACAAATTTCAGTGAAATATCACATAATCTACCTGACTAGTTCAATGGGCCACTGGCAAAAGTGGGCAACTGAATTGCGACACACACGAGACGTTTTTGTTTATCTTCCCTGTGGAATACTCATGCATGCAATTACTAGCTATTGTTTCAGTAATATTTGCCAATGCTACGCAATACCACATAACATGTTAAATAAACTTAAGTACCTAACCTAGCATGCTAGTGGTACATAATGAAAAAATCCAATTAGTGTATTACAGAGTTATGTATAGATATGTAATAGACATCAATTGTTGACAAGAGAATGAGACGAATCGAAGTGAGGCAGTCGTAAACAATGAAGTAAAAGTAACATAAAGGCAGACAGTTTGCTTACTATTATCTAATAAGTCATTTAGATGTAGAGATGAGTTCTACTTAGTAATATTTCGTTTAATCGCATATTTGGATATTGAAGGCGCAGGTTTCTATGAATATAGAAACGAGAAAACGAATTAGAAAAAAAATGAATTCTTTATCGCTATTGATAACAAATTCAATTATTGTCTTCCCTCTGCAATTTCTTATTAAAACATGCATTTGCACATTCGATTTACAGTGGCAATTTTACTATATTGGAAAAGACATTAACTATGTAGAAATCATGTATGTACACGAACCAGAAATGCTAGAAAATCCAGGATCAAATGTCAAGCCTCTACCAAGTGTTAGATTAGCGAAAGGTGTATTATATCAATGTATACTGAAATGTGCTTTGGTGTTTGCTAATTTGAGGTAATAATAATTTGAGTATTTAAGATAAAGTCATTGGATAGAATTATCTCTTCTTAAATCGCTAAGCTATTCGAAGTTTATCGTTTATGTAGTGTGTTTCCGTTGGCGATGTTTAGTTTATATTACCTAATCATGAGAACTTATCGCCGCAGAACAAAGCATGTGGTGAATATGTCACACATCACACACATGGTTAAACATACTTGAATTTCATCGAATTGTAAAAGTTGGGTGATGTTATTAATAATAGGCATTGACTGAATGAGATTCGATCAGAGTTTGAGATAATCCTAAGGATGCAACCAAATAGAGTAGAAGAGCAGGTTTTTATGTTACATTATTCTGAAGGTTTTAAGCAGTTAGCGAGTGTTGTGTTTGTGTCGGTTGACTTCTGATTTCAGAATGCATGTTAAGCGAATTACGTATAATGTCTCTAGAATAGTATAATCTAGAGATACGTATAAAGTAGCTAGGTAGGCACCTGAGTGCAACATATACAACAAAATGCGCAATACATTGTACTACAGTTATGGGTATAAGAAGTGGTAGCCTTTGCTATATCCACTGCAGGGCCTCGTATATTGCAATATGCAATAGAGTTTGTTTGGCGTTATTGTGGATAAAAAGGTAGGTTTATGTTGCAGTAGTTGGAATTGGTAGTGGAACTAGGAAGATTAAGCGCTTTGCTTGGTGACGATTACTGTAGAAGAGCGGAGTATTGTTGATAATCGATTAAACTGCATCTCCGCCAACCTTTTCCAATAAAGAATATTTTTATTTATTTGGCAGACGTACATAATTCTTGCGCTCATGCTGAATTACGTGTATCTGTGCTTTCTAATAATAATTTAAGAAAATTGTTCTGCTATCAACCTACTACAGTAGTACGTGTGTTACGTATTTCCTTGGTATATCTGCGCTGAGTAACGTTAGTGCAGTGCAGATATTTCACCCTCTCAAATTCACTCATGCAAAGCATTGAGCCAAATTCTTACTTTTCAATAATATGCAATCGGTCATTATATCGTTCATTTTAGCTGCACTTACTACAATGTTACAGTAATTGGAGTGAGTGAGTGGATTCTGTCTTTCTGCAGACTCGCAACGCAAGCCATTTATTTGGAGTGAAACATTCATTGATTAGGTACTCACTGTTATGATATTAGTTCACTTGAGTCGCTCGATTGTGTGGGGTTGCTTTTCTAATGCATTTTGGCTGAAGATCAAATCAGGGTGAGTTTCTTTTCTACTACTGTTCGTTGACTGTTATCACTTCAATGCAAAATGCAGCCACTTGACCCCTCAGCAGATCGACATGCAGCAGTCTCACCATTAACTAACCACCGATGTGCTGCTCACGCTCGATACGACATCTTTATAGTTCTTGCACTTCCAAAGGCAGGCCTACTCAAGGAACTGCACATTCAATGTAGCAGTAGGCTCTCTTCATGGTGTCCACTACTTAATGCATTTTTATTCAGTTTTCTTTAATTTACATTCAGACGATATTCATAGACTATTCAACTAAGCCGTATTACAATGCTAAGACTTAATTCTCTAGATACGCACATGGAACGCCTTTGTGTCTATTTTTATCGTATTTCTTTTGCAATGAAAATAAAAATCTTAAGCTTCTAAGGTGATTGGAATCTAAATATATAACAAATGCACTACATATGTTATTTTACTTGCAAATTGGAATTTAATGATTTGCATAAAGTGAGACAAGTGGACTAACAATTTTTCTGTTGTAATTTTTCAGGTTCGCCAGAAATGGCTGGTGGCAACCCGGGCACACCTCTCAATAAACCAAGGGTAAGCTCATTCTTAACTTCTTAACTGGTTTAAAATAATCTCTAACTAAAGTACTTATGTTGCCTTGTTAATAAACGCAATCGGTAGAAGTAATGGAGATTTTCTTAACTAGTATTTCTTTACATTTTAATTCCTTTGTCGTTTTAACTTTTTGAAAATCTTCAGGTTTTGTTTTTAACAGCTTGATTATAATTTAACCACTCTGGCTTAACATAATAAAATGAAAGCATTATAGATTATTCTTGATATTCAAATAGTTTTAGTTGATTTGGAAAACCAAACTAAAGGAACGCAACACATTTGGTTAATGTAGGATTTTTCTAATTAAATTAAATTAGTATTTCATGACAATAATACCGGCATATTACAGTTTCGTATTACAAAATAATGCGCAAGCAGGTTGTTTGTAATCTAAATGAAATTCGTGTAGGAGTTGTTTGATGGTTACGCCTATTCTCAATTACAATTTCCAGTCACTCTCCATTTCCACTTCAAAAATGTAATTATTGGGTTGCCTGCATTTTGCTGACATTGAACAGTGTTTTGTGATGTGTAGTGTTCGTATATTGTCCCTATCTTAATACCTCATCCCTTCTATACGATTATGTTATGGCTAAATGGCATGCATAGTATAAGCAAAGATTCTGAAGCCAAGTCAAGAATTTTTATTGTATAGAAATGTGAATGCTAATGCACACTGCACACACCACACCTAAATATCTACTTACTTCAACAAATAATACTAGAAGGGTTTCTGACTGGAGGATGGGCTCGTCTCACCTTTTTACAAAAGATTTAATATTGGACTTCAGCATGCAACCATTCATTCATATTGCATATTCTTGAACTATCCACGTTATGTACACTTTGCAGATACCCCACATGGCACTTTTCATCCTGGGGTGTCGAAAGATATCTTTTAATATCCGAAAATAGTTTACTATGTGACGTTAATCTTATTCCATAGTGCTTTAACACATTTTTTATTGTTTTTTGTATTTTTATGGTAGTGAAATATTTAGGAAGTCTGATCAGAACTCAATTTGATGCATTTTCCAAAGTCGGACACGCCAAATTTTGTTTCATAGAACATAATTTCATTGTAAGGTTTCTTTGGTATAGGATAAATTTTCATGGATTGCAATTTATTCACACAGTTCATATTGCCGTTGAACAGTGGGACATGTAGGCACATTAATTAGCGCCTGCTTTATTTAAATAGGTAAGTTAGAAGCCCAGGATATCTTGTTTCTTAGAAACCTTTGGTTTACTGCTGCCGTTCACGTAAAATTGCTGTAGTTTAGATATAATATTCATAAGTGCAGGAGTTGACTTTCGTCGTAGACATGTAATCATCCTAACAGTTAAGATGGTATTGTAACCTGTATTTAAAAAACCATTAACATAACCTTATGGTAAGCTTACTTCTTACCTTAACTATTAATGCACATTAAAATAGTGTAGCTAGTAAGCAGTAAATGATTCAGTTATCTATTGATACAATGAACTAATGCATAATTACAAGCAAAATACATAATACAGATACTTATATATTATAGGTAATACACATACCAAATAGGGAATAGTATTTAATATCAGATGTTATCTTGTTTTACATCTATAGAAGTCTAAGTGTAGTTGATGCTCTTTGAAAATATCTAACTACTGCGTAATAATGAACGGATATTAGACTTAAAACTTTTGCAGAGATTTTTGCATATTAGTACCTTCAGTAATGCACAATGTTTATTGCTATCAAACAAAAGAAGATTTAACATTACCCAAAGGATCTAAGCAAAAGTAAAAGAAATGTGTATCTAATGAAGCGCATTGAGCATGAATGCAACAGTGTAGCTGATCGTTCATTTAAGCACCAAAAACCATTAATTTTGCTCACAGATAGTAAATTTACTTTGAAAGGGAATTATGCTGAAATTACATTTATTACAATAGTTTACGCATTTTACCGTTAAGGTGTTAACATGCTAATTGCAAGTACGTGCACGCTTCACATGCTTATTCCATGACAAAATTAAGACATTAAAATACGAATAGTCCACCCAATGACAGACGTATCCTTAGGCAAATATTTTCTATGAAAGATTAGTGGAAAGTTGTTTACTATTTTCAGGATGTATGATATTACAGATTGGCTCTATCCTGAGAAACTCGTTGCCAAATAACAATGATGTTGCATTTCTCCAAAAACTCTTATTACTTAGAATTTACTTTTGCAATTTTCCGTGATATCACCTAAATTCATTATTTATTTTGCCAAAATTTTATTATATGTTGCCATTGAGCAAAATGCGTCTTCGGGTTTGAAAAGCGAAGCGGAGAACCGCTTGGAAAAAGAAGGGAAGAGAGAAACAAAAGTAATGACGGTTTTCTAAATCATTCTAAGTTTACTGATTTTTATAGAAATGTTTGACAGTGATTGACATTTTCGGATCGGTTGATATTAAAGTCATTATGTGATTTACTTATCAGTCTTTTAACCATACATTTTATTCCTAATATTATTAGGTGGTCCTTCGTAGTTTGAGACGTAGATAGTTGACATGAGACATTTTAGGCAGGACAACCCGCAGCGGGGACATACGACGAGTCAACGAGTCCAAACAATATCTCTGTTTTAAGCAAAAGTTATATTTGTCGTTCACGTAAATAATGAATACTTTTTCAATACGGCTTTACTAAAAACCTCACGTTTTCTAATCGGAATAGCAACATCCAGTTATGAAATTACAATTTACTAATAATAATTACAATATTTCCAGAGTAAAATTACAATTTATTTGACTGCGAATTGGAGTTTAAAATTCTTTGATTATTTTAGAGAAAGGATATTTAATATTTATCATGGGCCTTTCTGTATACACCGTCAATGTTAATTAGTATTACACTGATAGTTGTTTTTATAGTGGCTCTGTAATTTCTATTTACAAGACTGTTAACACAAGCAACTCCTTTAAATGATAATTTTGAATAGAAAGAGAATTAGCTAAATGAGTTGGCATTTTTGTATGATGTGCTAATTATATGCATTTTTGAACGATCACTTGACTTAACTTCGTGCTGGTTGACTCTTCAATTATACTTATATGCTTCCAAGTTGAAAATGATTGATTATGAAGATTAACGTTTTCATTTAACTGTTTCCTTACTAATGGCATTGTTATTATGTAACTTTATAATTTTTAGAACACGAAGGTAAATAGTGTTGCCTGTGTTATTCAATGATACTTGGTAGACAATTATATGATAATGACTTAATAACCCTAAAAAGACTTTCTTTGCTAGCTGACAAGGCAGAAATTGTTAATGACGTTAAAAAATATTTAAACCCGTAATTATATTATTTTACGAAACTATGTTTTGGAAACCAGTGTAGTGTCCTGGCCCTGGATTCTAGAATGCCCCTTTAAAATCGTGTTCGTAGACCAAATTAGCTAAAAACCAATCCTAGCAAGTAGTGATAAAACTCTTTATGATTTCTAATATACTTGTTTGCATCTTTATAGATAGAATGGTAGGTTGCATTCTTGTATGATGCACACCTATTGTAAATGTTTGAGAAACTAATGTAACTAGTCCTGGGCCTCTTCACTGACACCAGAGTCTTTGTTTGACAGCACCTAATCTGACTTGCTGTAGAACAATAGTGTGCAACATCAACTGTGCTGTCGACTTTCGGTTTCATGCGTAGCATCTTTAATCTTTTTAGTCAGAGTCTATTCTGTTTAACTTATTTTGTTTGCGTAACACAGATAGTGTAGTTACTGCATACTTAATTATTTATTTTATGTGTATGTATAATCACTCATAGCTACATTACGAAGGATACTGTATGAATTAACTTATTGTTGAGGTGAGGTGACAGGTACAGATGTATCTTAGAACAGGCCACCGTACATTACATAGCGTAGATTACGTCGCAGCAGAATCGAACTCTATTACGCTTGTTGGTCCTTAGTACGTGTTTACTCTTGTGTTTTGAATTGCCTTTAGATGTTTTTGTTGTCATTGAATGACGGTAGAAGAGCGAATGGTGCTCAAAGATGAATTGGTTAAGGATACAATGTGCTAACTTCAATGAATGCCGATTAGCAGATTCGTTTTTGTTTTCGATGTAGAAAAATAGTTGAAGATGGTTCCTCAAATGTTAAAATTATGTATTCACGATTCTCATCGTGCTAATTACATACTAAGAAATGTCTAGGTACATTTGCACAGTTAATTGCGTTATAAGTATAAATCTGTTCTCCGGTCGTGGTATATTGATGTACAGTAATGAACATTATGATAATGCAAGTAACCTTACACTTTGACTCTTTTTCTATGCGTGCAGACATTGCATACTTAATGTAGTAGGTATGTTTTCGTTTGTTTACCAACATCTAGCGATAAGTGCTAACAAGTAAATCCATGCCATTACGAAGGAACTGTGCTTTTATTTTATTAGATTTGGCTAGTGCTATAGATATACGACGGACGGAGTAAATTGAATGTTCATGCCAATGTGCTTGTTGTTCCTAATAAAATGTATTGGTAGTGAGACTGCTAATGCGGATTCTTTTGTATTGTTTGTTTTTATAGGACAAGTCTTCAAGTAGGCGTGTGGTGGTGGCCCTGTACCCCTTCAAAGCCATTGAAGCCGGCGACCTCTCTTTGGAAAAGGTCAGTTGACTATTTTAAATGAAGATGAGCTCTCTTCTTGTTTTCGTACATCTTCCCAGTAGAAATTGAATTACATTCTTTGCATTTCTTCCTCTTTTCATTTCAATGACCAACTCACTTGGCTAATCACTAATCATTATTAGACAAATAGCGTCCAATAAATAAATATACTCATTGTTAGACGTCGTGCACCTGACTCATCACTAAGTATAAATCCATTTTTTGCAATATTTCCATTTCATGTTCATCTACTGATTGATCTACTCTATAGATTTTCTAATTCAAAGCAGTATACCAGTTGATCCTTACTACCTTACTAATATAATAAAAACGACAATGAGCTTGGACATGTTACATTTTAATACATTGTTAAATTTTAATTTTCTGTAGCGTTAATGCAACAATGAGTTTATTAGTTGCAATCCTGAACTTATACCCTACTACTTAACATAATATTATACACCACTGCAACAATCAAATGCCGATAGTATTTTTCACATTTTTGCAATTGCGATTGGATATACTTTTGTGTGTAGTTTACATAGGTATATAATAGTTACCAGAACATAAATCCTCCTATGGCCTTTTATTTTCAAACAAGAAATTGGTTTTTATATATCTATCATTATCATCCTTGCAATGTCAATATATGTTGAATTACTCGTGTTTAAAGAATCTCTGCTATATAAAAATAGATTCACACATTTTTTTGATGTTATATTTAAATATTTCAATAGATTTTTTGTACTTGTGTCTATCAGTATCATTTTACATCCGTGTTTCCACAATATTATCATATGTACACTTTTTATCAATTCGGCAACTACAGCTTAATCAATTGTACCCCATAATCAGATAAAATCTTTGTGATGCTTTATGAACATATTCTAATCATACCCAATGTCAAACCAAGCCTGTTTCTAACCTACAATTACATAACATAATTCATTGATATTCTACAAGTATTTGATATTCTTGCTTTGAATTTCAGGGAGAAGAATACGAAATTGTTGATGATTCACAAGAACATTGGTGGCAGGTCCGAGATAAGAACGGGTAAGAACTTTTGCATTTTCACACTAATCAGTTGTGTAGAATTATTAGAATTGTGTAGTATTATTTGACGAACAGCCAGATGAATTTAAACGTATATATCTCCAGGGCCATATTTGTACTCGATGAGTTTTATTAATAAGACAATATTTTGTCTCGCTAGTGTCAACAAACAGTTTGTGCAATATTACAGTTCTTGCTTTGTGTTTCTGTGATTTGCTGCGTCTCTTGTTCAATAGGAAAACAAGAAGTCCATTGCATGATTGCATAGCTAATACCATCTCATATGACCTAGCTAGGAAGACCTTCATGACTGTTTTTGTAACATCCGCTCTTCTTTGTTGAAAATGAAATTATAAAGGCTGCAATTTGAATATAAAACCGAGGAAATGGTTTACAAACACCACAAATATAATAGTAGGCATCATCCATGTTGACTTTTATATATTTACACGCTATCTACAACTATAGTACTTGATTTGTTCATCATACAAAGCAATGGTTGCACTATGTTCATTTTGTAATAATACATGTCTGCTATTCTTCTAAAGGAATGATAAACTGAAATGATTCTAAAAATTCGAAATGACTCAGACGATTATGATTATGTTGTACCTCAACCGTTGTATTTCACGTACAATGAGTGTTTTGTGTATAGCATGTGTAATAATGTGAATAACATCGGTTCTGAAAGAGTTCTGTTTGGTTTGGAGTTTCTTTTTGTCATTGGTTCACATACTGAATGATGATACAAAGTTAAAATTATGACATTGCTGTAATGACGCGAGAAAACTTTTAAAATATTTTATACCTCTCTCAAGGTACTGAAATGTATTAAGCCATTCACACTGTTAATGTGTGGACTCTGTTCTGCGTGCTCATACTATTATGACATAAATCAACAGCGTTTTTATTCTGTGCTTTTATGACTTTGTAACTCAAGTCATTGCCTCATAGTATCAAAGAATTGTTGTTTGCTAAAATAGTTAAGTATTTACCAGTAAGGCCGTGCTTACAGCAACTATTTACATGTAGGTACATCACGGTTAAACTAAATGTGTTCAAATTTGTTAAAAATACCTGCGAAATATTGCAATGGAACCATAAGGAATTATTGTTTGTTCTCCTCTCCCTTATATGCAAGTATAATACATAAGTGCATACAAGTGTGAGTGAATTTACTGCACAATTGTAAAATTTGTCAGCATTTTAGCAGGTTTGTGTAATTGCCTGCATAGAAAGGTCCTGTTAAGCAGATAATAAATAACGGGTTAATTTTAAAGCGGCTTAAAAATATCGGATTGTGTCTTAAAAAACATTTTTTTCCGGCTTAAGCTGAAAAAAGCAGCCACTAAATGTAATTAGGCTTAATTGACCAGGCTTAAAAGGTAGTAAATTGTCTTAAAAACGATGGCTGTCTATTAAGAGCAGCAAGCTTTACAAGAGTTTTAGGAATGTCTTCGGTGATGAATTCTTGCGCGTAAATTGTTGGGCCCACGTTAACAGGGCATATGAGAAGATACTTTTAAGTGGCAGTGATATGAAAATACGAGCCGAAGAGATACATACTCTACAATAGTGCAGTGCAGCTCCAGTGTCATTTTTGATCGTTCGTCCCACTTTATGGATTAAAAAATGAGCAACAACTGACCTTTAATGACTTAGTAAAATCTGAGTGGACAGATTGGAAGGTGACTTTTGACCAAGAATCTTGGCACGTTCACGTGCCCGTGCCCGTGCCCAATCCATTAAATACCAAAAACAATTCATTTGTAAGCATATACTAGTCATGTAAATAAAAAGATGGATAGATTTTCCTGCAGCGGGGAAAAATGTTCTGTTAGAGCAAAAACGAAAAACGTGGGCGGCCAAGTGGATCTAGTCCAGCTTTACTAATGTAGCCGTAGGTTAAACTTATAATATGACGATGTAATCGGAGGATGATAACCGACTATTATATTTCATTGATTTTGAATACACGACTAAATGTGTTATCATATCTGCTAATTTGCAATTATTATAAAATTTAAAATTTTTAAGACGGATTAAATACTTGCGTTAAGCCACATTCCACGACACATCTGCTGCTTTCCTATTAAGCCTAAATAAATCCTTTTTTAAGACAAAATCCTACTTTTTTAAGCCCCTTTAAATGGCATCCATAAATAACTGCTTACCTATATCTAGACACTCTTCTCATCTTCTGTGTAGCAATGCACATAATTTGAAAGCCAGGATTTTGTTGCAAATTCGACTAAATTATACTGCACGTAGTTAAATAAATGTCAATATGCCTAACATTAACGCTAAGCCAGCCATTAGTCTCTTCTGTCATCACGTCAGTCACCACGCTGCATTATTTTCCATTTCTATTTCATTCAAATGTTATGCAACCTTAAAATGTTTGCAATAAAACAGTGAATGCTTCAGCGGACATAATATGTGTTGAGTGATCCGAATATGTTGCATAGCTATGCATACCAGTACTACTGAAAGAATCAAAAGAGACAGATAAACAGTAATAGCATAATTGATAGTGGTGTATTGAAAATGTTTTGCTTCATAATCCTTCAGAGAAAAGCTTCTGTTGCATATTCTGAGTATTTCTTATCGGTAATAATAATGAAGCGTGTATGCCCCTGAAAACGTATGCTATCGAGAAATTTTAAACAGTTCATCCGTGTACTATTTTCTATTTGTCCGAAAACATCAAGAGACAACTTTGATTTGAACATGCACTTCCCTTACGAAGGGTTTTAGAATGATAAGGCTTTTCAATATTTTGATGCACATAAAGTCTACCAAAGTATAATATAAAGTCTTGGCAGGATACCAAGGAATACATATGCATAATTCTGATAATGAATGATGACTTTTCCTGAGTATTAGTGTAAATATCACAGGGCTGCATGAAAATAAAGTGGATCGATTTACATCAGTAAATTACAAAACTGATGAATGAAATTTGCAAGTATATTACATTATTGAACGTATTTCCTTTTAAGTTTGAATAGTGCTTTGAAGTACCAAGAGAGTGCAATTTAGCTTTCCATGATGATGCGCAAATCCACAAGAGCAATAATGCTTTTTGCGATGTTGGCTGACAGCTACGGCTCTAAAGGATTCGTTTTACGTTGAAGAGGATGTTGGCATACTGCTATTTGTTATGCTATTTTAGTTCGGTTGCTAAATAAATGAGTAGGAAGGAGCTGCGAGAATCGCATTCGCTATTGACGGAAGGAATAAAATCCAATATGCAATTAGGTTTCATTGAAATTGATGGAGAGGAGAATAAATTAGCGGAAATTCAATAACAAATCCAGCGCTGCTGGAAATTTAATGCACTTACCCACTGCTACATCAACTTACCTTCGATATTTGTAGACATTTCACCGATACCAAATGTACTCTTTAAGAGATATTTACACAGGGCATGGAAGTGTGTGGATTGCGAAAGTGGATACTTATTGGAGTATCATGCATAAAGTGTAATCATAATTACATTGTTGTTTCGCTCTATGAAAGAGCTGTGCTCACTATTTAACACTGCAAATGTATGCCTGCGCTACGGACATTTCTGAAAATGGGTTTACTGAGTACGCAGTACATTTCCAATGCTTCATATTATACCGTATTTTACCTTATTGCTGCAATATTCTCAATCCAAAAAGGAAAATGAAACTTTTTTGTCAAAAAAGGTTTGTCATCTGATGGCGTATCGAATTATTATGTAACTTGCTTTTTTCAAACTAAAACTCGTAAAGTCTTTTAGCTGGGCGAAATTTTGTTGATATAATGAATTAAATATATTTGCTAGGTACTCTTCCAAAGCAAACTTTCCATTTCTTTTAGACTTAAAATGGATGGTTCTTCTTAAAATCTCATAAAATCTTAATATCTGTATATCTATGTTTTTAGTTATATATACATTGTTGGGTTTTCTGTTGCTACAGTATTTAATGCTAATGAATGTATAATTTCTTTGATCTGCAGAGCTGTGGGCTACATTCCGAGTAACTATGTGAAGGAGAAAGAGCTCCTTGGACTGCAGAAATATGAGTAAGTGATTTTTAAGTTGTCTTATTAATCTTTGAACGTTTTCAGGGTTACCTACCGGTAACGCAATATGCAAAACTGTCAAACCCAAGCCAATATAAAATTCATTTGCACTCATAATTCGGTGTACTTTAAATTATAATCATTCAAATGCTAACGGTCACTCACAATAAGAAAAAATCATGCTGGACAGTTCATTTACAAATGTTTCAAAACGTCAATAGTGTTGTGAAACGTTGGTATAATAATATTTAATAACTGCTACGAATTATAATTTTGCGTGTTTTATTACTTTAGCTGGTATGTTGGTGATATGTCAAGGCAGAGGGCTGAAACTTTACTGCGTTATGATGACAAGGAAGGGTGCTTTGTGGTTCGAAATTCATCGACGAAAGGACTTTACACACTCAGCTTGTACACCAAAGTGTAAGTTTTGAAAAATCAATCAGAAATGCGTATTATAAATTAAGTTCAACTAGAATCTTCAGAATCTTGAATCTATTGGGTTGGGTGTTTTTACAAATTAATAACATTTTCTAAGCGTGGCTATTTGAAAATGGGGCCAAGGTACTATTATAACCAGTGTAGCACAGAGTTTAAAAATGCAAAATACATTAACTAATTGTTTTTTAATGGAGCTACAAATGGTAATGAGGATATTTAGGAATTATGATAAAGGCATACAATAATTAAACCATTGGTTATTTCTTTCGCGAGCAGAAAAGGAATATTTTAAGAAGCACATGCTATACGCAGTTTAGTCGAATACAGCATTTTAAATGTAACGTATTGCTTAAAAGAATTTTCTAGATGACCTAAGCGAATGAAACTAACATATTTTAACTTGTTAATGAGCTTTTCTGGTTACTGTTATATCGGTAATCCTTGAAGAAAATGTTTGTTTCGTTAATAGTATGTTGAGCACTTTATCTAAGTAAGTAGCTACTGCTAAAAGCGATGTCAATGAACAAGATTAGCTAAGTACAACTATTAAATATTGACACAAATGTAAATACTTATATTTGCGCAGGTGGTCTTTTCTATGTTACTGTGCCTGCATAATTTAGTGATAAAAGCAGCTGGTTAGTGTCATTTAAATGGTTACCTTTCTGGTTATTACAAAAAGTACTGTTAGTAGGTTTTGCGCTGTTTCGACAGCTTTCAGATTTTGGTGTACTACGACAAAATTAAAAGTTAAAAATATATTTTCCTAATTAGCTTTACTATATGTAAGATTTTGAAGTACCGATGTAATTTGTAAGATTTTGAAGTACCCATGTAATTGGTCTTCATATGAAAAAATATTTTTTATTTATGATATGCATACATGGATTTACACAAGTGTTGTAGAAATTTTGGATGAGCTAGTATTAGTACTGTGATTTTTAAATACACGCTTAGACTACAATGAATATTTTAGTGTTTGAAAGGGTAGTACCCCAATGAGGTAGAGTAAATCGTGATTTTAGTGGATCTATGCAATGTAAGTTTTGTCACGCGTGCCTACATGGCTATTAGTTTGTGATGTGTGATCTAGTAAAGGAAGAATTCGTCGTACACTTGTAAAGTATTTAGGTTGTTGGAGTGGAGCGTAGTTGAGGACAGAACTTGAAGTGTTGAACTTGAAAGAATTGAGCGTGGTCGATGAATTGAACTTAAGTGACTTAATGGGTTTGTTGCAGGCCGCATCCGCAAGTGAAGCATTACCATATAAAGCAGAATTCCCGATCTGAGTTTTACTTGTCGGAAAAGCATTGCTGTCCTTCCATTCCTGATTTGATTACCTATCATCGACACAATAGTGGTGGCCTGGCCTCGCGTCTCAAACATCCGCCCAGCGCTGAAAGATGTGCCCCGGCCACAGCTGGACTCAGTCACGGTATGTCCGCTAATATTTATTTTTGTCTCAATTACTTGCTAAGTACCATGGGAAGAACGGGGCTCTCTGAAGATCAGAGTCAGAGGGTTGAGCCAACATGCATACTAAAACTGTTCAGTCCTCGAGGAAATCTTTAGGACTTTTCTTTTAATCTAATGGGTAACAGTGACAAAAAAATTATAAGTACAACAATAAAACTTGACTGCTCATCCCCAAATAAGTCAAAAGTTCTTGTCAAACTCGTTGTTAGTAGGATTAAAGGATGATATATCCAATTGTGTGTGGGTTTACGATGATTTTAGTGGAGTTGATCCTTTGGGCTCTTGTTGCGACAATGGGTTTGCTGAACTGTCGTCTTTTCATTTGCCAGTTTACATACGTTTGTACTCACTTATGGTATAATCAAAATGTAATGAGGACACAAGTATCTTTGTTGTTGCTTATCAATCACGGTTATCTCTGTCATTGTAGATACATACAAATTTTTGTTCTGCAATTACTTTTTTAAGGTTATATTAGAGATTTATGAAATTCATTCATTGCTTTTAATGAGGGTCAATTCTAAAAAAAGTAATTAAGTTGAAGTGGGACATTTAAATTAATTCTTGATTTTAATATTCGAAGTAAATGATGGTAAGGGGGTTGTTTGATGAAGCGTTAACTTGTTGTTTATATAGATAAATGGGAAATCGATCCATCTGAACTTATGCTACACGAAGAACTTGGGTCAGGCCAGTTTGGTGTCGTCAGACGGGGGAAATGGAGAGGGTGCATTGACGTCGCTGTGAAAATGATGAAAGAAGGGACCATGTCCGAAGATGATTTTATTGAGGAAGCCAAAGTCATGACGTAAGACTACTACAAAGACGTTGTCATCCTATGAAACTGTAAAAACTCCATAAAAGTCAATTATTTTTAATATCGCTATAACTTCCAATTTGTGTCTGTAGTAAACTGCAGCATCAGAATCTCGTGCAGCTGTATGGAGTTTGCAGCAAGCACCGTCCTATCTACATTGTGACTGAATATATGAAACACGGTGCTCTTCTCAACTATCTCAGGAGAAATGAGACAACCTTTCAATGCAATTTAGATATGTTACTTGACATGTCTATCCAGGTACGCTTTACCACCATTACTTTCTACACAAGTATTTATTGACAAGGTACATTGAATGCTGTTCAATTAAGTAAATTCCATTGATAATTTGTTTTCTATGGGTAATGCTAATAGGTTATGGATGTTATGTCCACTGCATTTTATTTATCAGTTCAAACATGTTCAACATTAACCAGGAAGCTAACATTGGTAGAGGGAAGTACTGAAATCTTGTATGTTGTGTTTTAGGTATGCAAAGGAATGGCATATCTAGAAAGACATAATTACATTCATCGGGATCTGGCAGCAAGGAATTGTCTTGTAGGGGCTGAAAATGTGGTAAAAGTGGCAGACTTTGGACTGGCAAGGTTAGTATACCATTTTTACATTAAATTATGCTTAATAATACCTTTTGAATCCATGAAGATGTATGACATGTTGTTATGCTGTAATTCACTTTTATTTCAATTTTTAAAATGTTAATTTAAAGCGATTAAAAAATTCCAATGATAATTATAGGTACGTTCTTGATGACCAGTACACAAGTTCCGGTGGTACCAAATTCCCTATCAAATGGGCACCACCAGAAGTTCTCAATTATACAAGATTCTCAAGTAAATCCGACGTCTGGGCTTACGGTAATAAAAATACAGAGATGCGAATGATATTGCATAAAAGTGAGTTTGTAATTTAAATATGGTTGTTCTGGTGTGTTCAGGAGTTCTGATGTGGGAAGTATTTACATGTGGAAAAATGCCATACGGCCGCTTAAAGAATACAGAAGTTGTGGAAAGAGTACAGCGTGGCATTGTCCTTGAAAAACCTAAAAATTGTCCAAAAGAAGTTTATGATTTGATGAAAAAGTGTTGGGCACTTCATCCTGACGAACGACCGTCCTTTAGAGCTCTTAAAGATCAGCTGGTTCAGGTCGCTCAGCTACTCCTCGTCGACTGATTACTAATTACATTTAAATGCTATGAATTTTACATAAGATTAAGGCAGTTTAAACGTTGTTGACTTGGAAGCCCTTAATTGTATTAAATATTTGCTAATAAGTGATTGTGAAAGAATACCTGTAGCTATATTGTAATGCATTAGAAAGAAATGATCTTATGAGTATTACAAAATCGTGTTTAGTGTTACTTGATATGATGTTATCTGTGTTTCTTCTTCATGGGTGTTTTATTTGTCTTGTTATAACTAATGACAATATTCGTGACAAAAACACAATTAGTTAATGTAACTCGATACGTATCATCGTCGAAAATCTTTAATAATTATCACAAAGGGTAGAAATAAATACAAAAAGATACTCCACACTTGTAGTACTCTGGGCGTGTATTGCCAGTTTCGTATAGTTGTGTGTGGCTGTATGGTATTGTCATTTTGTAGTCAACGTGAATCTTTATGTAGTGTTTAGCAAAAATCTAGAATAAACGAATTAGTTAGTAAATGGAATTGATGTTGTAAATATTACAGGTAGAATTAAGTAATCCGTGTTTGATGAAATTACTTGTCATGTTTAAAATTCGACATTTTCACTGAATTAGCGACCCAAAAGTAGTGGACATGCAATGTTTATTGTTAGTATGAATTCTTACAGTGCTACCCAATGTTCTTCTACCTCCGCAGACAGAGGTAACATTGGGGAAATAGAAATACTTGACAAAGTACACTTGAAATACTGTTTTGAGTTAAGTCAGCGTTTACTTAAATTCGGTTAAACTTCCTGATAACTTATTTTTGTAGCTATCTACTAGATGAAACCGTTCCTATCTCTTTGAGCTGGTTGACTGCTTTAGATTTTACTACTAGTTTGTATCTCCCTTTGAGATGTTCCCTAAAAACCTTACTACATACATATGCATTGCTACACCCTCATTCTAAGGCGACCAAAAGAGATATATTATATCTAATTACAATAAATGTTGTTAACTGATAACGACATACACCCGCTAGACATGTGCAACTACAGTTGCTGATTGTCAGAGATTATTACAACTTGTAAATTGTTCAATTTAGGATATTTAATATTATTTATTATTTTAACTTATCAACTGTTTGTGATGATCCACGGTTGCTCTTCCTTTCATCTGATATAGAAGTTATTCGACTCCGCTGTTAATGTATTTGCTAAATAATTCGTTTCATTATTTACCTTTGTTGTATTGATGGTTGCAAGCTCTGGGTTCTGCCAAGTTGTAGCTAATTGGGGTCGGCATATATTATTGGCAGATATTTAATTATTAAAGTGAAAACTCCTGCTCAATTTTTACATGACACTTTGTTTATAATGGTAATCATAACGGTATTTATTCGAATAGTCCCACATTCGTCAAATAAAATGTAAAACAGTATAAAAATTAGGGAGATAAGGACTTGACCCTTTGTGTTGGTTGTCACTCATATTAAATAGGAATTGTTTATAAAAATTCGAAATTGTAACTATTAATAGCACGATATACGACAGTTTGCAAAGCAAATATTTCAAACATTGAAATAGTATTACAATTGCATTTGTACTTATATTGTGTACCGACTATATATGTATGATACTCTGGAATTTTATAATACTTACAACAGTTACAATCGGTAGTGTTGAACTGGAGTGATATCCGGAACCTTCGTAATCCTTTGAAATATCAATCAAACCGTAAAGAGTTTGTTAGTGCGAAAATACATATTCAAGTAAAGTTCATGGCGGAAAAAAGGTTGTAAAAAACGAGTGTAGTACACGTAGTATCAGTCGTTAAACTGTGTTCTTCAGAAATGAGAGTTGTGAATGTTTGATAGTACTATTCGAATATCATACTAAATATTAGCATAGTTAGATAGTACGATTCTTAGAATGAATAGCTGTAGTCTAGACGTCTTGCATATTGTTTACTCATAGGAAATAAAAATACCCGCCCTCTACCTATTAACTAATGGTTAAGTAACTTACGATCGATATGCAATTATAAATCAGATCAATCTCATTGTTTTCAGTTTTGTTTCTACTTCATAATAGTTATTCAAATAGATAGTCACATTTTAATAAGGGAGAAGAGAAATTATAAATTAAATTCTTGTTGTCGATTTGTGGACTGAACAAACAAATCTTCGTCTTACACTCTATTTCCAATCTGATTTTAACTTTCTGGCGACGTTGATTTTTGTTTGTTAATGTGATGTTGTTATGAATTAGATAACGGATAAAACTGTATTGTAAACGAACAAGAATGTGCTATTATTACGCTATGGGCTCATAAAATCTATGTACGAAAAAGTTGTTGACTATTTCCTGGTCTATTAAAGACCTTCGAAATCTATTACTATACATACGCCAGTTTCAAATGTTCAACTATGAAATCTTGTTAAACTGTGAGCTAGTTCTCAATCTGTTGAATTGAACGTATTCTATTTGCTAGATGAGATAATTAAAGTGATTGACGTTTATGTAATGATGTTCTATAATCTTACGTAAAATAGATAACTGTTCGTTGAATGCATGTACGTCATCTTAATTTACTTTAGCAAGTACTGAGTAACCTACTGATGATAATTCTATTTGAGAAAATGCACCTTTGTGAGAAATCCTTATTTCCAAGTATTACGTTGCACCCTACAGGATTAATCACTAAGAAAATGATACACCTACAAACATTTTCCATCGTATTAGAAAAAGAATAGTAGTTCAACGCAAAAGGGTGTTTCTACTTATTTCACAGATGAAAGTCGGCTTTGCTACGTTAAATTCGAAACCAGACCGATCTAATGAAAATAAATAGTATATAGCACACACAAGTAATGCACAAATACTTACGATGTGACGTGATCTTATGCTATAATTTAATGCCGGCGAAAGGAATGTTTTTCATTATGTCATATATTGTAGCTCTATGTAACTGAAGTAAGTTTTACGTTTTTGTATTATAGCGTTACTATTTATATTGTTCTGATTTAATAAAGCTTTTTGGGGAGAACTGTATCTTGTACCTTGTAGTTATGTATTCAGTTACTCATTTCGCATTTCATTTCCATTTCCATACAAATCATTAGTCATTGTAATATATATACACTATCGTACTTTGGATTCATTTTTTCATAATTGACAGATTTTCCTGGCATATCAATAATTTAAAATGAATGTTGTAATTTTACAAATAAACCAATGCCACACTGCAGTGCACTGAGAGCAACAAAGTATCGAAGCATAAATATTAGTTCTCAAAGTTTCAACCCAGAAACATAAAAATTATGCTACTCATAAGCCCAATATATCAATCTGCACCAAATGAAATATAAATATTTGTACATGCTAATTTGACCGATTCTTCAAAAATATTCTTTTTAAATGTAGGCCTTCAATATGAAAATGCTATTTGCCAAGAAGAGGGAAAGTTCGTCTTGTGCATTTACTTTTAAAATTACTTTCAGATCGCATGGCAATACTTTTTTATAAACATATCCGAATGAAAATCTTGAATTGCTTATGAAAAAGACAATAAATTACGAACTACTCTTACGCAATAGTGTAATATAAAATCAATTAAAACCCAGTCATTTATTAATTAAACAAGTTCCCAAAAAATACCAAAACCATCTAAAAATGTGTATTGCAAAAATTCCATTTATAAAAAGTTGGGAATTGATTCGGCATAAAAATAATTTGCCAAAAATAATAACCACCTATGCTATTAAGAGATCCCTAATGCGAAAATATTTCTTAGTGAACTTAAATCAAGTGATCCGACTAATAAGGAGTATTACCCCTATAGGCATTTATTGATTTGTTCTTCAGTCTTCCTTTACTACCACAAAAAGCTTTTGAGAAGATTCCGTAATAAACCCTAAGCGATAGAATAAATGCAATAAATAGGTACAAAATAACATTTCATATATAAAAAAAACCAAATTATTATTCAGCAGATCTTGCTCACCAGTAATCTTGGACGACCACTTGAATAGAGTTTCCCTTACAACCAACAAATAGTAAAGTGGCAATCCGACGAGTATTAAAACCGCTCCCATACATGCTTTCTGTGGCTCTTCGTAGAATGGGATGACGAATATCAGCACAAGAAAAATTAAATAAGATACCGGGAAGAGTAAAGAAACCTTGAGGAAAGATTTTTTGTTTAATTTTAAATTTTAAATGCTACATGTTAGATAAATGGATTAATTGGGTGAAGTTAAGCCTTGTAGCATTTACCTTAAATGGACGATCAATGTCGGGTCTTTTCCAACGCATATAAAGTAAACCTACAATGATTGCTAGGTTGAAAAAACTTTGTGTTATTGCTGAGAAAGCAATGAGAGCAAATACATCTGCAAAGATTAGGTAAAACATTGATAGCGTTCCCTACAAACAGTAAAACATTTCATTTTAAAAACTGGCTTGAGCAATTCCTCATTGACATATTTCATTTTGATCGTAAATAGAAAGTCGAACCAAAAATATAATTGAGGGAATTGGAGTTTGATGTGATACAGAAATGAATGCAAGCATATTTGGAAATTGCCCCTCTCTAGCTCCCATCAAACAATATCTAAAAATCATATCATAATAATTAAGAACTGTACAATCTAGTTAAGTATTCAAATAAAGATTGCATTATAAATTTAATTCTTACCTCGAATTGGTCAATATATTAATACTTAAACTTCCGAAACAGGATAATGATACAAAAATCGGAATGGTCCAGCCGATTACTCCAAAAATTTTATTTACAAAGGTCTAAAGCATACAATTGTAGAAAATATCGCAATGTCAGTTTACAATATTTGAACACTATGTACTTCCTTTGCTTTTGTATTGAAATTGTTTGATTACATACAACTGCAACTGCATCTGAAGAAATTATTTCTGCAGGTGTAAGCACAGCGAAGTAAGACACGTTTGCCATGACGTAGACCACAGTCACTATAAATAACGCTATAAATATAGCTCTTGGAAGATTCCTACATTTAATAATTATAAAATAATTACCAATGAAAATTTTCTGATGACTTAGGAAGCAAATAAAAAACAAAGTGGAGTTGCAATTACTAATACAAATCACATTTACAATCAAAGCAAAGATTAGCGTATTGCAATTAACGTTTTCCAACAATCAAATTGAATGTTTTAGGAACAAGAATAAAATAATTTATTCTCAGCTAATTAATTAGAAAATAAGCGCACTTATTAGGTTCTTTAAGTTCTTCCATCATTGAAGCCATTGCATTCCATCCTCCAAACGCAAAACTTCCAGAAAATATTGCAAGAACAATGCTCCCCAAATCTGCTTTAGTGTTTAACCATGGATCCTTGAAGTTTTCAATTTGTCCTAAAGGAACATTTATATTATTTTGTGCAATCACAATTGTTTGCAATTTATATTCACTTTTGAATTAAATACTATACTTACCGTCGTATAGACTGTAAATACCTCCAATTATTACAATGCCAAGTGCAGCAAGTTTCATGAACATAAATGCATCGACAAATGTATTTATTTTTTTAATATCGCAGCAGTTAATGTATGTTAAAACAGAAATGGAAGCAGCGGCAATAAGCAATACGGCTCCTTCCGGCAATTTACATCCAATTGGAAAAAATGGTTGGACCACATATTCGGCAACGACAAGAGCTAAAATCGCACTGTTGATGGGCCTATAATAGCATTCCCGTATTTCTCAATAAAACTGAACACTTAATAATTAATATTGTACATGGAAAATATAAAAAATAAAAACATGAAAAATAACTTATTTATTTACGCAAGTATAATGATATTCGAGTACAAAAACAGAAATGCTAAACATGGTCCAAAAGCTTCATACAAATATGTGTACTGACCTGTGACAGCAAAATTAAATGCAAGACTTTATTTAATTCTTGGTGAATAGGACTTTTTGAATACCAAAATAAATTAATTATACTCACCTCCAGCACTTGGAAATGTAGTGCCTAATTCTGCATAGCAAAATGAACCTACAAGTGAAAGAAAGCCGCATACAGTCCAGATGACAAGTGAAGCTCCTACTGAGCCTACATTGGAAACGATTCCCTTGGGAGATATGAAAATTCCTTTAAAAATAAAAATAAACATTTACAAGTCACTGTGTGGGCTTCAAATCATATGCTGCATAATTAGAATACACATACCTAAAAGATGTAGATATTCAAACTAATTGCATAAAGTATTGTGATTTAAAACTACCATAACAAAGAATTTTCTAATGTTTGGAAAATGTCAAAAGTAGAATATATTTTTCTCAGATTAAAAAACCAAAACTTTAAACTTTTGTATTACCTGAACCAATAATGCAACCAATTGTAATAGCAACTGCTTCAAGTAATCCGATTTCTCGCCTTAAATTAATGGATTTTTCAGAATTTGTGGTGTCAAACTGGTTTTTTTCTGTACTCTTCTGAATTCTATTTTTTGTGTTGACCACCATTTTTAAATTTCTGAGGCATATAGTTGCAATAAATTAAGCACTAAAAAAACTCAGAAAAATATCTATTAAGAATTGGATCACAATAGCATTTATGATTTTCAATACTCCAATAATCTAAGTGGAACTCACATTTGGTAAATCTATATTATGCTTACTTAAATGCAGAACTTCTAATATTAGTAAATAATAAGTGACCAATTATATGGGCTATTCGGGATACATTTACATGTATACAGTTACATAAGTTACTGCGAGTGTTCCTAATTCCTATTATAATTAGTTTTCTATCACTTTATGCATTACGCTCACAGTTAGCAGTTTCACGGCCGAGATTTGCGTCAGTCCTAGTTCAGTTCAACTTGTTAAGTAATTCTATGCACTCTGTTTAACAAAGAAAGCATTTCTGTATTTTAGACAAAGGTGCCATAATGCTCCATATAGATATTTATTCAGGACAAATATATAATTTTGCATACATAATGTTTAAATAGTATTATTTGTCTTGCTATAAATAATTGAACAGAAATGTACAATATTGCTTCAGTTTAGGATTACTTTAGTATAACTTTTGGATTTCATTTTTAGCAAACAATTAGAATACTGACAACTTGTCTTTAGAAAGTTCAATAATTCTACAGTTAACGATTTTATTGTACCCATTTTATTATATAAATTAAAATTAGAATTCTAAGCACAAACGGAGGCAATTGTTTTGACTACTACTATTAATACAATGATTCATTAAATCAGGATTACTCTATATATTTCTTACCACACAATGGTGTACATGCTTTCCAACATTACTGTCCTGCCATGCTATGAATACTCAGATGTCATACATATTGCGAAACCCCAAGATTTTTTGAAATAAAATTTCAACTTTTTCCATTCCGGAAAGATGCAGTTTCAACAGGGGTAGCCGTCTACATTGAAATTGAAAAATAGCGTTGGGGATAAAATGGCTAATTTGTCCCCAATAAGGAAAAAGTTGAAATTTTATTTCAAATAATCTCGGATGGGGCTACCTTATAACAGCGAAGACGACATTTGCTATAATTACTTTGTATGAAACTTATTAGTACAACACACTTGCAGAATGTATTTTTCAGATTATTTTACAGTTTAAAATAGCATTTCAAAATTTTTATTGAATCGTTAAATGAAACTATTGTGCAACGCAACCTAGTAATTTGGCATAAGTGTAAAATTTGGACTTCAAATAATCGATTATTCTTATCGTTCTGAACTCTGTTTACCTTTAATAATCTAATCCTCTTAATAAAGCTTATATGCAACACTTTGTCTGTGTAACAATATCCAGAATGCAAACAATTTAGGCATAAAGGGAATATTAAATTTAATTGTGAAGTAACCTTACTATTGGTGTTCAAACAGTTAGAATTGTGATTATAAGTAATAAACCAGTGTCGTTTAATCAAGTTGTCGCAGGTAAATTTAAGGTTTTATTTGCAGCATCCTTCTCTTCCTCATTGGTTAAATTGAATTGGAAAAGAACCAGGACATATGTGACAATATTTGTTATAGCCTGATATATAAAGCAAATTCATATTATTTACATTGGGATATTCTAATGCTTTAATTAAATTACATTACAATTACATGATAAATGTGCTTACCGTTGCTAGAAAAGGGGCACTAATTGTAGTGATATGAAAAGCCGAAATTTTTAGTGGAAAATGTCCCAATTTTATGTTAAACAGTAAAATTTGTTTTGAAATACGAGCATCGATATTTACATGGTGTACCCTGTTTAAAACTCTAGTAGTACAGCGGGCCTATAAATAGGATGAAATGATGAAAATCATAAAAGGGAAAACTCGTATTAATATTATGCATTTAGAAACTTGTGCATAAATGAATTTCATATGTTTATTGAAAAATTGCTGAAGTCAGTTTACCGATTCCGTAAGGTATTCTGCGGAAATCAAAATGTGTCCCATTGTGACTAAGCACGCCCAAGCTTGCAATACCCAAAGTGACACAACTCTTATAACTTGAAGTTCAGTCACCATGTTAAAATAATGTATGTTCGAGTAAATGCCCATAGTAATGGTGAAACATGCTGAGCATAACAGCAGAAGAGCCTAGGAAAATAAAATCCAACACATTAAGTGTACGACATTGTATGATGGAAAATGTTTACAATTTTAATTATACCTGCAATCCTAAAAATCCTTCAAAATACCCTACTGTTTCACATAGCCTTGCATGAAGTACCCGGTAATGTTCTACACTTTGGTAAGTTAAACGCTTGGAATAAAACGGGGGATCCTTAAAAAGTAGTGCCATTTCTTCTCTGATTTGGAGAAAAAAGGGGCGAATAATATTACACACTGATGAGAATAGGATTCCAAAAACTAGCATTATAGATACTGCAAAGGCATTACTAATTAAGCATATTAAAGTAATGAATGGATGTGCAGTACATATAACAGTTTTGTGACAGAGTTGGGTAGCCAGATAACCCGCATAGATAAAATAGCCGATGGAAAATACTATCGCATGAATTATCTTTCCCCACAAGTATTTGGTTTCCTTTGCGTATTCGGTCATTTGCTTGGTTTCTGTAATTCGCATTTCTTGTTCAAGTTGCAATAGAGAATTCCATCCCTTTTCGAATTCTTTAGCTCTTATAACGCCTAAAAGGCAAACGCAAAGGGTCACAGCAAAAACTGTCATTGTTTGGTAGGTGAATGTGTACAATTCTGTTCCATGAAGAATAACTTCGAAAAACTCTTTGACACTCCCTTGTACCACATTTAAAAGAAATGCTTGAACGATTGCAAACATTATGCTTGAGAAAAGTGGAAATGATAGTATTTTAAATTTAGCAGTATGTGAGTCAGAACTAAAATTTAGTGGAACCAAATGGAAAAACCGTGAGACAAATAGTGTTGGTGACATTATGTCAAATAACGCTCTACTGTTGACTCTTGTCGTGGGAGGTAATTGATACTCATCTTTTGCTTTTTGGAAATTTAAATCGTGCAGGAATAATTGAGCGGACAAGAAAGAATTTGTATCAATTTTACTTTCCTTCATTTTATAGCTTTCGAACAGTTTACACTGTAAATATCAAATAACCTGATTTCGTGGCAGCAGCCAAAATTTAAATGGCATTTACAACGGTGAATGTAAGTTTAGTAGTATGGCTAAGTACCTATGTATCTCTCTAATTTATGTACTTCATCGTATTATCGCCAAAAACTGCGGGTATTGTCAACTGTGTAGTTTTTTAATTAATTATTCTACTTTAACATGTAGCTGGCAATGTTGGTTTCTAAATTACAATAAAGGAAATGGCGAATTGACTAGAACAATTAAACTTTTCTTCTATTGGGTTAATCAAGCACATTTACCCAGACTTTACATGCAGCGCTACTCAAATAAAATTATGCAGAAATCATTTTATTTTGATCAATTAGCGTAATTAATTCACGTACGCTTGTTTCGTGACATTTTCGCTAATTGTATAGGTATTTACTTTTTACTTTGCACTCTTTTTGGCCTCACCTCTGGATGTGTGGATCTATTTCAAGGCTATCGATTGAAATGAAAGTGTTACAATTGCTTTCATGTGTATTAAGGATACTTAAATGGATAAAAAAATGTATAAAATAAATGAATCAGTTGTTATTGGGCTGCAAAATAGAAAAGACTCCGACAGACATATTTTTTGTCATAAAATCGCAGCAGTAGCAGATAATCTTATTGATTGCTACATAAATTGCTACAACAAAATAATTAGCTTTTATTAAATTATTTAGTTATCTTTTAGTCTTCTTTGAAAAAGAGAATTGTTTTCAGAATCCATTCTGTGCTACCACATTTAATGCATTAACAGGCGTTTTTTGCATACATTTGATTGAAGTTAGTGTGTTTGTAATAGTAAATAGATTGTTTGCGCTGCATCAAAGTTATTAATTAGCAAATTTAGCGAAAAATAGAGCATTGCAAATTTAATAGTTACTAACTAATCAGCATAATGAATTGGTGAAGAAATGTATGCTTAACAGTGTTAACAGTAAGTAAACAAGGGGCAATTTCTGACTATTAAGTAGCAAATTATTAAATGGCAATCCACTTAATGTTATTAAACCAGTAAAAAACTGGACTTAGCTAAATATCGTGGCAGTATGAAGTGTATATAATAATTTGAATAGGTAAATGGACAACAAAAATACATGGTCACAAAAGTCCCAATATATGCTATTATTAAAGGGCAAAGGGTAGTCCAAATGTAATACTGGAGTCCAATTCCGACTCATTCTATTTTGCATTACATTATACTCTATTATTTTGTTCACCCGAATCCACATTAATCCGAATATTCCACAGCTAGTGCATTATTCTCATAAATAATATATACTATATAAATAATATGATGAAAAACATTATAATATTATTCTTATAGCATTATGATTTAACGTACAATGAGGCAAATCTGTAAGGCTGTAGTCTAAATCATACCTGCGTTTATTACATGAAGTGCGGCGCAAATTTTGAGAGCTGTATGTAGAATTTGTAGAATGCAGATGCAACTGCAGTTAACTAATCAAACTATTATTTCCAGTTTAATTCCGTTTTAGTTTAAAATTCTTTTATGGGATGATTTCTAAAATTTTCTAGTTAGAACAAATATTTATTATGTTTTGTCTCACAAATATGATGAGTATTGATTGACAGTTCAAGAGCTGAAATTTAGGATTTCGTGTTGACTGTAGAATAATGTAAATCTGAATTGATAGATTACAAAGTTTATCTTTTGCATGTAAATTTTCTTCAATTTATATAAATATTTAAAGTTTTGTAATAGCATTACTGAATGCGAAATATAGGTTAGGATTTGAGATATGCACCATTAATATTGCAGCTGAAATCTTATTATCTCAGTCGGTCCATTTACCGTCAAGAAGGAACGGAAAAATTACAAGATGAGCATAACTTCGAAAGTTTATCCAACATGTTGTCATCTAAAATTCAGGTTAGATTTGACTATCGAATTACTCTACGTCTTATGGCGTGTTTTGGATTGACACCAATACGATTGCTGTTGCGATTTCAGATATTCGCTGAATATACGACGAATGTCCCAAGGATCATTTGCTAATCAACTCCCAGCATTCCAGAAGGAGGATTCTTCAGAAAAAATTGACTCAGAGGCTTTGAAAACCTACCAAGAAGTAATAAACAAATACATTTCTCTTATTGAGAGTTCATTGCAAGGAGGTACGCTATTTTAAAATTTAATATATATTAAATAACGCAAATATTTAAGAATAAACTGCATCTAAGTAAAAGTAGATTACTGAACATTTGCAAAATTTTGCTAAATTTCAGTATACTGAATATTAACTATTTAAATAGGTGGACCAAAAGGAATTGCGCGTCATGTGGAGAAGAATAAAAAAGTGTTGATGCGTGATCGAATAAAAATGTTAATAGACCCAGGCAGTCACTTTTTTGAAATAGGCGGATTAGCTGGATTTGACATGATGTATGGAGATGTTCCTGCTGCAGGGACTGTTAGCGGTTCGTGTTCTTTTGGTTTTTCTACTAGCAATGCATTTATTTACTTATTGATATTCTCATGCTTATTTTGAATGATTACTGTAGGCATAGGAAAAGTGTGTGGTATTTACTGCATGATAGGTGGAAACGATGCTACTGTCAAAGGCGGCACGTATTTCCCCATAACTGTCACAAAATCTTACCGAACTCAGGAAATTGCTCAACAGAATCGTCTTCCATGTGTCTACGTACCTGATTCTGGTGGCGCCTACCTTCCTCTACAGGTGAATATTCGGCTTTTGTAAATATAGTACAGTAATTCAAGTGTATTAATAAAAATTTAACACTTTTGATAAACAGTCAGAAATATTTCCGGACAAAAAGCACGGCGGACGAAGTTTTTATAATCAAGCTATCATGTCCTCTTTAGGAATACACCAAATCGCTGTGGTCGCAGGAAGTTGCACTGCGGGGGGCGCCTACAACCCTACAATGTCCGACGAAGCTATTATTGTTGATAAAATAGGGAAAATATTTCTTGCTGGACCACCTCTAGTCAAAGCTGCAACCGGAGAAGTGGTATCGGATGAGGATTTGGGGGGAGCTTTCCTACATTCTAGGTAGTCAATTACTTAAAATACAGATTTTTTTCTGGTGGTTTAAGATTTTTATTCCATAGTAAGCAGCACAATTTATCTATATCTTCCATTTTTATATCCAATGTTAGATGTTAATAATGTTTTATTTGTGTACTTATTTTTTATCATAATTTTCGAACAGTGTGAGTGGATGTACTGACTACTTTGCCAAAGACGAAGCTGAAGCCTTTTCGATGTGTAGGGATATCGTAGAGTCCCTCAACATGATACGAATGGAACAAACATTTTCCTTTGAAGAACCAATGCATAAAAATATTCCATGGGATGGTATGTAAGATACATTCGTATGAGATTTAAAATTCCTAATAAAATCTATCTGTAAATGTAAAAAAATGTTTATATGTAATAATGTCATGTCTTTAAAAAATATTTTTAGAATTCGGAGCTAAAGAACATTTAAATAAAATTGAAGTATATGCTATCTTAGCTGCCATTTTAGACGGCAGCAAATTTCACGAATTTAAAGCCTTTTATGGCCCTGGAATAATAACGGGAACTGGTTACTTAGAAGGGTATGTCGTTGTGCTTTGTATTGGGGAAAAATTAAATGCACCTCAAAAGTAATAGGTTTACCTGGACAAATATTATAGTTTCGCTTTATATAAATGAACTTACATTATGAATAATAATCTAACCTCAAAAATCATTACTCCGAATTAACAATGTACATTTATCTCATCTTGTAATACAGTTTGCTAATTTATAATTTAAGATTTTGCGCTTTTGATTTATAAATGCAATAATAAATTGTCAATTTAAAAATGCGCATCATGATTTGAGGTAAATGTATTCTGGTAATTCATAGTAATGATGGATTAGATTATTCACGATGTAAGCATATTTATATGAGACAAAGCTATTTTGTTGAGGCAGACCTATTATTTTTAAGGCACACTTAAATACAAGCCTTTCATATTGTCATTAAGGATTAATACTATTTTTGTCTACCTTGCTTTCTAATTTTGGATGGTGGATTTAGGATGATGGTTGGCATTGTGGCAAATGTGGATCATATTCTTTCTGAGGAAGCTCTCAGAGCGACTCACTTTTTTAACCTGTGCAATCGAAGAAATATTCCTACAATATTTTTGCAAAACTCTCTTCCCATCGGTGCGGAGAAAATCGATAAGAATCGTGAGTCAGGGGTGCTGAAAGATCGTGGGAAGATGAGTGCTGCTTTGTCTGCTTTGACGACGCCGAAAATATCCCTGACATTATCAGGCTGCTACGATGAAGACCATTTGCTTATGGTAAATAATTCATTAATTTTTGAATGGCAAACCTCAGAGTAATATCTAGAGGTAATAAGTTGCTGAACACTGTCTCGCGACTTTCGTTTAAATTCGCTTTATTTTACTTGCATATAACTAACTTAAAATGTCTACAGTGTGGTCCATCATTCAGTCCAAATTTACATTTTATGTGGCCTTCATCAAAAATGTCGTCATTTTCCATGGCATTTCCTTCAGAGGAAAGTGATATTATCAGTGCCTTCTATGCAGCTCATAATATCCTGACTGATTGTGTTATTCTTCCACAAACGACACGAAAAGTAAGTTGTTTTAGAGCTCGGTATGCCTAAAACTATTTATTAAAACTATAAACATATACTCTAAACAGAAACATATGAATGACTCATTGCATAATCATCACTTTTGTGTAGGTCCTTGGTGATACTCTAAGAATTCTGAAACAGAAAGACCTTAATCCACCATGTTATGCAGAAAAGCCAGTTTTTAGAATGTGAATTTTTTGTTATTTGGTCCCGGATGCTTAATACATGCTTTGCTTATATGTATTTTATACACGTTATGGATGTATAATGTTGACAAATTAGAGAAACATTTACAATATCTCTAAAAAGCATTCAAAATACGATGGAAATGTTTTTATATGGTAATTCGCAGTTTTTCGTAATTGACCAACAAGTAATTTATTACGAAAACAGTGCAAATTTATTAATATTACAAGGGCGTGTGAGCTTATTTTCGAAATAAGCTAATTAGTGATAGTTTTCCAATTAATAATTAATAGCAAATCCGTTTGCCAATATTTATCTATTGAATTCGTTATAATATCAATAATGTACAAAATGGTGATTCTTGTTGCATTGGTTGAATAAATGCATTTAACTGCAGTAATGCAAAGAGTGAATTTTATTTCAATAAAATTATTATTGTTTATAATCATATAGATTTTCTGTAAATACTTTGGAGCTGCCGTTTTTATAGTTACAAATGAATCCTTATTTTCATAGAACATCAAGAAAAGTTTTAGACTAACAATTATCGTTCAAACATTCGCTTAATTAGTAATTGTCACAAACTAAATTAATATCAATCCATCAACACCCAAAAGAAATTACAAGTACTTTACTGAGAAATGAAGAAATGTCATTAAGGTAAATCGTTTCCAAAAGGTTATCACTAAATATAGACATTTACAGCAATTGTTTTAGAAATTACAAAAATGAATAAGGCCAATTTGATTTTGGTTCCATGTTTTTATTATGTTTTCGCTAGTTTTCTACCAGGAAATGCTTCTCAATAGGCTGCGTTAAAATATTGGTACACTTTTGTTTATTGCTGCATACGAATATTCCATATAGTAATCTCAAAATTATTTGTTGGGGATATATTTATTTTGATTCATACTTCATCCCAAAGGAAGTTTACTCCCATATTTCTTCTATGTATTAAATCTATAAATTGTGAACCTCATTGTTGTTGTATATTTATTGCAAACCTAAGTGTTTGTAATTCGACCATTAACTTTAAAATGTCATAGAAAGTGAAAGAAATTTCACCTCAATCTATTGGAAAATCAGCCTTTAGGCAGACAGAGAATATAGAATGGAATGAAAAGGAGTGAAAGTAGAAAGTACTACAAATTGGAGTGTTTATAGGAAGTGGCATTCGTTTGATAATGAGTCATTGAGCCATTTGTCCTTCCATTCTTATTCAAGCCTTCGCGAATCAGACGTCCGAATTCAGGATTCACCTGTGAAAAATTCTTCACTGCCCGCTCTTGAATAAAAGGTTGAGCTCCTTTTAAATGACCAGCAATATTTTCAGCTAGTCGCTTTCTCTCATCCGGTTGAAGTACTTTCGACCAGAAAAGGTCCACTTGAGAAAAGTTGTCATCGTCCGAAGTGTCATAGCGTTGTACATCGCCACTGACGAAATGGGAGCTAGAATCGGCATCCATTGTTTCCTTGGGGCCATTAAAACTATTAGGGAAATAGTTTGGAGCTCCGCCCTGAGTAAATAAACAAATTTTACTTATTCGAGAATATTGCAAAAGGATGAATGGAATATTAATTAAATGTAACAATGACATGCCTACAAAGTTAAATTACATGTTTGACAATAATTATAAATAATAGACGTGATATTTTGCAAGTAAAGTAAAAAAAAGTTATAATGAACCTGTTGAATATCCTGACTCATATTTCCATCTCTTTTGTAATTTCGAATTCTGATGGTCCCCAAGGGGCAATTAACGGGTATTTGCGGATAATTCGGCCCAAGTCGGTGACGGTGAGTGTCGGTGTAGGAGAATAAACGACCTTGAAGCATTTTATCAGGAGAAGGTTCAATTCCCGGAACCATATTTGCTGGACTGAAAGCAATTTGCTCAACTTCGGCGAAATAGTTGTTTGGATTTCTGTCGAGAACAAGTTTCCCTACCGGAATCAATGGGCAAATGGAATGAGGCCATACTTTGGTCAAATCGAAAGGATTCCATTTGAACTTCTCAGCGTCCTCAAAAGTCATAACTTGAATATACATAGTCCATGATGGATATTTCTGTTCCGCAATGGCGTTGTATAAATCGTGTATAGAGTAGTCTGGATCATCAGCAGTGAGTTTGTGCGCTTTTTCCACAGGCATATTTTTTATGCCTTGATCTGTCTTGAGATGGAATTTACAGTAGACAGCTTTTCCTTGGTCATTGACCATTTTAAATGTATGGGAGCCATAGCCATTCATGTGTCGGTAGCCATCCGGAATTCCTCTATCAGAAAATAGAAAACTGACTTGGTGTGTTGTTTCAGGTCTTAGGGTTATGAAGTCCCAAAACATATCCGCATCCTAAGCATTGCAAAAATAAAAGTAGTGTCAGCTTTATCGTGACCTTTCTTTCATCGCCAGTCGTTATCCAGTTATGTAAAAGCTGTGCTAAATTGCTCTCTCTATAAACGTATAAGTTAATTGCATGATCACGATAGGTATATTGTGGGGAAATTCCATTAATACTTTATGTAATCTTATATATGAGATGATAATTATTTTTTTACTGCAATACTACATGCAGTTCTTCACTTATCAACCAAATGAACATTGACTCTACTATTTACCCTGACTTGATAATCATAAGAGCCTCTCCTTTTCAAGTATTTACTACAACTACTACAAATTCTCACTTGGTTTGACAAATATTCGTTTATAATTTAAGCAAAACTCTGAAAAATAGTTATTGCCGTTTTGGATTCAAAGTGAAACTAATACTTGCTTAAAAATGAGCAATTTTCAGCATTCATTTCGATGAAATTTAAAATGCATAAATTATTGGGAACTGAATTACAAAAGACGCACCTTGAGATGAGTTTCTGGATTTCTTTTCTGAGTATGAATGAAACTAGGAAACAAAATTGGATCTCTAATGAAGAATATAGGAGTGTTATTTCCAACAAGATCCCAATTTCCATCTTCAGTGTAGAATTTTACGGCGAATCCACGTGGATCTCTCACTGTATCCGCAGATCCACTTTCCCCTCCTACTGTCGAAAATCGAATAGCAACTGGCGTTCTTTTCCCGATCCTTTCAAAAACCTTCGCCTTGCAGTAATGTGTTATGTCATGAGTAACATCGAAATAACCAAAAGCTCCTGTTACCAAAAATATCGTTACCATGTTAGTAGCTAAACTTCTCATTAATGGAAATGGCTGATTGAATTTAAATATTTCCAACCTGCTCCTTTAGCATGAACAACTCTCTCTGGAATCCTTTCTCTGTCGAAAGTTGCTAGATGTTCTACCAAATTCGTGTCTTGAAGCAAAATTGGACCCCTAGGTCCTACTGTTTGTGATCGTGTCAACGTTGGCATAGGACAACCATGAAGATTCACAGCTCTGTCTTGTCCCTGTCAGTAAAGCAAGCGTGACCAAAATTAATCCAGTGTTACAAAGTAATAATTGTTATTCCAATACCCGCAACAAGTTATTATGCCAATGTTTATTGCATATACGGTAACTATTCTGATTTGTCTTCTCATATTAATATTAGGTAGGGCTATTATCAAGTAGGTGCACGTATTAAAGTATTAAACCTATGTACCTACAATGGCTTGATTGATTGTGAATCACATTTCAATCAAAGGCATTATTTGTTTCTTTTTTCCCACAGTGACCTTCTTCTGTGCATTTGACCATCAAAAATCTGATATGATATGTAAAACCAAAAGAACGTAATTAAGCCTTCACAAAGTTGATGAACATTATTATAACTGACTTTACAAAAAGAGCTTTTACTGTTCTTAATAAATTGGGCTACTGTATTCTGATATATTTCCTGTAATACTTGAAGACCTAATATGTTTGCGCAATTTCAGACACCATGTGTATAATACATAGTTGTATTTAAACGGACAACGAAAACGAACTTTATTTTCAAAAAAGTTAATAATTAATAGCAAAGATTTGAAAAAATATTATGCAGTTTACTTGGACCACTGCTTATAAATTTGACTTACTTCATGTGTCCTTTTCCAGTTGGTAAGTTGGTCTGCAGCCTTGTCTCTTCCACCATTTCCTCCAGTCATGATGTCAGTAATTAGAAGCGTATTCCCGTAACGATTTAAGCTACAAATTTTGATAAGCCTGAAAACGTAAAATAATAATAGCACTATTGATTTATATTGCACTAATTTCGAAAAGGCAAAAGTTACTGTCTTTAACCTCCGGCTGATAAATGCTGTGTGCAATGTTCATTCGACTCTTCACTCACTACATTTAACTTTAGCTAAAGGACATTATGTAACCAATAATATCTAACTGCCCAAAAAGTAATATCAGTAAAGTACGTAGTGTATATTGTGATACAAACTAATGTTCTTTCTCATACTGTACTCCCTTGTTCACATATTTTATTAAAATGCATGCAACAAATTATATTTTATATATCCAGAATGGTTCTGTGTATCGTATAATCGTCAAGATGAATAAGAATACAGAACCTTTAAATGTTAAGCATGTGTGTATTGTACCTCTATGTAAGTAACACAGAAGTACAGAGGTATTATTTAAAAATATAAAGTACTCTCTTTGAGATTAGTGTCATAATGTCATATCAAAGATAAATAACAATATCTATAAATATAATATCAGTAACCGAGTTGCAAGGGTCATGTATTCATACCATTATCATCTATGTACTATGTACGCATATGTGGTGTACATAATTTCTTGCTTACTTTTAGGACATTAAAATATTACCCATCTAATACACAAGAAATATTAATTCCATCAGGCGAAAACTTCACGTAGTGAATCAGCATAGGTAAGATAAGACAGATAATTATTAATATATCATGTGGAAAAAGATTAAAACATAAAAGTCCTTATAAATAGGTACAAAAAATCTTTAGGAAAAAAGTATTGCGTGAAATGGACATCGTCAACAACAATAATAATGCTTCTTGAATCGCTTAATATGGACTTGCTTACATATTTTATAAATATCGCTAATTAAATTAATGCACTCCCTATCACATCCACATTGGCATTTTATAATTGAAATTTAGTAGCAGCCAATAAAACATATGTATCACCAAATATTTTGCTCTGTGTACTAGAACTAACATTTAACTATTTCTTATTAGAAGACAATTTTGAAAATAGATACTAACCTTGGTACATAGGTATATTTTAAAAAAATAATTAGAAATTAGAAATCAAATTATAAATTATAAGCCAGAAGAAAAAGGAAAATTGACACTGATGACTCTGTTTACATGAGAGTGAGCATTTTTACGCTGATTTACTATTATTTAGCCGGTCGTTGCTGAAGAAATTTATATAATATTAAGAATTAGTGAAAAATACAGTATCGTTCACTACGCCTCAACTTCAACTCAACATGACATTCGGCCTTTCACTCACGTTACCCCACGAAAAGACCATGTCTCAGGTCTTAAATACAAAATAATCCTCTTATTTCCTAAGTAAATGTGTCAATTTTAAACCTACTGAATGTGTATTTGTATTTATACCAAAAAGAGCTATCTTAAAAGTGCAATAATATTTTAAATAAGAAAAATGCGGAATACTTACAATACTCTCGGTTGACAGACACACTTCAATACTGTATTTCTATGTAATTTCACGTAAATAAATGTATACTCGTAAAAATTATTTCAATTTGTTAAGAAACCATTTACTCACCCCTATCTAATTTGGCAGCAATAGTCAAAACTCTTTAAGGCTAAAACTAAATGTTACCACTTCTCATTCGTGTAAATCCGATGGGAACCACTGCAACGTCAGGCGGAAAACAAGTTCTGGTTTTCCCTTTTAATTGTAGTAGAAAACCACGCATGGGATAGAGAAAAATCTAAAGGTGTGTTGCATTTAAATACAACAATGCAACATGTACCTACCTTTTTGTCTGTAATAACACGAAAGTATTATATGAATCCACTAAAAGCCATCAGGAATATTATTATGTAGTTAATGTTTGCAGACTGAAATAATAAATTTAGTCTATATTTTAATCTTAATGGAAATGCAAAATACCTTGGTGTATTTATTATTTCATTTAAAAGTAATAACTAGCGCAGTGTTATATGTAAATTGCGGCAAAGAAGTACGCGATTCATTTATGATTAAATATTTATGATGTATTTAAATAGTTTTAAATTTGTCTTTTGCTCCTCTTCATTCATTTTATTAATACCACTCATAACAATTAATTAGTACATGAATCAGAACCAATATTAGTAGTTACTGACATTAATATTAAGTATTCAATTTTATATGTACAATAAGTTAGGAGTTGTTACGTTCACAGCGTATCATTTACCTCCTTTTACTTATCCTAGGTAGTATGTAGCACCATCAAGTGATAACAGCCTGTAATTTAAACCTATAAGGTTTAAATCAAGATATTCTTATAAGCTAACTTAACAACTATTGATCCATAAACAATAATAAAGCTTTAACTACCATAGGCAATATCTAACAATTAATACCTCTTCACCCAAATACCCTTTACTTTATATTTTACCATATAATTACCCTACTCAGTGATTGTCTAATTACCCATTCTTGCATTTAACTCTCCTACGAATTACGACCTTTGATATAGATTTTAATTCAAACATGTCAGTTGTTAACTGCTTATAATTGCTGGAAACATAAAAAGTTTGGGGACTTCAAAAGACAAAAGTTCCTGCTTCTCTGAATATTACGTTTGTTTCAAAAGCCGTTCTCAAAATTTATTTCAGAGGTTGGGCAGAAATATTTGTAAAGCATTTATAAACTGTAGTAGAAGTCATGTCAGAACCTGGCGATTTCAAAAGACAACAAAGTCCCAAATTATGAAGTATCAATTGAAATGCAAACTAATCAGTTAAGCTTTAGTGATTGTAAATTGTAGAATTGTAAACGCTTTGGCTTTAGCTAACTACTCTGTCAATAAAACAGGAAAGCTGTTCAAAAATATATTGCTTATTTTGAAAGCACTTAAACCAATAATTTCACAATCATTAAATGAAATTTTTATAGTATGTAAGTAGGATAATTTTGTAAATGGTGAGGAACATAATTATTTTAGTCTTTACCTCAACTGCTAAGACAAAAATAGAGAGAAGACGTTAATCTTACGTAAATGTGCATAAGTGGAATGTAGAGATACTTAATTTAAGAAATAAGTCGAGGAACTCGCAATCCATACAAAAGTTTAACAAATTAACGAAGTGCCAGGCCTTGCTAAAATATACAGGTACAGAACTCAGCATTAATTATAAATCTTCCTGTCACGAAGACAAAGGAAAGAACGTTACAACAAACAATACAAATTACATTATTAATGGCATATTGTAATCCGTCACCTTATTATAGCATTCAATAAAACGACTATATAAAGAATAAGTAAATTGCCCTCAAAATTCAAGTATTTGAAGAAATGGGATAGAACATGATCAATTTTCGTACATCCAATACCTAAATATTAAGTATCAACTTACACTAACATTGCAGAACTTCAGAAGACATACATTACACTCACAAAACCCACACAAAGTTAAATATTCTATGAAGACCCATTATCCAATTATTAACCAGAATTACCACCTACATAATAGTAAATAGAAACATTTTCTAGTACTTAAGTACTTACTACTACTGGGTTAAAGATTAGCATTCTATTAAGTATTAGCATTCAACACCACATTTATACCTGCCTTTAGCACCGCAGAAAATAAACACTGGCTATTTATAAACACAATCACCTGCATGTAAGTTTATATTAATTGTTTTTGTAATATTCAAAGTACTGACAACAGAAAAAGAATACGTAATTTTATGTTTACAATTTGATTTGAATTCTGATCAATGTAGTAATTTCAAAACATCTTTTACAGATTATGTTGTAAATAATTATTTATTCTGAAAGATATCCGGAAATGAAGTGTGATTGAAGAGGATACTTTGCTTTGCCATATTTAATATGATTTCTAAGTAGATTATGTAAAGGAGTTCTCCAGCCACGAAACAGGATTTGCATGGTTGTTTACTTTCCACTAAGTTTGGCAGCAACGGCACTCCTCAAGGAAGAGCCAAACTCGTCATTAACTTGTGCGAAATTATTAAGAGCCCTTTCACGAATATTCTCGGAAGCGTTTTTCAAATGGCCAGCAATATTGTTGACAAGTCGCTTCCTTTCTTCAACACCCAGAGTCTTCCTCCAGAACAAGTCGACTTGAGAGAAATTGTCTTCGTCAGCAGAATTGTAACGGTCAACATCCCCGGCTAATTGGAAAGTAGTGTGGACGGCACTTGGATCTTCGTGAGGACCGTTGAAGCTGTTCGGAAAGTAGTTGGGCGCCCCTCCTTGGTGAATGTCAACGCTCATAGGTCCGTCCCGGGTGTAAGTCTTCGGGTCGAATTTCGGCTTATTGACTGGCAGCTGAGAGTAATTGGCTCCCAAGCGATGACGATGGGTGTCCACGTAAGAAAACAAACGTCCCTGTAAAAATCATCAAAATTAGTCAAGAAGGACACTTGTTTGAAAAATAAAATATTAATAAATAGTTTTACCTGAAGCATTTTGTCAGGGGAAGCTTCAATTCCTGGTGGCATATTTGCCGGTGCAAATGCAATTTGCTCAACTTCAGCGAAATAGTTGGTTGGATTTCTGTTAAGCACCATTCTGCCAACAGGTTGCAATGGGAAATCAGTGTGTGGCCAAACTTTCGTCAAGTCGAATGGATTCCACTTATATTTCTCCGCCTGTTCAAATGTCATCACTTGAATGTAGAAGGACCACGAAGGGAATCGCTCTTCGGCAATTGCATTAAAAAGATCTTGGATGGCATAGTCCGGGTTCTTTCCCTCGAAGGCACCTGCATCCTCAGGGGCAAGGTTCTTTATTCCCTGGTCCGTCTTCAGGTGGAATTTTACGTACACAGCTTTTCCATCAGCGTTCACCAATTTGAATGTGTGGGAACCGTAGCCATTCATGTGACGGTAGCCATCAGGGGTTCCTCGGTCAGAAAACAGAAAACAAACTTGATGAGTCGTTTCTGGACGTAGAGAAATGAAATCCCAGAACATGTCCGCATCCTAAAATCAGATTTTAATAAGACTTTCTTAGAATTCCTCATACTATCTATTGAGCCATGAAGATTCCCGGTAAAATGATTAAAATTGTTCAAATGCATTTAAATTAAATACATTAAAGGGCTACCTTTAAATGAGTTTGAGGGTTTCTTTTCTGAGTGTGAATGAAACTCGGGAAAAGAATGGGATCGCGAATGAAGAAGATTGGAGTGTTGTTTCCAACCAAATCCCAGTTACCATCTTCTGTGTAGAATTTGACGGCGAATCCACGGGGATCTCGAGCCGTGTCTGCTGATCCACTTTCTCCCCCAACAGTTGAAAATCTGACAGCCAATGGAGTTCTCTTACCAACCTTTTCAAAAATCCTTGCTTTCGTGTACTTGGTTATATCATGGGTCACTTCGAGATATCCAAATGCACCTAAGACACATTAATTCTTCGATTAGTTATTATGTTGTACCTTGAACAAACTCTAATGGCTCTATAATAGATATGCATAAGGAATTAGGAACTACTTAAACACTTAAATACTTGAATACTTAAACTCTGTTGGAATTCAATATCAGCCATGCCATTCACATGTATTAGCGGTTATGCAAAACAAATACTATCACTTCACCTGCATTCTTATTGCTAACAGCTAACGACAGACTTTCAATTATGTACTTCGAATTGAACAGGTTAGATAAGGAAATCTGCTTTGATATGACAAAAATGTATGAACATCACACTTCATGCATTGTAATAACACTGTAATAACTATCAATTCCTAGACGCTGAAGTTCAAGTTTGGTACTACAAAAAATAATTACGTAAACTACATTTTCCATCTGGGTATTTCAAAGAAAAAACTTAAGACCACAGTAAGGCATTCTATGAAAGATTTGTGTGCAGTATGCACAAAGCAAATCACGTTTTGAATCAAGTGTAGACAACAAATAGGTGCAACGAACATTGCAGATACAAAAAATGATGTCAAGAAACTTTCTTCGTGGCATGTGTGCATACCTAGCGTCTCAAGATGCAGGAGCTAGGAATGACTGCCATAATTCGTTTATTTATGGCTGCTTGCTTTTTAAAACTGCAAGTTCATGTTTCGGTTTTAACTTTTGTAAGTTGTGCATTCAGTTTTACAGTGACATTAACATTTTATGTTTCCAATGCTTATAAAAAGTCACATTCAGTTGTGACTTGAGTTTGGAAATGTATTAACCGGATGTTTTGTATAAATGTATTGCAATAACCAATTTTTTCGAACGGATTGAAAATACAAAATAGGTGCTAAATATACAGACGCCCTTTTGGTTTGTGAATGTTAGTTTCTTTGCATTAACCCTAACTCTTCAATATTGTAATACCATCTATCGCTTGATTTCTTTTTGCTATTGTTAATTTTCAGTTTTTAAAATTGCTAAAAATTATACAAAAACACAATGTATTAATGTTTCTGAACTTCTAGGGAGGAAATACGGTGCAACCATAGCCCGATATCAAAGCATAACCAGCTCTCAACAATCTCATCTTGTTCCTAGGATGACCCACCAACTTTGCATCAACGTTAGTTTCCCGAACAGTTGTTTTGGCCTACCCTCTTACCTACTGAAATGCATGCATTTTAGTTGGTGATCGACGGGCGGTAGCGACCTGCTAAAATTGCCGAAACGTTATATTTTTAAATTTAAGAAATATTCAATTGCTATAATACTAGTTTTCAGTTTTAAATAGGTTCTTAAACTTAACCAGACGGGTTGTAATCCTTTCCTTGATAAACAATTTGGCCGAATTTACTTCTCAGTACACCCAAAGGTATTCATTCAATTCATTTACCATGAAGCACACGCAGTTTTTATAATACATAATTACGCACATGTACATTGAATGACAATTCACATCACGAATGCAGTTTTGGACGCAGTTGTGAACAGAGGCGTGGAATTGGATTCGTTATGCGAGATACTAAGAAAATAAGACATGCTGCGAAGAATTATTTTAGTCTTTGCCTAGTAGAATCCCTCAGCAAATAGCCCACTGGAAAGGAAATTGCATGCAAACAGAATAATTGAGCTATGCAAGTGTATTCTCAGGAACTTTCACAGATTCTTCTACTATAAATTAATAACGGATGACTGTAAATACAGACGAAAGAATCTCACTCCATGAAAAACTAAGATTGTTTACAAACGCAGTTCCTGCAGCCAACATCTTTCGATTTATAGTTTGCCTTTGGTTATTATAAAGGAGTGTTTTTGCAGGAACCATGATGACTCTTTAAGACAGATTAACATTTATGGCTGTATGAAGAAATATTCTTCAATCTTTCAAGTCATTTATGTAAGAAATATGCTAAAAATGAAATGTTTAGAAAACCAATGTGCAATTGTGCTTTTAGTTTTACTGAGAAAATTAACCGCAACAACCAAATGGCCTTATATCACATATATATTGCATATATGAATTTATATACTCATTTGTATACGTTAGTTTTGGAAAAGATTAGTCAATTATATGTCTTTAATGAATGAAAAATGGAAAAGGATATTATAATTATAAAAGTGAATAAATGTAATCAATAGCGTTTGGCTGTCACAAAGCCTATTTTTCTGATTACCTATGTAAATGTACGCAATACAACATCGATTTTACAGTTTGGACTTCGTTTGTGAATGAAAGAATACCTTCTCTTTGCATCTCATGCATTATTTTGTCGCTAAATGAGTACAGAATCTTTAGGCGCTATAATAATGGTGTTTGCATATTCTACATTCTTTTGATTACTGAAGTGTGCTTTTAAAATGAAAAGTTGAGAAATCATGGTACAGTTGTTTGTTGAACAATGACTTAACATGTCATTGACTCCTATATAATGTAATAAAAACATGGAAAGGCCTTTAAAGTTGGCAAATATGGACTGAACTAATGTCGCTTTGAGCTTGTCTTTACTTTTCCTCAGTATTGTTAGCCAAAGAAGATAAATGACAACTTTGGATGTAAAATCCATAAACTAATTTGTCAAATGAGTTTGCGAAAAGACCATGTATGCAATGTGGAACAAGAACTTTCGCGTACAGTGCCGAAGTGTTAGTAGTGACAAGTCAGTAATACAATAAAGCATTCCAGCTGGGTGTTTCTCCCATGTCGCCTTTGGCTGCTCCAACGTTGCCCCTTCCTGCCTTGTCCATTCTTTCCAATCGGAAGGGAAAAGATCTAAGGACAATGATTTTCCTTCACCACTTTGAAGTTCCACGAAATAAGAAATAACACTGTGATATTGTTCAATCCTCGACGGTGCTCCATTACATTTTCCACTACATTACATATTTTAATATATACATACATGAATATATCGATATAGTAAAATAAAGTATTTCGTTGTAGTTCACATAATGCAGGTGAACAAAACCAATTCGACGAAGCAAATTGAATAGACACTTTCATTAACTTTGCAGACAAACATTCAACGTTCCTAAACCCGGCTTCTAAATCTGAGAGGTATAAAATTCCATGTGGCCACATTTGTTAAACGCACGCCGTAGAGAATTCAATGTGTAATATACTTTGCCAATTTGTAGTATTACTAAATACCACGGCGTTTATGTTACACTTTTTATTATAAGCTTCATGTAGCTTACAGTAACACAATGGCCAAATTTTCATACACATGTCTATGTCTACAATAAAATGCAATTTAATTTCGCTGAGTGGGACAGTTTACATTTAGATTCCGGAAAACAAGTCTAGGTATATTGATGAAATGCATTCGATAGGAACGAAAAGGACGTGGTCAATTGTTTGGGTTGAGTAATACTGTGTTGCTATAAAGGAAATCAAGCAAAGAGCTGTGAAGAGCCATTCGACTATTTATTTTTGTGATTTAAACTTTTAAATACAAACCTGCTCCTTTTGCATGAACAACTCTCTCCGGAATGCGTTCGCGATCAAACGCTGCCAAATGCTCAATGAGGTTTGTATCTTGCAGCAGAAGGGGTCCCTTGCGGCCAACACTCAGAGATTTGGTCAAACTTGCCACAGGACATCCGTGAAGGTTCACCGCCCTTTCTGAAGCCTGCAATAAAAAACAAATAAAATTATAAACAAATTCCACAATTTAATATCTGCAGCTTATCAGATTGGAATAACATAAAGAACAATTCTCAAATAATGCTGTTTGATGCAACATATTTGGATTGCATTTCCATTCCGTTCTGCTTGCAACTTGAAATGAAATCATGAAAATATGTTTCTCTCAAAACATTGAACATAAGGCAGAAACGATCACTGTACGGTACCGTAACTTGAAAATTACATAAAATTTAAGCATTGATACTTTTATTAAGGTGTAAAGGCAAACCGTGAGGCTTCACATCGTAAATGCAAGTCTAGCCAAATAAAATTATGAATGGGCCCATGCAGGTAGTTGTACTGCAAAGTACTGCTATATTTTGTTTTAGAATTCTATTTTACCCCTCTAACAATTTTGTGATGCATTATAGCAAAAAATAGGCATCAAAGTTTACGTATGTATAGATGTATAATCAACGTCCACAATACCGTGCAAAACATTGGTAAGAGTAAGGGAGCGTACACTACTACGAGGACCACTTTAGGGGGGTGGGGGTACCCGAAATGGGCTCACCCAATATGCTACAATATAACTAAATGCTGCGAAGTGGTCCTCAAATGGGGGGGGGGCAAAAATCGTCGAAAAAAGAGCTCGTACGCTAGTACCTATGACACTATGTACTTCCGCAACGTTATCTACTTCCAAATTCACAGTCTAACTCTGACAATTCTTGAACTATGTAATCCATGCACAGTCCTATGCCAACAGGAGAATTTATTTAATGACTACCTATGGTATATATTTTCCATGCACACCTTACTCATTGTTTTCGTACATATTATCATTACATTCTATTATTCTATTCTGTTTTCACCATCAAAAACAAACTCTTGCTTATATTATAGTTTGATGTGAAGATATTTATGATTTGAATGAATAGGAAAGAATCTAGGAATACTTTTATTGTATTATAGTGTGTTGAAAGGATTATTTGCAGTCTTTTGGAAAACAATAATTGTAGTCTACCTAAGAATTCATTTTCTGGATGCTGGATGGGATGGGAAACAATATTTGTGATTTTAAATTGTGTTGTTAATATTTAAGAGTATTATTATAACACTATATAGTGACTTTTATCTACAAAGGGTGCATGAAGTTCTATAGTGATAACCGTTTTTTAAGTATCCTGCAATGTAATATCATTTAAGTGCTATAACCACATGAATTAATTTGAAATGTAGGTAAATCATTTCTCTGGTACCATTGAATAATAATACCTGTTAGTAGTTGTAAAATGAAGACAAAGTACATACCTATATCTACGCATACTGAAATAAATCAAACAGCAATTTTGTTTTATGTGTCAATGAAAATTGAAAAATGTTGCTTACTTAAATCTGTACTCAATACAACCAACCAATAAGTCATCAAAGTGACAAAAAGATAAGTACTGCGTGATACTAATAAATATAGATAAACAATAAAGTAAACAGAAATACCTACCTTATTTTATCAAATCCGACATACATTTGACAGTTACATAATTGAGTACTGACACTGACGGAGTAATTGTTATATAAATATTTAAAGCTGTATACCTAACTCGAGTGCCTCTGGAATGCCCATCTAGACACTTTCGAATACGAAATAAGTGTTACATTTAAGTTAAGTACATCTGTACTCATCATAACACTAAGCGACAATTGTTATTCAAATTTCATTGACTCTAGAAATAATTTTTAAAGCACTGAACTATTAAGCTATTTCAGATTTTAAAGACATTTTGTAGTTTCCTGCAGTATTTATCATTTATATAGAAATGCCTCTATTCAAAAGCATGAAAAATGCTTAAATTTTTCCTGGATATAATATTTTATTATGTGTTCTCATTTCATTACCATTAAAGTGCATAGGAACTAAAATGCTGCCAAATGCAAGTAGACATAAAACAACAAACAGAACTACGAAATAGTTTTTCGTACATGTGTTGACATTCTTTTCCTCTTGTTTATATTGTTTTAGCTCAAGATGAAATTTTTAAATAGAAATGTCAAATTTTTTTGCGTTACGTTAATTTGCTCAAGTTTTTGCATAACGGTCTTAAGTTTTCATTATTCTGGAGTAAACTTCCTTTCAAACACAAATCTCAAAATATATTTGATTTTGCCAATCTTTATGAAAATAAATTTTTTAGGGCTTATTTAGGGAAAAAAATTTTCGCGCTACGCGCGAATATTTCTTTCTTCATCTGTTTCCATTAGGTCGTTACAAGTTTATGCCGATTTTACCAAAAATTTAGCTATTTTTATACATTTTCTGAAGTTGACTCCACCCCTAATCTTTGTGTCAAAGTGTCCCCTTTTTCGGCCGGGAAAATATGGTCACCCTGCTCTGGAATGCCCATCTAGACACTTTCGAATACGAAATAAGTGTTACATTTAAGTTAAGTACATCTGTACTCATCATAACACTAAGCGACAATTGTTATTCAAATTTCATTGACTCTAGAAATAATTTTTAAAGCACTGAACTATTAAGCTATTTCAGATTTTAAAGACATTTTGTAGTTTCCTGCAGTATTTATCATTTATATAGAAATGCCTCTATTCAAAAGCATGAAAAATGCTTAAATTTTTCCTGGATATAATATTTTATTATGTGTTCTCATTTCATTACCATTAAAGTGCATAGGAACTAAAATGTCTAATTGCTAATTGATCTGGTTAAGTGTCTAATTCATCCTTATTCCATTTAAGGCACAGATGTAGACCTATAAGGTAGTATACCGTACATTTTCCATTGGTGTCAAAGAACCAAGTTAAAATAGAAAATACTAAAAGGCGTTTCAAGTTTTGGAAAAGTAATTTAGTATGCATCAATTTTTATTATATGTATGCCTTTTCACATAACTAACATACATTATTACTAGGTACCCATATTACAGCTGCAATCAATTAATGTAATTACAAGTGCCGTAAGCGAATGCAACAAAATAGAGAATAGTGTTTTGTGCTGAATCGTACGCTTGAAATGTACTTACGGTATTTCAATATTTTTATTTTGCGTCCAGCCAATCTGGTGTACATGAAATATGATGAATCTCTTATTAATAAAAATCCCTTACCGTTTCGCAGATTATCTACTGACAACTATATACAAATCCCTTGCTAGCAATTGTAGTACGTACACTATATGATTGTTAGCATGACCGTTGTAATTGTGGACTTAGTATAAAGTTCGTTTGTTAGTCAGATTGGTAGGCAAGCTTTTGGTGTACCATCGCAAGCTATAAGAAATTATGTTGTACATTATTTGTTATTTTCTCAAAGAAATTGTTGAAATCAAGGACAAAGTAATAAATAACAGTTGCGTAATTACTGCACTCATTTCCCCATAAATCTTTGATTAATACACTTGACTATTCGTCTACTGCAAAACTACTAGGCCCATAATAATCATAATCCCTAAATGCTGCATTACCTGCAATATTCGTGCTGGAATGGAAAGGAGGAATCTGCAGGGTTGATTTGATTAACCTGAGTGATAGACAATGCGACATGAACTTTGAGTAAAGGTGTGTACAAAGGTGTGCAAATTGAATCCAGCAATCCTGACCAGCAAGAGAAGATCTGAGCGTCGAAAGACTTGCAATTTGAATGCATAAAAAGTGCCTAAGCCTCATTTGCTGCTTTTTATCATCTCATCAGCATCAGTAGAAAATCAAGTCAACTAACTTTCAAAGTCGTCCTCTCTCATCCTACTGTCTGCCAGTCACAAGTATTGCAATATCATACTCGTATTTCTTGATTCTCAATATGAATGGACTGACTCGGCTTTCAGGTGCTTGAAAAACTTTAAACTTTGATGTACACGAGAAAAACTGTGGGATTTATGCAGATGTACAAGTCCTGAGGCATAGTTTAACCTTCCGAGGACCATTGCATTGCATCGGTTCATTCCACGTACGCGTAGTACGTAATACATACATAATGCAGACACCGATATGCAATAGCCAAACCAAGCGTGTAGACTCTGTAGAATCAAACCAACGCTCAACGTATAATGCAAAATAAAGCATAGTCATGCATAACATCAATACCGTATTTTCTCGCTCAGAAACTCCCTACAACCAAGAACTTTTATTGTACGTAATACAGATAGAGTAGAATGAAAGGATACTGCGATATTAATGGTAACTTTATTACTTATTATGTTTGCAATGAAGAAGTAAAGAATTCCTTTAATAGTTTTCAATGACTGAAAAAGGAATGATAATTTGAAACTGGGTAAAATAATATTATCGCCATTCAGGAATTTTTATTATTCTACTTATCTGTAAATCTGTATGCATATAATTATACTCACTCCATTATGAACTGTACAAATACAATACCAAAGCCGCAACTTGTGTAGTATCTAATTTCTACATCCCACATAAGTGGACCTGCAATGGATTTTGTACTCTGATATAAGAAAATTTTCTATTGTCTACATTTCTATTTACTACATTATATTACATTGAATAGAATGCTGTACTCAGTGCACATAGTGCAGGGCATATTTTATATGTGGGGAATGTACCGTGGCATCTGCCTGGAGTCTAGAAGTGGACGCTTGTTTTTAACTTGGCCACCAAATACCAATAGCCACTCACTTTAACATTATCTCTAATCTCTGCACACAAAAACAATTTTATATAACTGTGTAACTATGCAGGCAATTCATGTGCATTATGAACTTTGTACAAAGGTAGACCGTAAATATCAAGTACTACAATGTCTATACCTATAATGTGACTTACCTTTAGGAATTATACGAATGATAGAAAATAAATCCTCTGCCTTGCTTACAATCCTCTGCCATTTAAAACCTTAAAATTTGTTATCTCTTTTCATACTATCATTGATGCTTACTGCTTTGATTTAATATTGGATATATAATACATTCGTATACATTCCCAAACTACTCATCTCTGATACTGTTTTGTTGTATTTTGTATTTATCTGATTGTAACAATGCCTACTAAAACGACAGAATATACGGTATACATTTGCAATTGCAGCATTGAAATGTTGGTTACCCAGAATGTGTGTTGAACTGGATGGTATTAATTTATGGTAATTTCTTGTAGCTATAAAATATCCTGTACCACACCTGATTCCAATAAAATTTCGGAGGTTATTTATATTAAATAGCTTGTATTAGCATCAACATATAGTTCATTGAAGTACAAATGAAGTATTGGTTAGTCCAAAGCTTTCAATATTGTGTTTAGAAATGAATAGAAATACATAATTGGACTGATAAAAACAATTCCAGACAATTAGGAGTGTTTGCTGCCATTACAAGCAGTTTGATTTTATTCAGGGTAATATGACCAAAAACAGTAAGCTATAATTCTCTAACTAAGTTTCTTAAATTATGTTTCAATACTGAAGTATGAAATGCATTTATAGATTTGCACATGGCAGTTCATGACCATTTACGCCCTCTTCTCATTGGCGTAATTAAGGAGACGCTTGAAAAATGCAATCATGCCCATTTGTAGAAAACGTTTTGTAGTTAATTGTGTAAGTTTCATCGAAATTTTATGGCATATCACTTGTTGATGGGATATTTGGTGGAAATGTTAAACCGTCGGTCATAAACAAGACTAAGAAAACCTTTGTGAATTTATTTTCATTCATATCCCTCTACCATATCTATTTTCACCGATGTACAGCATATTTCTGTACTTGTAAGCACGTCGCATTTCTCAAAGCTTGACACAATCTCTTGAATGAATTTAGTTACCGGCCGGTCTGATTTATTATGGTATCAATTATTTTTTAAAGTATAGGCGTAATGATACAGGCAAAACAAGTATTACTTTTATTAGTCAAAACATGAACGATTGGATTGAAATAAATCGGCAAATGGTTTCTGGATTGCAACTATTGAAAATTAAGAGTTTAAGTCAATTGAGCATATTGCAATAAATATTTGACTAGAATCTGTATGCTGAAAATCCTAAATTCTAAAGATATGTTGTGTTTAAGGCCTATCATCGTAATGTCAAATCCGGCACGCTTTTTGGATAGCTTCTAATGACTTTCGTAATCATCAAATGAATTGAAATAAAGGACCAAATTCTGTCAAAGATTACCGTTAGTATTTTCTTGCGTGATAGCATGCCGACGCTAATGATAACATAGTATATTTGTAAATGCGTCTACAACACAAGATAATGTAAATTACTTTGTGATTGAGGAATTGAAATTTCTCTCAATAAACTCCCGTCCAAGTATTACTGCCTATTTTCGTTATCCTATATTGTATCCTGCACACTAAAGTGAAAAAAGTGACTTCAAGAAAGTACTTGTAAGATATGGTGCAAGAAAGTGCTGGTGCCATTCTTCATATATCCTTATTAACATTCTGTAAGTGTTAATACTTCACTTATTTCGTGTACGAATCTGAAGAGAGGGTTCACATAGAAGCAGAAAAATATCCTTCACGACGGGTTAATTTTTGAAAAGAATAAAGCAACGATGGGAAAGGATTTATGACATTTCTCACCAGGAAAGACTTTCTCATGGACTACTTCCTAAACTACAGTTTTCCTTTCTACTACCAGCCGTCCCTATTGTAGGGTATAAAATAATTTCCTAAATAAATATGCATCTAGATGGTTCTTATTATTGACACTACTTTTTCAGGCATTAACATTATTGCTGAAATGCTGAACTATGGAATCAATTGAATATTTCAGTTGTAATGTACACCTGGTATTTTTGATCTAAATTGAGAGTATGAATGAAGTTATGATATGTTTCCACTTAAAATTCACAGATCTCATGTTTGATTTACTTGGGCCAGCAATAATAATTATCTTCAAAAATAATATATGCATGGCCGAGAGAATTTATGCCCTTTTACTATTTGCAATAAATAGTATTGAGTCAATTATACTGATAAAAAGGGATTTGTTTGTCTAGCAATGAATAAGGCACGCTCTATAGAGTTGCAGTTTGTAATTGCTTAACTTTCAAATAAGAACAAATCATGGAGCTGTTTACCAATAAGATTCATAAGATTTTCATCAATATAACCTTGTACTTTAAAAACCTAAAAGATAAAGATAACAGCAACCGTATGGAGATTAATGATAATTGAAAGCATCTACAGATTGCTTAATTTGTTTGGCATGCAAATTATTATTATCTTGAAGTATGGTTTTTATTTGAGCAATGTGAGATGTACGTATAAAGGAGGAGAATACGAGAGACATAAAAATGATACTCACTTCATTTTGCTTCTTCCAGTCGTTGAGTTGATTGGTAGCCTTGTCTCGAGACATGATAAGATGAATTGATTCACAAGTATACTCACTACAAGACGTTTAATCTGCAAAGTCTGTTATACAGATAGCCAGCAGTATAATCGTATAAGTGACAAATCAGAACTCGCAGAACCACAACAGCTCAGCTCTAGCAACAATCAGAGACTGACTGATGCTAACCTTGCGTTAACTTAAATCGCCAGAACAGACCGAGCAGAGGACAAACGTAGGTATGCAATGTAATAAAGCCAGCCTAACAGCTTGTACTGCAACTAACAAGTAATGTATGTACAAGCCATCGTCGTCCAAAGAAACCGATGCCTTAACTCATCATTGCTGTATTGCATTACATAGTTGCACAGTTTTGCATCTAGTTGTTGTCTTGTTTGTCATTACGGACTGAATCTCTCCCATTGTAAATCTATTTCATACGTTTCTATGTGAAATTTATTCCCCAAACTACACCTATAAGAAAATGCGTAAAGACGGCTTACTTGCTATAATTTGTATATGAAACCTAGAAATTGAACAGAAGCAAATAATGGCATTTTGTGCGAACACTGTTTAGTAACTACATATTTTACATAAGTAGTCATATGTATTATAATTGTCATTTTTGACTATCTACAGGTATCTTACAACAGACCTTATGCAGACACCTTGTTTTGCATAGAGCAGACTGATGTAACTGTGGGTATCCACCAGCATTTCATTTCACACCCACTGGTAGCTTTGCTGGAGCTCTAGTATAGTATTGTAGAATGTATACCGGTATTCTTGCTTTAAGTGAGAATGCTTTCTTACAATATTACCAGTTTTAAGTTTGCCAATCGAAATAAAAATGTGGAAAAGGATGTAATACAGACATGGATAGGGATAACAAAATTTCCAACTTTCCAACTGATATAGTATATAAGCCATGGGAAGGGAAATTTATTTAATGACTAGTATAGCCTATGTGCTGCAATAGTAGACGTCATATAAACCCAAAAACTCACATGATTTTCTCATTTATTAATATACTAACTTGACTTTAATAATATATTGAGGCACGCCTGAAAAACGCCAGAGAGTTATTTATAGTATTTCAACATAATTAGCACAGGAGTCAAAACAGCAGACCAAAGTGCAGGGAAAACATTGAGTAGCAAAACCACAATGAAAAACAATTGTGTCTCATGGCATGATTCAAAGTTTTATTATGAATGGAGAACAGTTGGCTTAGTAAATAATTTGCAATAAGGTTAGCTTACGAAAATAATAGTAGGTTTTCCTCTAAAGTTCACACAGTTAGGAATAATGAAAACGTTTGCATAAAAATAAGGTAATATAAATTCACTGAAACACAGTAAATAGGCCAGCTGTCTATGCAAATGTAAACCTTTATGTACAAATTGAATAATGCATTGAATTCACAAAGAAAGATGTTTTGATACATCTATTAAATCGAAAGCATTTCCGATCACTTAAAATTAGAATTGTAAATCATTTTTGGAATCGCAAGATATTTCTTAACTGAATTTATCGTCTTATGAGGTGACATTTATCTGTGCCGTTCCAGGAAACGAAAAATATATGCGAACATACGATTTTCCTCATATCAATGTCCAATCATAACTTCTTAAGTAATTCGTGACCATCATACTATAGATCACAGCAGTAGTGTGCTCACACAACAGGGACGTGTAAAATGATTGAACCCACCTCTGTGGCCACAGATCTAGTACCAAACCAGGCCAAGTAACTTCATAGTTGTATGCACTCTGAGAAAGGACAATACAATGTTATGGCATTTGGTTGGAATTTGCAAGGTGAAGTGCCAGATTAAACCTTAAATATTTAACCTTAAATTAAAATGACTTAACCTAACATTAATCTTAAGGGTTAACTTGACTTAACCTATCTGGGAGTCACGTAACCTATCTGGGTGTCATTTGAGCACCTGCAGATGCTCAAATAACCCTGGGAGTTATTTGAGCACCCCTTTGAAAACCCAGTACCTGCTCAAATAACCCTGGGAGTTATTTGAGCACCCAAATGAAATACCAAACCAGTAGTATCGTAGAATTACATTTCTACATACCAGTGTGCATTGTGAGAACTCATGTAGGTCTTACAACTAAATGATGAAATTGCATTTTAATGGTAAAAATGATTTAAAATCATGAGATTAATTGTAATGAGGAAGGCTAATAAAAACATTGACGCAAAAATGTTTGAACCATTTTGTAATCCGTAAATTGGGACAAAATAGTTTGCCCTTTCGTTTTCAATTTTTTCATTAAGTAAATGTCAATCAATTCTAACGTAGTTAGGCTCATTAGATTCACAAAAAGATGACCTGTAGGTGAGAATAATTACTCATTAGTCAATGGATGTTGATGCATGAAAATCAGACTGGGTATACAATAGAAAGACCCTGGTTCTTATGCACAAAATTGAGGCTTTGTAGGGATGGCTATTTATCAAATGCCATAAGTCACAAGGGACTCCAATGTGAGTAAAGGCACTAGCAACAGTTCGGGTCACCTAAATCAATTATATTTTGGAGGTTGGGATCATGGAGAGAAGAAAAAATCCAGCAATGTTCAAGGGGCCATAAAAATTGTACATAAAAAACGCTAAAATTATTTGTAAAAGCTGAATTTTGAAGGGGAAGGCGATCTCCTAGCCAAAATGGGACCCGTCCGGGGGAACGGTTGTTCCCGGTGGACCTTCATGAGAAATATATATAGGTATCATGCCATTCGAAAAGAAAAAATAATTTTACGTTGTAAAAGATTTCTTATTGCGACAAACTATTGTATTTCGAAATAGTAATTGTATAGCCTTTCTTACAATGGCATTAGGGATTTTTTTTAAAAAAATCATCGAAATCTGACGTGGTCGAAATTTTGAATTTTTTTTTTGATTTTGGAAAATTTGATCAGTCCCAAAATGAAAAATAAAATACTTCCGATCTCAATGAATAACCCTTTCAACTAACTCTTTCTAGTTCTAGCTTTATTAGTCTCGAAATAAGTAGAACAAAATAATTTTTTAAGGCGGGTCGCATTATATGTATTTTTAGTGTATGTAGAATCAAATGTTATCTTCTTTAATTTTAACAATATAAGCCATACTCATGTGATCAATTTTGATTTTGATGAAGTTACAAGGAATATATACTTAGAGCATAATGGATTAGTAAACATAAAAGTACATACTGGTAATAGCAAAAAACTTTAAATGTACAAATTTCGGTGGTTTCCAAAAGTTTTTTCCTAATTAACTATATTCCTGGTTATTTTTATCCTTTTAAAGAATATCTAGAAGTTATAAATGAGCGTATTTGAGTTGATTTGGGAATTAATGTCTCATGGTTTAAAGAATACAAATAGTTTCTTTGTACTTTCTCTAAACGCTTTTATTATTTCTATTGTATTTAGAAGCTAAGTGTGTTTAGGAGTGTATTAGAAGGTATATCCAAAAAATTCCAATGAATGAAAAGAAATTCAGTAGTCAATAATATAAATACAGGTCTAAAGATTGCTGAAAAGATATATTAGCATATTTTTGCAGAGAACTTTTTATCAATTGGATCTGCACAGAATTATATAATAATATAGATCTTTCTGAACAGTTTATTCTCATATTGCTTAAAGTTATGTTTAATTTTTGTATTGAATGATAATTTGACGCTGTGTCATTTGTAAAAGAATGTCGTTGATATGCAGGAAGGCTGGAGTTCCAATGAAGTAGATTACTATCTTAAAATATATAACATTGATAAGTATATGGAAGCTAGGCAAAGTAATGAAATCCGTATTTAGCGTTGTTACATGCATAAAAAACTCTGACAGTATAGTTAGGTACACACTATTACAGCATAAAGTTAGTATTTCATCACTAAATTACATCAATTAATTCTATGAACTGTGTTTTTACTAAGTCACGGGTTTACAGAACAACTAATCCGGTCCTGTGTCTACTGAATTCCTGACTTTGTCTCTTGCATATCAAAATACCACAATATTAAAGTAAATAATACCAAAGTTACGCTTAATTTGAGTTCTTAGAAAGTACACTTACAATGTACGTACCACTGAACTAAACCAAAATGCACACAATAAATTTAGCATAGGGGCAATCGACATGGTTTTGCCTTTCTCAACCGGCGTGGACATCTCCTGCCGTCGTTCTGAGGCTGTACTACAATATTTCTGGTCCGGGTTACCACGCCCACACCGCAGGTGACAGAACAAAGAGACCATTCGGACCATTCGGACACAACGCAGTCGACTTTTGCCGGAGTCGAGTCCCCCACATTTTCTGGCTCAATTATTTCTCTGTCCAATTCTTCTGGAATTACTGCAATTGCTGTGCGGGGACGACTATATCTACCTAAGTCTAAATTATTTTCTTGGTTTTCCTCAGCTTGCCTTTCGTTCGACCTTTCAGCTCCATTTGAATCTCTTGGGGCACTAAAGTGTGGATTCAGAAATCCACAGACATCGTTACATTCTTCCAAAGTGTCGAACCGGTTTCGGTTTCCTTTGCAACCTCCATAACTGAAAACAGTACACATCATCTTCTCTGAATGAAAATAATATTTTCGACGGTCGCCTCCTCTGCAGGGGCCGCTGTCGGGTTCCAGCATGCAAATCTCTTTTGCTGTTTCCACCCCGATGGTGCAATCTGATCCTAAATCTCCGAGGCAGCTGGCCTGCTGCTTTGTTTCAATACTATTGCATTTACGTGGTTTCGTTTCTTCCTCGACAAACAAGAAAGCTCTACTTCGCTCGCGAATGCCCATTCCGCAAGGAACACTGCAAGGAGACCACTCTGACCAGGGTGTTAATGGACAATCTGGGTCCTAGAATTTACAAATACCCTTTCCATGTAATTATTTATCCAACTACGTTACAAATTCTATGTGCTATTTTATGAAAATTTCAAATTTAGACGTTGCTGTCTATTGTTTTAAAAAAATATTTTACAAAATGCAAACTAAGTCTAAATTAATTAACTTTAGAATGCATTTTTTAAATTAAAACGCTCTACATTGCTAGCTTCTTGTTCTTCATTTGGATTGCAGTGTTCTTTCATCCCAGTGCAAGATTCTGATTGTGTCATAGTCAAAGTACATCGTTTCCTCCCAATATGATTTTTGTATCGCCGACTGCGAGATTTCGTTCCTTGACCACAAGTCACCGAGCAAGGAGTCCAGTTCGACCATTCAGTTACAGCACAAATGCTATCCAACTCTTCGACCCCTTCAGAACTGTATTTTGCAAAGCGCAATGCAAAATTCGTAAGATTAATTATGTTTAGGACCAATTACGATTGCATAACTTTTTCACTTAAACTCACTCTGGATCGCATATTTCGGTTTGTCCTAAACACATTTCTTTTTCTACCAACTGTCTGTCACACGCCATCATTTGTGCCTTCATAGGGATTACGTAAGTCCTTTTACGCATTCGAAGTCCTTTGCCACAAACGACCGAACAATCGCTCCAGGGTGTCCATTCCGTAACAGCGCATTCGGCTATGAAAAAATTTAACCCAAATTCTTAATTGTACACTAAACTATTGATTTTAAAACTACTCACAGTACATGATTTTCAAATGTCATAAAAAATATTATTTTTGTGTATTTAGCATATTTATTATTTAAGCGAATATGTTTTTTGTAGTGAGGGTCTTATTATTTATACTTGCAATATATAGAACATGGTGTTTCCGTTGAAATAGCAAGAGATTTAGAAATAACTTAAAATAATACTTACGTCGATTAATTTCTTCTGTATTTTCCGCGAACAAGATTTCGTGAATTGCATCAGAGCTTGAAGAGTCATTGCAATTTTTAGGATATATTCGTTGTCTACGGATGTAGATTTTGGCAAATGGTTTAATTTCCTCCTGACCACTAGGATCGTAGAATGGAGATCTTACGTCTGCAGGATCACTGGTAGTAATTTCTTTGATTGCAGCTCTCGGATTTGTTGGAAGATTTGGAGACTTTAAAATTCCAAAAATAAAAGCAATTTATCATTTCATTTTTAATGCATAATTCTCAGGGTAAGCGATAAAAGTTTTTAGTACCATGTAGGAAACTCCACTATCAGTTCCAGCATCGAAAGGATAAAGATAATAATTTCCTTCGGAAAGCCAAGTGCAATTTTTGGTGCACAGCTCGAAGCCTGAGACGCCGACAATCCAATCAGGCGACGGTCCAACCATGGAAACTAAGGACATCAAATGATGATTTTTGTCCACTCTGAATGCAGCTGAAGTTCTTCCTTGTTCATTTGGATGCCATAGCCCTCTGGCTTTAATTATTGTGTTGATATGTCTGCTCTGTAATTCCAAATACATTTCTGAATAACTTAAAATACACAATGCATATTGGGATTATTGCATAAATATTTCCATAAGGTATTACTTTTGATTTTAATTCGTTTTCTAAGTGTCTTGTAGCTCCCCATTCTGCGACTTGTCGAATGCCTTCAGATGCTGGCTCTCCAGCTTTCCAGAAGTAATAATCCTTGGAATGGGAAGCTCCTATAATATCGCTGAAGTGCAATAACCACTCATTTTCTGGAAAATCCCTCGGATGAGTTTCCTTGGACCACAATCCCTCAAATATTACCTATTAAATCCAAAATATTTTAAAACAAACGAAAGATCATGGAAATTTTAATGAGGTTTGGGGTAATGGAAATTTCTTGCATTGAGAAATGTATTTTATTTCATGTGCCTACCTCATATTTAGCTTCGTCACAGGCACAACATTTATCAGGGTCCCCGTTTTCCTCTACCGAAAGATCGTCAATTATCGGAGGGGATTCTACCTCTTGTGGAATAACAGCATTCTCCAATGCACTGATGTTTGAGTACATTTTCATGATATTTTGAAGCATCGATTCTTTGTTATCTTCTTCATTTTTGTGGTGCAAATGATTTGCATTTGTATTTGAGTTTGGAGTGGGGAGACTTCTGGTTAGCAAAAGGGATTCTACCAATTGCCTCCTCGTAAAGGGATGAGGAGTTGTGGTGACGCTTGTTGTGAATGGAAACTCCGGACAAAGGACCTTAGTTAAGTTGCCGTCATCCATATACCATACTTGAGGTCGCTCTACTAAAGTTACTCTAAAATGCCATTTTGGAATAATCATTGCTATTACGAATAATCAAAATTATTTGCATACTTGAGGATATTTTTTATATCTAATGTAGATAATCCTACTGCGAATAATTAATTTACTTCAGAGATATACAGCTGGCAATCAACACCGATGGAGCGCTCCAAAGAACGGAAACTTCTGTCTTAGGCTGCGGTCGCAAATTTGTGACACCGTCGGGACAATTGTCGCTAAACCGAGTTTGAGTATCATCTATTATATGAAATATCCCAGTGGTAACAAGGCCAGCGTGCCCCATTGTAGCTTGCTTCTCCGACTCAGCCACGATGAGAAATTCGGTGAATTTCTGGTTACTGTACCGGGTTTTTACTCCATGAATCTTCACTGCGAGAGAATAAAAAACGAGCAAACATATATAATTGAACACACTTTGCATGTAAAATACAACAGCTGCATTTATATCTCTTCTACTTGGAGCATTTGTGATGTATATATATATGATATTTTGTTATGAAAATTATTTGAATATTGAGATTTTTTAAATGCAAAATGTGGGTAATCCACGGACAAAAGGGATATTTTATGACACCCTTGTCTGATTTAAAAGATTATGTTATATACTAAATGTGGGTTCATGCAAATTGTTTATTTGGGTAGTCAATTCGACTCCATTTTCACGGAAGGCAATATAGTGTATTAGTATCATGTAGAGCAAGATATATAAGTTCATCATAGAACCCAACTAGAGTAGATTTGGCTTATTTCGAAAAAGTATTTTTGATGCAAAGAATGTTTAAAATGAAAATTGCAGTGCAGATGACTGTTACCTGTGTAAACTTCATTTGGAACGTAATAACCACGATAAGCTTCCTTTCCAGTCACGGTGATTTGAAATCCACCATCTCCATGTCTTTTAGCTGCCGAATGCCCTTCCGGGTGTCGATTCTCACAAGCCAAATGCTGTCCTTCAGCATATTGGAAATTGTGAATTGAAATAGTTATTGTAAACAGAAATGTGAACACGTACAACCCGTTGATATGTCCATTTCGTGCCATTTTAATAAATACATGAACTTTGCAAGGTATTTTGAAAATAAAAACCCTTGGCTGTTTATCTTAAGAACGTATATATGACAATTTATAAGGAAGAGCAAGAAATAATAATGATGCACTCTATAAAGTGGAATATTTCTATTATCAGTAGGTATTTGTAGAATGTTTGTTTGGTTTAGCCTTCGCCTTGCTTTTGCTGAGATGCTGTTGCTGTATTTATACGCATTAATCAAATAAAATACCATAGAAGACTAAAAACGAACGCGATATGCATTAGATTTGATATATATAGAACGATAAGTCACTATGCCACTTTCCTGTTTCAGTAGATAGATATTATGGTATAGACCATTACATTAGAATATCTGGTGCCGGACTTAGAAAAAGACAAATATTAACTGAATTAAGTTTTTCTTGCTACGCGTTTGTGTCATTATGTCTATGGTCATCTCGTTTCGTTGAATGAAAGGAAGTCTCATAAAAAGAGAAACAAACCATGATATCATACAATCATTTCACTGGCACACTAATAGACACTACCCATTCGCTATACAAATACCTAATACTTATGAGCATAGCAGTTGATATTTGAGACAGTCATCCAAAGCCACAATGTTACAAACAAGACACTAATTCAAAGACATACATACATACTTAACAAGTACCATGCATCAGTTTCATTCAATTACTAAAAATCCTGCATTGTACTGGGAGACCCAAGATATCTAATATCTCTGTCAGTGCTTCTGTATAGCATAAGTATGTATACAAAAGTATTCAAAACTTATTTCAATCAGGGTTCTTTCATGTCCAATTAATTTTATACATGCATATAAAAACTGATCAGCAAATATGCCATCACGTCAAAAGAGAATAAATTGACAGTAGCAAAATAGCAACGCCATCCCATTATTTATGAGCTTCAAGCAATTTATGCTATTTTGCCAACAAATAAATTTTATACTTCATGATTTTTTACACTGTTCTACCAAAGGGTTAACTTTATTATGAGTTATGGCGTAATGGTATTTTTTAACAGCAATTTCATTTTCTAAGTCTTCAGCCTATTATACGTCTTTTGAATGACGAATTATATTATGAATTATCTAAAGTTGAATTATAATTACATTAGATATGTGATATGGCAATATTTTATCATGGGGTTGTTTAATTGGTTAAATGGTTAATATTTTTCGTATTGACAAAGACCTCTCCGTTATTTAAGTCCACCATTTTTAACACCGACCATTTCATAAGCTCATAAATAAACAATTAATTTGTCCTGCCATCTACACTTCGTTACCAATTGCCAATTAATAATCAAAACCTATTTAGCCCATTTATTCAGATCTGTAGAACCCTAACTTTAAACATTGGTCAATAACTGTGTTGATAGGAATAAGATACAATAGTTTTTTTCTAATAAATAGAACAGGATGGAAGACAATAATATGTATATTATTCTACGAACTTATCTAGTGGCATTATACAAAGAAGACTAAAACATCATCATATATACTAATGGTGACCTATATTTACTGGCAGTGATATTTTACAGACAGAAGATTGACTACATTAAGGAACTCAAAGGAGGAAACACTTTCTTGCAGGTTGCAGTTGTTCCAACTGGAAGGCTCAGTAAAACGCAACTTCATTTCCCACTCATGTATATTGCAGAGCTCTGCAGAGTCTGCATGATCATCAGATTAAAATCCATTGTTATGGAACTTCGAAAGGTCTCAAATCCGAAAATATCGTCTGTATTCATTTGCGCCTATTATAAATAAACTTACGGCTATATCTGTTCGTTCTATATTTTTACTTTTTGTGACGCCTTAATTTTTGTAGACAATAGTGCACATTTTTATACTTTGAAGCGTAAATCATTATTATGGTATGATGGAGAAATTGGGTTTTCATTAGCGATTTTCAGCGGAATTTGAAAAGATATGCTGGGTCAATGTATTCTAATGTACAACAGGTGTGCGGTCTGTGTGAACATTTATGTGAATTCGTCACATGAAAACGTCTAAATGAAAAGCTATTGAGAAAAACAAAATTTCTGTATTCAAATTTTATTGCGCCACTACTCACAGGATACATTATCATGAAAAGGGTATTAGAAATAGTCACATTATATTAAAGATATTTAGCACTGTTTATTCATTTAGTCACTCACAGGATGCATTGCCATGATGAAAAAATTTGGTACTAACAGGTTTTTACGGTATACAATTGCAATTCATATTTTTCGAATTTAATTAGTCAGTGCCAGCAGAAATTTTTACAGCAGTGGCGACAGCTGAAGTTGCTGCTGGTGCAGCGGCTGTGCCTCTTTTCTGAGATAGATTAATTTTATCGCCCAAACTGAGTGCCATTCCCTGAAACACATATTTGATTTTTAGATGTAGTCCATAAAATGTGTAGTATAGCACGTAGAACTGTAAACTTACTTGACTTTTGGCTCGTATTCTAATGTGGCCAGTAACAGGAGCATTGGGATTGTCGAATGGTTTTTCTATACTTAAATTAGCCAAAGCGTCTTCGCCGAAAATAGATTTGGCATACAAAGTGGCAGCCATGAAGCCACAATTTCCAATTAAAGCCTATTAGCAAAATATACTGTTACTCAAAAAAGATAAATTTAACGAGTAAATGCATCAAAGCGGATTTCTGGAATACCTTCTCCGGTGTAAGACACTGCATGTTCGTAGATTTAATTAAATGATGGAGATATTGGTGTAAATCGGTAATAGCTGTATTCACACCCACCTTTACATAAGAGAAATCGCTTAAGTACTACCACTTTTATAAAATACATAAAAAATATAATTGGTGAAAATGACTTACTTTATTTTCCCATTCAAATTCAGCCCACATCGCTCTGAATTCTGCATCTGTGCATGTTGCAGGCAGAATGTAATCCATAATATCAATATGAATATCACTCATTACTACCACGTTTCGATCTGATGCCGCTCCACTGACATCATACACTGCAAGAAGCAAACAATTTAAAAAATTGTATTGCCTAAACCCTGTAATCAAGTTTGTAATCATTATGTAAACAATGTTACCTATGTTTCCAAAAATCACTCCATTTTCGGTAGAGGCAACTTTAATACTAGCACGAATATTTGTAAAATCCTGTGGTCCTAAGACAATAGGCTGTGGGCGTTCAACTAATTTTAAGTCTCCAAGAGTTGCTAACTCCAAAGTACAATTCTGGAGAGTATCATCTGCAAAGCAGTACATAAATGTAGATTAGTTCTTATTAAGACTTTTAAGTTTTATAATTAATATTTTACTTACTAGTTTGGTTAACCAGAAGAACATCTAAGACAATATCAAATTGGTTAACATTAATGTAAGCCTCTGCGTACACGGGATCAGAAAATCCAGTCAATTGGGATACCTTGCTTAATTTTGAAGATGAAAACTAAACACAAGAACACTCAGTTATTAAAAATGCAATAATAATGCATAACGGAATCAATTTTTATTTTCTTACGTCTGAGTCATTTTTCTTGGCACTAAATCCCACTGCTTGACTCAAACTGACTTCAAAAACATCATCACCATTAATCATGTCATTTTTGGACATTAATTGAAGAAAAGGAATAGGATCATCCGCTTGAACTTTAATATCTTTCTTCTTCTTTGCTTTCGAATGCGCTGCTTCAAATTCTGCTTGTTCTGCTAGCATATCAGCTAAAGCTTGACGGCAATCCTTTGTAAATACTGAAGACAATTTTTCGTTCTGGTCAGCCAAAACTCTTAGACATAATGTGATTCGATCCACATCGTCAGCAGTAATAGCTTTTGTTGGCAAACCTAAAGGTTGCAAAAATATTTTATTGAGAACACCAAGTCAAATTATTGCAATGCTATTTTGAGGAAATTCACCGATTGAATTCTAGGCAAACAAGAATTAAATTGTACATCGCAAAAATAGATTTTAAAATTTTAAAAAACGGAATCTCTTTCAATCAATCTCATCTTCATTCAGTATTTTCCATTGACAGATATCTTCCTTTTCTAAAGAAGTGAGAAATAAAAATAGTAAATGATATAAAATATTACCTGATTTCCCTAAACGCAGAATTGATGTCATAATCAGCATAGCTTCTGCAACAATCTTGTGTTTTTCTGCTACCTGTGTTCCACTTTGTTGGCATAGCCTTCGGACCATTTTGGTAAGAGAAGCTGAGAGTCCTGCTCCGATAAAGAAGTCGCCTTCCAAAAGAAGCTTTCTAATTGAGGGTGCTTCATCGATCTGTACTTCAAAAATTTTACCTTAAGATAACACTCGACACCAAAACCATATTTTTCCAACAATTCGTTACAATTGTTTTAACCTTTGAGTTAGTTTGTATCATAGAAAAGGCGGATTGCGTTGCGTAAGTTCCATCGGAAGTTACAAGACGAGAGGGCTGGGATTTTTCAGATCCAGTTTTGGAGTCTTTGTTTTCTTTGTCTTCTTCACTTTCGTTTCCTGCGGCTTTCTTTAACTCTGAATCCACTAACGGCAACTGAAAACAAATGAATGATTTTAGTTCAAATAAAAATATAACTGCAGACAAGGAAAGGCCAAATCCCCTTAAAACATGTGGGGAAATTTTTGATGAGGTCACTAAACATCAACATTTCTAAGTACAAGCTCTCCTGCCTCCCGAATATATATTTAAGTAATATGTTAGTCGGTATAAATGAATTCCATCCTTGTTTACAGATATAAAAAACTAAAGCTGAATTGGGAATAACGTTTGCCATTTAGGGGTTCAATAAAATGACCATTGGCCAAAAAAAGGAGTTCAAATTTTTTCATTTGCTATATAAAGGTTTTGTCGGGAAGACAAACCCTAAACGACAAACCCTTTATGACAAATGAAAGAATCTAAATTCCTTTTGGGCAAATGAAAAAGTCTAAATTCCTTTTTGGCAAATGAAAAAATTGAAATCCTTTTGGGCAAATAAAAAAATTTGAATTCTTTTTTGGCAAATTACAAAATCTAAATTCCTTTTTGGCAAATGGTCATTTTATTGAACCCCTAAATGGCAAATGTTATTCCCACTTCAGATTTAGCTTTTGGATCAGACAAGACAGAAGATGCTGATATTTTCCTAACCTCTCCCAGACAAGATTTTATTTGTGCTAAAACCGCGTTTATATCATCGCTCTTTGTTGCAAATTCTCCAAGAATCCAAATTGTAGACCGGAGAATTTTCGAAGACTTGATCTGTGGAAATACTTCTAATAATTTCTCAGTTATAATTCCAGTCAACCCATGGAATTTTTGAACTGCTTCTCGCATAAATAACAGAACATCAGAGGCGGCCAACTCATTTGTATCAGATAGAAATTCCGCCAAAACTGGAATAATACTTGTAGCCACATCAGGAAACTAAGAATAATAAATTCAGAGACATGGTTAAAACATTTGCCATTAATTTTGCATACATTAACTGTAAAAATAATATGAAAAATATAAATTTCGACTTCTTTTTTTTTATAAAACGTATTTATGGAACCTAACGGTTGCATTACAGTTATTTATTAAAACATCCGATAAATAGTAAAAATGAAACATATTGAACGGAAAACTAATTGTTGGAAAAATTATAGCAAAAATTATAGATGCATTTAGCAAAAGTAAGACAACTGTCATCACAATTACATACCTTTACACAACATTGATGTAACGTACGAACAAGGAGTTGACGATATTTGCCTGTATCATCATGTTCAACTGAGTTATGCGTTCTACCAACTTCTTTTCTCAGAAAAAGTACTGCTTCTCCAACATGACGAGATGTTAGCAATTCAAGGGCCAAATTTAGTGTTTTTCTCCTTACTTCTAAATCAGGAGCGGCAAGGATTCGGAGGATGTCCATCACTAAATCTTCCATCACCTTTTCATTTGCTGACACTTCCTTAAGCAATGATAGTCTTTCGAGAACTATTAATTTAACATTATTGTCGCTTTCTTTAATAATTAGTTCGATGTAACATGTTGCAGCGGCCTGTAAAAGGAAAATATTTATTTTTTGGTTTGTTTTTAAGTTTTGATTTTAATACTTATTATAAATTGATAATATAAATAAAAGAATATATTTAAAACGTAGTCTGAAATGATAGTATAGCGATTCTGTTAATCCTGTTTTCACCTTGAGTGCAGATGGTGCGGTGGATAAGGTAACTAAAGTTCCAGCCGCTTCATAACGAACTGCAGAACTATTAGAATTCAACAAATTGTAGATACATCTTATAAATTTTGTCCTTTCGCTAGGGTTATGATGGCACACCTAAACATATAATAGCAGTTTAATAATGCATGAAAATAGAACATTAAGAACATTATTAGAACGACCAGTGTAATTTAATACGGAACCTACTTTATATATTAATTCGACGATTACAAGTTGTAATATATCACCAAAACTTCCAATCTGATCTAAAAATGACGTCAAATAGTCTAAAGCTCGTTTTTGATCGACTTGTAGAAGCATTAGAAATGCATTTCTTCGACAAGCCATATCCTGTTCTACTTCAAGAAAATTAGAAACGAGTTCAGGGGCATCGGGGATCAAGTGATCGAAATTCCTGTTGTAAGGTAACAGAAATAATTAAAAATCAAAACTCACAATAAACAGTTAAGCTTTTACTAATATTTGTTTCTTAAATTTATAAATGTTACAAAACATTACTTATAAATTGTAAAAATTGCCAGCACAGCATTTCTTCGGACATAAGCATGTCTATGTTCCAGGCATGTTATTATTGCTGGCATTAAAGGTTCTAAAAGTTCGGGTTCTCTTAGCTTGCACAAAAACCTAAGAGTTGATCCTCGGATAAATTCATTTGGATGTTGTAAATCCTTAAATAAACAAATAAATAAAACATTAATACCAATTTTTGTGTAAAAATTGCTAAATGTCCCTGTACTACATATTTTTAATATTTAATAGAGAAAAGACCTAAAGAGGTAAACATTTTAAAAGTTTTCTAACCTTTCTATACGCGTCACATACAAGAATCATCTCATGAAGTAATTTTCCATCTGGAGAAGTCTTTGGAACAATTTCCCAATAAATCAATAACAATTTCTTGATCATGTGGTCCTACAAAAAATTTTAATAACGTCATTTGCAGATATATTGAGCATAAGGGTAATGTAAATTCTCAGAACGGAAAATTACTTGCAAAGGTAGACAAAATCTTATTATTGTCATCAACAGTCCTGGGAGTTTTTCTCCACTAAGAATCATAAATATGACTTTTTTCAACGCTTCTGTTTTGACCTTAAGATCCCCCTTTTCTAAAATAAAAAATATTTAAAATTGCATTTAATTATTTTGCACGAAATAAGTTAGCAATCCGATCAATAATCTACAACATATAAATAGGACAATGTTTAAATAGGTACTAGTCTTGTTACCCAAATCAGATCTTAGTTGAAGTTCGCTTGGTTGTTCAGCATCTGAAGGGAAATTCAGAAGCGTATAGCAGGGTTGTTCCTGACTGTTAAAAGCTGTGCGGTCCTTCATGATGAAGTCACCAGTAAAATAACTGAAAATAAGATTTATATAATCATTTTAATTTACAATAGCAATTTCCATGGACAAAAGTATTATTGCCAAACATGACTAGTAAGTATTGAATACACCCGTGAAAACATTTCCAATTTTGCCTCGGTTAACTATTTCTCTTATCGACAGTATCCACAATAATTTTATGTTATGGTTTTTCGTACGTGTTTTACTTAGTAAGAGTTTCACGACACAGTCCCACGTCATAGAACACCAAAAGCGACTATGACTATGCTTAGCAACTATAAATAACTGCTTAGTGCTTACGTGTAATAAAAATGATTACGTGTATTATATAATAGTTAAAATAAAAATGTACCTTAAATATTATTTAAAGCTTTCGAACTATCAAGTTAATTTTGACACTGGAACAGTCAACCCAAATCGGTTGAAACGATCATTCATAGACAATATTGTGCTAACTAATAGTAAACCCAAAACTTATTGACAAAACTCCACACGTTACCGGAATGGAAAGGAAGAGCATACCAACGTGAATGCATACACATCATGCAGTAGATAAATTCGAGGTATGAAAATCACAGGCAAGTTGAGGCAAGTAATATCTTAAGCTGTTATGATAATCTAATGTTTCTGCCACATATTCATATAGCAGTCGGTGGAATGACGTGTATTACAAGTCTCACGGTTTCATTATCCAACACTGTAAAATTTTCAAGCTTGCAAACTGACAACTAAATCTACTTTAAATTAATTACCCATTATTAATTCAAAACCTTGTACGGAAATAATAATTCAATAATTAAACTTCGTATTTTATTTAATTTCAGTTTGCGACGTATTGTCCTTTTCGAAACCCTGCTTTTCGACTCTCATTCTTTGCATTTAATTCAAAGGTTTCAATGGCCTTTCTGTCTTCATCATCATCTGTAGCAGTATCCATTTGAAAATGTAGTCTTGTTTAGTCACATGATCAACAACAGATAGAAATAGAAATTTTGAATATTTGAGCTACATTCAAGCATCTTTTAGTCCCTCTTTATTTTTATTTTTAATACATTATGAATGGGGACTGGGGACTCCACAAAATCACTAGTAATACTGCTTTTAATACTGCTTCTCACCCCTGCTTTTAATTAAAAATCATGAAAATACCGACGAACGGAAGAACTCATTAAAGCTCAGACAATGACAATTCTCATGCAAATGCAAAATAATAATGGTCATCGATATTAATGTGTAATGTACAATTAAATAACGATAATCATATATAAAAATTTTATTCACATTAAAAAATATGAACAGACGCTTTACAGTGCAAAATAACTGTATAAACTACCGTGTTAATTTGCAAAGACTTTAGAAAATCTTGCCAAAAAATGACAAATTTTTAGCTGTTTAACTTTTTTAAATCCAACATGGACTTAATTAAGCTAAGGAATTTAAATGATAATGATGAATCCCACTTACGTATACTTTTCAAATGTTCCAAAGAGCCAAGAACGAAATATTTGCATGACCCTACCTCCTCTGCTGTAATTTTCGTAGTGGCAGTGGGTACCACAATGAAAATGCAATGAAATTAATTAGCATCCTAGATAACTCCGAATCTATTCAATGAAAAAACTAATCATTTTTGACATTGCATTTATTTTACTACCTACTCCTAATAAAACCATTTTTACAGGCCGCGCAAACGGCTTTTAGTGCACGTACCTACATGCTGCAGCATAGATGTACTAATACTGTACAAACCTACTGCCACATCAACAATAAAATTGTTCGAGTAGTAGCACAGTCTTTAGTAAAGAATACTTCTTGTATGAAAAAGAAAGAGTGGATAAGTCATGCTTGTCAAGAAACTACTGCCTTTTAAAATTCAACATTTACGGTGCACCCGTTAATGGATACCTAATGGGCTAATGGGTACACACTAAAAATTTTATTTTCTTTCCCTTCAAGTGTCTAAATGAAAATAATCTTTCGTATATCTTGATACACATTTTAACCCCTTAAGTTGTCAAGGGCATCTTAATCGTAACTTTGGCGAAAACGGTTTTTTGTTTACCCTAAGTAAAGTGTACAACGTAAAGTGTTATATTTAGGCTAATTAAAAGCTGATTCAAACCACGTGTAGCATAATTGCAAAGCCGACAAAAACGTCTGTCATATATAAATAAATACTGTAGTATATCCCCTCTTTTGCAGAAAGAATAAGATTGAACTTACTTGATGTCTTGAAATGCAATGTGGAATACTATAATGAGGGTGTTCACGCAAAGTCTAAGTTACCATTAATGGAAAAATGAAACGAATAAAATTTGTCCGATTTAAAACATTTTATTCCGTAAAACCTATATCACTACGTAATTGTAAGATTGTAACCGTTATTCAATGTATCTCGTATATTTTGATACCTGACACAAAATCACTATTAAACTCAGTACAATACGCTACAAGCGCATCCGTGAATATGCCTGATGTGTAATGAAAAGTAAAGCAGGAGTTCAGTCAGTCAGACTTTTTTAGACTTCAGAATTAACGCAGAGTCGATTCGAGTCCAAGCAAAGCAAAGCAGGCAAAAACTATATAGATGGTTTTGTTGTTTGCTTGGATTATCGTATCTTATTGGTCTTTTAAATGTTAGTTACTTAATCAAAAATCAAAAGTGTAATACTATAATCGTTCAGTGCAGGTGCAGGACTATGACTAGTAATAAGTATTCCTGACAAGTGTGAATGTTGGTTACTTGGTTACTTGGTACAGCCTTATTTCATTTATTAGTCCATCAGTGAAAAGTTTATTAAAATAAAATACTTTTCCTTAGGAATATTGCTATGTATTACTGTAGGTAGGGTCGGATATCCATATTTTACCAATAGTAATCTGCTGTTAAAAAGTACAAGTAAAACAAACAGACGTGTGGAGTGCAATTGAAACATTTAATAACAATGTGGATGGAATATGCTTGTTTTCTATTGCCTCAATCATTACAAGCTCGAATGACGAAGCGAAGAATCGACTGTAATCTTAATTAAATTCGTAACAAAACACAATTAGGATCACCGAACAACTGTTGCAACAAGAAGTGACAACTAAATAGGTATTGACTCGCTTCCAGCAATTCCAATCTGAGCAATATTTCCAGTACAGTCACAATACAATACTTTTATAGAAATTTTGCCACTTTGTCAGCCGTCAATCAGCTGTCAGCATTTCTGGTCACTTGGTCATCGGTCGTTGCTTTTCAGGTAAAGTCATTAATGAAAATAATTATGTTATGGTTGCTATTTAAAGTTGCGACTAACTTATTTGGCAATCAACAGTTGATAATTAATTATTCTTACTCAATCGTGAGTAAGGATCATATTAAATCGCAGTCAGTTCACTCACAAGACGTCGTCAGTTGACTAAATTTATCTAAGTTGGCAATTTAGTTAAATTGCGGTTAGTCAATGTCAATATTGTATATTTCATTGCAAGATTATTTTTACAGTTGACCAGGCTGGCTCGGAGACTTTTGTTTCTATTAAAATTGGTACTTTATATTTATTCAAAAAGCGACTTTCAGCCTTTTAGTTGTTTTTTAAACCGGTATAGGTGGTTGTGTTAGGCGTTCGGAGAAAATTGAGTTTTCTGAAAGTTATGAAATATATGTTAAAACATTGGATGGATTGCTAAAAAAGGAAGAAATGTTTTAAATAGCATAACTAAGCAAAGCATATTCAGAGAACCAAAATTATTAATATTTGCTGTTTGATTACTGCTTTATCATTTTACAATAACTTTTTGAAATCAATGTTCGTTTTGAAAGCAGGTGCATTTTTAAATGATTTAAATTTGCCATCTGTAGAAGCTAAAAATATAATAAATGACATCATTTGTAATTTGAAGTTATTCAAAATAAAATAGTTCTTTTATTATTTCTTATATAGGATAAATTTGTAGTATAAGGTTTTAAAGGGGATTATCATTTGCTGCAATACCCTTTACTAGGATAAGTTATCTTATCTGTTTTACTATAAGTTCATTGAATATCCTGAGTCAGTCAATCAAACTATGGTGTTGAATCCGCTGAAAGCTCCAATTAAGGACTAACTCCACGGACTCCACATTGTCCACCTTGTTTATTAGCTATATTCTGTCAATTCAAAAATATTTTAGCATTTTTAAGTTGACATGACAGGCAATATTATGGACTAATTAGTTTGCTCTGATTGATTGCTCAGCATCAGAAATTAAAATATCTATTGAAAAGTGAGGGAGAACATTCTGTGGCTTCAGACTATTCTGAATTAGAATTTGAAAAACGCCGATATAAAATCCCAGAAAGTATTTTTTAATGGCTAGCAACATTAGTAATAGCCAGTATTTAGAAGACATAATAACAATACACGAATGAAATATGCCAATTGGTTACTAATGCAACATTTGACGTTTACAAAGACGAAAATTTTCTTAAAATGTACAAAATTACATATCAGACGGTGATGGTTTAAATATAAAGTTGCGAAGTCAGTAGTTTTTTACTTTATATTTTGGGAAGCCAAATTAATGGGCCAATCAATACATTTTACTTAATTGCATTTCATTTGTGACGATTAAATCAGGGAATAATCAGGGAGTGGTAGGTAGAGGCATAACAAAATGGGTTTTCGTCTTTCTTAGTCACCATATACCGCTTTTTGTACTGGTATATAGGTCATAAAAATTGATTTTAACTAAAAGATCACTGTTTTGAAATGTACGGGTGGCTCTTCAAGCCTAAGAGTGTTCGTCATAATATTTGAACTGTCATATATATTACCACACCTTACGTGATGATTTAACTGTCAACATATTTCCACGTTTTAACGTAGAAAATTAATGAATATCAATTTTTGATTATGTTTCGTTTGCATGTTAGTTTTTTTTGTCTATAACTAATGTAAAATAGCCACGTAATTCATCTAGAGTTTTAGATATAGTACACTGGTACATCAGTCTTTTGGTCAAATAATAAATTGCAGAAGTAAAAATTAAAATTTCTAATTTGTACAATCGTGGTTTCTTTTAAAATTATAAAATCAATCCTTTCAAGTCTAGTATTTTGATCACTTTCATTCCCAGGACAAGATTTCCCTGAGATTCCAATTCCAGTGTTGGGTAGCATTGATTAATGGGACATGGGATCTACATTTTTAAGCAGTCTATACTTCAATAACCATTAGATGATCAGAGTGGATTTGCAGTTTTCAGTATTGGCTTTTAAACATTCAAAACAATTAAGGAGTTCAATGCACCTGGTTTACAAGTTTATTATAGACTTATTTATACCTTTCATGATACAAATGTAAACCATAGCAGAAAGCATACAAGTCGCGATCTTTTAAAAGTTATTGTGCGCGAGACGGATGCATTTAGATTCACATGTTTGTATGTTACTAGACCTGACTAGAAATTGCAATTGTTAGCTGTTGTATGTAGACTGTAACTGTAGACCTAGCTGCCGATGTATTCTAATTCTAGTATAGGCTATTTGAGATCAGAAGCAGCAAACCCGGTGGGATTCCATTCGACATTTGACATTGATAACAGGTGCGTGCGATGAGAGTTAACATGTAAATAAGCATTCTGAATTATAGTGTTTTGCAAATCTTAAGAAGTTTCTTAATTCATTATTGCCATTCATCATCAATCATTCATCAAATTGGTAAAACATTAATAATCGCAAATTTTAATGAAATTTCAATCAGTAGTTCTAATTTGTAATCATGCAATCTATAATATGCTGTACAATAACATTTTGAAGCCTGTTTTAATAAATATTTTAGAGTTCAAAGGGTTTTTTTCAAAAGAGCAATATTTTTATAATTTGCTAAAGATTCCTACCGCTGGGTGACTTTTAGGTAGATAATCTATATTCAAACAATCTTAAAATCTTCTGAAAATTAAAAATAGGACATAATATACTTGTAGAAAAATAGAGGACAGATTTTTCCATTTTTCAGTGAATTATTGACGGAAAAGTATGTTAGCATTATGCAGAAATTGGCCTCATTATTGGTTTCTTATTAAAATATTGTTGCTACTTGCTACTTTGTCAATATTGATTTGTTTTTGTTTCTGATGCTTTTATTTATTCTTTGGTCATTAATAACTGTAAGACTGTGCGCTCAGTCCGAAAATTCAATCTCTCAAATTTTAAATTACAAAATATCTAAGTCGAAAAGAATTAAGTTAATGGAGAATGTTCTGCCAGGTTATTCGTCCGTTTAGTACATTATCTATTAGAAATTGGTCTTCCTACTTCCTTATGTCTTCAACTCCACGTATTTGGGAAATATTTTATTGTTTACATTATGTTTTAACTCAAATGTGGTAATAACTTATAAAATTATTGTCTTTTGTTTAGTTGGCGTCCTGTGACTTTCAAGACTTCCGCAGACGACACATAAACTTGTAATATCCGTGCTTAAGCAGTTCAAGTCATCTAAAATATTCATTTGGTAAGTTTTGACCTTAGAAATAGACCATCTTTAATTTATTCTATCTAAGTCTCAACTTCTTCGTCTTTTTGGTTTTTGATTCAGATTTTCATATTTATATTTTCTGGCCGTTTTTAATATTCTTTTATTATATAAAACTGTATTTATTCTACTTTAAATACTACTATCTGTGAAATAGGATAACACTATATTTAAGGGAGGAATAGGCGAAATTGACATTATTATTGTTAATGATTAGCAATAATTCTGAAAGCATACAACATAGCCTTAACCGTAATTAAGTCAGAAATTTGTTAGTGCATTTATAGTAATCGTTAGTAGCAGAAAATGACAATTATCCCATTTTGCAATAGTTCAAATTACAGTTATATCATGTACTGACATAAACTAAGCATATTGTTTACAAGATGTATTACAAAATTATGAAATATTAGAGTTATGTAGACTTGACAATGTTTCTTCTTCTGATACCATCTATCTCATGTCTCTTTCATAAAAGGTGATTTTAGAGATAGAGAAACGACGGTGTGAGAATGAAGATCGAAACCAATCGCACAAGCATTTTTTAAAAGTGGCCGTCATAATAATTATTCTGGATTATTCCCTTGTATGATTCCGTAGTTGACTTGCAAAATATTTATATCTTTCATCGTTGGCCTAATATAAGGGCTAATTCATCCAATAGCTCGATGAAAAGAATACGCACGGAATACATGATGGAAATGACTTTAGTAAGCAATTATGACCTGGAAAAAATTGCACTGGCCTACGATGTATGTTACAAATTCAATATTCTTAAGACTACCCCTTGGTTTTTCACTAATATTGTAGGGATGAATGTTTTGGTGATTAATCTTACAGTCAGTGTATTTTAAAACTAAATGCTTTGATGTGATGTACGAAAGAGTGTTCACTTTACATAAATTGTTACTAATATGGTTACAACTTGCAAGGCAAATGTCGGAATAATTCCATTTAATCACAAGTGAAAAATGCGCTGACCTTTTTTTATTTAGCGTCGACCTAAAAATAAATATTTATTTCATTTGTCTGACTCAGTAAAAAACTAAATTCAAAGTTGACGTTATTCATCATTGCATTTATACATTTATTATTATTGACCAGACTTGCATTTAATTCGTAACACTGTTATGGGAGGTATTTGTAATTATTTATAGTGTGAAACGCAATCTTGCTAAACGGTAAGTATTGTTGATATGGCTAAAAGAAAGTTTTAGGTGTCTGTTTGTAATGCTAGAATCACTTACGAACGATTAATGAATGCAGTGACTCCCATCTGTTCACTTTTTATCATTTACGAATAAGTTAGCTACTTTACTTTCGTTCGACTCGTAAACCATAATGCTTATTATTGCTGTTCTGTTAGAAGCGGCAATTAGTTTAATGCTCCACTCTTCTGAATATCCTGTTTGAAGATAGGCTGGAGCGTTATACCTAACCAGAACTAGAGAATTCTGATTAAGCTGTACAAGAAATGCAATATGTTTCATGTAGATAGAATGGAACTGTAGTTCATGTTCATGGAGTGCATACTTGCTGGCATACTTTATGCTAGTTGTTCTTTCAGACTCTTCTGAAAATACTTTTTTCCCTAATGAATACATTACCCACCAGTTAGTTACAGGGTATACCAGAGAGATAAAATTCCCCTCTTGTCCCACATAGGGAGTTGACTTACGCTTTCAAGATTCTTACCGTCTACAGACAACTGCAACCAATTGACAATCTTGTATTGGTCCGCAAGATTGACATTGAAGACAGCCCAGAAAAGGATAGGCTTGACATTTAAAAAATTGTGGGTTATTTTATCGTCATGGAATGGATTTAGTAATGCATTTAGATATTAGTTATGGCTATTAAAAGTAATGAAGTCGGTTTTGTTCTTTTGTAAGGCAATTAAAACTCATCTGAGCCAAAACATATAAATTTCTGGGAAGCCTTGTATTTGTTTCTAGGGTGGATGTGCATTGCTTACATAGAGTTTTACAGAAGTCAGTCTGGAGTTTTTAAAGAGGATTGATATTATTATATAAGGTTAATTTGATATTATATAACTAGTCACGTTTCACGTGCTGTATTGCTGGTGGTAAACAAACACCAGCTTTGAGTTATGTCTTGGGCACTGCACAGCGCGTAATTTCCCTTTTAAACAGACCAGGACTTGAGACGTTTGTTTAGATCCTATTTTAAGGAAGGATATCGCAACTTCCTCGTAGCCCTAGCTCATTGCTACTGCATTATTACTCACTGTCACTGCAATACTAACTGCGGTGGTGTGTGAGTGTATATGGTTCATGATTGTACTAGTAAGCTGTTTGGTGTGTAAGCTGTTTTATGTTGTCAAACATTTTTGCTTTTCCTCCAACTTACTCTTGTTAAGTTCTGTCTAATCTAAAGTAAAGTGCGTCTGTTCAAAGCACTAATGTAACAGCTAATTCTTGTTAAGCTAACTCAGTCGTGTTTCGTTGTTGACGTTTGTGAAATTGACACCTGTCATTGCGAAACTAAAGTTATCTGCTTTTAATATTCAGCTGGACTCGGACCAGGAGGAAGCCCCTTTTGGCGACGCGTTTTCCGACACAATGAACAATGAAGAAAGGTATGTATTTCCACATTTTGTGTACTATTTCTGAAATTATAAAATATGTTGTAGTTATTTGTGAACTCGATAAATTATTACCCATTTGGTTACTGTTATGTCCTGGACAAGTTTTTAACATAATTCTTACATGCTTTTATTCTTTTGAAATATTTTAGTAACCTAAATAAAAATATGATCCGCTTGGCTGACTACTTCGTTGTTGTAGAATACAGCACCGATCCTCAGAGTAAGTTTTTGTTAAATCTCATTTTAACATTCATTGTAATGGGTTGAAATTTATTGTCATTTTATATAACCTATGACAACTTTCAGAAGGCGGAACAGGTCGTGGGCATATATCTCAAAGATTTCCAGTCAAGGATTGGGACGATGTACCTTTTACATCTGAAATAGAATTGGTATTATATTTTTACAAGTTCTTTTAATTCAAATCACTAACTCTGAAAAGTATTGGCGGAAGTAATATTAATATTGTCGAATTTTCCAGTTCTGTCAGCCACAGGGATGGACCTTGTCAACCGAAAGACTAGAACCGAAGTTTTTTGTTTCGGTACTTACTCATATGAATGGCAACCGCCACTATTGTGCCTGTTTAAGTTTTCACGAACCAATTGCCATCACACCATCTAAGCCCATTGATGAAGTAATTTATTTTTACACTAACCAGATTTATTACCTAATTTCTAAGTGTAATAAATAAATTGCACTATATGTAATGGTGTGTCCTACGTTTTCGTACTTTACGGTAATATACAATTCTAGGAGGAGGAAAATGACAGTTCTGGTGACAGCATCGGTAGATCTTTTTCTTCACCTCTTAATTCACGGTCTTCCTCAACTCATCTTACATTGATGTACGCACCAAAATGCTTAGTCATAATGTCACGGCTGTATCAGATCGAGGCGTTTCGAGTAAGTATTATTATGAAACAAAATAACTGCTTATATACATTTATTATTCATTAAACCGTTTAGCATATTTGGAAGTATTTAAGCTTAATATATTTATTTTCCTTTTTTCAGCACTGCTTAGGTACAATATATACGGTTCACTCAGAAACCATGGGAGTTTCGTTAGAAATTCTTGTAGGAAACTTACTAGGTCATATTTTGGTGAGAATACGTTTTACCCTAGTTCAAATAACATTTATTTTTGTAATTTATTATTATATATTAAATGTCTCTGCTGCTGGATAGGTGCCGCCTGCCGGAGGTCCACAAATTCGATATAGTCTTGGTGGAGGCGACCGCCTCGCATTTCAGCCTCCCGTCAATTCGTCCATTCCTATTACAAATTCCACTGTAGCACAGCTTTTTCAACAATTAGGTCAGCACTTTTAAATTGAAAGGAAACTATCATTTATTACTTGTCGTCTATTAGGAATGTGTTGGCAGCTTTGGGTTCATATTTGTATTAGGCACATGCATTGGTATAGTCAGCGTTTCTGCACATGAACGGATTGCTCATTTTGTCCCAATTAAAATCAATTTACAAGCATTCAGAGATCCTTAGCCCATGTATTCAATGATCTTTATTTTTGGCCTTTTTTTGCGAGACTTGTTGCACAAATCCAATGCTCAACTCTTTTAGCTGTACTCTATATTTATATATCGCTATGTTGATGTGAGCGTTTATAATATCAATAAACACTTATCTTGCGTATTTTTTCATTAAATGGCTCTGCAATTTGACTTCTTTTCAATCTAATGGCTCGCAAACAACATTCTTTTTTGAACTGTAACATTAATAGTGTTTTGCAAAGTGAAACACTTTCCATGACTTCTATCGAAGGCTGGCACAGTTAATATCAGGCCCATTTTAATGAGACTTGTGACATCCACAGATGCTAATGGATTTTCTTTGTTTCCACAGGAATTAACAACGTGCTAGTTTTATTCTGTGCAGTAATGACAGAACAGAAAATATTATTTCATTCCAAGAGTATTAACAGACTGACTGACGCTTGTCATGCGTTGACCTCCTTGATGTTTCCCTTTCGATACTCACACGTCTATGTTCCTCTACTTCCTTCGTCTATTACAGAAGTGGCTTGCTCTCCAACGCCCTTTATTATAGGTGTACATTCTTCAGCCAGAAATGAGTGTACGGATATGGTAATGCAAATACAAGTTTACATTACACCGCTGAACACACATGTACTTTGTTATGCATTTATTTATAATATTTCTGGTTGTTTGTAACTGCAAAGATGGATGTTCTTGTGGCTGATCTGGATGGTGGATCAATCACAGTTCCTGATGGAATATCTATTCCCACCCTACCTGAATCTCTTTGGTCTCATATCCAAGAATTACTTTCGATGGTTCTTCACCCCGAGCTCAGTTCCGCGGATTTCGCCTTCCCACCTCTTGCTGTCAAACCGTCAATCCAAAACCAATTGGACAAAGAAATTAGAGCAATATTTATGAGAATGTTTGCTCAGTTGTTTCAAGGTTACCGATCATGTCTTGTCATCATTCGTATTCATCCGAAACCCGTTATAACTTTCCATAAGGTACGATAATATATTAGTTACGTTACGTAGCATAATGAATAATGATTTACCTGTACAGTATATTAATTATTTATACGGCAGAACTATATATTCCAATCGTACGCTTTACTTGGTGGGTTTTGAACATTTCAGTGGTTTTTAAACTTTGGCATTCTTTAATTTTGAGGACTACGTTGTTTACAATTGTAATGGTACATTTGAAAAGTAAAGGAAAAAAGTCGTGTGTTATATGTAAAAATGAATTACAGGCAAAATTTCTTGGACAGCGGGGATTGGTTGACACCGAATTCGTTGTAAAGCTCCTTGACTGTATGTTCTTTAATCAATTTATTCTGGAGCGGGGTTCCCCATGGCGGCCTTGTGATCTATGGGACGAGCACTATAGTAATCTTCCTGAACAACTTCGTGTCGAAGCCCATGATTCAAAGTTGGTGATGTTACACATTCAGGTACAATTTCAACTACGGAATATTTAGCTTTTAAGTTTAAAATTTGTTGATAGACTCTATTTGATGACTATTTTTGCAGCAATTGGCTGAATTATTAAGCTACAATGAAAATCCAAACCCCCAGCCTTATGTTCCTAAGATTATTAAACCTCCTGAAGGGGCGCACACTAGAATACATACTCCTGTGTTTCCTATTCTGGATCCCGGTCACGTACAACAAGTCATTCAAGAAGGAATGGCCAAACAACCGTTAAATAGGTACTGGTGTAAATCTTTGGCTAGCAGATATTGCTTATGAATTTATAACCTTATTTATTATTGCATTTTTAGATATAATGTATCTGCCAAGAATCAACCACGCATAGTTCCAATGGGTCCAAAAGTTATGGAACTACTTGATCAACGGTGTGCAATGGTAGACAACTCCGCTAGAAGACTGGAGGTATTTGATTAACAATAGATCTGGCACTGAATTCTCTATTGCAATTATAGTAAACTTTGATAATTACTCCATCAGGTTCTGCGAAACTGTGTAACGTGCATTTTCGAAAATAAAATATCTGATGCTAAGAAAAGTATTCATGCTGTAACTCGGGCTTTAAAAAGTCAAGCAGCAAAATTGGTTCTGTGTGAAGAGCTGAGCCAACATGTGACTGGCAATAAGGCAATGTTGGAGTCCCAACAATTCGACATGATCGTGAAACTTATGCATTGTGCTCTCCAGGTAAAACTTGACTATTAATTTAATGATTGGGAAGATTGGGGGAATAATCAATTCAATAAGTAACTCATTTTCTCCAATTTAATAGGACAACTCAATTATGGATGAACATGGAGTTGCAGCAGCTCTACTTCCCCTCGCAACTTCATTTTGCCGGAAATTATGTACTGGAGTCATCCAATTTGCTTATACTTGTATTCAGGTAAATTAAGCACTTGAAGTGTTTCTAAAATATATTTTTGTTTGCTCGGTTTTGATAGTTTTTTAATTGTTTTCTGTAAATATAGGAGCATCCAGTTTGGAAAAATCAACAATTTTGGGAGTCTACGTTTTATACCGATGTTCAAAAAGATATAAAATCCTTATATATACCAAGAGTTGAAAGTTCTCTTCACAATAATAACTATTCTGTGATCAATGATAATGTAAAACATTTTTGTTATTAATTAAAAATTCATAAAATAAAATTTGATCACTTATTTTGTATCGGTTCATTTGTGTATATTTAGAGGACGAATGATAATAATGTTGTGTTCAACAAGCAAGTGGAATGCACTGCTTTGGAGATAGCAGCTGAACAAATGCGGTTGCTCCCAACTTTACCACAAGAGTCAGGTAATGAATCTTTTAAATTAATAAATATTCATATATATAATAAATACATATAATAAATGGGTTAATTTTAAAGCGGCTTAAAAAATAGGATTGTGTCGTAAAAAACATTTTTTTCCGGCTTAAGCTGAAAAAAGCAGCCACTAAATGTAATTAGGCTTAATTGACCAAGCTTAAAAGATGTTAAATTGTCTTAAAAACGATGGTTGTCTACTAAGAGCAGCAGGCTTCACAAGAGTTTTAGGGAAGTCTTCAGTGATGAATTCTTGTGCGTAAATTGTTGGGCCCATGTTAACAGAACATATTAGAAGAAAATTTTAAGAGTCAGTGATCCGAAAATACGAGCTGAACTAAATGAAAATATCCATACGCTACAATTGTGCAGCTCCAGTAAAATTTTTGATCGCGCGTCCCACTAATGGATTAAAAAATGGCAACAAGTGACCTTTAACGACTTTGTAAAATCTGAGCGAACAGATTGGAAGGCAACTTTTGACCAAGAATCTTGGCTTTATTCAGCGTGTACATGCCCAATCCAATAATATCAAAACAATTCATTTGTAAACATATATTGAATAAAAAGATAGATTTATCCGGCAGCGGTGAAAAATGCTAAGGCAAAAAATAAAGCTTGGGCGGCTAAGTGGATCTACTACAGCTTTACTGATGTAGCCGTAGGTTAAACTTATATCCGGAGGAGGTAACCGGAGGAGTTAGCCGACTATTATTTTTCATTGACTTTGCATGCATGGTTAAATGTGTTACCATTTTGACTAATTTGCAATTTTTATGTAATTTAAATATTTTAAGACGGATTAAATACTTGCATTAAGCCACATTCCACGACACATCTGCTGCTTTCCTATTAAGCCTAAATAATTCCTTTTTTAAGACAAAATCCTACTTTTTTAAGCCCCTTTAAATGGCATCCATAATAAATATATAAAATAAGTATATGTATAATTATTTTATATGTTTATTCTTTAGTACTGAGTACTTTAGAACTTTCTTCTAAAAGTACTTTGACTTTCTCAACGTACTTTTTGCACTTACCAAATTTTTAGTACATTGTGTTTCAAATTAATTAAGAGTATTTTCCTAATGCACTATTATAGTCACTAACGTGGTATTTGAATGTAGTTACAGTTCTTTATAACTGACTTATTAATAATTCATAATATTTAGCACGAGTCGTAAATTCAAGTTCAATCTTGCATTAATCTAATATTTCGATAGGTTTTAAAACTTTAAATTAAGAAATATTTGATATGCATACCAATCATTTTAATCATCTAAATAAAGTTGTACTTAAACCTTGTATTTCTTTCATTCATTGATGTGAAACAAAAATATTTACTTTTGGGCAATACTACTTTCTATTTGCAAGCATTGTCAATGTGCTAAATATAATATACTAATACTTTTGTTGGGAGTGATCACTAATATGAAGTTTGAAATTATATGTAGACGATAGAAAAATATGGCCTTCATATCTTACAGAAAGGATTAAGGATTTTGTAAAAAAGGAAGAGTCTACGCTTTATAGTCAAGCTATCCACTATGCCAATAGAATGGTATACATGCTAGTGCCTTTGGATACTCCTGTGCGACGCTACAAAGAAGTCAACCATATCGACGAAGAACGCGTTAGTAATATCACAAGGTATGATACTCCATTTTCAACTAAACAATTGCAATGACATGAGTCATGCTCTCCTATACATCAGTTTCACATTTTATGGTGTTTTGTTTTTTTGATAGTATGGGAGAAAGTGACAGTGTAGGAGGTGAGTCAGGATTTGAAGAACCCGATCCATTAATCGAGTCTGTTACCAACGTTGTTAGATTAATATCGCGGTTCGTCGACAAGGTATTACAACGTAACTATTATTTCCTCAGCTAATATTTCTATTTTTCTCATGCAAAACTTAAAATTTATCATTTGAAAATTTTCCTAATAGGTGTGCACTGAAGGAGGTGTTACTGAAGATCACATCAGAACACTACATTCAATGATTCCTGGCGTAGTCGATATGCATGTGGAAACGTTAGAAGCTGTTCACCGTGAATCGAAGCGTCTTCCCCCTGTTCAGAAGGTTTATTACATTTTTATTTGGAATGGTTGTTACCGTGTACACAACGCAGTTTACTGTTAAAATTTACTGTATTTTATTCATCTTCTACAGCTGTGTTGTCATTTCATGACTATTTCTATTTTCCATTTTGTAAATAATTTTATTAATTTTTGTATTAAAATCTCCTAGTCGTAAAATGTTTTAATATATGACGATATTAAAATAATTGGGTTATTTGAAAAAAAATTCAGCCCAAGATTCCATTGCCTGCGTTGCTCCCAGGGGAAGAAATTGTTATGGATAGCCTGCGCGTGTATTTGCTGCCAGATGGACGGGAGGATGGTACTGGTGGAAATATGGGTGGTCCGATCTTGCTTCCTGTGGAGGGAGCCATTTTCTTTTCTAACTACCGCCTTATATTTAAAGGAGCACCATGCGACCCTTATGGTATTTATTTGGTTTTGCTTTTCGAAATTTTAAGTAAGACAATCCTTAGATTTTAATTGAAATGATGTAAATGATAGCTGCGGAGCAAGTTGTGATTCGGTCGTTCCCAGTTGCCTCACTCACAAAGGAGAAACGAATAACTGTACAATACTTAGCTCATTTAGATCAACTGCTACAAGAGGGTCTTCAACTACGTTCCGCTACATTTCAGGTAGATTGTGATTCTGGATCTAGGTGTACAGATAATTCAAAATTGGACCAGTATTACATGGGAATATGATTTTCTTTTATGTTTTTACAGCTCCTAAAATTAGCGTTTGACGAAGAAGTTAGCAGCGAAAGTATTGAAGTGTTCCGAAAACTTCTGCACAAATATCGACATCCAAATGACATTTTTAGTTATTTCGCATTCACCGGGCACACTCTTTCAGCTCCTGCTCCATTGCACTCCATTAAGGATAAAAATACCACGCTGAGGTAAACCGAATTATTAAACTTTTAAAAATGTGCTTAACTTTAATAAAAATACTTTTTTAAATTTTAGAGGGTTTGCTAAGAAAACGCTATTGATGACAGCAAAGAAAGCTGGACTTAAACCAAAAAAGTCACAGCGACAGAAATACGTTTTGATGAATTGGCCACAAGGTAACGGAGGTACTTTGCCAGCAAGTACCAAATATCTAACGGGTGCCGGAAGTCCTCTTAAGCACAGTCCACCCTCTCGAGAGAACCTTGATGGTGATGATGTGTCTTGTGAGTTTTTATACTAATACATTAATATTTACTAATATTTGCAGTATTAACGTATTAAAAATAGAACCTAAACTAAATTTGCTTCCGGTTTTAAAGCTAAGGACATCATTACATGTTACTGTAAATCTCTGCGTTTAACCCCACCTTAACATTGAAATTGTCTATACTGAATATTATGTAATTGTGGTATTGCAAACTATTTGTTTAGCAATAGTTCGTAATTCATTGATTTTGCTCATATATAAATGTGTTCCTTTGGTGTTCCTTCTTGAAAATATTTAAATGCGTTAATGCGGATGTGATGTGATTCTGTGTGGTCATGATAACCCTTGACTAATGGTGTCGGTGTTTACGCTTCTGTAATGTTTGCTCGAACCCTCTAATATTTCTTAACTGTTTTTGCTCTTTCTCTTCTGTATACAGTGGGATCTTTATCGCAGGAAAGTAAGTTGTTTAGTATGCTAATTTATGCATGATAAAGTAATTGGTCGTTTTGTGTATTCGAATGAATGTTTCGAGCAACTATTAATCCTTAAAAATCCTTGCATGTTATCGTGACACTTATGTACGCAGCTCAGTTTTTGTTCCTTTTGTTTTCGATTTTATTGTTATCATGTGTATGAATCAATTGTGCTCATAGCGTTGGCACTTCTGTTATTTTTCCAATGCACGGAGTGACTCTGTATTCATTTAGTTGTACTGAGCATTTCTCTTGTGATAGGCGCCTTTGCATTATAACGCCTATTGTGTGTGAAACGCTCTGTACATGTTCACAATCGCCTATTATAAGAAATCTAATTATTTATTAATCTGACTGTATTTATGTTCACTTACGTAGTGTCCGACGATGAATTCCCCCATCCAGCTCTTCCCAGTTTGTCTTCTCAATCAGATTCAAAGAACTTAGAAAGAATCGTGGAACGAAGTTACTATAAAGATTGGAAAAGACTAGGATTAGGCTCAATAACCAAAACTGCAACGACCACGATGGGAGCAGCCTATCTGAACAAAGCTGAGTCATTTAGAATCTCGTTTGTAAACTCAGCGTACTTTATTTGCCGCTCCTATCCCGCACTCGTAGTTGTTCCAAATCTAATTTCCGAAGACAGTGTAAAGAAGGTTGGTCGGTGCTACCGAGGAAATCGTTTCCCAGTAATCACTTGGAAGCATCCACGAACCCGGGCTCTGCTAGTTCGAGGAGCTTCCTTCAATAGCAAAGGTCTGATGGCGTTTTTGAAAGGAAATCCTCATCCTGGAGTCAGTGGCGGTGGTGTAAGCGAAGCTGCTGCTCACGTCGAACAAGAAAATTTCATTCGAGCAATTGTCAATGCCACACCCCTCGCAGTGGTGAAACAAGGTTCTGCTTGGGCAATGAGTGAAAGCACATTGAGTCTGGATTCGCTCTACACGTCGACTGCAGGCATTGGCCACGGCCACCATCAACATCACCACCACAATTCTCATCACATGAATCCGGAATCCCACGCTGCTTTAACTTCCCAGATAACGCCCGAAATAGGCAGAAAGTCCAATCCGTTCATGAAAGCCATGAACACGCTCAGGTATGCTGGGTAAGTGGAATTCAAATTTTTTCTACTAGTGACCCCGTCCTAAATGCATGCCGCCATGCCACTATTCACTACAGCCAAAAACACGCTTAAGCTGTTCTATCACAGTATATACCATATACCATCGCTAAATACCATTCTTAACTTGTTTTTTATTTTATTATTTTATTGTAGTTCTCGGTTTCTTATTCTCAATCCTTTGGGTAACATTAATGTTTTTCACTGCGTATTTAAATTAATTTGTATCAGTCAACATCAAGGGTTGTTATTTTATTTACTGCATCGCTGCCCTGAAGCAGTTACTACGCATTATGTGATGGTTGTGTTTTACCAAAGTAATTTCGCATTGTTTTGACATTCGAAGTAAATTGTGTTGATTTATTTTTTTGAATACTCAACGTAATAAAAGAATGTTGTACGGAAGTTTGTACGTAAATATCAAATAAGTATTGATTGATTGGTAGTAATCAGCACCATCACCAGTACAAATTCTCTACTTTAAATGGTATTACTACTATTTGAGGAGTTTTTTCTACTAAATTAATGTAACCTAATATTTCCAGCTTATTTTATTTGTTCAGGACCGTCTTTTAATTTGAGTGACAAAGCCAAGATTTTGCATGAATTGACTATTTATCCAAATTGCTTGCTTGCCTACATTGGTACTATTATAAAGGTCACATGCATACGAGTTGTGGTGTACGTACATCATAAGTTCCACAATTGTAGCTATTGGTAAGCTGTCTCCAATTTCATCGTAAAGGTAAGGGAAATAGCAATATTAGTTTTTATCAATTGAGTTACCGTAAAATAGTGTATGCCACAAAGCACGTAAGTTGTTTTAAAAACATGGATCGTTCGGCGGGTCGGCACATCATGCAGTAAGACGGTCGAGCAGTAGAGAAAGTTATCCACTTGTATCGCCACCAAAGTGATTTAATTTTGTTTTAAAGCTAATTATATTTGTTGTGAGAAGGGGTGGCGAATATAGCGTAGATGACGTATGTGGGTGGGGTTTAGTTGACATGATTGTGAATGTTTTAAAGTGACCAAATATTTTACTACAGCAAATATACTGCATTGAAAGAAATTAAAACACATTGTGTGTTCAATTTATCTATCTAGTTTCTTTAGTTTGATTAATGGCTTAACTACTGGCTATTAATTTCTATTGTAATACTAAATTGAATTGATATTTATATTGTCTCCATCTGTGCTTAATACTAGCCATTGAAGAGCATGAAATATCTAAGCCAAGCGTTCGTATTATTTAATTGCAACGCTTTTATTACTAATTCTTTCACAATACATGTAGTGCTGCTTGCGAATACTATTAATTATTTTTTACAATTACATTGACAGAACTAGTGGAGGAAAGGGAATGAAAACTTACACTGGATGGACTGTGAGTAGACCAAAGAAGAGTTTGCCACCACCTTCCCAGACGGCTGCGGCTTACAAAGCCACACCAAAACTTGCTACTGAAACAGAACTCATCGGTTCTGATGGTATGGCCCGACTTCACAGGGCTGCTCTCTACGTCTTCGGTGAAAAATCACAAATTAAGGTGAATTGTAACAAAAAATTTGGTTTATGTGATTAAGATTATGTACGGTGCTGCAATAGAAATATTTCATTGTTATGTTTTTCATCTTTGTGGGCGCAGGGGATAAAAACGGAACCAAACTCAAAAGTTGAATATATACCAGTTGACTTTTCTGATGTTCGTCATGTGCGCACTGCTTTCAAGAAACTAATGAGGGCCTGTATTCCGAGTAACTCAGTAACTGATCCAGAGAATGGCTTTTTGAAGTCTGTTGAGGCTACAGAGTGGCCACAACAGTTGTCAAGCATTATGCAACTTGCTGGAGCTGTTGTAGATCTTATTGATGTTCAGGGATCGTCCGTTATGCTATGCCTTGAAGATGGAAGCGATGTTACAACCCAGGTAAAACTCATGGACTAATATTATTTATGTTTTCAAAATGTTCATTACAGTGGAATGTCTTAAATATTATTTTAGGTTGTTTCTATTGCCCAAATTTGCTTGGACCCATACTACAGAACATTTGAAGGATTTCAAACCCTTATAGAAAAGGAATGGCTTGGATTTGGGCACCGATTTGCGCATAGAAATAATATGACTGGTGTGGAAGGGCCTTCGTCTAATCCCGGCTTTGCTCCAATATTTCTCCAATTTCTAGATATTATTCATCAAGTATTTACACACTATGCGTACAATCATGCATGCTTTTAAAATTTAAATATTTTGCAAAATTACAAATGTATTTGTGTAATTTTCAGATTCATAAGCAGTTTCCACTGGCTTTTGAGTTTAATCAGTATTACATCAAATTTCTCGCATATCACTCCGTTTCTGCTAGATTTCGAACATTTTTAGTAGATAATGAGTTGGAAAGAGTAGAATTAGGATTCATGGCTCTGGATGACAAACGAGGATCATTACCTCGCCACTACAAAGGAGTTGATACCGGATCTGACGATGAAAATATATACATGTGTATGAACAATTTACTTTTGTAGTATAATATTTGAAATAAGTTATGAAAGTATTAATGCTTGTGTTTATTTAAATAGCAAAAACCGTTGGATCTAATAGTCATCAGCACCTTGGACAATCCATTTTCGAATATGTCGAAAAGCAACATGCCAAGTCGCCAATTTTCTATAACTTCTCATACGACAAAGATTGTGATATTCAGGTGAAAGTTATTTTATGTAGTGTACTCTGTCAGATTATGTACTTGGGGCAGTAATTGGCAACTTACGAAGCATATTTAATAATTCAGTAATTTGGTGAACTAAATGCAACGTAAATTTTATTCGAATAGATTTTGAGACCAATGAATAATTTACCAAATCTGGAAATTTGGGATTATTACTTAAATGAGACCCTAGGGATGGGTGCATCCTTTGATTTTGAGGCCTTCCCTGTGGATGGCCATCATAATGACGATTCTGTGCCTTCTGAAACGGACAAAGATACTCGAGCGTGTGTCATGGCTGGGTATGTTATAGATGCATATAATTTCCGCATTATTTTTTGCAATAGCCATTCTGTTATTCTTATTTTGATAAATATTTTGGTTTTTAGATATGATTTGGTGGAAAATCACATCCCCGATGCTTTTACTTATAACTTACAAAAGTTCCATCAATGGGAAAGTGATAAGTGTATGCTGCCACAAAAGTGGAAGCAAGTTTGGGACAAATTGGAAGTTCCCATCAACGAAGATAGCGCCTTTACCAGACAAGCCTCAATCGTGACTCAAATGGTTCGACAAATAGGTCGATCAGTGCATAAAAGATCAACAGTGGACATCTTGGTACGGGGTAAACAAGTACGCTCTACTGATTTCTCATCGGTATATTCCCACTCTCACAGATTTGAGAAGCATACGTTTACCACCTTGACCAATTGTGATAATTGCTCCACTATTTTACTCGGAAAGGTTTGTGATTTGTGATATAACATATCCATAACATATCTTAGGATATGAAAAGGTTATGATTTAACCGTCTGTATTATCTATTTTTAAAGTCCGGGTTCAAATGCGGAGATTGTGGTGTAAAGTGTCACGAAAAATGCTCGGAAGGAGTACCTAAATGCGGTGCCAAATATCCCAAGGGGAACTCGGACAATATTATAAACTCGGGCTCTCCTCATACGAACTCTGTTATTGAAAATAATTCTTCCGTGTCCAGTAAGAGTTAAAGATTGCGTAAAAGCTTAATTAAAGGGCTTATATAACTTATGAAATGGTTTGCATTTATTATGGATAATATTGTAGGTGTGCCATCTCTACAAAGTTCACACCAAAATTTTCAATATGACCAATTTCCATCCACTATGCCAACTGAGAATCGTACTCACGAAGGCTATCTTTACAAAAGGGGCGCTCTTCTTAAAGGATGGAAGCAAAGATGGTTCGTTCTTGACTCGATTAAGCACCAATTGCGTTATTACGATGCCATGGAGGATTCTAATTTCAAAGGATTTATTGGTAAGCAATTGTGCTGTGTGCTTATTGCATATAATAGAAAAATGTGTTAAATGTGATGTGTCTATGTTTTCTGTAGAATTGGCTGATGTCGACAACGTGACTTCCGCTTCCCCGTCCCCCGGGCCACCTAAAAAGACTGACGACAAGTCATTTTTTGATGTACGTTAATTTTTTATTGCACAATATAATGTTTTATCATTATATAGTAGACATAAGGGTTTTATATTCTAATGTTCAATGGTATAATTTTTATTCTCCCTATAGATAAGAACAAATAAGCGCGTGTACAACTTTTGCGCAAGTGATGCGAGCACTGCTCAGGAGTGGATTGAAAAAATTCAAGCTTGTCTTCAGTAATTCGCTGGGACTTAATTACAAAATTACAATGAATAACTTTCGTACTCAACTTCTACAAATATGAAGCCTCACTGCATGGTGAAATGTATGCACTAATTTTGAATACAATTTGAAAAGTGAATGTTAATGTAACTGTAAAATAATTCGCTACCGTTGGTTTTAAATGCTTTATACTTGTAAACTGTAAACTTATTAAATGCAACTCAGTGTTAAGATAACGACAATTTGCAATAATGCTTGATATTATACTTGTGAATCCATGTAAATGTAGCGAAAGCAAAATTTCTTGTTGTGAAATAATTAAATGTTGTTTGTTTTGCAAGTAGATATACATGTTTTAAGTTTTAATCTTATGTATAATATATATTTTAGTTTTAATCTATAGCACATATTTAGCTAAATGGCTTACACCATTTAGAAATTCCTGCTTGTCAATAAGCAAACACATTGACGGTCTACTTACATGCATATTTGTTATTATAGTATCTCTAAAGAAAGATATTACGGAGTTAATGTTATTCGCAATATTGTGAACGAATTTATGTTAATTATAATTATATTTAAACATTTGGATGACGTTTATCTGCCAGAGTAAAGTGATAACCAGTTAAGCTAAGTCGTTGATAGGAAGGAAAAATATTATATACATTTTTGAAATATAGATTTTTTTGCATTTATTAGCCAATTTTCGCTTCAATTGCAAGTACAATACGGTACAATATTCAAATGATTTTTGTATTAGAACCCGCTTACATCTCTGAAGTCCTTTATTTATTATTCCCTCACGTTTTCCTACAAGCTCACTATAGGAAACTATTTTAGTAGAATATTGGCTAGGGTAGTCTGTTGACTGCCCTACGCATTACTTGCTGATAAACTGTTAACGCTACAAATCAATTTTAATGATTTTGAGCATTGTTAAAAATAATGTTCCTTCTTTATACTTACCTGAATGCCCAAAACCTAAGTGATTTTTACTAGGTAAAAGCCCTCTGCCAAACCTTGCCTATCGTTTTCATCGATTGTAAAATATTACTGCCCTTTCCAAATTGTTTTTAACTGTGATTCCAATGATATGTCTTTAAGTAATTTCGTTTCATTCATCGTCTGCTGCATCTTATGAATGCAATAAGTGTGGTAAATCTATTCTACTTAACGATGATGATGTATACTTATGGTATTATACAAATGAAATTGATTGGTAAAAAATAATAAATTACACTGAAAACCGACGTTCAATGTGTACCCTTCTTGTATTTCAAAATTCAAATTGCATATTAAATCATAGTAGTTGTAACTGTAATGACTTCTGTTTGGTTATAATTTTGATTATTTATAAGTAAATGTTATTTTGCTAACTTGCTAAGTCGTTTTGCTCATCTTAGGAACACGACTTTAATAATAATTCCGCGGATAACTCCTTCTCGAAAGTGTCGGTTCAATGAGTATGTGTTTTGCGGTTATACACTTCACTCTAATGCTCATTTTGATATTCTCATATCAATGGACCGAACAACTCATGTTGTTATAAAAGAATGAATTAAAATATTGAAACTGTTGGGAATGAAAATTGTAAGTCTGTGCAGAGATCAAGGAAGTGGATACGATTTCAGAGAGTAAGATTTTACGTTTTTCAAATCATTTTGTGCTAGGTAGGTATCAGGTATACAAGATGAGATGATTTTCATTCAAATTCATTTATTTAAGTTATCAACTCACAGGACTGAGAACAATACTTTAGCTTAGATTCTTTATTTATTTATTTATATGATAATCTTGTAATTCCAAAATGAATTAACTTTTAATCATAACTGCATGTACACAAAACTGTTCCTTGATCTAAACACCCAACTGTCGCTTACCATAAGTTCATCAATTATATTTGGAGGGAATATTCAAATATTTGCATTAAAAGAGGAGTGTAGTGTAAATATCTCTCAACTCGAATAACTGTCCAATTACTCATTTGGATTTTTGGTATTTTTGCGTCAATAACGAAAATTACAGATGCGTATTAACTAACTGTTGCTACTTTAGTTACTCAAATTTCAAGATTTTCATTATTCTTGATTTCAGTTAATTTGTATATACCTACTCGCAATGCCAACCAGAAATCCGACGACCGGACAGGCATCCAGTTCCAATAATCCGACTGCTGGTGGTGGAAAAAATATTTTACTAAAAGTTATACTCCTTGGAGATGGGGGTGTCGGAAAATCTTGTTTAATGAATCGATTTGTCTCAAACCGTTTTGACACTCATTCTTTTCATACAATCGGTGTCGAATTTTTGAACAAGGAATTAGAAGTTAATGGCCAAATGTACACAATTCAGGTATTAAGAATTTAGTAGTATCAGATATTCATGTCACAATGGGAATAGCAGCAGCCAACTGTGTTGGAATTGTTGATTCTGTTTGGTTAACTTTTGTTCTGGGAGATGTTCCATTTATTGACATGTTAATAAATACGAATTGAATTGAATTATTAGTCAATGCCGTACTTATTATGTTTTAAGATGATTTCTATTGAATTGCTCTACTGTTATTTTTCTGATTTACGTAAAATTACTAATAAATGGACAAGTTAAAATAGAAGTGTAAATGCATTGTTGAATTTTCCGTAGTTATTAATATTGGTGTAAATATTATTATGAAACATTTTCAGATCTGGGACACCGCTGGTCAGGAAAGATTTAAAAGTTTAAGAACACCATTCTACCGTGGATCTGATATTTGTCTCTTGACGTTTGCCTTGGATGATAAGAATAGTTTTGCTAATTTAGTAACATGGCGCGAAGAGTTCCTTTATTATGCCGACGTCGGAGATAAGCTTAATTTTCCGTTCATAGTCATTGGCAATAAATTTGATTTGGAACCAGAAAAACGCGAAGTGGCCTACGAGACTGCACAAGATTGGTGTACTGGTAATGGAAATTTGCCCTATTTAGAAACTAGTGCTAAAGACGCTACAAATGTTGATTCGGCGTTTATGGCTGCTGTAGAAAGATGGGCTAAATTAGAAGCAAGAACCGAACGTCCATACACAGGCCAAACTGTTAATTTAAATGCTAGACAACAGCCTTCTTCAGCTTCTAATCGATCATGCTGTTTTGACAGCTCTAATTAAAAATAAATGTCTTCGCTACTCCAAAATAGGTAGTCATTCCCACTCTTCTTGCATTCGTTTGTATGCTTAAAAGATTTTTCACTTAATGTTAAAAGTACACTTTTGTTCGATTCACTCGGCTCAGTTTGAATATTGTTTGTCTAGTTTGATTAACAATAGAGTGTCAGTTGGGTTAATTTTAGAAGCTTTCTATACATTATTTGCTTATGAAAATTATATCATCCATACGTTTGCAGGTGTTGTAGTTTTAGTTGAGTTAAAGACATTCAAGGATTCTAATTCCATAGTCACACCTAAATTATTACTACCTTTCTATAAAATAATCTGATCTGAGACAGTACCAGTATCGCATCGGGAATAGCTGTAGTTGAGCCAAATAGGGACAGTTATTATGACAAAATTTTAACGAATTATTGCATAAAGAACTTATAATAAATATCATACGTATTTTAACTACACTTTACCAAAGGTGTTCCTATTTTTATGAAGCTGTTGCTCTGACGGTGTTAATAAAACCAATAAAAAACTGTTATGCAATGCCACTATTACGCGTATTAGATCTGTAGAAAACCCCTTTATAATAAAGCGTGGAATGGTGTGCACGTTGATTCTTTGGGGGGAACTCCAATTTCCGATTTGGTTATCAAATTGGGATATGAGATTGTATACAAATCTTCAAAATCCCTAGCTAGATAGGTACTACGGTAAATGATATTATACTTGCTCTGCCATGTGGAAACACTTATCGTTTAATGCTATAGAAATAATTTGACGTTTTTAGTATTTAAACTACAAAAATATTTCAGAAAGCCAACGCTGAAAATAAATGTTTGTAAAATACGGCTTTTTGTATAATTTCGTTACGCATAATTCGGATTAATTTGGCACAAAAAACCATTGTCCGAAAGAAATTTTTTGTAAGTATCCGTTTTGCCATTGAAGAAAGTCGTTTGATTTTTTTAATTCCACAGACAGACGAAAGTAGACGGTGGTTATAATTTCTTTTTTATTAAATAGTTGTAAATGATGGATGCCACAACGATTTTTATCTAAGATATTTACCGCACCTTAAATAAAATATTATCATTGCAGATATTGCGTGCTGTGTTGATTATGGAGCAATAGAGATGTATTCACAGAAATAATAGTTTTGATAGTTGTCCAAACTGTGCCCCAATTCACTTGTAGGTAATTAATTAATTCAGGAGTTGTTTCTACTAACTTCATCATCATTTAAAAATTTTGTGTGACTTTGTGTTTTCTTATTTTAATATTTTGAAGTCTGAAAAAAGATTTTAAAAAACTGGCAATCTTGTGGGACAATTATTTTGAAGTTAGTGTTAACATCAGTTTGTCTACATTTGTAAATCTACGACGCGTATATTACGAGTGTAATTAAATGCACACATCCTTTTGGAAAAACTGTGATAATTAAGGACTTTCGGTCTATGCAAGTAAATGTGCATCACATTGGTATTGTATAATAACAGTGCTCTAGAAATGTGAGTCTACTCTGTATTGTAGTGCACGTATAAGATTTCTATACGTTTATAAAATTTTAGATATTTGTCAGAAAATCTTAAATGCGAAAATGATTAGATTTCTCAAGGATGCTAAATTCCGTTTACAAACTTAGAAAGTCTATTAGTTGAAACCCATAAGCCTACAACTACATGTACATGTAACCAATAGTATTCCAAAATTCCACTCAGGAGAAAAATTCTTTTGTAGGCTCAAAAATCTTTTATGATCATGCACTTATAAATTATACGTACCTAAACCTATTTGGTGATAATAAAGCTGTTTCAAAATGCTTTAATTTATTTGGGTCTGCCGAATAATGATATCTCCTGAGAGAATTTATCAAATTCAAGGGGTTTGAAGGAATATAGCAAAGAAATATCAATTACATATAATGCAATCTTCCCTTGTATTTGTGTTACAATAAATCTTCTCCAAAATTCCATTTAATATATTACGATATTCGTAAACGAAGTTTATGGTTAATATTTTGTCAGTTTGTACTATAAAACAAGGCTTTACAAAATACTTTGTTTTTGACTTCAGAGATGAACTGGGGCTATTATTATATGTGGACAAAGGTTTTTTCCATATGCGGGTTTAATGGATTTGTCTTAAAAGTAACCTTATACAGTCTTGTATCACATAATATATTCTTCTTGCAGTCCTTGACTCTGTGGTTTCGTGCATAAGACTAAGCGTTAAAATCGAATGAAGACGCTTAATCACTAGTAGTGAGTGGCAACAACTTCGATTTTCCACTTTTATGAATGCATGTAGTACAGGATAACACGTTGAGGATTTTTTTAGTAACTTAATACCTTTAATTTAACAGCATTAAATATCGTAAACAATGAGTACATTTTCTGTCTAATGATTTTGTAGCAATTGTTATAATTTGTATTACTTGCAAAGTACATTTTGGACCGTTCTGAAAAACAATGCTGTGCATGTAATTAACTAAAGTATATTGCAGTGACTTACATACCTTAAAGAGGATTTCAATTTCAATTTGGATATGTTTATCCCACTTTTACATGTAAATTGCCAACAGTGGGAACATTCTACAATGTACTTATAGTTGGTTTTCTTCTTGCCAATGAATTTCAACGACCAACGATTTTTAGTGATTGGAAGTAATACCATTAATTTTTTGTTCACTTATCAGTGCAATATTCTGCAACTTGTTTTCTGATCAAGTTTTAAACTGTAGGACACATCTCTGAAGACAAAATGAGCATTATGTAAAAGTACTTTTACTCTTAACTGGTTACTAAATATAATTATCATTTGTACCTAATAAATAACTGGCGAGTTAGTTATCTATCTCTATAAATGCCACTCTACATTTATAGAATTATATAAAATTAACTTTGTATATTCTGGTGCTATAATGAGTATAATAATAATCATTTATTACAGCATCGCTACACTAAAAGGCGTAAAAGGTTAATATGCAGAGCTGATCAGTGGTATTAACCGAATCACTCCCAATGTGGAAATAAAGTGTAATTATAACGTAAAATAAACCGTACCATTCGCAACTTCAATGTTTAATTTAACGTATTATTTCTTTAAATGTACTATTATGGAAAGGGATTTTACTTTGAAGTATTGTACCATAAGAATTGTACCGCGTAATGTTAAGTTTTAGTTTATAGCGTAGCACTCTTATTTGACTGTAATACACATTTCTTGAACAATTGTTTAAACGTATTTTTCATAAGTTTGATAGTAATATTTTTGCTTGTATCAGGTTGAGCTAATTATTTAGCCGTAAATACCATCACTTCGGAAATATTATTATTGCAGCCTGAGTAATGTACCGTATGTGATGACACGAAATAAAATTCATACTTTATCATAAAATGTATCCGTTATTTATGAGCGATCTGTCAATTTAAACACACGTGACTTTAAGTTTTCAATTTCATAAATGCTCTGTTTTTATTTCATTGTAAATCATCAAATCATTTCATTTCGTATGAATTAGTGCCTCTCTGTAATGACTGAAAAACTAACACTTTACAACTTGGATGGTCGGATTCCCATTGAAACGAGAACTATTTTATATGGCAGAAAACATGATTTACAATGAACGATTGATTAGTAAGTATTTACTTACTGCATACGTACGTACATTAAGGAGTGGTTGACGATTTGAAAATTCCTGATTCCAGGAGAGCGTGGAGTAATAAGGCTTTCATTTTTAAATTCTACGCATATTTTTATATCGACTATGAAAGTCCGATTAAAAGAAAAAAATTTAAGGCCAAAATTTGACATTATTTGGAGTAAGAGAAATGCATTAAAGAAATGCATTTCCATTTTATTTCATAGTTAAAGAATAAGAACTCAAAAAAAATTAATATTTTCTACATTTTTGACTTAAATTTAAATCTGTCGATAGAAAATACGTTTTTAAATTTAGGATAAGGATGTGCTGAAGATATGGCCAGATGAGATAAAATTTTGCCGACAATGGGAGCCAGTTTAAATCCATGACCACTAAAACCACATCCAATGAACACTCCAGGATGAAACGGGACTTGGTCGATTATGAAGTCTTCGTCCGGTGTCCACGTGTACATGCAGCTTTCAGTCCTCTCAGGAGTTGTGTTGACCCCTTGGAAAGTCCTCCGGATAAATGGTGCGACGTAGTTTTGCAAAGCGTCTATTCCGGGCAGAAAATCACGTTTGTCAGGATCAACATCGGGACCGAAATGAGCGCAGCATTTTATCATGTTTGGGAACTCATGTGCTGGACACCCGTAAATGAAAGAGTCGTTGTCGTAGTTTATGAAGACTGGAAAAACGGAAGACGAATAATCATCAAGATTATCCACTTTCCAGTAGGCGACTGTTGTCTGTACGGCTCTAAGAGGCAAATCAACGCCTACTTTGTGTAGGAACTTTTTAGACCATGCCCCTGTTGTAATTATGCAATTTTTGCATAGAAATTGCTGCCCAGATTTGGTGGTTACTTTAGTTAGCATTTGATTGCTTTTGCATTTCTTTCCAAATGCGGAGCAGAGCATGGAATTCTTATGAGAATGTCCTTGAATTTTATCTTGATGGATTTCTGTTACTAAAGTATTATCTTGGAGAATGCAACCGTTTGCCCTTGCCAGATTTTGGAACATGGCAACCGCCTTTGTGGCATTAAGAATCCCAGCGTCAGGACTGTAAACTCCAACAAAATCATCAGCAATTGTCACAGTTGGAAATTTCTCCTTCACTTCACTGGCTGAGAGTATGTTACAGGGAATTTTATACTTATGGGCTGTTTTAATCAAGTTGTGGATACTTTCATTGTTCTTGGGAGCGAAATCCAAACCTCCGGTTTTCGTGAAAACTGTTGTGTTCGCTTCTTTTTCTGCAGCGGCCCATAATTTATATGCGTCTTCCATCAAAGCTGTATAATGTTCTTGCGGATATGTCTTTCGAATTATTCTGAAATGTTTAGGATATACAGATTTGTCATAATGATAGTTTAGGAGGTTCAAAGCAATTCTTTCAAATCTTAGTGGCTACAATTACAATTCAGATTTTCTAATAATTAAGATGATATGCACTATGTACCTGCTATCACCGTGACTGGAACCCCTTCTATGTAAAAAGTCGAACTGTTCCAATAACAGCACCTTTTTCCCAAATTCCTTAGAAAGATAGTAGGCAGTTGTACTTCCCATGACGCCTCCTCCGATAATTATAGCTTCGTATGTTTCCATTTCTCACTAAAATAATTTTTACACTTATTACTAAATTTTGAAATGTTCGACAAATTCGGGTATTTAATATACTTTGGCGCAAAACTTAATATCTGCTAAAGTAGGACACAAATATATTATACATGTGGAGATACAGATGTGTTGTTCTTTGGAGGCAGGCGTTTGTTGTGTAACTAGATGGCTGTAATGAATATTATATTAAGCAAATGTTATCTCTTAATGTCATGTTATCAATGAAACTCACTTATTTAATAATATTATGTAAGTAACGTATTCCTGTATATCAGTTATCCATATTATTTTGCGGTTACCCTATATTTGTTATAAAAACTATAATAAACTATGCATAAATGTAATTAGGTTAATTAAGATGAATGTTTATCTTCTCCTGGAAATTAATTGAATGGATTTAAGGATTAAGATGCAATTGCCTTATTGTCAGACAGTATTCAAAATTGCAAATGTTAATTTTTAATAGAGGACATTGTGATACAAATATTTATGTATGGATTCTGATTTCAGAGTGTTATAATTTCAGTTTTTGCATTTACGGATATTTCAAGGTGCACGTTAATTGATACAGTTTTCATTAGGAATCCTTTTTTTAGAAATATTAGTGACATACAATGTAATAAATTCAAAAGCAGCCGTAAAATGAACAACACTGCTTGTTATTGAACGTAAGTATCTTGCATTGTTGTTCTACACTGAAATCTAGCTTTGTGTAGCTAGTAAATTCTATTTTTGGGATTTTCGGTGCTTTCTATTATAGGCACATAGGCAGGTAGATATTTTTGTTCATTTCTGAAATCCGTATCAAATTGGATGGATTGGATGGATAATGGCCGTAATTTAATGAACATATCCCGTTTTGAGATTTCAAATTCTTTTATTGTAAAATTACTAACAATTATTATAAAAATACTATTACAAAAATATTTTGAATGGCAAGGAATATATACCACTTAAAGCTAATAAAAATGCCCCTTGTCAACTATAAGGTTATTTTGTCATTAAAATAAATGTTTGTGAATGCACTACTCATTGTCAGATCACTACTAAGTGCTAAATGGCCTGTATTGCATATAGTTATCACAGAGTGATAGTGAAAATTTCTCGGACTGTCTTAAGTCCTATGAGGTGCCCAGATAAATAACCGTCATGAATTTATGGTCAAACACTGTTCCAGAATTAAAAGCAAATACTTTCGTCTTTTCTGTTGGTACATTTTTCAATAAACATACAGACAATGGTAAACATCAGAATGACCTTTGTGAACAGTTTACCCAGTATTGTACAACATATTTACCTATGGCTTTAAAAAAAGTATTAGACGCATTAAATTCTGCCAGGTTTCATTGTATGCATGATCAATATTTCCACTGTTCAATGGACAGCAAACGATTGCGTAAATCATAACACAGTTGACAACTAATGTTACAGTTTGATGTACTGTTTAATGTCATGCTACGTAAATAAAGCTTGTTATAAACGCATTTTAATTATTTGACCTACGAAGCCTCTCACGCCAATGACCTCTCAACTCATTATACAATAAAGTGAATTAATTCAACGAACTGTATTGTTTTCCCAGAAATCTTGTCATCTGTGTGCAGTATCATATGTCAATTTCTAGAAAATGATTTCAGGATCAATTTAGGCAGCCCTATCAAAAGTAAGGTCTACTGGTCTACAAAATCTCTATTCTAGTTTCCAGATACGAAACTTTCGAATTCGAAATCTGTATTTTTAGGTTTCTTGTTGGTTGATGACTGCTTGATATTTGTTTATTTACTTGTGTTCTTTTCCTATAATCAGACGATTATTAGTACAGGGAGTGGTGACGTAGGTGTCTCACTTTTCCGTACAATACAGGTTAAAGGTATACTTAAATGTACTTCTGTTTATCTAATCTGCCGAGCTGAGCTATCAGTAGTAGATGTTTATTAAAATTGGGCCATAGTAGGTCATAGGCCCTCCATTTCTTCATGAATCACAAATACTGGCTGATAAAACAGAGTCTATTCATTGTGATCATCAAAACATTTATTACGTAGTGGGACAACTTGGAGTCGCATGCTAACAAAACCATCAGATAAACTCAATTCCTGTTCTCATGAAAGGCAATCTTGAAAAATTCGTATGCAGCCTTTATAGTGTCACGTATAACATATATACCAATATCTTAGTTGTTACATTTTGCCAACTGCCAAGAGGAATTTTTTTAATTATAGAATTAGAAATTATAAATGCCTATTATACATAAATTCACTCATCAACTAATGTTTTCACTACACAATTCGCATATTTATTATTATATTGTTCTTCCTTTTTAAGCATAGAGGAATATAGTACGCTCACGGTTACCACTCTGGGCATTATATTTATTTTCCATTGAAGTAGCCTTTTGACTAACTATTCAAAAGTTAAAAGGGTCCATTATATCAATACTTAATTAAAATATAATATATGATTGATAGATAGAAGTGATGCCTGGCTTTAACCTTGACTGTGTCGTATTGTACTATAATTTAATAAATACATAAAATATTTTAAATATAATATACATAAAGTGGTGATGTAGATATTTAAATGAGGAATGATACTTGTTCTTAAAGCAACTACTGCGACCATTGATTAATGTACTTATTATGTTATCAATGGTAAAGTAGCTGTTCTATAATTATTTCATTTTATCTATCATTTCTGGGAAGGAGTTCTCCAGAGATACTTGAAATGAAATTAACATATATGCTGTATATACTCAGATTTCTATTAATGTCGAAATTAAATGTTGCATTGCGATGGGTGGGTGAGATAAGCTGAGAGTTGTGGCTACCTAAAACCAGTTCAAATTAATGAGATTAAGAAATACTTAACAACACAGCAGTGTATCATGCTAGGTAAAATTTAATGAGGAAGAAGACATTTAGTTTGCTAAAGGCCGAGATAGTGCAGGTCTAAGGATAAGTGATTTACTGTTAATATTATGACAAAATTGGACCTTGATTTCCAGTCCATTCCAGAATCAAACTTTCCGTTCAACATAAATAAGTAATCTTATTGGGTTTTTCTTTCTGATATAAATACTTTGTTTATTCTTTCAGTAAATAAGATTATTCCATGTATCTATGCATTCGTTTCAGTTCAGCGATGTTTTCCATCGATGTGACAGTTGAGTGAGTCAATTAGAAGATTTTTCGACAGCTACGTAGAAAGGAGCAGAGCAAACAAATGGAGAGCCATAACCAAACTCAACGACTCACTTATACCCAACCGCTTTTAATTGTAAACTGAATTCTCATTCGTAAAAATGATACGTAAATGTACTTAATCATATAAACCCAATGCTCGGACTCAAATATGTTTATTTGATTCCTGTTTCTGTCCAAGAAACGTTCATGCTCCCTGTATTCCTCTGAAGTATTGCAACTAGTGGCATTTGCAAACCGTAATTAATAGCAATTAATAACATCTGTATGATTATTTTGAGTGGGAGTAATTTGGTTTTTGTATTGGGAGCTGGCTGTGTAAAACAAGGAGTATCGAGAACTGTTTGTTGATGAGATAAACTAAGATGGACAAAAGAACGTATGAAATAAAGTCAAATAAAAGTCCAAAAGAAAGCAAGTTAAATGTAATAACGCATGGTAGACGGAGGTCTTTGGCTGAGTCTGCAGGTTGGCGTTATGAGCATCCGTCTCTCATTGAAAAACTCTCCTTCATTTTATCTAGAGAGAAATTGTTCCACGATGTCACCTTTGTTGTCGGTGAGAGTCATGAAAGAATTTCCGCCCATAAATTTGTGTTGGTTGTGAGCTCAAGTGTTTTTGAAGCCATGTTCAACGGAGATTTGGCTCCCAAGGAAGACGAGTTGATCTCCATTCCGGATGTTCAGCCAACGGCTTTTAAAGTTATGCTCAAAGTAAGAAAAATCTAAACATTTACTCACCCCATTATTCCCACTATTCGCATAAGCATGTAGGTGTGTCTTTTCTTTCTCTCTCTCAGGACAATCTGTTTTTCTCCCTATTCAGTTCATTTACAGTGGGGAATTCGATTCGGAATTCAAAGAAGCCGATCATGCTCCCGTAGATGTTTTATACGTAGCTAAGAAATACGATATTCCCGAACTGGGACAGAAGACTGCTAATCTACTCAGCATGAATTTAAGGTCTACCAATGCTCTAACTATTTACGAAGCTGCAGAATTGTTGGACGAAGACGAATTGCGCGATCAAGCACACTCTTATATAAACAAGTATAAAATTCCGTTCTGTTTTCTTTACTCCTGTCTTTCTGATATTCTTTTAGCACTTTCATAATTACCATACTTAACTTCAGTGTTAAAAATGAATCACTCGCAGAACAGCAAACAACTGTATTTGCACTTTTGATTGTGCTACCTGTCACGCTGTTGTACTTATTTGATTTTGTAATTTTAGGAATTTCTGGAAAATAGTAACCACTGATGATTTTCTACAAATAGGTCATAAGACATTGTGCCATTTTATTGAGCAAGATGAATTAAATATTTTTGAAATTGAATTATTTGATGCTGCAATGAGGTAAGTCAATCTGAATAACAATTAGAGTAAAAAAAATTAAATAACTTTAATGTGAATTTGCATTTTGATAAAAATGCCTTTCTATGACTGAAAATGTATTTTAGATGGGCAGAAGCTGAATGTACTCGTCAAGATTTAGAACAAATTCCTCGTAATCATCGTCGGGTTCTTAATTGGGCTCTGAACTTAATTCGATTTCCTGTCATGAGTTTAACAGAATTATCCCTCCAGGTTGTTCCGAAAAGAGTTCTTTTGTCTGATGAAGCTGTTTCATTATTTCAACACATGGCAATACCCAAAGACCAAAGGTAACTGTTTAAAAGGAATTTACTGTCAATTTATGTATGCTATCGGTTAAAGTGTTAAACAATTGACAATTTATTTATTTCCAGAGACCAACTTCCAAAACTGTGGTTTAATGACATTAGTCGAGCGCCTTATAAGAAGTCCTACACAGCACATTTTTGTAAACGATTTACGGATGAGCCATATTATTATGAAATGACAAATATGAGAGAAGATTCGTAAGACGCTATAATAACATAAGTTGTCTAAAGAATTACTTGTGTTCATAAATGGGTCTGCCTAATTAGCGTTTCTTGAACAGTTTTGAGGTGGACCATCCGGTTTCCCTAATAAGCGCTGGATTTCCAAGTCCAGACATTTCACCACCCATAACTTATGACATAACAGTTGGCATTTGGCTCAAAAAAAAACCTACACCATTGGGAATGGTGAAAACAACACTACGCGTGCTTCCTGCCAGTGTCTTTCATGTTGAATTTCCTCAGCCAATACCTTTGAAGCCTAATGTTCACTACACCGTTACCTACACTTTAAATGTACGTGTTAAGCAGAGAAGCGTAATTCTTATACTTTTATAATTAATCAATTGAAACGATACTTATAGATATGACCAGTTAGAAAACGCGCTTCCACTGGAAATAAATGTAGAACACTTTGGACGCCAGGGAGGGATTACAAACGCAGTTCAACTGCAGGGAATATGCTGTTGGTAGTCCCCCTGTGGTGTACGACCAGCTATTTGAGTATTTTTCAGTTAAGAGTACTTATTTACTTAACGTCAATTCAGCCATGGTTTTATTTTGCCATTTCAGGGACCGATAACCCATTACATCAAAAAGAGAAATAAAGAAATACAAATATTTTACGACACTGATGACATTGTCAACTTTAAATATCATCCACACCATAGACAACTTGTTGAAGTCAGCTTTACTGTTGTGTAATTTCTTAATTCGAATGTTGTGCTTGGATTTATTTTTTGAACATACATTTTATAATTCATTATTTAGACATGGAAATAAAACGAAATATTTAAAGTAAGTATACATTTATATTTGTTTATAAAATTATGTGTACACTTGCCGAAGTCCATAATATTTTAACCCATTTCGAAAGCTAGTGTATAACCCGTTGATAGGATGCTTCCGATTGCACCATTGGACAGGGAAGTTAAAACGTGTGATAGCGGCCCAGGTAGCTGTATACATGCATCGTCTTGAGTGGCGAATAGTACCACTGATGCATGGGATTTTGTTTTCTTATTTATGCAAAAGTTTTCAATTTTTACAGAAAAACTGTGGAAAACAAACAAACCATTTTTCAAAAACAATTTCAGTGCTTTCAACTTCTAGATTATTCAGAACTACGGAAGTAGTTTCGTGTCAAAGTTTTCATTTAATAGTTGAAGAGAATTTGATACCAATAAAACACTTGTTGCAATATTACTACATACCAGAAAAAAATTACGTTATTCATTTATATCAATCAACACAAAACAATAATAAATTCCAAATATAATTTAAGCATATAAATCATAATTTCTTTTTTATTCCAATAAGGCACTTTTAACCGCTTACTTTACGTGCAAAGTTTTGTTGATGTCAACTGTATTAAGCTGATTTTTCCTTTCGGCAGCTCAGTTTCCTTTCTAAGTGTCAAGTTCTCCGAGTTTAAAAGTTATGGGTTTTAAACATATTACATCTCCTTGCAAATAGATAAAAGAGGATCCGCTCGATATCCATTGAAAAGCTGCAAACACTACTGAAGTTATTTCGGTCGGCTGTTTTCGCAATGAGTTTCCTCTATCCAAACCTGTCTCATTATATTAAACTGATGAAAATTTGAGGTCTGCATATATACTTGTTTCACATTTAAATATCTTGTAAGGGAATTTATTTTCAGAATTACATTTTACATCTTCATAAAATCAGATGCATGCAAATAAAATCAGGCATTTAAAGCAAACAATTATAAACATTTAACCTATATCTGTAAAAGTACATTTAATTCATTTTAAAGTGGCGTACATCAACATCAGCGACAACCTCATCAACAATAATTAATCCATCCATTAAATTTCATAAACCAAATATATTGATCTTAATTTATGTTTATAAAGGCACCGGAGTCACGAACTCATTTAAAAAAGTTTTGTTTGAGGGCTTCTTCTGCAGAGCTACGCTGAGATGGATCAATGCGAAAAAGCGAGTCACATAGCACCTTAAACTTTTTCACTGTTTCGTCATGAGTTAGCCCGAGACACTGATTGGAAAGAAAAAGTGTTTTACAACAAAATATGCAATTTATCATTAAATGCTTCTTGTAGAATGAATCAATAAGAAGGCAGCAATTAAAAAAATGTTTGTATGAAGAAACACCTCCAACTGTTCCATTGCTGGATTTTCATAGCATATTCTGCAAAATTGAACGTCTCCACAAGAGAGGAAATAATTGGCGTTTTTTCCATGCCGCATGCTAAATATAAAGACGCATTAAGGAATTATGGTTTTAGAATTTGTATAATTAAGAAACAACCTTATTGGAATTTTTTCACCGCAGAGCTTTTCAGCGGCGCGTAAATAACAACGCGCATGAACCGTTCGAAATAAGTAAGCTCCAATGAACATTTCCATAGCAATACATCCGAGGCTCCAGAGATCTACTTTCTCAGTCCAGTTTATTTTCAACCAGACTTCGGGAGCTCTGTAGAGAGGGGTTGTCACTGTAAAGTCCATATCTGGTCTTCTCCAAACAGCATTTCCGAAATCTACGATTTTAATTAACCGTTTTTCAACCGGAACTGTACTGTCCTCATCAGACTGAAATACAATATTTTCGGGTTTCAAATCTGAATGGATTACTCCTATGGAGTGAAGAAAATTCACACCCTTCATAATTTGACCCAAGACGTTCTTGACCCCTTCAATTGGGAAGCGCTTTTTAGCTTGTCGCTGCTCTTTCTGCAATATTTATTACGTATCAAATCTTTCCTGATAATTATATTTCATATTTGATAATGGTTTCATTTAGCTGGTGTACCATAAAATCCAGCAAACATGGTCCCAGTAATTCCATGCACATGAAACATATTTTTTTGACCGCAAAAGATTGCAAGTACTTAACACACTTACCCCTGTTGGAAATGAAGATTTTTAATTAGCAGAAATAAAATTGTATTTAATGCAAAAATTATAAGCAAAGTAGCCAGAAAATTTGATATATTATTAAAGTATTGTACAGTACTACTAAATACAAATTCGGAAGATTTCACCTCGATGGATATTCATCATTATTATTGAGTAGCATCAGTGTGGCCACTTCTTTTGAGAAATTTTGCATATTATCGACTGTTTTCTCCATTGCCTTTATAGCAATTTCCTCTCCTCTGAAAATGTATTTATTTAAAAGGACCAATAATTTGTGATGTAATCAGTTTGAATCAATGTATTTCCTCTATACTATCGTAATCTGATATTCATTCCATTAATACTTCTCTGTATTAAAAAGTATTAGTTGCGGTTATAAAAATAAAAGTGATTAAAGCTTTCTTAGCATCAAATAATGTTTCTCATGTAGTTTCGAACAGTAAATCATGAATTTTACTAGCTACCATATTACAGGAATTGCAAAATGAATTTCAATTCAGTTATATTGTAATTCTGTCTTATAATATACTTGAATTGAAACATATATTTAGGAAACATTTACGTCGTTCGATGTTTGGCCTTGAATACCATTCCAAACGCACCTTGTCCTAATAGCTTCACAAATTCATCTGAAAAATTTTTTAAATATTTATTTCATTTTACAACTTTTAATGCAAATTTACTTTTAACTGACTTACAGTCATTCACAACGCCTCCATTAAGGCTTTTGAAATCTAAGTTATCCTCTGATTTCATGGTTGGTAAATTGCCTATCAATGAAAAGAATTGAAATTGAGACATATCAAATCAGTATAAAACAATGCAAAATACCGATATTAAATGCAAAGTTGGTTTAGTTTAAGTGTGTTCTGAGTCTCCTTTTTGTTATAATAATTGATTGAAACAGTTGAAATTCAAGTGAAGTATATCCACCAATAAGTTATTAAGTGAGGTTGCACACACACCTTGGATACACATCGCAGCAGCAATCGCATTAGTGCAGTGCACACACAAGTAACTTTACTATCTTAAAGTTTTACATGCATGGGGTACGCACTTCCCCAAAACGTGAGGCATATTTTGCAAATCTTCAGTTAGGGTTTCTTGCACAAATAGCGGAAAATAGACTGATCTGGCGTTTAATACATTTAAAAGTTGCCCAGAGTAGTCTTCTTTTAAAAATATTCGACCTTGGGAAGGTAAACATATTCGACGCCAGGAACAGACATTTTGCAGATCAAGCTAACCTAATTAATTAACAATAAAACTAATCATAATTAAATTGGCCTAAATATAGCAGACTAAAGCGCTCGACCCGCTCAATCTATTGCATTTTAAATAATAAAGCGCCCCATTCGCCACACCAGAAGACTGAGAAACAGTTTTGGGTCACAGTTGTGGTTATTAAAGGAGCGAAGTTTCCTTTTAAGTGAACGCGATGTTTATCTGCCCGTCTATTAGTTAGTTAGTTAGTTAGTTAGTTGGGTAGTTATAGTAAGTATATCGCATATCTCATTAACTCTGAAATTTTTCCTGAAATTTTCAGGTTCTCTTTCAAAAATGGGCCATTTTTGACCTTTGACTCCTAATAAAAATTTAAAGACCCAACTTGAAAAAAATAAATTAGTTTATACATGTATTAAATTATCACTGGCGTTAAGATGTTTTTAATAATTTGTTAGTTTTGCTTCCGCTAGCATGTATGCTCTTCGCTTCTTTTTTATTATGCTTGTCAATGGTTTATTTTGTCGCTCAGATATTTGTCGTGCAGGTAGATTTTTCTGTCGCGTGGTTTGGTTATTTTGTCGTTCAAAAATGTGTCGTGTAGGTTGCTATATTATATAGCCCAATAAAACTTCATCAATTTTTGTACTGAGAATCAGATAGTAGCATAAAAGTCTTATTTTCACCTAAGACGACCTTTCATATATGCCCCTAAAATCCTAACCTCATTTAATGCATTCAGTAAGGACGCGACAATAGTTAACAGTCCGCGAGAATGTATGGATTTATAAGGTATCTGCGTAAATATTGTCTGTCCCCTGTACGCAGCCGGCTAGGAAACCAAAGTGCTACTCTGCATTGCCCCCAAAGTAAAGATACACAAAAGCTCTAAATACTTTTTCTGTACATGATAATTAATTTGGCAGTGAGGGCTAATGGTTCATGGATCATACATATGTTTGCATTTATTACTACTTGGCGCCTTGTGTAACTTGACACTATACTGCTGTCAATACCTCGTTGTCAATCTACAGACGGTCGTTGAGTACGTCACAAAATAAGAATCAGCTTGCAGATTGCAGAAAATGCAAGCCAATATACTATTGTACAATTCATGAACATACAAGAATGCAAAATTTAAAATATACGCAGGTTGGCATTGTTCAATTCGTGTAGATGTTGTAATGCTGTTACTTATTATACTATTAGTTATTGAATGCAAGCATTTCCATATACAAATCGGTAATCGACAATAGTTTTCCACAATGGAAAGAACTGTTCCTTAAGCTTTTTCATACTCATGTTCATAGGATCTGGTTTTGCTATGATACCCCAGTCCGCTATCTTTAGTACCCATAACTATAATAGTCTATGTAAAGTTGTGTGTAAAGGTACACTTGTGTGAAACAGTGTTCTTTTGTTTATATCAGTCTGAAATATACTTCCTGGTATTGTTACGTATAATGTGTTATTAGGTTCAGTGCTGTACCTCAAACAATGATTGTCGCATAGCTTTGATCAAATATATGCTACTTCAGATTCCACTGAAGTCAATCGTAAAATTATATTTAAATACCCTCACTGTAGTAGCATAGGTCATGGCTTGTGATTTTAATATCTAAAAACGCTTACATCGAAATTACGCTGTTCTAGGTACATGTATTTTTGTAACTACTTAGACGTAAAATATGTCTACGTGGAGTTTAACAAATATGGCGAATTAGAATTTAGTTCCCTGTGTAACAATTGCTCTGGCTTTGTTCTATACTTAAATGTAATTGAAGATGGAAGAAAATTTGAACTTTGTTCTATTATTTACTATAACCTCCGGTTTTTATGGCTTTAATTGCGATCATAAATGCGATATGATTTATATTGCCACTTTTATGGAAATTTCAAATGCTCGGCGGCGGTAGTAACTCTTACTAATTATATAACAGCTACGGATAATAAAATATGCGGTGTTTTGTGTTTAGGTTTTGGTGTACATTAAATTATAATTAACAAATGCTTTCATATTTCAGTAATGCTGACCAAATATAGTAAACCAAATGGTAGTAATAGTTGTAGAACAACCAGAGTGCAGTCGCGGTTTCAGTACTAATTAATTAGTAATTATAGTTTCAATACTAAACAAAAATGATTGAGTACTAACCGAATCGAAGAGCTTGTATCCCAAATCCGAATTGTTGCCTTTTGAGATTGAGATATGACTTCTTCGTCAGAATATCTGACTACAATGATATGGTTAAGACACTCGGCAGCGACTGAGGACCTCAGCAGAAAACGAATGGCAGGGTCCGGACTTCAGCTTTGCATCCTGCATACTTCAGTTTCGCCAAAGTAAGTGCTATGCAATATTTTGCATGGATGGTAGCTGAATAGCTCCACTGTGTACTGCATGCACACCAATGGTAGTTTTTAATTGCGAAGTAGTATTATATAATCAAAAATGGTGCGTACCTAAGATTGACAGAAGGGATGTGAACACACTCCGAAACCAATGTTTGACCTGAGACACTTATTTCTTATGTGTCTCCAACTGGGATGTCACTAAGTTTTCAGTGTGAAGCTTAGAGCTCCCTCCTTCTGCGTGTCTCATACATAATGGGCTCGCAGTCCCTAACATTATTCTGCAGTCAAGTTTATTGTAGTACGCAATTTCTTTGCAATATTAGGAATAAAATACTTACCTACATTATTACACTATGGGTCTACAGAGTCGTGGTCTTAACCGTATATTATGTAGATATAGCTTACAACTGCACAAACGGTGTACAATGCATGATATATTTCATGTTTACCGTGGTACCTACACTACTTAAAAGGCTATAATATAGGTACACTGATAATTGACTTTAAGTAAAATACCATAAACAACAACTGCTTTACAGTATATAATTGATTGTTGTTTTTCAAATAGTACTTATGAATCCAACATTCATTTGCGTTATTGTAAACTTACAAAAAACTTAACAGAAATAGATAGAATATTAGACACACATTAAGTATTAAGAAATAGACACGATACATTTTGCAGATTATAATTTAGTGAATACTACTAAAGAGAAAGTCCACTATTTCCACACAGAATAAATTTTGTGTATTTCGTCAGTACACAATCCTGTCTATCCGACTGGAAATGCAAAGAAATCCGAATTCCAAAAATGTTTTTCCATGGCTACCCATGAACTTCTACGTCATTTGAATAAACTATATAAGGAAAATATCGTCCGTCTTAATGAAAAGATTAATAGCATTAGTCTTTTCTTAATACCTCAAAAAAGGAATTGGGATTAGAAACCGATGGATTTTTGCTGTTTTTAGATAACTCTAAGTCGAAAATGGGTCTAACATATAGAATAAGAAAAAGTATAGATTTTCAAATGCATACGCAAAACCATGTGTAACGGGTTTGCAATTTATTTTATAGGCTGCTTGTTAGGAGACATATTCTATTCTATTACAGGAACTGAAATCAGAGAAAGCAAAATTTTCTAACAGATCAGCCGTATTGCCATTCTGGACAGAGAATAAAGGCCTTCAATTGTGATTAACAGGTACTAGAAAAGATAATTTTTACTTGCTTTCACTTTTAATTTAAAATAAGATTTCCAAATATCCTTTCAATTACAAATAAATCGTTGTAAACGATGTGGATAAAAGGCCGAAATTTTATCTTTTTATTATGATCATGATGATGATCATGATGGTGATCATGATGATGCTCATGATGATAACCTAGATGATGATCATAGATTTACAGCGGCATAGAGAAATACAGAGAGACGCACATACACAGGCACACAGACAGACAGACAGACAAAACAAAACATAAAGTAGACTTCACTGTCTGAGTGATTAGCGGCGACTGCGACACACATTGATGACTTGTAGGGCCTGCGACATATAACATGTAGCCGTAGGCTCTATGTTTGCGAGTATATTTCCCGAACCAATAGACCGATTGACTTCATCTTCAAACTGAGACTTCCCCACGACCCAAAGAACACACACACAAAATTTCATCAGGTTATCTCAATGGGTTCCTGAGTTATGGACACCATCGACTTTAGCAAAAACCGTTTTTGATTTTTTATTTGGAGGTCAAAGGTCAGAGAGTTCTGATTTTCGAACTGAGTGATGCTATTTCAATGCTCGATTTATTAAAAAGATAATTTGAACGAATTATCTTAAGGCGTTCTTGAGTTATGGAGTACTCGTTCTCAATAACTCACAGACAGACACACAGACAGACAGACAAAACAAAAGCATAAAGAGGACTTCGTCCACTTAATAATGGAGATTTAGGAGTTCCACAGTTCTCACCCTTTAATCACGCTTTCACGCTTCACTTGTTGTTTCTATTCCACGGTTTACCTTTCTTATATCACACGCTCAAAGTATCTATAGAAGCGGTGTAATAAAAGTGATCGCACGTTTACCACTCCGCCACGAAAATCATCCCCACGCTTACTACCCCAATGGAAATCGCCCCGCACGCTTACCACGGTGGTGATTGTGCAGGGTGATTTTCATGTGAGGCGATTTTTGTGTAGGGTGGTAAACGTGCAGGGTGATTTTCGTGGTGGGATGGTATCTGTGTTACCGAACGCAGTTTGACAATTTATGCACTCTTTCGATATTGATGGTCCAAGTTTTAAGTTGTCATAGTTACTTAGCCTTTCCACATGTAGCCTTCGTAAGATGTAGTAACATTTATATCCCTAATTTTTGTCTAGTTTTAAACATTGAATTAATTGAATTCCATGTTTAAAAAATTTAAAATTCATTGATCATTAATTTTCGGATTTTAAGATAAAAATAGCCAAAACTAAAAGCATTACACGTTTATATTTGTTGCTGAAATAATATTGTTCAAAATTCCCCTCTCCGGTTTTTTGTTCTATTTTTGCTGAATTGTTAGCGTCAATATTTAGCATACCACAATAACAGTCATTATAATAATAAACATGAAAATAACAATGAAAAACTGCATGTCTAAAAATGGCCTTGAAGTGAAAGAAGGTTCAACAGGATACGAACCTGAAGGATTCGTAGTTAGAGTCATCCATTCTCTGGCATCATTTTAAGGAGATGACGTTAATAAAGGCCACTTGAAACCTAGGATAGTTTCTTATCTCATTTACTAAGCTTGTGTAACACACAAATGCAGAAAGCAGACTAACAATGCCCTTGAAAGTGCAATCTCGCAATTGCTACATTTCAGCACACCAAGTCTAACTCAGTGTATTGCCTAAGTGCTTTAGCACAAGATTTCTATTGGCGATAAAGTTTTAAGAAAGCATAGAATTACTTTAGCACTGACTGGATGACACTCCGGTACGTTACGTTAAATAGCACTGCATGCATAATCGACTCATGAGAAGAAACTAATCATTTACAACTATCCATTGAATTTATTTTGTATTCAGTGGGAATAATGGTTAGAGTAGATCCGACACAATTGTCACCAATTTACATTCATAAATTAGTCTTTGAAGAAAGTCTCAACCCATTCGGATCATTTCCCACATTATTCTAATCTTTGGAAGGAGCACAAGCACAACTCTGCGAACGTATCAAAAATCTGAAAGAATGCATTCGTTTGGAAAATGGAAAGTTTCTCCTCAATACTTACTCGCTTTACTCTTTCGGGTATGTAGCTCTTTTGACTCAATTGCCAATTAACATAATTTATAAAGTACTAACCTAATAGTCGTAATAGTTTATTATAGATAGAAATGGATGAGGTTTTCACGAGCCATCTATCAGTAATATCGTGTATGATAGCAAGGTAGCAGAAATCTTTATTACCTTAACCATAGCGAGTAGATGGGCTGGCTTCCTAGATAGTGGTGAAACTAAGAGTATTGGGGAGAATAGCTACAACTTCCAAGCATCTGTGGCTTACCAAAAAATCTCACTACGATCGCATAGTCTCGAGTTCGCTACACCTACTCCTATGCAAGCCTGAGATTGGAGGTTTTGACTCTTCTAAGGGCTCCCCTAATCGAACCCCCATACCCAAAATTGATTGAACCCCTTTAAATTGTTCTTCATTGAATTTGCCTTCATTTCCATCAAAATTTGAAATTTTAAAATCAATGGGAAACCCACAGGAATTTTTTCAAACCAAATCTAAAACAGAAATGGCTTCGAACCTTTTCATAAACATGTGTCTGCATAGTCGTGTGCATGGAAGGGTCTGTGTTTAGTCTACGACATCGAGATCGAAGCGCGTAGTGGAATTCTGTGGAACACCATGGAAAGAAGGGGAATGTTTGAACTCTTAGTTTCACAACTATTTACTCTACTAGCTATGCCTTAACTATGCTTATAAGAAGCAATAATACTATAACTGGTGACAGGAAAAGCGGTGGTAGCCTTCTTCTTCGCTTTAAAGAAAATGAGCTGCCTTTCGTCACAAAAATATGCTTTGGGTTACAAGGGGTTTTTATTTTTTGGTACTTCCACTCTTACGTAATAATTAATTTACATTTGCATAGGGACACAAACATCTTCAAGGTACCGTAACGGTCATTGGAGAAACGAACACCCTTCATTTTTATGGAATTCAAAATTCAGATTCAGTATCAAGTTCTTGTCAGAAGATTCCTTTCCTACAAATTTGTCAGTGAAATTGTTCAGCGACGCTTATGTCTCAATCAGAGGTGAAAACAGTATTTGTTCTAGTATCAATGCCAATGTAATACAAGAGAAATGAGTACTTTAGTTAAAATCATATGGGATCTGCTTTGTGCTTTTAAAGGGAAATTTCGAACTTCCAATCAAATGAGTTTGGTACAGCGCATTCATTAACACACGCTCACAAAAGACGGAATGAACGACGGTTTTTTATCAGCAATCCGACGGTGTTTACAAAGTCTTACCACTTCCAGTGTATGACGAACTAATGTAAATTTAGTAAAGCAATACTTGTTTACGTGACAAGTTTTTGTTCACCAAAATAAATATTTTGCATGAGTTGACTAAATAATCTCTTTCATGGCTGTCATGTTTATTCGGGATATTTCACAAGAGTATCTCCTTTCTTGTCCTATAAATCTTTCATTCCTTACTCCATTTAAAAGTTACAGCATAGAAGTGTATACCCCAAGTAAGTGAACTCAGCCCTTAATCTTTGGCTGGACTCAGTTTATTGCCACTAAAGCTTGTGATAAGTAGAAAGGAATTCTAATAATTGTTAACAATGGAGACTCATTGGGTATTGCACACTATACTCTTTCAAATAATCGCTGATCCCTGTAATAAGAACACAGTTACTTAAGGGGCACTTGCGTGGGTGTTTAAAATGCTTTGCTGCAGCAATTTAACAAGCAATTAATTATGCTCAACTAGACAAGAATATCAGGTTTAAACTACAGATGGATACGTGGGGTACGTGAGGTAAAATATTCACAATAACTGTACATACACTTACATATTAGGTACTTAGACGGGTGCAGCAATTCATTTCTGTCCCCAGTGCATCTGTTTTGTTCATCTTTGTTTATTTCAGTTAGTTCAATCATTCGTTCATTCATGTCTAGCCACATTTTCATCGTAAACAAATTCGTTCATGCATTATATATACATACGTATATCAAATGTCTACCCTAATCCATACAGAATCGTAGAACGCAGAGCATAAGACCTTTCCAGCAGCTCAATGGTACTCAACAACCTTTTACCTTTAGAACAGAAACATTCTTACCTCAGTTCACTGGATACACTGAATGGAAATCTTTTTCTGTTGGATATTTCTTTTAAAAATATAAACAGGAGTATGCCTTTTGACGGATCCCCAGTGTTACCTTAAATACTGATACATTGTATATCATATTCGATCCCGACAGTAGCAACAAAGTACAATTAGTAAAAAGAATAATGTCACATGAATTTAAAGATGTTTGGAAAAATTCATTCTTTTCATAACCCCTTATAGACGTATATGTAAAAGGCTACCGAGGCCTAAAGGGTGACTGAAGTAATGCAAGGAGTAGTTACGTTAGGAATACGTCGCATTTGAAAGCAGGAGATATCTAACATTCATAAAATATATGGGGGCATAGTACCTAATGGATGTTATCTTTAAATGTTTAGGAATGTAAGCCCATTCTTTGCCATTGTCAGCGGATCTACTTTGGATTTCAATACAAATAAGATCAAAAGTTTTGTATAAGAAGGACCCTCATATTCCTTCAGTTATCTAACATGCCATTATTATTATTTATTATTATTATTATCCTGCTGTCGGTTCAATGTTATCCATCATCTATATTGGTCATTTGAGCATATCTGTGGATTATTGAGTGTTCCATATACCTAGATAAATTAAAATTAATTGCAAGTAATATTATGGACCCAGATACTGCTGACGTTGCATGGCATGGCGAGTGTTTATTATTCTGCCTTGTGTTTTCGAATAGAGATCTATCTGGGCTCACAAATTGTGTCCAAGAGTGCAAAGGTCGGCCCTTTAAATTTTCTTTTTTGTCCTACAATAGGGCAACAATATTTTGCGTGCCCGATTGCGACTTATGTCCCAAGAAGGGCAGCCTTGGAAAAACTGTAAAGTGACTTCCATGCAAAACTCCCGAACAGAGAGACTTTACTGTTTTATGACAATTCAACTGGTCCGGTCCACAAAATTTGAGTCAATGTGCATGCAGCTTCTGAGCATGCAGTTTACAAATCAATGATATGGACCCTGTGATAATAAATATCAACACTCACCACATTTTCAGCACTATCGAAAATGGGCGAACTCGGGCGCTAGCTCAGACAAGTCTCACTTTGGATATAGGTACCAAGGCAAAACTGAAGCACTGAATCTCTTGACAAAGATGCCTACTCTACATTCTCAAGCTCATCAAAACACATCCAGACCGAGACAGAAGAAGCGCTATTTGTTTTTCTTTCTCTGTCATTTGTTCTTTGGTGCAGTTCCTTATTGTTTGTATTCATATCCATTTAATATTTTTTATTCGTCTGGTAATTGATTCATAACTTATGCCTGTTTTGTTTACAAGGTACAGTATATTAGCCAATATATTCTTAAAGCGTTATATTCAAAGTGATAATTCAAATGAGAAAGAGTAAATTACAGTTGAGATTTTGTGAGCCATGTACGATAGTTATTTTTTAAAACAGTTTTTAGAAAGATCTGCTAAGATGTAATTAAATTATTTGGATAACTTAGAAATTTAATGAGTTCGAAAGAAGAAAACGGTGTCAAATGACCAGTTCGTGGTTTAGATCTCAGTAATTAAAGTGACGATCGGACGTGATCTTCCAGAGTTATCGTAAAAACCTAATTAATTCCCCAGTTCAAAATAATACCCCCATCGGGGGTATTATATCGATAAATGGGAGGTAAAGCGTGTTTTGAAATTATAATACATCCGTGCACAATAATACCCCATCCCAACATTTCCCATAACCTCTTAACGGCATTCAAACCTAGCCTAGGTAACCTGGTCTGGCTACATTAAAGGAACGAGCTAAAGACTAGATAACTTAACTGCTTCTTCTATTTCACCTGGTGATATAATGATAACATGTAATGAAGAACTTCTGAAATTGGAATGATAATTTATGCTTTAATGTTCATTGACGGAGGAAATTCCCGCATATTGAGACTCTAATACACCCTTGCAAAATAATTCTCCTAGGGCTCCTAATACATACAAAAGCTCGTCAAAATTTTAGGTTTGAAGCCATAATATCCGGGGGTGTTAATTTGGCTTTTACACTATGTAGAAAATGCCATGCTAACAACTCATGAAATAAGGTCTCCGTTGCAGTGTTATATGTTATATCTTAATGTACTATTGCTACATTTTATTGCTATGGCCTTTCTACATGGAATGATTAACACAAGGAGCAAAATGCCCAATGCATAGTAAGTTTATCCAAATTATCCGATTACTCAGAAATGCATTTTAGTACTATGAATACTATATTAATTGCATTTTTACAAACTTAAGTAAATAGCAAAATACTTATATTCTCCTCAGAACCATATACAGCAGCAATTTGAAGAAAGAGCAACCTTTAACAATAACAAAGATATGTCGTCCGTTGAGTGTACCTATCTGCTTGAAAATAATTGACTACTTCAATTAAAAAATGAATACATTGACTGTGTAGTATGTAAAAAAAATCACCAAAAATTTTATTTGTCGGTTTTCAAGGTGAGGTGATTACAAGTAATGGAAAATATCCAACAGACCGCAATCAAAAGACCAAGTGAAAAGTGGAGTGATGTCAAAGGAATGGATCACATAAAGAGGGAGCTAACATTTTATGCAACGTTCAACGATAAATTTGCAGTCAACGGAGTTGTTCTATTTGGGGTATGTAATCTACATTCGCTACCGATATAATTATCATTAATATTAAAAGATATTAGCATTAAGGCTACAAGTTAATATATTAATGCAATATAAAAACCCTGTCGAATTTGGTAAACGATGGATATTTATTTAAGGTAACAGATAACGTAGACATATAGTGGTATTTGGTGAGTATGCAGAAATAATACAATTGGTTTTTTAAGATAGAATAAGAATAATTTTGAGACTGCAGTAAGAGTAGTCAACAATTAGAGACTACCCTTATCTAATGTGAAGGATTTAACCCGAATTAATGTTGAGTAGTAAAGTCCTGCAGATATAATAGTGTAAGATATTATTGTATCAGTTAGGAAATTTACTAGAATCTAACTTAGAAAATATAGGCTGGTTTCCCTTATAATTTTCCTTGATTTTCAGAAATGCTGCCTCAAGTAACGTTATTCAAAAAATCTTTGATGACAAAAGGGAAGGCTGATGTCATGATGTCCCTGAAGAGGCAATTTTGACTTCATTACTAGTCTTTCAGCCATAGAGTATAGAGTACTTTAGGTGTAAGCTAAAGAAAAACTATAAGCTTCGTAACGCTTAGCTGTAAAGAACTGTACAAGGCATAATTCTTTTAATACTCACACAGAAAGAGTTGGAAGGAGGGAGGAAAACTCTACAAGAATTTCTACAAGTGGTTGGTCTCAGTCTCAGCTTAGCTGCCGAGCTGTAAGGACATGCATTGAGTCCTCTCAGCGGGATATGTTTGGCTTTGGCTTAATAAAGAGTACGTTAGCACGTAATATACCTGAAGAAAGAGAAGAAGAGACAAGGTCACCAAAACGCAAAGAAAGAAGCACTTCAGAATCTCCTGAATCTGTGAATGTGAGCAAAAAGCAAAAACCTGAATCGAAAATGGACGAAATTAAAGAATTTATTAGAGCTGAAATTAGTAATCTGAAAACTGAGCTGATGGAGCGTCTAAAGCCTCTAGATTCAATTGAAGAAATCAAAAAGAAGCAAACTGAGATTGAAGTCCAATTTGAAAAAATTCAGAAGCTACAAAAGCAGAAAAATGTTGTAATTCATGGAATTCAAGAAAAAGCTAATGAAGATGATAACATGAGAATCACTGTGGTAAATGATATCATGGCGAAAATTGGCGTTGGTGCACTCGGGTACGATGATATATATCGGATAGGAAAAATTAAAGCTGGTGTAAGCAGACCCCTATGTGTCAAGTTTCTCTCCACTTTGGACAAAAGAAGTGTTATGTCAAACAGGAAAAAACTTAAAGGAACAAAAATCTACATAAACCATGACCTGAGTCAAGAAGATCGAAAACAAGAGAAAATACTTCGTGCGAAACTGAAAGAAATCACTACGAAAGACAAATCAGCCAGAGGATCCGTCAACCTTTGTAAGTTATATATAGAAACAAATGGAATTAAGCAGATCCTTACAGTCCATGAAGATGGAAGTGTTGGATCAGCATGAAAATTTGGCAGGCCTTTACATGTAACTTCAAAATTAAATCCAAATTTAAATTCGATTCTTTTCTGGAACATTGATGGCTTGAAAAATAAAACAATTGAGTTCTTCACTGAAATTCTTTCTTATGATCCGTCAATATTTGCCTTCGCAGAAACGTGGTGCACACAAGATTACTCAAATAATATTTTTGATAAATACACACTTCTACAACAAAATGCAATTAAGACAAACTACTTTGGACGAGCTTCGGGTGGTCTGCTAGTAGGAATTAAAAAAGAACTGGAAAGTTTAATTCACTCTGTAGAGATAAGGTCAGAATATATTTTAATAAATTTAAATATCGGCCCTGATCAACTGAAAATTATGTTCATGTATATTGATCCCAATTGCAAATACGACTTTGATGAAAGCATGCCTCTGAATCGGAACAAAAAAGAAAATTTTATTTTGATGGGCGATTTAAATTCACGGATTGGAAATGAATTCTTATTAAACTGCCAAGAACGGAATTCCAAGGACGAAAAGTGCAATAAACGAGGGAAGGAGCTTACAAAATATATCAACAAAAACAATCTTAAAATATTAAATGGAACCTCAAAAGGAGATAAGCTGGGTGAATATACGTTTGTGAACATGAATGGACAGAGTGTAGTTGATATATGCATTACAAACCGAGATATTACCTCTCTGGTTAAAGACTTTGAAGTATTGCCAATCTCTGAATATTCAACTCACCTACCTATAATGGTATTACTAAATCAAACAGAGAGTAATACAATTGCCCAAAAGAAGCGTATTCCATTCATTAAACTTGATTACGATAACATTCATACCTTTCAAGAAGAAGTAGACAACAAATTATGTAGTCTGGAAAACGAAACAAACTACGATCAAATTGTCAGTGCAATCAAGGAAGCAGCACAATACTGTGGATTCGTAAAATACAGAATACTGCAACAACATACTATTCAATATCCTAGATATTTTGATAGTACCTGCAGAGTCATGAAAAAAGATACAAAAATAGCATACAAGAACTATAAAAGGTCTTCAAATGAAGACGAGACACAAAAACAAAAATACATAAGATGTAAATCTGAATATAGTAACTACAAAACCAAGTGCAAAACAGAATATCTTAGTAAAATTAAAACTGACCTTGCCGAATCTCGGAAGCCTATCCCATTCTGGGCAGCAATGTCATACTACAGAAGAAAGATTAAGTATCACTATTGTAATCCCATATCACCACAACTATTCAGCGATCATTTCAAGAAAATATATTCATCAAACCTGAGTGATGAACTGAGAACAGACGGAATAGATAAAGCAGAAGTTACCTCCTTAGACAGAGAGTTTGATTTAGCAGAATTAAATGCAGCTATAAAAAACTTGTCTAGAGGAAAGGCTCCAGGAAACGACGGCATCCCTAATGATATCTGGAAGGAATCGTCCCTAAACTTACGACTTCTCATACTGGACTGCTTTAATTCATTCTGGCGTCAAGAAAGTATACCAAGCTCATGGACGGAAATTGTGATAACGCCCATATACAAAAAAGCTGCCATGGATGACCCTAAAAACTATCGACCTATTTCCTTAGCGAATACAATATTAAAGTTATTCACTTCTTTACTAAGCAAAAGATTAAATGACTGGTGTGAAAAAAACGAAAAAATATCTGAATATCAAGCTGCATACCGACCAGGAAGAGGATGTGAAACACAAATATTTGCCCTTAACTCCATCATACAGAAGTCAATATTACCTAAAAAAGGTAAACTATTTGCTCTCTACATTGACCTGACCTCTGCATTTGACTCAATCTGTAGAATAAGACTGTGGAGAAAGCTAGCTAACATTGGAGTCTCCACAAAGTTTATTTCAGTAGTGAAAAATATTTACTCTACAGCGACAGCAAAAATTCGCACGAAAATTGGTGAAAGTGACTTTTTTCCTATAAGTACAGGATTATTGCAAGGCGAGACGCTGTCAAGTAAATTATTTACTCTATATATAAATGATATTATTGAAACTCTTGAGAAATCTAAGATACCTGGAATCACTATTGGACATCTTGATGTTAATGCACTATTGTACAGTGATGACATTGTTCTGCTAGCCAAAAACGCTGTGCATCTACAGGAAAAGATTACTATTCTCAAAGAATACTTTGAAAATAATGGACTCAATGTGAACTTGACTAAAACCAAAATAGTTGTATACCGGAAAGAAAAAAATCTCAAAATAATTCCAAGACTGTTCTGGGCTGAAGACCAAATTGAAGTTGTAGACTCGTATATCTATTTAGGTGTTCCTTTACATGGACATTATAATTTAGAAAAGACCTGCAGATATTTTCTAAATAAATCTGATCAAGCACTCTCATGTTTATTTCAAGTGTATTACAGAGCAAAAATGCAAACATTCGAAAGCCACTACAAACTCTTTGAATCCTTAATTCGGTCTGTGTTAACTTACTGTGTACAAATATGGGGACTTCAATCATATGAAAAAATGGAGATATTTCAAATGAACTTTATGAGGAGGTTATTTAATGTTCCAAAATGGACACCACGATGGGCTTTGAGATTGGAAACATTAGTGAGTCCTATACAAATATTTCTTATAAAAAATCTACTTATATTTTGGCATAAGATTGTAAAACTGCCGCATGAAAGATTAATTTATCAATGTTACGTTGCTCTCAAAACGAATAGTAAAAACGCAAAGGCAAAATATAATTGGTACTGCCAATTTAAAACATTGATTGATAAATATAACATTGACACACATTTTGATGTACACAATGAAGATTATGAAAGGAGATTGCTAAACATGATCATTAAAAAAGTTGTTTGTAAAATGCATTCTGACATTCAAAGTGATGATATAAAAAATATGCAAAAAACGAATGCTCTGCAAACATATGCAAGCACTAAGACTCATGTACTGCCTCAAAACTATTTAAATACGAAACAATCGTGGAGTATAACTAGGAGTATCTTTCAATTGCGAATAAATATTAACCAAATAACTGTAGCAAATAAGATAATGAAATTAAACTGTCTTGAAAATTTTTATTCTCAATCTGTGCCAGATGCTTGTACTAAATGTGGTTTTCAACAGCCCGAAAATATGAATCATATTATGTTTGAGTGTCCTTTTTATTGCAAATCCAACCTAATGTTAAATAATATTAGATATTATAATGATATACATGGAGATTTATCAAAATGTCAAATGAAATCAATATATGTTTTTTGGATTAATGTTGAAAAATGTCGGACTCTGTAAATTGAATATATGAATGAACTTAAGAATTACAGTTCTAGATCAAAAATGAAATGTAATGGATGTAAAGGCCGTGGCCAAATATCATCTGAATAAATAATAATAAAAAGTGGTTGGTCTCTCTGTCTCTCGTGAGACAAGGAAAACCGCTGCATGAGCTTGTCTCAACCATAGATTATTCACTGTTTCCCAAATTCATCGCATTTCTACATCATTCTGGCACCAAAACTAAAAAAATTTTTCGGCCTTTGCTGACCGAACCCCAATTTCAATTTTACCCTCTGTTGCCTGGGGCCCCCGCGTTTTTAAGAGAACCTCTGACGCTAAGGTTGAAAGTTGTGAGCTCTTCCATCATTGGAGGAGACTATGTCAAATCCTAAGTGGCCACCATGTCAACCCACGATTGGATAAAACACCATCACGCAAGAAGATGCTTATTGCGAGTTCTTTATAGAGTTACGCAGCTTACAGCTTCTCTTTGGTGTAAACTATCATATCTCATGGCTGTTTACATTTATTACTAACTTGGTCAGAGCTTCCTCCTACACTGAAGTCTATAGACGAGTGATATTTTTTGCTTACTGGCTCAGCTAGGTCCCTACTAATATTATTCAAACGAGTGTAGCACACTATTTCTCTTTCTTCATTAGGCACGTTTCATGCAAAAGTTCGTGACCAAAATAAGTTACCGTAAACTCCGAATTAATTCCACACCCTGAGGAATTATTCCTATTATTGTCCAAATGCCATAGCTACTCTTACCTACATATCAATTAAATTAGTAAAGTTTTTGACACACATTCCAGAATTGCGACCAAAGAGTGTGTAACAGATATACATACTAGGTATTATGTCATATACTTCACTCATTCGATGACAATGATTTTTTATATTTTACTATTCTGTATTCTTCAACTGCTTGGCCAATAATTTTTTGTGGATTAAAACATAATTCCGCACTCCGCTATAAGTCCACACTACGCAATTTTTACCTACTTTTCAGTAGCAAAGAAGGACATTGAAAGAATAATTCCTCGTGAAATTACTTCGGAGATTACTGTATATGGTAATAGTCATGTGTATATACGTAGTTGGTTATCCAAAAAGATACTGGTGAATTGCAGGGAGTTTGAGATGTCCGTCGTAAGGGTCTAACGTTACACTGTATCTTAGCTAATAATTAGTTTACCAGAGACGATTAATGAAGCTCCTAAAAGATGGTAAACTAAGTGCAGAGGAATAAGTGGAATATCAGAACTGTTACCATAACCTAATTCTTGAATGGAAAACCAATTTTAATTAATTTAAGATTTTTCTATAGTATTGAGATTTTGTTGTCTAATAAGAGTTTTGATGGTTTTAGTACAGTAAACTCCAGATTAATTAGTCTTCTGACTCTTAAGTAAACGATACTATGTTATCCTACATTGATCATGCTCTCAACCTTTGTGGACATGAAAACATTATATAAATCATTCGCAATTCTAAACGTAAGCAGATTTTAGGAATTTGAATTTGAATTTATTCTTTATTTAAGAAGTAAATTTAAGCATTAGCAATATTTAATGGACAAAGCAAGTTTTTCGAAATTCAAATATTGTTCATTTTTGTTTTTAGCCCCCGAAAACAGGAAAGACAAAATTGGCCCGAGGACTAGCTGGCAAATTCCCCGAACTGACCTTTATTTCTATGTGTGGAAAATCTATCAGAAAGGAGGATATTAGAATTTTATTCGATCTGGCCAGACAACACACGCCATCCATTCTGTTTGCTGAGAATGCGGAAGAAATTATTCCAGAAACAAGGGAAGAGCTGTCTTCGAAGCCCAAGAAAGAATTTAAGGAGGAATTTGTTCGACAAATGAAGCAGATTTATGAAGAGAGTGAAAATATTTTGACTATCATTGACTCCGATCATCCTTGGAAGCTTGACCTCGATATCGTTAAAACGTATTTTCCTGCTGATGTTTACGTTAAAACGATTTCAAAGCAAGATCAATACACAATCTTGAAAGATGCTTTGGTGAAAAGCAAAAGATTTGGAAATGAATTGGATAAGGAAAGTTTAACAAGGGTTTTAGATCTGATTTATGGGTACACTTACTATTGTATTTAATTAAATTTACTAATCGCTTACTTTTTATTTCCAATTAAATAGCCCCAGCACAATTAGCATTGCTTGTGAAAAATGGAAACTAAATTGACAGTTATATACACAGGTTCAACAAACAGGAAGTAGAAGAATTGGTTGTAGAGGCGGCAAAAAATAGAGTGAAGAGATATACTGTATCTGCCAAATGTACTCATGTCAGGAAGCATACCATAACAACTAACGGGTTTACTTATGATTGGATACCTTGCTGTCATGAGGCAGAAAATGCTCATGCGATTTTTACGGAAAATAATCTTAACATGGATCTTGATAAAATATTTGTTCCACTAGAATTTCCAATGAATATGGTAAACTTATTAAAAGTATTGAGAATAAAAAGTTCATTTTCTAAATTAACAGTTAATAACTCAAAAGTTCTTAAATCCTAGTTTATGTAAGTCAATGATGGATAATAATAATAATATGAGTTTGTATTTCAAGGTTGACGTTTTGACTGGAATAAGCGCTACGAGAGTCAATAGAAACGTTCCTCCTGTATCCTTTTTTGATAGTTACAATGCTTTTCAAAAATGGTTGTACAAATCTTGGAATGAAGTTAAAAAATAAATGTCTATCTCTACTATCCATCGGTTCACTGTCAATGTTTGTAAAATACCATACAAAATTTAATAATCATAAAATTCTAGCTGAAGTGCAGGGACTTGTAGAATTAATAACGTCCTCCCAAAGGCAAAGAAATAGGTATACTGATTTAACAGTCAGATCAATAGTTGACTTTTAAAACTTTTTCACATGCTCATTTGGAAGCAAATTGAAAATGAAAAGGGTTCCTAATGATAATTTGAAGCTTTTATAGAATATATCCATTAATTCTTACTTAAGTAAGTTAAAAAATTATTACTTTAACGCGCTGCCTTAAGGGAGTCATTTTTAATGTCTGACTTTCTGCAGGTATCGACTATGTCGTAAGTTACGATTCGTAACGAATAGGAATGCTTTGACGGAATTGCCTTTTTACAATGGGTTACAACCCAAAATCTTGCTTCCTTTTCTGGATGTTACAAGGCCATTCAGCGACAAATCAAAACCTTAGGATTGTAATTCTTATTTGTTATATAAATGATTAGAGCAAATCATTCGAAGTGCATTACATATGTGTAGTAGAATTGAAATAAGCAGTCATGTCAACCAAAAGCTTTTACTAAATACAGCACAGGTCGAAAAACTAGTTTCAAAATGTTCCATTTTTCTACACAAAGGTAGACTGACAGAATTGGAAACTCTCATAGGCAACTAGTCGCAGTCCAAAAGAAAGAAGTGTAATTTGATGTTTGGCTATTCATAATTAGATTAGCATCTAAAGGTGACAGAACATTGGCTCATCTTGTGGCTTGCTTTATATTTTGTAGTTTCTGTTCTGATAAAATTATCCTGCTGTCAGCATCAGACTTGACACTTTAATTGCTTTAAGCGCATTTTGCTCTGTTTATCAATTGCAAAGGATTCCAGCATTCTAAATCTACAAATACTTGTATAAGAGATACAACATGTTCCCCAGTTGAGAGTTTAACTTTTGCGCAAGAAATTTCTTTTGGTTCTTCAGGCACGCACTTGATGCAAATCGAGTAAATAGCAGCAGGACTGGAAAGATTTCCATTTTTCTTCTATTTCCTTTCAAAGTTGTTTTAATCTGTTGGTGTGCTCAGCGATTACTGTACAGATATTTTACTTTGCGGACGGTGGCTTGAAATGCCAGTATAAAGGCATATAGCTAATCTGGCTGCTATAGAAGAAGGACGTGATGTAAAATTATCTTCATCCACTGAGTGGCTATTGGCTAATGTAATGTCTATCTGGCATTATTTATGTTGTGACCCGGTGAGTTGGCATTTCTAACTAAGCGATAGAACAGATTTACTTATACAGTGGTGCATATAATGTAATAAACGTAACGTAATGTAGTAATCGATCCTCGGAGGAAAAAAGCAAAAGTGAAGTCGAGAGTGGAACGGGGACAGAAAAGTGTCTCCGACGATTTACGACAGTTATCACTTTCAGTTTTTGTCTGCTCTCTGTCTGCCGATGTCCTGTCTCCTGCCACCTACTCTCCTTTCCCCAGCCCATTCCTCTTCATCTCTTTTTTATGCATTTGCCCAATTCTATCTTAACCCAACTCGGACTTCACTTATTATGACTGCTTCTGTGAGTGAGGACTCTGTCCACAATGGCCACTTCGTCCGACCTGGCATCTCTAAGCCTCTTCTCCATAATCTCACTCCAACCGTCGTTAGTTCTTAACAATCATTTTCAGTCCCTCTCCACATTCACTCTCTGTCACCACATTTCTTAATTTACTATTGTCACACTGTCCTTATTTCATGTATCGCTACAGCCTTCCAGCACATTTAAACAATCGCTTCAATCCAAATGCAAGGCATCGAGATAATATAGATTTCAAATCATTTTCTCAGCAAAGTCAATTCCTATTTTCTTATGCAGTACTTCTGATATAATACAAACCAGTTAGGGTTTTTGAGCAGTGTCATTGTTCAACCATTCCCCTCGGGCCCCGAACTCAGAAATCAATTTTTCCGTATAAATGTGTTACACAATGTAATATTGTGAATTGTATATGTGTTTATTACCTATTGTTGAATTGCAGTAAAATTTATGTAATGGATAAGAAAACAGTTTTGGTAATTAAATTAATCGTGGTACATGTACTCTTATATTCTAACATCCTTTACAAATGTTAAGTAAAAACAAGTTATTCTCAGGTTACGCATGCACTTCCATATATGCTTATTATTTTGGGGTTTTACAACTATACTATGCTTAGAAACTAGATCGAACTTTGTTTCTGGTATCAATCTATGTATAAAAATACACGAACATACAACATTTACGGTTTGTACCAAGCTTGTTTCAGCCTATATTTACTAGTATGCAAAACTTCTGAAAACCTGAAGACTTCCAAATCGTTGACCCTTCTGGACGACATGTAGTGTTACTTATCATCAAATATTTTGATGTTGTAGAAACTTTTGAAACATTAATTATCATATGTATTGAAGGTGAACGTCTCCAAAATAGAATTGATATTTTACGCATAGTATTTTAACATAGCATACCATATTTTAAGCCATTTAGGTTTTGCCATTTGAGGGCCTACATCTAAGAAGCTAAATACTACAGAATGCGAAAAATTTGCAATTCATTATAGCAAGCAGAAATAACACATATTTTCTATCCTTTTAGTTATTTATAATTTGTTGTACCTTGATGGGGTTTACATAATCTCAAATCACAAGAATCAGACATTCTATCTTTTAAATTTATATTTATGTGGCACATACGTCAGCTAAATAATTTTCCATGACCTTGAATGGGCATAATTAAATACCTAATATTCTTAATCTGTTGAAATGCGAGTAGAATGACACTAATTGAATATCCTTTCCTCATGATATTGTGAAGATACAAATCCCTGTTAACTCGAGCAAACTTTACTTGCAAAAAAGCCTGGATCTGGAAAATCTGAATGTGCAGCACTGAAAAAAGTGAAAAGTATGAAAACTTCTGACGGAATCTCTTTAAAACCGGCTCTTGCAGTGCCACATTCTTTAGATTGGTACTTTATACTTCGTAGGCATTAAGCTTAGTAGGACATTGCATGCCACATATTTATATGATGTTACACCTGTACACAATTTAATGTTCATGTGGAGATTTCTACAATTGTTATTTGTCTCCACAAGATATTACATTACATATGTATTATATAAGTCAGAAGGCGTAAATATATATGCGTCTCCTTTAAAACGTTTTAATATGTGGCTCTTGTAATGCAATCCGTAGGAATATTGTATTATTTTCCAGATATTATGCCTCCTATATTATTGCTAGCTAGTCTGGGCTTCTCATTGTAAGAGAATACGATTTCCTCTGCTTGAATTATAGTAGTTTTTTCCAGCTCGATCAACTTACTCAGGCCATTTCTGCAGCAAATGTTCTTTTGGCTTTATCATTCGTACAAGAGCGGATCTCTTTTAAGTGGCAATATGGCAATATGTACTAAATGCACCGAGTAGCTTTTGCCATTTTTATGCTGTGGAAAGTATTTTAGACAGCATACTCCATTTTAAGTTTATCCAGACTAGGGTTCCTTATGTAATTTACTAATTTTTTTGCAAATTTCAGTTTAATACATAGGCAAAGAATTGTATGTCAGCGCACAACTCACAACAGCAGCCGTAAATTTTGAAACTTCAATAACCCGTTTAATTTAAACAGAAGTTACTGAGTTACCTAATCAAATAATGCAGTTTCTTACCCAGTTTATTTACCCAGTTTCTTACCATGTGCAACTCAGTATAACTATTCCTAACATAAATGCATAAATAAAGCAACAAGTCATATATAAAGTAAGTAAAAGAAATAAAACATAATTTACACTAGGACAATAAACTTCAAAAATTATATCAGAACATTCCTTTTTAACTGGAAACATTTAGCTTTGTCATCGAGTAAAATTAACTACATAAACCAAATACACATCAGGTTATTATAATAAAACAAGTCTTTACTCAAAAATTCTCACCACCAAAAACTTTTTGTAATTCCGAAATAATAGACATGCAAGCACTGTCATTGACGTACACCACATGTGAAAATAGATGGAGCGAAATGTGAGAGACATTGGTACTACAATGACTGCTGCCATTTGGTGTAGCCAGAGAAATGGAAAGCAGATAAAGCATGCATTATAAATGTAAAAGTACGTACTGTACTGGGTGTACCTATGAACCGCACTAATTCAAACACCACATTCACTCATAATAACGGAGTAGAGCTCCATGTGCTATCTGTAGTTAAAGTTGAAATGTGAAATTCCAGGCTCATGGATATGTTCGGAGGTAATAGGTATAATATTGCCAGATTCCGCATGTGTGACGCAACAATTTCGTCCATGGCAGAGATAGCCATTAAGACCGTTCACGTTAGCCACTTCACTTACTTAGGGTGCTTACTGAAATCCAAATGTATGTTCTGTGTTACATATGTACATATAAAATGCACGATGTAGAGTTTCCATTATCCCATTCTCTGTTGCGTAATGTATAAAAACGGACTCTCTTCCTGAAAAGACTAACTACCATCATTTTTATTGTGGCATAAATCTATGCACGCCTCATATTTCTCATAGTATAATAATACGACAAGACCCACATCAGATCGTCAACTAACCAGAGAGATTCAGCCGCATTATACATTATGTATAGGTACTACTCCTACGATTTACACTACTAAAACTCGGTCACTGCTTTTTCGCTTTCACTATCATCTAAGGCACATTCTTTCACTTTGCTTTCCCGTTTGCAATGAAACACTGCACAAGAGCTCCAAAATTCTTTAGCTCACTGGGACTAGACCTAACACTATTATTAACTTCATCTTTCCTGAGTAATTCGGAAATCTGGGATTATGGCCTCCTTTTCTAGCAGCTATCTTTATCCTGCATTGAGTTTGTGACCTGAATTATTCCATTTAAATGTCAGGGAAATTTTTTAATTTTTAAATTATTATATGTAAAAGATAATGTAGAGTTCTCAATCGCAAGTAAAGTCATGAGGTGTTTAATCATACAGTATGCAGTAATTTAATATTGCTTTTGAAAGTAATGAAGTTTATACAGGAGTTCCTAGTAGACACTAGCGTAACCTTATATGCGTTTTATTTGAAATACACTATACATTTATACATTAGTCAACTACATACATACATTGCTCAACTAATGCAGAAAATGTGTTGGGCTGGGTTCACCCAGGCAAGCCATTTAATGGATATATCCGTTTCCAAAGTCTCCAAAACTTGATCTTTTGTTTTTTGAGCCAATCTTGCAAATTTTTCATAACATATCAAACAACAACTTACCTTCTTGCATAGGAGGTAGTGTGTGACTTACATTTTAGTATCCTCCACTGGACCCATCACACAACCAAAAATGCTGCATTTTAATTCGAAGAAACTTTCCTACATAGGCTATTTTATTGTCATTCTTCAAAAAATACTATTCCTTTAATTAGAAGACATGAATTCACAAGAAGACACTTTTCCTTTATTTATCAAATTAAATGGGAGCCGTAAGTAAATGCATAATTGATTGGTGTCATTTAGCTAAACATTTAAAAATGCAGGTTACTTTTCTTATGTTTACAATCTCTTTTTATTTGATTTATAATGCACATTGTTACTGCTATCCATTTGCTGATAGTTATTCAAACAGTGATGTCCATTTAAAATGCCATAAAACCTGATGTATGTATGAAAAATGTGACAAATAACTTTTTATATGAAGAATTTTTTAGGACGTAATATTTTCATCGAAGTTCTTTCAAAGTTAATAGTTTTTGATAAACCTAAATAGATAAATGAAATATTGCACAGTTTAAATAAACAATTTTTGCGGAATTATTATTTAAGATTGCAACTGATCTGCTCCATGAATTATTGCAAAAAATATCTTTATAGCACAGTATTTGTATTTATATAGTGATGGGTTGTGATCGAAAAATGTCTTTCATAAATGCGACACTGTGCATATCCCACATAGCACTTTAAATCTTGTGTATGCATGCCAAGAGAAAAAAGTGTTCTGGAGACGCGTTATTTGCGGGAGAAGTTTGTGTGAAAAAATCTGGAAATAAATGGAAAGGTCAAGCGACTTTCTTGGGAAAGGGAGCCATAGAAAAGAAAACAAGCGCTTAATCTCAGAGGGAAGATGAATGAGGAAAGGAGTGTAGGTGCTACTCTGTCTTTAGTTTTACTTACTCAGCCCAGGCAACTTCACCTTCTGCAGTCAGAGATGTATATCTGGTGTAAGTTACAAATGTGATTTGAAAGTGCAGCGCAAAGTGAAAGGATTAGAAGTAGGGACAATGTATGTGGTCACAGTGACACTGCATAGAAAAACAGAACTTTTCGATCCGTGAAGAGTTTTGCAGATTCGATATGCGTTTCCATTGTAAATCCCTGAGAAGGAGAAGAGATCAGGCGAGTGCTGTCAAGTCAGGTCCAACTTTGCAACCCTCGTCTTACGAAGTCTAATCCACCTATTCATCTCATTTTGTTTTGTCGTTTAGGGCGACTGGATATGGATAGCCTCTTTCAACTCTTTGAACCACTCCACTCTGTATTATGTAGAAATGCTAGGCGACCTACTGACAATGAGTACCTTTAATGTTCACTGAGGAGAGGCAACTAATCCCACTGAGTCTCTCCTCCCGAAAGCTAATACTTATTGTTTCCTACATTCTTATTAGTCACACAATGGCTGATATCTATCAGCTTTGTACCTACACACTCTATCTACATATTATTAAAAGGATTACCTTGTCTTTACCCACCAATCTCCACCACTATACCAACAATGACCTTATACATTTTGATTTGTGCAAAACAGTAATCCAATCTAATCCAAGTGAGTACTTTACCATTTACTAGGTATAGTGTTTGCAAAGTATCGTGAATTTCAGTAATGGGTCTATATATAGCCTTTTTACTTATATCAATTACTAATATTCCTTATTTACAGTTTACGCATCCTATTTACTGCAGATATTTATAGAAACTCTAGTTTTCCGATTCCTTCCATTGCAGATTTAAGGCCAAAATATTTACTTAAAGCAGAAATAAAGCGACATTTATATAAAAAGCCATACTGGCAATTATATAGGTATAACACATCAGTTTCAAATTTTGTGTTTCTGTATTGTAGTCTGAGTGAAATCTCTGATCCTTTCCAAATAGGGTAAAAAAGGAAATGTAAGCACAATATTTGGGTGAGGTATCTTAAATTAAGACTTTTAGTGTGCTTATTAATAGTAATATAAACTTTGATAACAGGAGAGTCTGGTATTGATTAAGATAAGCTAAACATTTTCTACAGTTATTTATTAAATATACATCTTGCGCAGAAATCTCCACTTCCTACGAGCTAAAAAATTATTTATGGAATTTTGTACTTTTTAAAAGCACTCTTATAAAGAGAGAAACTCTTAAGGGTAGAAAATATGTGCTTAAATTTAGTTTTTTAATACTTGCGGATAAAAGAAAATTTAGTAAGACAATAATTATTACTTAGAGGCACTTTTAAAAAAGAAATGCATTTGTTAGTAGATAACAATGTACCTCAGGGGCAGCCGACAACCACGTCAATAAGATGTATCCTTATCTTTGTTAGATTACCATATTATAAACAGTGAACTCATATGCTGTAAATGCGAAGTGTTTTCTTGGTAATAGGCAGATATTTTTATGGTTTGGGCAAAGATGTTGGCAATTTCTTTTGGAAAGTAAAATTGGATTGAGATTTGAGAAAAGGGAGTGCAAAGTTGACAGCTATCATCTATTCATCCGTAGAAAATTGCTACACAGGAAAAAATGATTATGAGCCTTCTGGGAAACGAACACATTTTGCGAATTGATCTTTATTTTATGCAGACAAGCCGTAGGCGAGGAGCTGTGGAAGTTAGACTAAGAGAAACCAGAGTAAGTCAGGTAACTTAGCCAAGGTGGAATGAATAAAGGTAAAATAAAGGTAAAAAATGCATTCTTTCTAGTTGCTTGGCTATAATTCATAGTAAAAGCTATAAGGAAGTGCTAAAATAGGAGAACACAGCTCACATTCTTTTCACTAAAGTACCTTCTACATTTTCCTATTAGATCTGTAAAATGTACCTGTGCGTACATTGCATCCCTAACTACCCATATATAAACTTGATAAGTGAACGTATGCAAATGCAGATATGGACATCAGTGAAAGGTACTTTGCAAAACTCCTCGCTTGTCTATACTCATCCTCACTTCCCTATGCTGCATTATTATGATGTGTACTCCAACTAAAATAGTGAAACAATTCTATTTTCTCAGGAAGCTCCTCTCCTTCCTACAATGTGGCAAATCGACTATTTTTCGACACAGCAACTCCTGCCTTTTTCTCAAGAGAGAATAGAATGTTAGCTTTGCAGACACCATGGTTCGCTCATATCGTACACACTCAAGTACAATTTCTAAAAATAGGCAATGCATTTAATAAAAACCTTAATTCAAGCAATGCTATGAGATCCAACTGGCCGAATATTCCATACAACTTTGAATATGTCGTGTAGGTATGCAAATTCCTCTAAGTTTATTTACAAATTGATAACTAGTCTATAGAGCAGTGCAAAAGTGCCTGCATGACTATTGTAAATTACATAAATGACAAATCATACTTTAATGAGCGTTATGATTAAATTTGTTTGCCAATATGTAGGATAGGCAGGAGACATACAGTAATGAATGCAGTAAATCTAGTCACTTTTGTTTTCAACTTGGGAGATAATTTTAAATTTGTCTGATCTACGGATATTATGATGATTTCTTCAACGGCTTGGATTACACGGCTTCAGTCAAAGAAATCTATTGCAAAGGTTTTCTGAAAGTGAAATCAAAAGCCAACAATCTGCTGAGATGTCAGTAAGAAAGTATTACCCTTTCATTTTAGAGATTAAATTGACCCTGTTTCAACCTAACATTCTTTTTCTCATTATGTTCATCGTAAAGGCACATTGGGCAAATGTTTCGGAAATTATTGTTTCAATGCAGGATCAAAATTGCAAAAGTGCAGCTAGCAGAAGCACTTACGTTGTCAATAGAATTTGACTATCTCTTTTAACACATTACACTCGTATGTATTATTGCCATACCATCTACTTTAGTACATACACCATAGCCATTTTTGAAATACAAATAAAACTACTGATTTAAAACAGGTCATTGCCAACACAGACGAATTCGACTTTTTCAAAAATAAATTTCTAAAAAAGAAGAGCTAATATTTTATTCCTATATTTTAGAACCTTGCAACCGGCAACCCACCGAAGAAATTCTTCGTTCTGAAATTCAAAAGACGCTACAATATTGAGGCTTGTTGTAAAGTTTTTCTCTTCTTTTTCCTGTTAATGTAATGTTTCTCTTCATAAAATGGGAACAGAATACATTGGATAAGAACTTGACTCCAGAGAAACAATCTTCAAGGATCACATATTTAGAAATGGTGTTAGCCACGCGGTTTATTTTGGTAAGCCATTTTGCTCTCTGCTCTACTGATTAGGTATCCAAGCAAAACTGCAGCAAGCTAGGAGAAAGAAGTGAAAGCAGACATTTCCTGTATACTAGTGGCATGGTCATTACACAAAATGACTTACGGTTCAGGAGGCAATCGGGGCAAAGAGCAAATGTGATTTATGTTCTCACTAGAATTTAATGTTTACAATTTACTGATATTTATTGTGGAAATGATTTCTAATGAACACAGAAATAGATGTCATTGTTGGTATTTTCCATTCATTCACCAATTCTATGAACGTATGCTTGGCAGTCATAATATTTTTCAAATGTAGGTGTATAAAGTAATACAATGCCTACAAGATACATCGAGGCTTAATAAATGAATACAAACACTGTACTGTAATGTAATGTATATATGTGGTGCAGTATATAAGTGCTACAAATGCATTTATTGATTATTTTACAAGCAAAAATCATTTAGCTGTACAACTAACAATTGGATACGTAATTGTAAATACTAACTAATGAAACAAATAATTTCAATAGCCATAGTATACGCTACGTACACTAGCAATGGCAACGTAGCAACTAAAACTTTCACTGAGCATCAGTAAGGCGACTCATATAGTATAGCCTTTATAGTTAATATCTAGATTTCTAGATCCTTTGTTAAGTCTCTCATAAAAAGTTAAACCAAATATTCCGAATAATATGCAATCCTTATTGCCAAAAAAGGAGACACTACCAAACTTTAAATTTAAAAGCACATTAAATATAGAAATTTTTCGGTGTGGTTGTACGAAAATGATTTGGTTTGTGAATCTTTAGTGTTAGGATTCATTTGGTGAGGTACTTCACATAAATTTCCTAATATCCATGTACCCAGTCTTTGCTCGTAGTTGTCTAAGCCAAAATCGTAAAATCATTAGGTATGTTCTGCAAAACTTTAAAAATTGTTTTCATTAGATATTTTGAATAGGCTTCCCTGAATACTGATTCTGCTGGTTATTTGTACTCTGGTGAAAGTACTTGCTGCGAGATGTTAATAACACGAATTGAATGTATATTGATAACAAGTAAATTCAAATAAGTTGTAGTTTTGCATTCTTTTACTAGTCCACTAAGTCCACCAGAAAGACAGAAGAGGTAGAGTGACTCAAAACCTGTTTAAGACCATTTTTATATTGATCTGGGTGATTATCAAAACTGTGGAAAGTCTACTAAATTTGGGAATACTCATGTCTTCTGCAATTTGCAGGCAGTGAATAGATTTCGATAATTTACATAGTTTTGCACAAGTTAAAATTAGGAGAGACAAGGAAGTAGTGGGCGAGGGTGAGAGTTGCATGGACTGTTTGTTTTAGTTTTTATTTTGGAGGATTGGAGAGTGGGATTGAACTGTTGGTTGAGATTGAGAGTGGTGGCTGGGGTTTGTAGTTGTGTGAGGCTGAATTAGCCAGCGAGCCCTAACCTCCTCCTCGAAGTACAGATGACAGAGCTACAGAAGAATACTGTGTAATGTAATATGTATCACTGTCGGCAATGAAACAAGAACGAGAGAGACAAACAAATGAACATTTGAGAGAGAAATATCCGAGATATATCGGATGCAGTTTAAGTAATGAATGCACTCAGGAGGTAAATGGTGTTTTGAATAGTTGCTTTGGTTTGCTTTTGTGTTCCTGCTGTTGTTTTCTACAAAGTCAGACCTTCTGACTTGCCCTTTGTCCCGAGAAGAATTTATGGTCAAACGCTTAGTAGGCGGAAACAAAGGATCAGCCTTTATGGCGAGCTTGAGCTATGCCAGCCAAACTTTGGTCTTTACTCTTAGTTTCTCCATAAAGTTACTAGTTAGCTGTCTGTCTGTCTCTCCCAACTCTGTATGTCTGTATATGCATTTCCTTTCTCTCCCTTTCTCCGTCCAACACTATGTGTGTCGTCTGGACATCCACTCCCCCCAAATAACAACAAAACAAATTCCGATTTACGATCCCCCGCACTATCCCACACAATCACGCCGCTTCTCAGAATATTTCGATATGGGCGACAGGCAACCCCGATCAATTCCTCAGTGTATTCCACAACATTTCCAGGAAGTCCAGCAGACTAAACCGACCGAAACCACTATCCCATCCCATCTTCTTCAAATCTTTCACAGTCACACTAATCTATTTAACCAAAGTGCAAATGAATTCTCACTAACTCAATACAAAATTAAATACACTAACTTTCCCTTATCGCCATTTTCTCATTCCAACAACAAACCTTTATTCCCTTAGCATATCCAAACACAACAATGTAGCAGAATCATTTCAGCCCAAAATCACTATTTTTATAACAATGCACTAACATTTCAAATATTTTTCAATGTCACCTTGGATAATACCGAACGGAAACCAAAAAGAAACAGAAACAAATCATTAAGTTCTACAAATAGCAGATTTTGGAAGTGTTACTTTTTTTCGACGGAATGAATTTAGTAAAACTAATAGTTAACTTTTCATGACGACAACGTAAAATTTGAGTTAAAAACAAAATTGAAGTATGTTCTGGCAATTGTATCTTAAATGACATAAAAACACGAATTTGAGCTTGCATTAGATAACATTGAGTTCAGGGCTGATTTGTAGTACTAACAATAAAAGAGAAACAATATTGGTAAATGACAAAAAATTCTATGATACATTTCGTTCTAACCAAAACCGACTAAGATATTTGCATATTGCATTGGAGGAATATGAATTTCTTTTGGTGACATTGCTGATAAATAATATTTTTGAAAATGGCTTCTCTTAGTGTGAATTCATGAGTGTCTGGTTTACTAAAACCGTCACTGGATTAATAAAGGAAGGATATGTGGGAAGACTTAGTGCGCCGAGAAAATGTGTATTTGTGAATGAATAAGAGTTTTTGGTTGCGCTTAGGTGCGGCAATTAATAAGTGTGGGGATAAAGGGAGCTGTGAAAAGGAGTGGAGATTAGTTGTAAGTTAGGCCTTTGACCGCTTGAGATCTGCATTTGGAAAACATAGTTGAGGACTGATAATTGCCTAATAAGAATGCGGAATTTAAAAGTATGGTCATCAATATAAAGCATTAGAGGAGATCTGGGTAAAGTAGGGAGCGTAAAGTTAAAGTTTGACTTTGTTTCTGTTGGTTGGCAATGTGAGGCCTTCCATAAAATAACATTAGAACAAAGCGAAATCATTTCTTGCATTGTTGGGCAGACAGAGGATTCTCACTGAAATAGAGTCTGACTTAGTTCTGCTGCTAACCTCCGTAAGCTCCCCGTTGTTTCTGTAAATATTAGTTTTAGTTTGTGATTTAACCTCCTCATTTGAGACAGACAAATTCTTAAGTCCAGGGAAGACAAAACTCGGGGAATCTCCGAATGTCCCATTTCAACGCATTACTATTACTTACATTACCTGCATTCCAGTCCAGAAGTTACCATATTAGAAATGCATACCAAACGATATACATACATACGGCCCTCAATCCAGGGCCTCCTCCTTTCACTGCACTTGCTAAACTCCGGGAAAACAAACTTAGAGTCCGCTGTTAACTACCCGGGCAGACCAAGACAGCTAGTAAATAGGCAGAGAGAGAGGATATGATTATGGTATGAAGGAATTACATTTAATATCCATAGGTAGGCAACTATTTAGGCACATCTCTCCTACATTCGGATAGTTTTGTCTGAAAAGTTCTACCTTTTCATTTCCCGTTCCAGTTTCATCCAATATTACAATAAAGATGGGAAGCGAGGCCCCTAAATATCTCCGCTAGATCTTCCTGCAGACCTACTTACTACTGACAATGCAGCGCAATACATATTCTAAAGTCGGTCGATTTTAACAACTGCTTGAAAATAACAAAGCCTTCCAGCTCTTTCCCTATGTCTTCTTTTACTAGGTAATGGAATAAATAATCTTCAAATCTCTATAACAGCAACGGCACTGACTACTAAGGCTGGCAATAAAATATCAAACAACAACCAATTAGAGTTTCTCAAGTTTATGTTAGCAAATAAAATAAATATTACTTTGATTTACTTTCCTCTCTTAGTTCTTCTCCTTTGTTTTATTAAAACATCATAGATTGTCTTTATAGAGACTATCACCTCAGACTTTCCTAACACACTTCAAGATACTCGCAATTCTAAGACGAGGATAACAAGGATGTCCTTGTAAATACATTCCCATTATACAATACGATGTTTTAAGTCATCTTTTCAAGCACAAAGTGTCTACTCACCGTTATGCACTAGTTAGGAAATAAACTTTTAGTCTTCCACCAACGAGAAACACAAGACTCTCTTATTCTGCGAGCTTCCACATCTTTCTTAGTCCTTACAAAGCAAACACTGAAATTCTTCTCTTTCCCCTATTGTCAAAATTCTAAGTTCAAATTGAATATCACTACGAAACCCTTTTAGTGGTTAGGTAGCTAATCGCAATTCATGATTTGCTTATTAACCTACACAAAATAATTCTTAAATTGCAACTTCTCAATTTCCGTAATTCAAGACACAACCCAAGCACAAGTTTCACTGTGATATTGGGGAATACTGAAATTAAATAGAAGTTACCATTTTAGTGTAATGTAAATGCTACACAAAATAAATTGCATATTAGGTAATTATAATTTCTAAGGTTTTTTGTTTGAACTATAGTTTAGACTGTTTGAATTCTTTGTACACTTATTGGCTAGGCATATAGCTGCATAGCACCAGTTATGAATGGAGGGAGATGAAATCCCAAATAGGGAAAAACGAATGCCGAGCAGTTTATCATTGTCTCATTCTAAGCAATTCTCAGGACACTGTAATGCTCTTTAAATGATATCCCTAGAGTTTGAATCTACTTTGGTTTAGTATAGAGGTGTATAATTGTCATTACCATAAACAGACCCTTTGCTTTTTTATGGAGATGCATTTATTTGCTTGCCTATTTATTCTTATTCTATATGTTTTGCTTTTAGTGCTGCTCTGCATTAGGGAAGGAAACACGAGGCCCATTAATACGGGTACATATTTTATTACTTACATTTGCGTTTATTTCAATTCTAGGCTCATGCACATAATGACCAATAGTAAACCATCGTATAGCAAAAAAAAACCTCTTTTAATAAGTAATAAGGTCTGCTGTATTACTGCATTTCTAGTTCTAGAGAGTAATTGGAATTGATGTAATTATAGATAGATATATAGATAACTATAGATACTTATCAGGAAATGATAACATGACATAAAACCAAATATTTAGCAAGCATTTGTAAAACAGAAGCAGTGATCTTAATCAGCTCTCAAAGATTACAATGTCCGAATGTAAGCCGAATAATAAATATCGCCTATGATTATGATCACAAAAGAAAGAAAACCAACAACAATCGGTCAGTAAGACAACTCTTGAAAATGAAGTACAAAGTTTTTAAGTAGCTTTTGTTCCATAGCAATATCAAAATAAGCCACTTTATAAAAAATAAGAGTGCATTTTCTTCTCAGTAATAGCAAAATCGCTTACAATTTACTTCTGCAAATGTGATAAGTACTCATAACGTAATAATAAGCATTTAATATTACGTCATGTTTGTTTGAAGTTTATTTTCTATTCTCGGCTTTCCATTGTTTTCGTATTGGTTTTCGGGTACGAATCATATGTATGTACTTATTCAGGTCAGGTGTACCAGGATTTTGAGGTCTTGAGATCATTCTTGTTTCACTTGGAAGGGAAGGACGGATACATACGATTTGTTGTCGGCCAACCTAGAAAATAAAACTTCTCCGCTCTAAGTAAAGAATAAAAGTGGAACAAAGTTTATTTTAATTTTTAATATTGTTTTATTAGTAGTACTTTGTTCACTAATTGAAATTTGAGCTGAAAAGTCTTCCTGTTTAACTACTGAGCCGCAGCGACCTACTTTAATATTTACCTCATCCATAAAGTTGAGATGCTTTACTTATGAAGACATCAATACTAAACGCTGAATGACGATTACGACGATTAGTGACCTATAAATATTTCTTCTAAAACGGACTTGTCCTTTGTGTGAAGAGCTCCAAGTTGAACTGTTCCGCTTACTTTTAAAAATGTTTGACTTCCGAATTCAAATGTGACTGAAAATCACCAAGTCATCATCGGCATTAAGTTTTTCTTTTACCTGGTAAACGTATTTATTTCATTAAATTTATGAATAACTAAATTTGATTAGTATCTTCTGAATTTCAGGATCAGTAAATAAAGTATAGAGGAAATAGAATTTAAAATTACAATAATATCAATGCAGAAGATAAACCATAATTTTTATTATCTTCCAATCAAACCTTCTTATCTTCATTCCTTACTTTATACGTTTCTACTAACCTTCACACTAATCTCAAAGAAAATTTTAAAGAAAGAAAAAGCAATGCATCAAAATTTTCCATTTTCAAAAGTTGTGAAACTCAGCAGTAGAAATGTAAGAGTTTTAAATATAATGGAGTAAAATCAGTTTAGAATTGTTTGTTTCCAATCTTGCTGGATGCAATTTTTTTAAATACATCAGTGGTCCAACCTGCTGAATGCATTTGTAAAAATGCAGGCCTTCTGGAAAAGCATGATAAAATATTGTGCTTTCAGATTGTTCTCCGAAAACAAACCACGGGGTCAAACTATTAGGTAATCGTCAGGGTATTGGAAATCCCTAATTTCTAAAAAAAATCGTCAACAAATCCAAATGAATAATGCTTAACTTAAAATGCTGTTTAGCTGTGTGACTTCCAATGACTTTTTATTTTATTAAAATATAATACATACCGGAAAATGGCATTATCTTTGATATTTGTGTGTTGTTGTGCTGATTTGCTTCGTAGAGTTTCAAATGGTCACGTTGGATTGTGGAGTTTCATAATGTATCTATAGAACAACTCGTTGGCTAGATAAAAATGCTATTTATCATTATTCCACATTTTCAACTTATGATTATACGAGGAAGTAAAATTCTGTCAGATGTCTATTCAACATCAACCAGCTAGAGTGAAAAGTTTATAGGAAATGTCAAAAGAGAAATGTTGTAGAATAAATTTTGTTATATCAAACTTTGAAATCAGAGAAATGTTTACCTAGACAAAGAAGGACAAGGTAAGCTTGATGACTAAAAAGGCCTTATTACAAGAAACTGGCAGTAAGAAAATGTCTTAAATTTCGTATGCATGTGTTGGAATAAGTCCGCTTTAGAGTTTCCGTCCATCTGTATTCCGAATCCAGATATTCAATATAAATAGTAATAAAACCGAAGTTGGTTTTCTGGTTAATAAGTTTCTAAGCTATCTGGCTTATCGCTAGAATGATCTAGATGCATAGGGAGTATTGAAGTCTGTCTGCAGAAGTATGCAGAAGGTACAGGATTTTGGCCGGGAGAGCGGAGTCTTGGAGCAGAGATGGTTTTCACCGTCACACACATCGGGAGCAGCGGAAGTGACTGCGATCATTGCCCGGGAGTAGCGAAAAGTGAGTGACAATAAACAAAGGGAAGAGTTGAGTCCTGTCCATTTGCCCTTGCGAATGACAAGTTTACGGCGACCCAAAGCAAATTACAGATGAAAGGGAAAAGCCGAGTGAAGATGAGATCATTTGTATACAGATACTCGGTTTACTTACGCATGCTGTTTTATAAATGAGGATGGCCACTTGCCAGAAACACACTTCACAAACGCAGCCACTCAAACAAAACGACTAACCAGCAAACAACTCCTCACTTAACTCGAGTTTACCATTAGCCACTTATGTTCACATACGTATTTTGCCAAACAATTACAAACTACCTAGGTAGCGCTCAGCCGAGAAACCACTGCCTACAAACACACGCCAAATACAGCAAGGCCAATCTACTAATCCCTAAATAAATTGTAAGTAGCAGCCTATTTCGTTTGTCGTTCTCAAGTATTTCAAGCAGGATCAACAAATTTATAATTACACAACTACAATCTGTAGTGCAAATTCATACCTAGTGTTCCTCAAGTGAGCTTATTCACAAACTATTAAACATATAATACGTATTATGAAATTTTCCGGAATTAGGAACATTACAAATTGCTCTCAGATGACTAATAATTATTGGCAACTTCATCTTGTAAAGGACGTTACAAAGAAGGGTTTCTTACAAAAAGAAGTACATTAAAGTGAGAATAGCTACTTTAACCTGTTATTCATTTTAGTCGATTCTAGTGAATGATTATAGCCTACATATATATCTATTAGAAAGAAAAGCAACTGCAAATTAGTAAATTATTGTAAATAAAGCAAAACAAATATAAATTAAATGGGGTCCGAGTGAGTCGACTGAAGGAGGTAGTCATACAGCAAATTAGCTCCACAATTATATTTAACGAAGTTCATAGATATTGTAACAAAATTCATATCGTTAATTTATTACGTCATAATGTTTTGTTAAAATCATGGGCCTCACACGTGTAAAAGTGCAAAAGGTATGAAAAATAGTGACATTTCTGGTTCTAGTTCAAAAACGGTAAGCAAAGGTGAACTTTTTATCCATGATCAATATGCAAGATATACAGATTGGCTCCACAGCTCAGACAACTGGTGCCACCGTGAAAGCACTGTCTTCCAAGAATGAAAAGATAATCGACATTCAACACAGTTTGAGGTGACACAGTTTTCAAATTTCCAAACTCCGCCTAGGCAAGCCACTTTCTATTCTTTCGTTCCCTTTCTTTGTCTTCTGTAAACCAAAATTCAAAATACATATCATATATTTCTTTCTATTGGCTACTGGAGTGTGAATAGTTCACTACTCCCTGCAAAATGGTGTTACAAAGTCAATTCAGACATATAGAAATGAAGCACCATGACACAAAGCCTTGCAGAATATTCCTTGCTAAATATTGAAAATGAATTAGTAAAAAAGCACTTATTACTGTTAAAAAGCTCTAAATAAGAAAAAGTGTTAATTTTTTGTCAATTTGTATTGGTAGAATAATTGACTGGTTTTGGCGGGACTAACTAGGTGTCTTAAAACTATTGAATTGGGCTTCAATACGACTTAAGTACATAATTAAGGGTATCTATCAGGTTAGGCCCAGAGGCAGGAGCATGTATTGTTTCCAGGTCTGTGTGCTCATAAGTGCATAATAGGTCTGCTATCATTATTGTCGAGTCAGCGATTCTTCACAAAATGGATGAATCCACTGAGAGAGAAAAAGGAACCCGGTACGATTGTTACTATCAGCAGAGTAAAACAATAGAGATCTACGACTTCATTACTCGGTGCTCCCAGAGTACCCACTGCACCGTGCAGAGAAGAGAACGAAATAATAACCAAATGCACTCCTTTCCATTAACTGCGCTGATTTTGTGATGTGAATTAAATGGCTGTGTCAAATAGAAGAGATAAATACGAACTCTCGTCCTCATCCCTGGCCCTCCGTCACGGCATTTCTGCCTCACCCACACTCCATATAACAAATACTTCTATCCGTCCTCTTATCCGTCCCTAATAGATGTCTGCATTTCTATGGGTAGAACATTCGTACAAGGGTCAATAAGCAAGATTCCTTTCAGATAACTCTTCTAACCGATGCCTACGGATGCTCTAACAAAAGTGTATATTTTACGTATGGCGGAATTTATGCATGGACAGATGCACTGTCAAGTACAAGTACAACATATCACGCATAGAACAAAAACATGGAAATAATATAAAAACAAAATTATTTAGCAGTAATACCTACTACTGGATTGCCCTCATATCGCCTCGGATCAGCATTAATGATGCTGCGTGTTTAAGAAATCGTAATATTTCTAATAAGTATTAAATGAGCACTCGTTTTAGCAGTGTGGCATTTTATGTACGCCACGTTCAATATTATGCTAGGCATTATTGTTTCTTTATTGCTAAAATGTTAATTGATTCATTGCTAAAATCTTTTGAAATGTGGAATTTCATTTTGCTAATTTACAGATACATCCTCTTTAAGTTTTTGAAAAAATATCTACAGGAGTACATATAAAGCTGCCGGTTAGTTTAGCATATGGGGTTATGCAATGCTTCTTAGAGTATTGATGCAAGAATGAATAGTGCTTATATAAAACATAATTCTTTCATGAAAATTTAATGCAAACTATGAATAGTATTAATGTACAAGACAATTAAATGGGTCATTTGAAATTATTCAAAGTTTTACTGTAGTTTATCAAGAATTTAAAAAGATATTGCATTTTCGAAATATAGTTTTACATAATCTATATCTTAAATTTATATTGCATATAATGTCATGGGTTGGTTAGTATCCATTTATGGAATTTCCTAGTGTGCATGTTAAAAGAGTAGCAGAAAAGTAAGCTAGTAAGAAAAGATTACCTAGGAAGTAGAGCCTGGTTACACTTAACTAGATATCTACATAACTGCAATTGATATTTTATTAAGTTTAGGTATACATTGTTTGTCTTGTGTTTGAGGGGTAATTGTATTTCTTGCAGTTGTAACGGAACTAGGCAAATCGGGAAAGCTGCGATAACATAACACAGCGTAAAGCGTAACACATTTGTAGATATAGAAAGGCAAGGGGGAGGTATGATGCAGTCGTCGAAGAAGGGCGCGGATGAGATAAAGCTAAATCACCCCCGCCATTCCTTGCCATTTACATTGCATTCACCCCGAATTTTCGTTTATGCATTATTGATTCCATCGAACTATCTAAGACAAAAAGGTTGAGGAGAACCTCTGCAACATGTACATAAAGAATATCATAATATACAGAGTAGCCGAATATATTGTCGGAATAGATCATAAATGAACTACGAGTAGTGTTATTAAGTAGCGTATAATATTATAGGCTACCCAATTTACAATATACAGTGCACACAACACGGGGTGGCACATAATCCACTTCCAAAGCAAGTAGCTAGTATATTATTAAAGAATTTTGGATGTGATGAGGTACAAATAGAAAGGAAGGAGTCAGCCAACCCTTACCAGTATAATACCGCATGAAAACCCCGAAAACCTAAACTAACCAAAAGCTAAGTAAGAACGCGAGGAGAATGAGATGAGATGGAGTGCGTTTGCAGGGTACGTAACCAAAGGAAGCGGGCCACATCAGATTGGGACCAGGGAGCAAATCATATTAAAACTACAAGTATATTTATGTTCCTATTTAGTGATAATTTATACTCGACTCCTGCTCCCTTGCTCCCGCTACTACCCATACTATTAAATATACTACGTATCATGGAGAATTCGAGTAGGTAAATAGATTTGATCAGAAATGAAGAAGCCACCCTCAAGTTAGCTTTCCACGGATTTTCCTCTATCAAACTCCTACCGGCATATTTTATTTCCCATCACATCCACATTAGTCACGAGTCACGGACGACCTTCTTTCTGCCCATACAAAACTGAATCTGACTTACTCTTTAGTAAATCTACAATTACCCTATTTATATCAGTATACCATTAGTAAGACACGCCCAGAAAACGGGTTTGAAAATTATTTTCAAAAGAAAAATACCATTTACTTGTGGAAATACTTACCACAGTGAAAATTACCTAAATATTCCAAAACAGACAGTAATACTGAAAATGGAAAAATTGGACCATTGCCAATTACAGTAACCATGTTTGAAAACAACAGAAGTTATTTAAATGGCCTACACATGTATATCTTGTTTAAAGTTGTTAATACTGATTGACGAGAAATGCCGTAAATCATTTTATCACATATTCAATTCGGTCGAATATATCGCCAAAATTCAGGATCATATATTACGGTACGAATATAAATAAAGATGAGATTGTATAATATATTGGATGGGCTCATACAAATTATTATCTTGATTATTTGTTAAAACTTGAATTATCAATATATATAGTTGGAAATAGAATATAAGTACAGAACGCCATTGAACAGTAAATGTAACTTAGTAGTTGATTATATTGTCAAGAAAATGTCAAGTAAATAGTAAAATATTTTTTTTTATTTTATCACATGAAGAATTTTTTGATGCATCAAAAAATCGGCTGATGATGTGTGATATCAGTGTTATTAATGATATTTTGGAGGAACTCTGACTGTACTTTATATTAATTAAATTACGTACCAAAGCAGTATGAACCACTAATTTATTAAGACAGTAAATTAATGTAGGGATGTTCGGAGACAAAAAATAATGGAAATTTTCTAGTGCTTATTGGGTTAGCAGCCGCGAATTGCAAAATTCAGGCGGAAGTTCAGGAACTTTTATCTAGACATCGCTTGATGAGTTGTGCAAAACTTGTCTGGAAGTGACGTAATCAATGCTACGACCAAATGTGATTTGACATTCTAGGCACAATTGGAATTTTATATTAATGACGTACTATTATGGTATTAACAGGTTATCTTTTCCATATATTCTTCAGAATAATATACGAGTATGTGTAATTGAATTTGTAGTTTATTATCTTTGCTGAATTATGACTTCTTCATTTGATGAAAAAAATACATGACATTACATAGTTACTACTAAATCTGAAGGTATCAACTGATGATTACAAAACAAAAGTATACTTTACTATTTTTGTTCGTATCATGAGCACTTTCCTTAAAACTAATAAATAATTTAAATGTGTTTTATAGTTTCTTCAGTCCTTTGTTTGAGCAAATAAATAATTGGAAAACTAATTATATACTGTAATTTTCGAATTTCATACATATATAAGTAGCCAAACTTTGGAAGGTAAGTAATAACTGAAATAATGAAAGTATATAATACTCCAAGAAAATTCACATTTATTAAATTTTCGAAAATTGTACATCTAGTATGTTCAATTCAATAGTAACTCTTCCTTATAAACCTTGAAATATTGGTTCCATCCACAAAGAGTATTCTTTTTGTGGTTGCTACTAGATTTTATCATTTTTAACGTACATTTTTGAGCAAATGGCTAATAAGGGTCTGAAAAGTTCTCTGTAGTATTAAATAATAATCTAATACCGTCAATATTAGGAGCATTTACGCATGTCAATGTGTATAAGTGCGGATGCAAGGACTTCACCTGATATGATACCTTGACTTGATTAATATCAATCCTGAAAAGGGACATTTATGCAGAAGAAAAACAAACTCATTACAGTGGTACAGTGTACAGAAAAGAAATGAATTCAGTGGTGGGATAACAATGCAATGGTATGGTTAATACATAGAAGTAAAGTAAGCTTAGAGTTTGTCTTTCTGACTTTTCAGGCTGTAATGGTAGAATAAAGTGGGTGAATATCAAGGCATTGGCATTATTCTAAAAGTTTAGCTGAGAGTGGCGTGTTCTTGTCAGTTGTCATGAAGTTAAAGTCAAGAAAGTTTAATAGTGTATCTAAAGCTCGGTGAAAGAGTGAAGTGTGAGTGTGATGGGATTGTCGTATGAATTATATGTTATGGTGATGTACGTTATGAGTGGCTATCCAAAGAGAAAACACGTTTGAAAAATGTGAGTGTCTGTTGTTGCATTTATGTTGTGGGCTGTGTTGGCAGAAGAATAGTTGCTTACACCCTCCGACATACGTGAGAGGGGATAGGACGCTAGAGTGAGTTTAAGGAGACAGACAGAGGAGAACAAAGTAAAGTAATGCTAAGAAGGGAGGAAGTGTAAAGGAAAGGCTCAAAGAAAAGACTGATGAAGATGAGGATGTGGATGATGATGATGAATGATGGACTGAGAGCCCAGGACCTCCTTCTTTTATTCTTTTTGTCTTTCCTTTCTTTCTCTCGTTTTTTGGAGACTCAACTAAACTCTTGTTCTTCAAAGACTATGATGTGACGTGATATGGACAAAATGGAGGGAAATGAAATGGATCGCTCATAGCCACAGCACTACAAAACAACACAGCATCTCAGTGATACCTATAATCTAATCATAACCTATCCAATGTGAAAACACTTCCACAATGCTTACCTATGAGTATACCAAAAATCGAAGTCTATTCATCCCGTATCCTTTCTATACTCAAATATTAACTATTATTCTACATATTTACTTTCTACGCAAAGCATTAAACCCAAGTTTATAGAAACTTGTCTGTACAAGAAAGAATATCTTTTTAATATTCAATCTGCATACCTAAATACAACACAATAGTAAATACTCACGCGTAAATAATAATAGTAGGTAAACAGCGAGGCTATACAAAAAAGAAACCAATGAATGACACTAGCGCCTCCTATATTTTAGCGAACGAATAAATCCAATAAATGACTTCAGTTGTTCAGTTTACGGATCTTTATTCTTCAATTACATCTTCAATTACATAATAGTATTCTCTTGGATTTTCTACAGACGGTTACGGCGTCGCCTTTATCTGCATGCTCTACTAATTAGCACAAATGCATGAAATCTAGACATGCAGTTTTAAATTTGTGGATCTTATCAACAACATTTTTGATAACCTCCTTTGGAATATGATTATTATGAAATAGCAATTTAAATGATGTAATACGACTCCACAGGTAAATGTCTACATAAGTAATCCTATACCTAGGAACTATACTGTATTCATTAAAGCCATGCATAAAAAGCCAGAAAACCTTTGGTGTTTATGAAAGCCATGATGAACCAAAGACGTTCCAGACATTAACAAAACTACAAAGGCTGTAGTGCATAGTGTTGTGTATTTATATAAAAGTATACCTAAGCATTATCTACATTTGCACTCAAGTTTATTATGTTGATTTGGTATTTGTTTGAAGAAATGTTTCAGTAGTATCTTTTGAGTATTTCGTATTGCATTCCTGTTGTGCATTAATGTTCTTTTCATATGCAGTAGAGACGATACAAAATTAAATATGTATATCATGTTTGAGCATTTCGTTGTAGTTTTATTGCTTTTTAGTTATATTATATTATCTCAATACCTACTGTATGTTTAGTTAGCTAGAGGTAAGCTATTCCATCGCGAAAGAAAGGAAAAGGGACGGAGTACAGGTGAGACATAGCTTGAGGCAGTATATTCCATAGAATTTACTATGCATGTATCAGTACACGTACACAGTGTACATATACTCGAGTTACGAAATGGTTCTTTGCTTTTTACAACTCTGACGAGTACATATTAACACACGAGTTCTTTGCAGAGGACTGCCTGGCATTATTTTGTATGTAGTATAGAGGTTCTGGTGGTATACTCTCTGTGCAATTTTATAATAGTTGTTTTTGTGATTTAGTCACATGTTTCAACTAACCAGTAAGTATCGTACAACTTTCTTATGATATCAGGGCTTAGCACATGCATTAGCGCAGAAAGGCAATTCGTTACGTATTTGCTAGCGGTTGTTATTAAAATTAGTTACTCAGTTCAATTCTTAAGCGAAAGGCATGTAGTAAAGAATAGCAGGGTAAATTTTAACATACTGAACCATTATGCATCATATAGCTTAACTAAACGGATTTTCCAAAGATTGTTTAAAAATGATTGGAAAAGAAATGTTTTGAAGAAAAGAGTTTTGAACCTTTAATAATCCTAATTGAAGCATGCTAAAAATTGATATGATTATCAGTAAATGTATCTGCAAATTCGATTTCAAATGATTTTCAAACTGCAAACGGTTTTTATTTGCTGCAGTTTAGCAGCAGGCGAACATCTACCAAAAATACAAGTTGATCGCTTATGATTATGAACTACTAAAGCGTTTAGCATTGTGGGACGAAGTAGGTGGAAAACGATTCGGTGAATCGGATATTCATTGTAGCCGAGTAGCTTATAAGCGGACTACCCTGTACATGTACTATATTGGGCTACACAATAAAGGGTTATAATAAGTGAAACTCTGTTTTGTAAGTGGAATAATTTAATTTGAGGATTGAATGAAAAGATAGAGTTGCACTTGCAGTGGAATGACTATTCCATCTTAGTTGGAGTATGGACGTAGAGGTTAGGTAATACTTTGCCTTGGCTGAGTTGTGTAATTTAGTTCAGTAGACTCGACGACGGTAATAAAAGTGAGTAGAGCACACCTGAAGCTGGGTTGAGACAGGAGAGTGGCTGGAAGAGGCAGAAAGAGCAAGTCAGCTAGGTATTAGAGTATTATTAGTTGGCCGTAGTAACTTAGTAAGTAGCACGAAGCTAGCGATGCAGGAGTGAGCGTGCAGCAGCCAGCAAGATGATCATGCTGCAAGTAGTAAAATAAAGAGCAGGTAAGTAAGGTGTAATAGTAATAACATTCTTATTACACTCACTCTCCGCAGTATGCAGCATTACGTATTAAACACATTATGGAGTAGTGCTGTGTCCCTGAATGTCATGCCATGCCTGCTCTGCTCACCGACACTTCAGTTACTCTCTCTGCTGTGGACTACTATTCCACGCTCTGTACAACTGCACTTACATTTGCCATATATACCACATATTTGTTTATAGCATCCAAAAGGCATCTCTCCACTCCAGAACAATATTCCCCCAGAGTAAATAATATTTACAGAAGAGCAGATATTATTGCCCGTGTATATTATGGTTTGGTGCATCCTTAGCAGAGTGTTCGTATAGGTAGTGGTAGGTAAGAGGCAGAGTCACTCTGCATCTCGTCGGGATTATATTATTGGTGCATACTTGTAATATAGGATTTATTATAGGGAAGAGCGCAGGTGAACTAATAGGGAGAAGAAGAGGAATAATAGAGCCAAAGGTGTTTTTTGGATGCTACCTTGAATTGCATTGCGTTGCATTGCATCGCACTGCTGCGTCCATTCCTTTTTACCAGTCTTAAATAGTTAAAAGTTCCTGATGTGGATTTGAGTTGCTTTTGGGTTGCTTTACTCACTACAGATGCCTTTTAAGTTATTTTGTTATTGTGCCTCCAATATTCGAGGGGCTCTTGTAAAAGTATGTTTGTGTATTCATTTGAGAGTGCACGAAATAGTTGTATGCATTTAGATGCTGGAATCTGTGTGCTTCTCCTCTGCTAAGTACTACAGAGTGTACCTCGATGATCCTACATGGTTTCATTTCATCTGAATGAGAGACTTGGACTTTTGCTCAATTTTTTGTGCTGAAGGTTGGACTCACTCACATAATGACTGAGAAGAGCTCGTGCATCTGTTCCATATAAATAGGATATGGGTGAAGATATACCTGTAGTGTTGGTTTGGAATCGACGAACCGATGTGTGCTTGCATTCATATTATGATTACGTGCAGAGGTAGAAAAGTGAGGAATGCATGTGTGTATGACTCCAGAGAGTATTAGGTGGTAGGAGCGCAGTTATAGTTATATTACGAGTACCCCTGTACATGCGGTGTGTATTCAGGTTTGGCTGGTCTTTCTTCTCTCTGTCGAGCACCTAGGCTCTTGGTTACTGGTTTGGTTTAGTTAGGGTTGCTTACTTAGGTTTAGTTAGTTTAGTTGGGTCTCCTCGTTCTTCGTCCGTCTCCTCTGTTACGGATGGACTGCATTCAATCCACATTCAGTTCTACCTCGCCGTGCCTCCAGTTCACATCACTTTCCATTCCCGTCGCTTTCAAACTTGGTTTGTTACCAAAAACATATACGTTTACTATAAAAACCCAGTTACATTGTATTCCAATCCACTCTATTGTATCTACTCCAAGATTTCCTCCATTCTATTCTAAACCACGTTACACATTATTGTTGCACTGCTCTTTGCCTTCGCTACAGAGGACAGCCCCACAACACCCCAACAATATATCTTACATCACGTTACATCACATTAGTTTTTCTTGCCGCGCACTACCTACACCATTTCCAACTGCGGTCGCCTTCACCGAGTCAAAATCTTATTTTTCTCCGATCCTTCCTATATACCTACCCAGTTCTCCAGTAGTGAAAAAGTAAAATTATTACAGTTTCCCGGCTACGTGAACATTGCTTACGCATGTACGGCCACCAAAAGATATTTGTCTCTTCGTGCTTGTATAATCCATCGTTGGCCAAATCTAATTCACAAAGTCAAGCCAAGCCAAACAAAGCTAAAACTAACTTTTCTTAGATTATGTGAACTACCGAGCAAACAACTAACATTGCCATCCAATTTCGAATACATACAACATAGTTTACCTATAAGTACCTACAATCACAGTTGAATTACCGTTCTCCTTTACAACCACTGATATCTGTATAAAGCAATATCTTATGTAAAGATAACTAATAACATCCTGAAACAAAGCACTCATACAATTTTTAAAGGTTCCATCGCGCAGTGCTCTTTACTTATTTAGTGTGTCACAGATAAGAAGAGTCAAGTAGGAGTCTCTGTTTTCCTTCGGCGGGATTTCTTGTCTGACTGTCAATGTATTATGAAAAAGCGTCAATCCATGTATTTTTGATGATGCTGCAGCAACCATAAACTCCTTCTCAATTCACATGTACTTTGTATAAACTATATGGTACATATGTTGTGTATCTTCAATTCTGCTCCCATTAAAGCATCACTGTATGTCATGTCAATTTACTTTTTGGATGGTTTCTTTCCTGATATTGTCATTCTCACACTAAATAACTGAGTCTCTAAGGTCTCGTACCAGTTAAGTAAGCATCCAAAGAGTTGCTGTACCGATGAGACTATTGACTTTGTTTTCATACGTTGATACCATTGTAGATACAGTGTGTTGCAGTGAAAGTGGACCAATAACAGACCCATTAATACACCTTTGTAACCAGTAACCCCTTACTTGTATTTCTCTAAAATGCTAAATAAAGATTTTGCAAAAAATCAATAAATGAAAAGAATATATTGTTTTAAATCTACACTGTGTGGTTTCCAAAGACATCATCATACGTCAACAAACGAAAATACTTGTTTTGAATAGAACAAGAAAGACATCGTGCGTGGTTTATTCTATTGCATTTACTCCTGACATTTTAAGTGTTTTTTCTGTTATCACCTCTATACAGGGAGAACAAGTTGTTTTGTGCCTGCAGTGTCTATGGTGTATAGCTATTGTGTGATTTTTATGCTGCCAAGAGAGTATAGGTAAGTCTCTAAAAGTTAAATGATTTAGTCAAGACAGGAACGAACGAGTAGAAAACATCAGATCGTTCGATTTGTCTTTGAAGTGCTTCATGCATGTATTCATTGCATTTGAATTATTACCGAGACTCCTCCAAAGTCACGCAATCCTAACGACAAGCTCATTGTGTCTATTATTATGCTAACATAAAATGCTAACTTGTAAAAGTTGTAAAAGTACATAAACTAATAACCATGGAATACTTACAAGTAAATACACAAGTGTATTGTATACATAAGAGTACTGTAAGTCGTTTTGTGAAAGAAAGAATATAGGTTTTTTTTTCTTTTGGGTGGTGCTTTTCGTAAGCTTAGGTTGAATTCCTTCAACTCCATTGTGGTTGCTTACTCGATCGTGTGTGCAATTGTTTACGACATTTATCTTTTCTGTTTAGTGAATTTTTCTGATTGAAGTTTTTCACTTCAGATGCATTGGCTGACAATTAGTTAAGCAAGGATTTACCATTTACATTGTGAGATAAAAGAAAACAGTAATATTATAGTGATCGCTACTTATATGAAATTATGAAGCATTATGCAAGGGAAAACAAAAATACAGTAAAAACTTATCCTTGGTCTTTGGTTGTTTACGAGGCAATAAAAACTACTTATTTATGTTAGAATAGAAAATAAGTATCCTTATTAAGTTGTATTTGAAATGCAGTTTGGTTAGACTTCGTACACATTGATTCAAGTACTTATACCACATAATATTACCAACTAGGCACAAATTGTAAGAAAAACACTTCTTTGTTCACTCTGCAATTAACATGTAGTAGTAAAGGATGTGTGTATTGTGTATGTATTTCTAGATGCATGCATGCCATGCACTTACCTTTTGAGTGTCAGGAACGCTAAATCATTTATGATATGATAAGACAACTCTGTAATTATTTGCTAACTTTACTTTAAGTGGACGCGACCGAGACGACGACTAATTCGTAATTTATACACATAGGCAATGATCAAAACAATTATGGCAATAAGTTACATAACAGAGTAAGTTTCTCAGTCTCGCCATTTATGCTAATTTTTTGTTAGAACAAGTACAAGTACAAGTTTTCGAGAGTGAGACCCGATCCCGATTCTAATTACTAGTGACTCAAAAGTTCATAGCTGTTTGGCTACAATCTGGAAATTCTGCTTACTGCTTTAATTGACTGATATGCATTTCACTGAGACAGAGTTCCTTCATATATGTAGATATGGAATGCTTACGTACAATAACGTATTTAAGGGGCACGGGGGCAAGCGCCCCCTAAATCTCAGAAGAACAATATTTTCATTGAATCCAAAGCATTAAAACTGTAAAAAACTTTGCGCTACACGCAAACCACTTATTTATATTGTATTTAATAGTGTGTACCCCTGGACCGTATTTCTGGATGCGTTCTTGTTTAAGCACTTTACTAACCGCTTGAATTTACTTGAATAATTAGTAGTATATTTGCCACAGAAATGTATAGAAAATTTAGTTTAAATATGAATTGGTATCTGTGGTTTTACGCTAATTAATAATCATGGGAAACTAAGAAACTTTATGCAGCTATTGTATATAAGGCCATTTACCATTCAACTAATATATATTAGTCCATGCATCTAAAATATGCAGAGAAAAGGTCACACAAATGTTATCTTGCATTCCTGATGTGCATAAAAATTGTAAACCACATATTTGCTTAATTATATAAATATAAATATTATTATTAAGTGCAAATTACAAGCACTGGGAATAGTTCAGTGGATGTTCATACATATACGAATAAATAGTACCTCAGTACGCCAATGGTTTTTTCAATATTATATCAAGGACGCATTAAAGATGTGTTGGTACAGAGTAGCTCTTAACCATTTCCACCTTCTAAATATCATGCTTGTAAAGCTGGCAAAATACAAAATTATCTGAAAAGGACATTGTAATGTAGTTCAGAGGCTCATCAGATTGTGATGCCATTTAGAACGTTGCAAATCAAGTCGAAAGCAATTTTTTATTTTCGAAAACAAAAAAAATCCCGTAAGAAACCCAAGTATTTTCAATAAATATCTCTTCGATTTAAGCTTTTTTCCCTTTGAAACCACTGTTTTTAAAATTTCCGTAAAAACCGCTTCGCTTGTCGGTTAGTAGGAAGAAACTAAGGAATTGAAATCTAGCATGTCAATGTAATGGCCATTTACGTTTCCTAAGAAGTTCAAAATTGACATTAAGAAATACTTAAAATTTGCCTAGTTAACCTTTTTCGTAGTACGATACTAAAATAATGTGAATACGTATCGTATTCAAATATTAGATAGAAGTTTGAACCAAATTATGCCGTGATTAAATAATATTCACTTGAATTTCAAATGGGTCTTTGCAATATCCCATCCTGTGTACGATATAGATATGAGTGAATCTGAAAATCATATCACCGATATGATACAAATGATAGGACACATGCGTCAGCCATGCGTTTAACTGATTTTGCCTGACTTGATGCTACAATTAGTCTGCTGTTATGCCTGGTGGCAAATAATACATCCCACTGAGAAGTGCTTAAGGTATTGAAATAGGAAACCCAGCGGAATCATTAAGTACATACAGGGAAGTTTAGATATTCATTCACAGAACAATCATCAGAAATGGGTTTGCAATAATAACTAAATAGATGTACGTGCAAACCTAACATGGGATTAATCCCGCCTAGGCAATATAATTTAAAAGCAATATTTTCGTGGAAAACAGGCATGGAGAGCACTCTACCATAAAGAGCCTTCTCTTCTCGATTTATGCAACAATATTTACAAGCTTCTGCTGTGAGGAATAATTACGTATATAAATCCTTTACAGAAGAAGGAATATGAAACTGATGTGACGGGAAACCCCAGCAATTTGGTTATGAGTGCCGTTTCGATCCTCGGCTAGGTCCACAGCTAGAACTACGACTGAATTTCAGTTCCAAGTGAATTTATTTAAAGTATTGTCTACCTTTCGAACATATTTTGAAATCTGCTTTCGAAACCTAAAACTATTTATGGCGAAAAATTTCCCTTGCTTGACAGACTTCAATAAAGTTTTTGGTTATATTTATATTATATTTATATATTTATTTTTACTATTTACCGTATCCATTATTTATCTTCAGCACAAACGTTTCCTTACTTAAAAAAATTTCATGAGTTCACACATTTACAATGACAACTTTGACACACGGTTAAGAGGGCTAAGAGTTCATATAATTTGCGGGACACCATTGCTAATTATTGCATAACCAATTTTGCTGTACTTACTTGACATAATGAAATATGCTTATAAATATGGCCGATGTAGTATTATTCTGCTGTGTCTGCTATGCATTCAAGAATATAATTAATTGTACTATTTTAAATTATTGTTGGTTATTTAAAAACCTCAGACAAATCCCATTAAGCCTACCTTTAATTTTAAGCCGTGATAATAACAAAGCTCCTTCAAGGACAGCCTTACCAAAAATAAATTTCTTTACTAAATTCTTTAATTACCATATAGGCAATAGGAATTTTTAATTAAAGTATAATACCGAACAATTAGTGGAGCAAATCAAGATTTGCACTTTGGACTGGCTTGCAAGAATTGCTGATAAAATGCGGATGCCATAAGCCACCACAATTTTTTTCTCCAAGAATGGTATTATTTCACCCTAGATTTGTAGTTATTTCATTTAAGGTAGCTAAATTTGAAAAGCAGAGTTTCAGCTAGAAAAGAGCTAACAAAAGAAAAGTGAATGAGTAAAGTAGGCCTAAGATTATCCGTATAATAAACCGAGGAACTTTGAATAACATAAATTTGTGCTAATGCTATCATTCATAGAGTAATTGGCAAATTACTAAACTTTGCTCATTCAGTTCCCTTTTTAATAACTGTAGTAACAATAACATGGTTCTGTCTTTATGTTCTTTTATGCGAACGCCGTTTCAGATATTTCCATTCACCTACTCACCAACTCACCCACTTGCAAGCAATGCCACTCCTGAACTAATCTTTGCTAAACTTCAGTCCAACTATGCTCACGATCGTAATAATATCGTCAAGTGATTTTAATATTTTCTTCCCTTTTGCAGCTACAGTCCTTACCCTACTAACATATCTATAAATAGAACTGACAACATCAAAAGAAGTAAGGAAGCGTTTCATGAAAAAAAGACAAGGAAAACTCAATCCTTTGACTGCAGTCCGCACTGTGCAAACAGACTTATCTTTCATGGTCATCTTCTGTATAATATTCAATTACTTATCACAAAATGCACTGCTTTCGACCCATCTATTCCTTTAGTGGAATCCGACTCTACCTACACATGTCTTTCATCTTAGTAGAGATAATGTGGCAAGGATGAAAGAAATTACTCTATGAAGTTCTAAAAAGCATTTATGATCAATAAATGCAATACTTTATTACGTCGGTATTAAATATTTAAAGAGGTTATTAAATTGTGTTTAGATATGATACATCTGATAAACTAAGCACGGCTGTATCCATTTTACCGTAATAATTAAATTTATGCTAATTTGGCATATTGCATTGGCTTCACAAGATATATTCATAGGAGCATACCTTTATAAACAGATAGCTGGCATCCTTTGCTGCATAATAAAAATCCGGCACAAATTAATAAAAAGACATACATGAGGACACACTTGTGTTTTTACTGCAACAGATGAAATATAATAAGCAGGCGGACACATAAAATTAGGGGCCTTACTCTACAAGAGAAGTATGTGGCCATCTATTATATTAACCCCGATTATTACTAACAATTAGCATATTGCATGCAGTAAACTCATGTAAAGTAGATTTAAGATGCAAACAGTGATTTAATGCAATGAGGCTTGTTATGTTGTTCACTTTTTTATCCGAGGAATTGAATAGGTGTGTTGCTATAATATAAGGAAACACAAGTGTAGTTTTACGATGCTCTGTTTTGCATGCAGATACTAAAGCAAGACAAAGTCAGCAACAGCATGCACTGGAGATAACCTTATAACAAGATAGACATGTGTAAGCACACGAAAAAATCACATCTGTCTTGTAGTCATGTCATAAGTCATTAAGCCACTTATATTCCAATATATTACAGCACTGATTAACCCATTTTGATAACGAAAAGAAGAAAACACACTATTAAATTATTTTACAAGTGCATACAGGCTGTTCTTCTGAAACATTTCGTGATCCATGTTATATATGTAGGTGTGCATTTATTTGCGATAATGTGGGTGTTACGAATACTAAAACCAGGGTTCAAAAGTTCAGGATTAGACTACAAAGTATGTAGAACTACTGAGCAACACAATTTATGAAATAGTTACCTGTGTATAATTTATGACGTACTGAATTTCATGTATTCATGATTACTTTGAAAACCAATAAATGGTTCCTGGATTAGCAGGTTGAATTACCTCATTCATTTACATAAACTAAATAACCAGTCAACTTAAAGCATAACTTACAGTCCCCTGTTTTATTGTATATTGCTTATGTCGACTAAGTATTCTTCTAGCTGCTTTTAAGCTACTCTCTCTAACTTGCGAAGTAAATTGCTGACAAAGTAAACACTTTATGAAATCATCATTCTAAACAGCAGATTATTATTACTTCGATTGTTAGCCTGCTCACAAAAATAAATTACAAGATGAATAATAAATTTCATACATTTGCAGCTATAAGTTTACCTTTTCCCTCCCCACTCAGCTGTAATTGCGTTCTGCGAATAAATTCTTCTCCGTATTCTTGCAACTAATGTCCAGGTTTATTCCAGTTAAATAGCAAACTAAACGTGAATAACATGTAATAAAAGTAATTAGCTTTGCTTAACCAAGCAGAGAAAATTAAACTTTGGTCTTATGATGCAGTGAAGAGTGTTACCTTGCAGAGCAGTAGTCGGTAGTGTTTTACGGAGAGGAACGGAGAGTTAGGAGAAGCAGGCAGGGGGAGCAGGAGAGGGTTTCTGCTCACTCGCTTGTGTCTATCGCTCCAAAACCGGGAGTTAGCTTTCCCCAACTTTGTTCACAACTTAGCAGATCCGCCTCCTTGATTTTCTACATGCCTAGCTCAGGCACTTCCGGAAAATTACGATGTAAATTCTTTAACGGTTTCCCATATCTTCCCATCACTGAACTGTATCAAATTATATCTTTAAAATGCCTTTCAAATAGCTTGAAGTATAAAATGACAAATCTACCATCTTTGAAATTACTCGAATTTAGTTTTGAGTAATACTGTATTTTCACAAATCTGCCTCAATGGATCTGGGAAGAATTTTATTCCGAAATGTTTCATTAATTACAATACAGACACTACAAATCAATGGATATCAGTTTGCAAGGATGCATCCAGTTAACCAATCAAGTGGCAATCATTAAGTATCTTTCAAAAATCGGAGTTAAGAATCATCTAAGAAAGTTTTCTCCATAAATGATAAACACTAATTTAATAATTATTGTTATTCCCAATTTTAGATTATTCCCCGAACTTGATGTTTGTTATATTTGACTGATTTTGCACACTTTAGATACCCTGTGTCCTAAAACACCATTGTGTCACATTTCAACTGAAATGGAGAATGACGGGACCTTTAAAAATGAAATGTAATTTGAGCATTTAGAGAAAATGATATTGTATAGTAGCATACTGGAGTAGAATAGGTTACTATATAAATTACTTTTCATCTTTATTGTAGTTGTGCTAGGAAATTCTTTTCGTGAAGGCTGGAATTGTAGTATGGGTATGTTTGCCTGAATGTGAAGATATAAGCCCACATTGAGTTAAATATTTTGAGGGAAGTAGTTCTGAGGTGGGATCGTATGTAGCGATTTGGGAGCAGAGTTTTATAAATGTCACGGGTAGGAGAATGTATCAATAATACACTTAGCGACTTAGGTATACATAAAATATGTGCTGGCTGCGTAGCTACACTTAGATTGAAAAATCGGTGATGGTGGTGTCGTGTAGTACAGTAAAAGTGTGTTGGTGGAAAGTAAATGAGGTCAGATCAGTGTAGAACCATGTCATGTCTCATTGTGGATATATGGAAGAGGTCCAGGCAGACCAGTTGGGTCAGCAAGTGTATCGGTCCAGGCAGACCATTTAGTTCATCCAGTGGTGTTCACAGGATTGTGCAGTCGAGAGTGAGTCCATGCAGTTCTTTTCCGATTCCTCCCATGTTTTCTGTAGTGTGTTGTATTGTATGCATTGTATTCGATTTTATCTGCAAAACTAAAAAGAGTCAAGTAAATTAATGTTTCTTTTGGTTTTTGGTCTCAGAGGATCTGTCCGTGTGGTACATATACTTGTTTTGTTGCGTTTACTTGGAACGGACTCGAATTCAGGCCACACTGTGAATGTAAAATGTGGAATCTGTGGAACGAGTTTTCTCAACGCAGGCAATCTTCTGAATTCACAGTGAGGATAGACATCGGGTCATAATATGTATCACATTCCCTATAGGTACCACTTAGGTCGTTCGCTAATGCTCTGCATTTCTAACACCCTATAGTTTCCACCGCCTACGTATCTACTAATAATATCTCAATGCTAATACCTATCTGAGAGTAGCATCTACGTTTACGGACTCAAGTCCACTCCGTAGTCATGGTCATGCATTGCGTGTTGCACTGCAGCACTAGGAGATCTATTCCGCGGAGGGGATAGAGAGCACAGATATAGCCGAGCGTCCCTGCGTTCTGCCAACAACAAACAAATAGCCAGCTTGGCTCCCTCCGCGGTTTTCTTCTGCATCTACCAACTAGGACAACACTTATAGACATGTTGGTATGTTCTGTTTTCTCTCCGATTCGGTTTGTTGTAGGAGGGAGCGGACTCACTTTCTGATTCCTTGTGCCTTCGCTCTATAGCTGTCCCTTATACTTTATTACTTATACGTAAATAATTAAAGCAACAATATAATGCTCAGTACTCATGTTGTGTAGGAAATATCTTCACGTATTTGTGAACATGGTCCCTTGGTTTACTCTTTTGCTTTTACTACTTCCCTCAGTTCAAGAATTTCCAGCGATTTATCTATTTCAGGTCAGACGTACAGAATAAACAAAATTATGGAATGCTTAACATGAAGCAGGCTACTTAGAAACGGTATAATCCATATAGGGCCAGAAAATAGTTATTTAATATGACAAGAAATGCACAGAGTGGTTAATATTCCTAATAGAAACCGCAAGGATAAAAACGTAAGGACAAAAAGACGGAATTGCATGTTTTGAGAAGGACCGGCCGACCCACCGAGGAGAGAGTCGAGCGTATAATACTCCTATTACGGAACGTAGAAAGACTCTTCGTCTCCAACTCAACTCTTCATTTCATTTGAGCTCTCAGTCGGAGTTGAGCTTCCACTTCTGCCACATCCATTCCAGTTTTCCTTCCAGCATAGCCTCACTGAGTCTTGCTTGGTTCGGTCTACTCGTTTCACCAGCAAGCGCTGCTCCTGCCTGTCTCAACTTACACAAATATCCGATACAGTTGAAAGTTCTCCATCACACACAGTTTCTGCTGAACTGACTTCGCTTACAGTCAGTTTATGCAATCGGAACTGTTTGTTTCTAAACAACAGCACTGTACGTTCTTTTGGATTACAGGGTTTGGCCAAATTCTACGCCAAAAGATTATTGGCGAGAGAAAAAAGAAAAAGTTGAGTTAATAGCAAATGCATCAAAAGTGAAATTGTGGGAAATTAAAATTATTCAAAAAAGTTACCGCTTTCTCCGGTAATTACCTCCAGTGTTAATATTTGTACAACATTCGTTTCGAAATTGCAAGTGCTGCGGACTAATCTGCGTTCAGATTGGCAATTTGTACCGAGCACTCATTTCATTGCGTATAAAAGTCAATCAACCACGGAGGAAATGGTGACTGCCTAGTTTGTATTGAATTCTAGTTGGACGTGTTTGCAAAAAAGACACAGGATATACGTAGAGTGCATCTGCTGTTTTTGTAAAATAACTGTTACTCCTGAGAAAGAATATATTTGGGAGAATCCGGCGGGGAATTCTGAGAATTCGTAGGAAAGCGGTGTAAAATGTGAATTGGGAATGTGCTTCGGAACGTACGCAGTACCCAGAAAAGAATTCTTCTCAGAATAACGATAAGGCAAGTTACTTATGCTTTGAAAGCGAATTTCCTACACACAGTGTATTACTAACAATGCATCACTGCAATAACAGCTTCCATGTTTCTGTTTAAATCCATATTGAGATTTATTATAAGGTAAACTAGTACAAAGTTAACAATATAAATCCACTCCTTAGTTTCCACCCAATGCAATGCTACAGAGATAGACACAAGCAATTTTCCTTGGTCCATTCATCCAGTCAAGTCGAGTCAATTAGATTTTACACGTAGTGTGTCGCCTGTCTCATTGTCATGTTAGTCTGTCTTGTTCTTTCTTCTGTACTTCTCTTCTTTTCTCCAATTTCCAACACTCGCCTATTCCACTCTGCTGCAAAACCAACTTTCGTTTACCTTTCCCAGTCACTCTACAAATCCAAGGCTAAGACTGCACCATTTCTCCACAGCCTACTAAATGATATCATCTCGCTACTACAACTACAACTACAAATATACGTTTCCCTTTGATTACCTACCTCTTCTCTTTGTCATGCAATTTCCCTACACTTTTTCCCATCCTCCAGCTCTTTCATCCTCCCATTTCTACAATTTCACCAGTCGAGAAGATGTACCTACACACTACACATTAGCAGATAAAGGATAAAACCCTTTTCAACTCTTTCCAATTTATTCTTCGGCCAGAACCTTTCTCCGCCGTACTTCCATTTTCTCCCTGCTAACGGGAAACCTTAATTATTTACCCTGTTTACAGTGTATTTACGATTTATTTAGTACTTGTTAGTCTCTGTCTGATGTGGTAGTCAAATGAGCACTATTTAGATATTAACTGCTTCCATAGCAGCAATAAACCAAGCCTTAAAATACGAATGGTAAGTGTCGATCTGCATTGTCTGTAGGCAAATATTTTGATATTGGACTGAATAGTTCTCTGTTTTCTGTCTTGCTACTAATAACAGATGAATTCTCACCACACATACCTCATAGGCAGTAGAAATACGAGCAGAGTCAAACCACATCAAATAGTAAGTAAATATTGCCCCAAACAAAGAACAGGAAGCAGTCGATCGATTTACTGACAAAATGACAATAAGATTTAGAAAAACGAATAAAAGTTTGCAATTCAACACGGAAAGGCAATTCTCTAAGAAAATTACTGACTTAAATAAATGTCATTTCTTTGTTGTATAGTAGATCTTGAAATAACAATTTCAATTCCAGTGTTAGTCTGTTACAATAAAATGGTGTACATTGCAAACTCCAATGCAGTCATCTGAATATAGCAGGCAGGAGTAGAAACATAAGTTCGCAAAGTGTATTTCCCAAATTAAATAGGAGAATCTAGAAAATATTTTATTGCCCTCAGCCTCTTTTTGGAATGAAAAAACATGGTACAGTACCTACCTCAACAGACATGCCTCTTTGCAGCAGTATTTAGGCTGGGCGTGCAGGCATATATAATTTTTGCATTTTCTCAGTGGAGAAGTAGTTTATTTTGAAAGTAGTTTGTTTGGTTTGATATTAGAAGGAATGGGCTGTTTCTTTATACACCATAATGTAATAAGAGTAGGACATGGACATTGTATTCCCCGATGCAGATGCAGGACTGGAAAGTACTCTGAAGTAAGAGTAAGTACTAACTCCGTGGGAATTCGCACAATATGATAATGGCGGAGTGCAAGTACGGAGTGTACGCAAGGAGAGTCAGTGAGATTAGGATATCAAACTGAATAGTGCCATATCTATGACGGTGGATTACAATGTATGGAGTGGCAGGAGTTCCGTTCAGGTATCTGTAATATTCTATTATGCCGACTGAGGCCTGGTTGTGTGGCGAGAGGCGTAGGGACGAGTTGGGCCGGGTTGGGTTGTTGCCCGATGCCCCAATCTGTGTTCGGCTGCTGAAAAGTTCAATTTTCACGGAGAAATAAACTTTTACGGATTTAGACTTTGACTGGTTGGGTTGTTACTGGAGTGAAGTGTATTGTTGTAGGAGTGCGGTGTTGTAAGCAAGAATTGAGATAGTTGCTGGTACGTGAGGGCGAGTGGAGAGAGCAGTGGATGGAATCGCTTGGTTTTGGCTTAACAACAGTTATTTATTATTAGCTGTAAATACTCCGGTCTTAGCCATCAACTTATATCATAAATCGCTTCGGTTGCAGCCTCCAGCTTTAACTTACTGTTACGGTTCTTCCAGTCAGCCAACCAACTACAACTCTCTACATTATTATGTTACTCCTAAAATACTCCGATATGTAGCGTAGGTATGTTGTGAAACGAGGTATTCCATTATATCATGAATACATGAAAACTTGAGAATTTACTCTTCTCACTCGCATTGTTACTACGGATGAAGCTGACTGTCAGCCACAGAAACTTTCAAAGTTCTTCACTACTCACTCACTCACTCACGAAACAAAATGGATATCACAAAATTTCAATCACTTTCCTTTAAACTCTCACTAATCCTTGATCTCAATATTGAAAAGATATTCTACCTTCTCACTTAAATACCATATTCAAATAAAACAAAACTAGGCACCCCAATAAATACCTATACGCCCGAGCTCTTGATAAAAACCTACGTAAGCCTCACACCGGAGCAAAGCTTCATTATTCCGTCTGGTGGAGGCACTCCTCTAATAATCTCTAGTTTCGCTGTGGAATTATTTCCTAGAAGCAGCGTATTACACAATAGTGAATACACTGATGTGGTTTACTTAATTGGTACAGGTTCACGGAATAATTATTTCAAAACAATGGATGCAAACATTCTTTGAAAGAACATTTAACTAAACAAGTATAATCTGCTCAGCATTCTGCTCCTCATCTTTCTACGTCTATTATTTATTATCCATGGGTAGGTAGACAGGGGTACATAAATACATTTTATGTAAGCATGTATGAAGCCATGTGGTTTACTATGATGTGGACCAAAGTTATTTATTCCTTGTTAATTTACAACAAACCAGTATTCTATTAGTACATAATATAGTTAATTAAAGCTACGTCTATTATACCATTTACATCAATATTTGATACTCCTCCGTGTCTCAGCATTTCGTAGGCACTGCGTGGAATCACAGAACATCGTCCGGAGGCACTGTTAAATTAATATCATCTACATGGTAGGTATATATGCCATGCCTACTTGTGTGTGTAGCTTTACATGTGCACAATAGCTCCTACAATTCACTGTCATATACATAGTGGCAACTCTGAATTATACTTTACAACTGCTCCAGGTAGCAGGCTATTGCAATGCAAATTATATTTTCTCTAAGAGTCATCTGAAAAACATGAAATTCATATCCTGTTGCTCTCTCCGATTCGAGTGCCAGTTGTAACACTAACTCCGTTTTAACTAAGGCTCAAAGGTACTCTATATCCATTCGTCTCTCAGCCAGGAAGGGTATCCTCAGATCCTTGCAGAGATACGTACGTGGAGGGTATAGATGGGCGAAAGTGTTGTAGAGGGACATAGTGGAGAGATGTGGGTAAGTGTAGGAGACGTGAGCTGAAGGCAAAGCAAGGCGAAAGAAGTCAAGGAAAAACTAGTGAGTCAAGTGAAGTTGACGACGTCTCAACTCATGAAGGTAGAACTAACGTAAAGTAAATAACAAGGAAAAGAAGAATAAGAGAGAAAGTCACTTCACTACTAAAGAAACGGCAGGGAGGAAAGACAAATTTTACTTATCAAAAACTATTTCCCATTGCTGCATTGTGGATATTTTGAAATTCTTAGTCATGCGGAGGCAGAAGAGTTGAGAGCTCAAAGGAATCTCTCTAGTGTTGCTCCAGAAAAGCCTAACTCCGGTGAGGAGCACACACCGTGGCCTAATATAACATTACACTATCTTTCCTCCGTAAAAACTGTAGCAGGACTTAATAGTAATGTGAGTAGGCCCATACTAAACTAGACTCCACTTTCTTTCACAAAGAAAGTTGTATCTCTATATCAATATCTCTGTTTCTCTCCAACTAAAATGATACAAAGAACTCAAAGTCAAGTTTGTAGGGCTATAAACCATTTCTAGCGTTATCTTCACTCATCTTCAGTTGGATAGACAATTCACTTTGCCAGTGTACCTACCTCTTAACCTAATGTTATCTGCCCCGGAATAAATGGGTTCTGCAGCCTATAACGACCTATGTGCATACTCAGCGAACCATAACCATAATATATAATTTGTCCTTGCTAATCATATTTGGTGTCTGCCTCCTCCATACATCAATACCCATACGCAGTCCCTTATCACTGACTTGGAGTGTATCGTAACTAATGGAGAAATGGATTCATTAAGGCTGCATAAGATGAACTAGTTGGTAGCCCAGACGAATTCGTGAACTCCTGAGCTGCAATGCAATCCGCAAACAGAGAGACACTGTGTAAGCACGTAAATAGGTACAGGGTGGGTGGACCTCTCAATCGGTGTTTCGATGGAGCGAGGGAGGAAAGATGAAGCGACAGAATTGTTCCATTGCATTATAGTATGATGTGTCCGCATAAGCCTGGGTTGAAATGGTGGAATTTCGACTGGAAGAGATATAATTGCATACATTACTATCAAAGCGTGGATAGAATTCGGAGAATCCGATGTAGTGGAGCGTGAGGGAGGCAAACCAAACCGAGGAAGCAAAGCCTGTCTGTTCGACGATATGTAATAATATGTATGTAGCTAACTATAAGTCAAGTCAAGTGTCGTTATGCTTTAATGTGAACAGAGTTTAGATAAGAGGTGACTTGAATTTCACCAAGAACATCTCAAAGCACAATTTATACGAAGGGAAATGAATTTCCCTTCGATTCGACGTGTATTCGCGTCTCCAGCCAGCCCAGGCCTATTTACTTGCTACGGTAAACTCTTGTATTTATTATGATTCGGATTCGTTTGCTTTGCCTTCCCTTCCTTCGCTCTCTAAGCATTCATTTTTCGGCAAAGTGGCTACAGTTTCCTTTGAGCTCAAGAAATTCAGCCCAAGAGACTTGTTGTATTTGTAAATAAGGCTCAATTTCTCAGTTCTCTTCTGTACAATCCCAAAAAAATTTCCCCACTCACACACATAGCTAAGTAGTTAGGAAATGCATGCATGTATACCATCTCAGGAATATCACTTCCCTCCTCTGATATTGTCATATAGCCTTCCCTTCCTCCACGGCATATCCAGCAGCAGGGATGATGAACTAGTGCTTAAGCTATTTGTACTATTAGCACCTAAAGGAAGAAAAGTAAGAAAAGCATGTTCAGTGTTGCCCCGCAAGAATTGCATACCGCTGACGGAATTACATGTGCATGTCGTCTTTATATATTGCTGTTTATATCAACGGTGCTAAATACAGAAAACTTTTATGTGTACGTAAATACTAAACCATCTCCTAATACAAACCCACATTACCCTGACACAACATAACACCCACTACTCCTGCCACAGCTAAACTGTGTACTACATCTATTCATGTATGTTTGTGTATGGCTTTACCCAAAAAAAGGTATTGCTACGTACAGGAAGGAAAAGTCCTCTTTTTTATCTTTCTGTAATTTCCGTATGTAGAGAGGCTTAAAGAAACCGCATTCTTGTAGGATATATTCTTAACTGTGTAATAACAGTAGCAGTCTAGGTATGACTATCGAGCTACCCTGTGCACGAAGGAGTTAAGTAGTGCAACATAATATGCATGTGATGTGACTAGGTAGGCTGCAGTTCACTTGGTATTCTTCTCCTTAACTTTAGTTTGGCTGGGAGTTGGAGCTCAAGTGTAAATTTTGCAGATGATTTAGTTTCACTTGGTGTATAATTGAATGTCAAACGGGTAGGGTTCTCTTTGAACAGACTTGCATTGCACTCACACCACTCGCACCTCATAATTTTTCTTATACTCGAGATCGAGACCAACCCAAATATTTGTCAAGTTTATTTCATCATGTCTTGTAGGCTGATAATTTACTCCCCTTTTCACACAAATGGAAATGTTTGTTAGTTCTTTGGGCGTCAGTTCATTACACACGTATATTTCAATATTTTCATTTTCTTTCCCTTCCTGCTTAACAATGATATTCTCAGAACGGAGACATTTCCTTCATTGTCTTCACAATTCTCCAACAGAAAGGATATTTATTGTATTTTGCATTCAAATATTTAGTACAATGCCTTTCTGTTTTCAGTCTTACATCTTTCAGGATGACAATAACAATTGTTTTCACAATGCACAATGGTTTATAAACACCGTAGACCGAAATAGGTTAAGAAATTGTGAACATTGATGTAAAAGACTAGAAGTTGTTTTCTTGCTAGTATAACTGTATTATACAAATTTAACAATGATGAAAAGCAATGGATGCCGTTAAATGGAGATAAACTATTTATGTTGATGCTACATTCCACTTTTTCTATGCTTGAAATATATTCCATTCAGCATCACTTTTGATTAGTAATTATTTTGTAATATTAGTAATGCCGAAGTAAGCATTAAAATCATCAATTTTCTATTTAAGGATTAGCATCCTTCGTGGTAAATTAAGAAAATTTTACTGATAACTTTTAAAATCTGGTTTAAAGTCATCAGTCTCGCAAATTAACTTTCATAGGTACTAGCAAAAGGAAAGTATAAGTTTGGCGAGTAAGTAGTTCGCGTTTCAAAGTTAAAGTTTTTGTTTCTTGCTGACTTTCTCTAGTATCCAACCGATTGCAAATTTTTCTTTATATTTTCCAAGTAATCCTAAAAAAGTAATACTTATTTTAGTTTACGTGTGTTATAAACTCTAGGGAGAATTCTTAAACAGTGAGTCAAGTAAAACCAACATTTGCATCTAAAAATGGGTTTCTCTTTCTATTGATCTGTACTTCCACGCAACTTCCTACTCGAGTTGCTGAGACAGGAAGTTGAGATGGATTTACAATTTGTTTACTAAAAAAGGAAGCATGATGTTTACGCTTACTTCCTTTAACTCTTGAAGACTGCATGCCTGGTATTGTAGAACTAGCATTAAATTACATATCGAAATAGGCCCAACTGCAAACTTCCTTCTAGGTTTACTTTATTCGGTATACTGCTGTGAATATAATCTTGCTGAATACAAAAAAGTTTTAATGATACTGAGATTTTTTATTAGATTTCCATGGTTTTGTAATGGTATTTCACCTTTTAGAAATGGGACACCATTATAATTCTAAAAGATTATTCCCTTTATAAGTAGAAAAAGTTTGGAGATGCAAAACATGTACAAACTATTAAATAACTAGAGTATTTTGCGTACTAGAAAGTTTTTGTACATACGGAACCATTTCATTGGCGAACACAGTAACCGTACATGTTTAATTTTTAAGTTTACTGATTGCTCTTGTGTGTTTGGAAATGTAAACAAAATCCAAAAATGAGCCTCCGTGATCATGTGTCTGCTGCCTCCGTGAGAGTACACGGACGATAAGTGGAAATTCATGTAGCCATAATAGAATGTGTATCAAATCTGCTTTACTTTACTTATGTAGGTATTTTACCCTTGCAAAGAAAGTTAGCGGGCTGCAACTCCATTTCCAAAACAAACGGATATTTCATACGCACACATGATACATTATGCATGCCCTGGCTTTGAATTGAGTCGAAAGTGTGTACTCAAGTAAAATGTTTAGTTGAACCAAACTTGTTTATCGTGAAGAAATTATGTTATGATAAACAGTTGTAATGTAATGTTCAATGTAGTCTATACAATTTTAGTGTGCAATGTTAGTAAGACAGCAGAAGTGAATTAGATGAGTTTTTCTTCTAACTTGATTTCCTCTCCTTGCTAGTTTAGTTTGCCCAAAGTTACTTTTGCTTGTAGGACAAACCTATTACCCACCCAAAACAAGTTAGCAAAAGAAATATCATGCTTCCCTTTAAGTATGTTCCTCTCTGTGTAGCTAGTTCCACACATCGGTGACTATAGCCAGAGAGCAACCTATATTTCTCTTCCCATATAAACCAAATACCGACATACTAGCACTTATTTCAAACTTTGTTTTAAACAAGACAATTTCCATTAGTTTAGTTGATAACTCTGCAGCATTAGCATTGAGTTACATAACTTTACTCTAGTTTCCAGTCATTTTCAAATCACAAGCTTTCCTTTCTTGTTTCCCAACCAAAACAAGATGTTACTCCACAAAATACTGTATTCTCCAGAAATATATCCCCTAACCATACTTACTATTGAAATTGATATGAGTCGTAGTCAGTTCGAACTACTCTATTGTTATTCAGACCCCTATATACAAAGTATGTCGAAAGATAATAGCAATTTTTCATCTAATGCTGCACAAAAGTTCATTCTCTCTCTACGCCATATGCACTCCATAAAACATTTACTCTAAGAATTCTAAATCAACTCTAGCAAGTTATCTGACAAGGCCTAATAATCACTAGTGCACATTTTAAAACATTCATCAAAAGTAAGGCAAGCCAAAACTCCAAGGATTACTTAATGTTTTTATATGTATTAAATAGTATTACAAGCGGTAAATGCCTTTTAACTCTTAATTCATATTCTTTGAGCATTATCAAGAGAATGCGATGCAATACAACTGTGCTTTATAAAATTGTATGGAAAGAAATGCAAAACATGGACATGGAGAGCAAAGGCTCGTGTCAATGAAATGAAATGCAAATAGGAATATCTCTTGTGTTTTGACATTATTGATTAGGTAATTTTAATTAAAAGGCATTGGCGACCGACTAAGAACATTAAAGTTAGTGTTTATGCTCAACAGGATTAATGCCTTCTTATTCTGGTGATTGAGCAATCAGGACTGCAAGCGGAACAATGTACTTGTGATATAAAAAACCTGAGCGTATGAACTAGATAAATATTTAAGTAAGCCTTTGTAAAATGTGGGTTGATAAATACATAATGTAAATAGGAGTAGTAAAAGAGCAAGAGGTGGCCAGCGAAAGCACAGCAACGTGCTTATTCATAATCATAAAGAGAGTAACCGTGGAGAGAGTAATTTAATGCAAGAGATTTTATTCTGTGGTTTGTCTGACTGACTTAACCATTAGTTGGTTTGGTATTTGTCGTGCTCTGTTCTGTCTGTCGCTGTGTGCATGACGTCCTTGTCCCATATTCTCCAAGTAAACCACCTTGTAAACAAATTGGAATTTCTCGTCCCTATATATGTTGTTTCCTAGAAAATAATTTTATGCAAAAGTACATCTCAAAGAGTTTTAAGTATTAATGTCCTATTGGAAACAAAACGTAATAAATTTCCTTCTTACAAAATGTATACTTACTATTGTAATTCCGTTTAAAGAACTCTCCCTCCCTTTGAATTTGCACTTCTGATACTATTATACGTGTGCAGTACACAAAATTTACAAAGCTCCGCGGTACACCAGAATTGTTTCTAATGCGTTCATGCGTATGCAATATATTTGCAGAAAAGAAGTACCCATTAATGCCTATTTATTACTTAACTAAGCAAGGACTAATACTCGTTTCTCATTCTTTCTTTAGGAGACCTGGAGGTTCATATCAATACGCAACGTGAAGCATCAAGAAGGAGACAACCCATTCGGAGTTTAGCTCGGGGATCAGTTCAATAAACTAGAAAGAGAAGAAATAGTGCTACCATCATCTCTCAGTATAAAATGCATAAAGTACAATAAAACATACTCAGTGCTCTAGCATAGTTTTGAGTCTTACTACTACAACACTACTTTAGGAGAAAATAGAACTCTTATTTATAGGGTTGAGTGTTTGTCTTGTGTATAGGGTTCTGCTGGTGTGTATGTTGTATTAGTCTATGACGTCTACCTAAGTATGTAAGTAGTTGACTGGAATTTGTTGCAGTGCTTATATTGTCTGTGCTTCTCACTAAATAATTAAAATCATTAAGGACTGCACAGAGTAAAAGTTGAGAGTAAGCCAGGACAAGGCTGACGAAGAAACTCGCAGAACCACAAACAAGAGGCCCCAATCAACTTTGTAAAACATAATTGAAAACAAGACAGTGAAAAAGTTTGCTGTGCAAGTGACGCAATTTGTGCGGAGGAGGAGACAAGACTCGAGTCTTTATCATTGCGAACTGAAAGGCAGAGAAGTGTATCTGCTCATCCATTTAAACACTCTGCCTCCATCCCATCATATGCCTCTGAATATAGGAGAAATCAGTTGCTCATAGCCGGTGTCCCCTATGACATAACTTGCTATCTCCCATTTAATTCGAATTTAAACTGAGACATTCTTATTCATCAGTGATTCTTGGTGACTGTTTGTTCACTAGGACGATCTCGTCACTAAGTGAATTGAAAAGGCGCAGAGCTGAGAACTATTCCGAAAGAATCTTATTATTTTCGGTGTGAAGGGAAAGAATTCTGCTCTCGTACGTACCTACTGCGTGTTTCTTAGCGAGACGACTTCTAATCTCACATCGCATCAGTGTGGCACAATTTATACCATTAGGAGAATACAGCGAAAGTAAGTATATTTAGTTTCTCGCAGATAATATTGCTAAGTCTTCATGCAAATAGAAAGCGTGGTGGAGAGAAATCCGACTGTTTGCGAAGAGGAGGGATTGCATTGTAGTTCTCACTTGTTATATGGAGAAACAGTGATATTGTGTACACGGAGGCAATTCTTTTCCAGTCTGGCTCTCACTGCTCCGTTTTGTCAAGGATAATGCTGAATTTGGAGTGGATTCGTTTGGCTGACGACCAGCCTAGGACTTGCACGGATACTGATAGCTTTTGGATGGAGAGCCGCCTCGCTCTGCGTTAACTCTTTCGAGTCGACTCGATTAGACTGGAGAGTCTAGTCGACTTGGCCAAAGAAAAACTTTCCATCTCTCTGCGAATTGAATTGAAATACATAGACTGAGTGGAAATAGAAAGGAAATCGAGCGAAACAACAGCAGGGGAAAGTAGGGACGCGTCTTGTTAAATTAATCGCTTTCTCCGAGAACATTTCATGAAAACATTGTTTTCTGTTCCAGTCCCATCTCAGTCCGTTCCCTGGACTTGTTTTGTCTGCCACTCTATCTTGCCTGGCAAAATAACATCTCCGACTCCACTAGGCAGTCGAATCCTATATCTCAGGAAATACCTTTGCAGACAATATGTCCGTATTTAGTATGTATTTAAAAGCACAATTGAATGATGGTAATAGTTAGTTGTAGTATTTAGTATAGGAAATGTAAGTGAGAGCCAAGATTTAGACTGTGCGCTATAGCTGGAATAGTTTTGCGGTCTCCTGTGTCCCTGAGAAGGGAAAGGAGGAGGAAGCGAGGAAGAAAAAGATGTAGGATAGGAGAAAAAGCAACAAATAACTAAATTAATGAATGAGTGAAAGCTTTTGTAACTAATCGTCCTCAGACTTTGCTGGAAACAAGAGGAAACGACTATGGAGCTCAGATCAGATCATTTTGGCGATTAGGAGAGCCATCCCAATACGAAACCGAACAACTGGAAAAGAATGGAACAGTCCCATTCTCATAAAACCTAATGATGTTTTAAAACATTGTGACTGTACTAGTGTAAGTACGGAGAAGAAGCCTCGACGACACGATTTCCCCTAAGCCTATGGAGGAGTAGTCAAGTAGCTTCATATACAATATAGTTTACACACAGAAACCATGTTCACATTACACTGCATAGATACAAGATATTGGCTCACATTAAGATAGGTGCATCTCTGCAGACCAAATATTGGAGAGATAATACATTACATTACATGGCTACCTTACGTCCTAAGCCGCCTAGACTAACGTTATCCTAACTAATGTAAGTCAGGAAAAATCCCGGTCTGTTCATAGTTAACTTACACGAATCCACGGTGGACTGCAGCGGACCGCTCCGAATCCCCGTCTCTCTCAGTTACACTTGGACGGGAATTAGAGGCATAGCCGCCAGGAGGTATAGAGGGATGTATTATTGCACTGACTTGCTCAGCTCCACATTCCACGTCCCATCAACATCATCTACTGATTCCTGTCCTCCAGTCTGCTCTGCAGCTACAAACACGTCTATCTATCGTCTATTGAGTTTCATCCTTCCGTATCTAATCTGAAAGAAGTGGGAACAGTCCCGGAGAGTGTTGCTACTATTATTGTTATTGATATTACAAGGACTATTAGTGCTCCAGACTCATTCGACAATTACCGCCTAGTGTATTAAAGCCCAGCTTTACTTTATCTCCTCCGCTCCGCTCTACCTTCCTCTGCTAATTGCCGCAAAAAATGTCTTTTTGACAATTCTGGACAGTGGCCATTAAGACATCTGTCCCACATTAAGGCATACATTCAAATACATTACTGTGCATTAGCCGACTTCCCCAGACACAACCTTCCCATTCCAGCCTCCTTCTCCTCCCTTCAATAATTGACGATTCAACTCTGCTCCGGCCTCCCCACTCCACCAAATACACACTGTCAACAAAATAACTGCCACGCAACCAATAATTGTAGCATCACATTCTATTAAATACTATTTACAGCATCCACCATCCTAGAAACACAGCTAATCCACTCCACTTCACAATTATTCTCTATTCCGCCCTCCAATAATTACTATTTTTATTCATCCTCTATGCTCTATGTGGAGAAATCCCATTCACATTCATCCTAATCTAGTTGCTGACGATACTTCTCTCTATTTTCTATCAAAGCAATATGCATTGCGTATTGTGAGCCACGTGGCAGTATATGGAGAAACAACATTCGTTCATTTCATGTCCATATGCTGCAGTTAAACATAGAAATCTCAAATATTTACCCAATTGCTAGATAGAGCGAATGCAAAACAAATGATAATTGCAACTTCAGAAGACAATAAGAATGAAATTACCATTTCTGGATTAATTAACTGTTAAACTAAGTTGGTTGTTGTTGGAAAGCCATTGCTTTCTATTAAATATTTTAAACTGGGCGTGCCTACCCGTTGTATCAATTAAGACTACTGTGCCAGTTGTGATAAACTTTATAAATGAAAGGTCAACTACGTAAACAGTGGTATCATAACATTCGTTGATTTACTATTAGTCTATCTTTATTATTATATAATAAATTATTTTATGTTGTGTAGTCACTATTTACTTTAAGATTTTAATTCTACACCTTGTATTTTTTCAGGGTTTGGTTTTCGTCTCCATCCTCCAATATCCATAGGAATCGAAGATCAAAGAGAAATACCTAACAAAAAGAACTGGTACATTCACGACGCTACTGAACTACTAAACCAATATAAACTGAATGTATTGTATGTATTTATCGTGTGTGTCGTAAGGTTATCGTTATCTGTAACTCGTTACGTAATCTTGTGGTGCATAGTGAAAAATTTTCATCCGTGGCAGTGTTGTATCTGTTTTGTTCTGCACTTAAAACTTTAGAAAAGATTTAGTGGTTAGGGTGAGAGGGGGAATAGAACAACGATTTGCTTCGTCTTGCAGTACATTTGAGATTATCTCTCTCTACAAGTTAATACCAGCGAACAAGCAAGTAAACTGAATGCATGCTGTCAAACCCAAGTTTCCAAAATAAATGACAAGACAGTTACAAGATATAACAGCGCACAGAAACATTACAACTAGAAATTATCCAGAGCATTAACTACTTTAAACTTGATAGTGCAGTGCAGTGAGAGGATTACCGCATGTAATAATATCTGTATAATCTCTTACGGAAAATACACTACAGTTGTACAAACTACAGTACACTTGTATATCGTGCAGATCAAGTAAAGGAAACAAAACTATATGGTCAACATACCCATAAATATAGAAAACTGAAACTGCGACCTTTGACCACTTCACATCAAAATTTATTCTCTTCACATTTTCATCGCGTGGAGTGATCAGACTGAACGAGACGAACAATACAAAAACATCTCTGGTGATGAGACTGAATTCATAAATCATACAGCTCACACGATTCAGCGTTTTAACTTTCTATTTCCTTAAACTACATTTTTCTGCATTTGCAGTACAGTTGGTGTAATAATTCTAACGTAAGTTATTGCTGCAGAATCATACTGTGACTATAATATTAATATTATCCAGTTCATACGAGTGCTTCTCCTGAAAGTAAACAGATAGTGAACTCATAACCAATTCAGTGAGTGATTTTTCTTGTCTGTTTAACATCTCTTGCAAAGAGTCAATTATCAATCGTACAGTTTGTCGGATATTGTGAAATACTTAGAATTAGGTGTTGATATACTGACATACTCTGTACTTGATTAAAAAGTGTCCATATGTTAACAGTGAAACAGTGTTCTTAATATACGCCAATTTTATTATAAAGTGACTGGAGTCGCATACTAGTTGGTCAGAAATATTCGCTTTTAAAGGTAAGATATTTTCTACCGTTTTAATTTTTTTTCTATATAGTCTCTACTGTACATAATATTTCGATTTTTCACTTGTTTACGCATACAAACATTCAATTCACCTCAAGAGGCTTGATAAATTTACCAGAATTTCGAATACTCAAATTTGGAATGTAGAAATCATAAGTTTAATTAATTTTCCAGATACCTCTTAGTCGAAACTATCAACAGGGAGTGATTTGCAACTATTTAGTATGCCATTGGGTAGGATATCTATCTAATTATTGAGTTTACTACTACTGTGGGAAACCTCCAACCAAACTTTGGTATCAAGTCAAAATTTGTTGTTTATAGGAGACTAAGAGAGTATAAGGCAATTTCTTGAAATATTAAACAACTTAGAACTACAAGCCATTAGTGTTGTGATATTTCCGTAGATTGAATTAATGGGGTTACTTCGGAAGCAGTTTTCTAATGTTAAATGTACACCTTAAGATTTACTCTTTATGGATAAGTGTGAGGAAAATATTTTCAGTCCTTCTCTGCGTTCACTGCTTTGTTGCTCAATGATTCGTAAATAAGGACACAGTGTTGTGGTTTGCGGTGAAATATCTGCCTGTAGTTGATGCTATCTCTGTACACTGTTCTAAGTTCTACACATGTAATGATGTAACCATGTCCGTATGAAAGTTGGAGAGAAATACACAAATCAACCAGCGGATCTGTAATCCAATGCGTACTTTGTCTACGACTAACCAGACTGCCAACCTCTCTAATACAAAACAATCCCACTTGTAAATTATAAATACGATTCACTACCACTGAATTCTCTGCTTCACTCTAGTTTACTTCTTGGCATTCTGACAAAATCCCACCGTAGCTTCCAATCTACACAATTCAGTTCTTGTTCATCTGAATTTCCTTGCTTGCACAATCCCTGCATTGTATTTATTGTATGATTGTGTAGTGCAGTAGCAATCAGTGTAGTGCAATTAAATCATGATAGTATTAGATATTCAGCTGAATCCCTTCGGAACTTTCAATTTCGTTATCCGAGAATTTTTTAAGTTCTAGATCAACAAGTCAAAATATTTGGAATTGAAAATTATGTCATTAACCTTTAAAAACACCAAGTATCTTGTATTTTGCTGGTATTAAAGGCCTTTCAAGCTGCGTTCTATTTGTGTTGCACGAATTACCACAAATTACATTATAATGATCCCCGTATGTCGTGGTCTACAATTTACAACACTATTAATATCCTGGAATACTTTATGATGTGTCTTTTTAAACGGTAATGCTAAAGAATTTAATGAGAGGTTATATTCCTACTCTCTGCACACATGTGCTTGGGATTGAAATCTCCTGATACTTTTTCCAGGTACAAACAGAAAGCGTTTATCCTTCCTAATGCCTGTGATTATTAAAATTTGGACCATAAAACTGTCTTGTCTAAATTTGCATGTAAAACCGCATTTTCCAAATTCTAAAACTTTTGAAACATTGTTTTAAACATATTTTTAAAAAAACCTCGAAAAATTCTTTGTCAAACGTAAAAGCTCTTTTTTGAGTTTCCATCCTCTAAAGAAGAAATAAAAATGGAAATGCATTTTTCCAATGTATTTATTTCTCTTATTCCGAATAATCTCATAAGTTGACCTTAATTTTTTTTATTTAAATCTGGCTTTCAGGTTTGATAAAGAAATATGACTGGATTCTAAAAATGAAAGTCTTATTACCATTACCCCATGTTAAACCGTTCTTCTAGAATCAGGAATTTCTGATCAGTGAACCCAGATTAAGCATAATAAAACTAGTTTATACTCTGCATTTCATGTATCTATGTATAATAAGGATAAGATTAAGATTCTTACTTTTCTATGGCTTAAGTAACGCACAAATAGCCCATAAAGAAGAAAAACCCTGTCTCTCTTCTGCTACGTGTACTGATACTTACTTACATAAATGAAGATTAATGGGCACTAATAGAGAGTTCAACACGTTTGTAATGTTATGTCGAATGCGTTCAGCCCGTCTTTACTTTATTTGCCATTAACTATTAAGTATACACTACCTAAACAAGAAATCATTCCAGAAAAACGGATGATTTCGCTCCCCTGCACGCAAATAAAATCCACCTAAGCATAGAATCTTACTACCGGTATGTCTAATGCGGAAAGAGATGTATTTACTAATGAGCACAATATTGAGATACATTATGAGAAGTATCAGAGAAGAATCCGACAAAAAACCCGACAACAGATGGGACTTTGATGTGTCATCTTGTCAACTTAAACAGGCACACTTTTTGAAATCCTGCCACTCGTTTCCAACTCCTCAGTAAATTAGGCAGATATGTCAGGAATTTGTGGCTCTGTATTGCCTATGCAAACTCGTACACTCCCTCCTGATCTATCTTCCCTTAGCGAGTAGTGACATTAAGCAAATGGAAATAACTAGCGATTACACTAACTACTATGCATTTATCTTGCAAGCCGTTATTGAAATTTCCAAGCTTTTGTCACTGTCAGTTGTCACCGTTCGTTAGAGAAGTCGTAATCTAAACCAACTGATGGGCCAATCGTTATCGCATCCACGTATAATGTGAGTTCTGAAAAATATCTCACAAAGACTGCAAATCAATATTTCTATTGACTAAGATATATCTAATATTGCTAAGAAAACCTAATTAAGCGAATTCATCAAATAAATTCCAAGCTAAACGCATTCTATAAAAAATTCTTTTGAATACTTAAAACAAAAGAATAAATATACTGTACGTACACCTTGGGTCACAAATGTAGTTTTTATGCATTAAAATATTAGACATCACTAGAAGTTCACTTTGATAAACTTGAATTTTGATATTCATTTTAAGGTCTGGCTGGATAATGTGAACTGAATTTGACCAATAACAGACAATAGTATATAAAAATTTAGACATTACTCTAAAGATGGCTAATGAATGAATTACCTATATAAAATGAATGAACATAAAATATTACCTTTCTGATTAGCAAGATAGGAGTGCAGAGTATACATATTATTCAGTCTACATATTTAATAGCCCAATAAATTGTAGAAGCATTTCCAGTATTCAAGGAAAATTGCCAGACGAAATAATTATGGTGAATTCTTATGTAATTTTGAGTTTGAAATAGTGAGTAATTTAATACCAGAGCCAATATGTACGAAATGCAAATTTGCAGTTGGTTAATATATCGTTCATCCATAAAAGGTAAATATACATTTGCCTTTTAGAAGCTGCATAAAGTATCTCTGATACACAAGGTCAAATAATTATACATATGGAGAGTAGCTTCATAAGCGTCCCTGACGAACACAACAAAAAGTTGGAGACACCAATTAGCTGTTAACAGGCTACCTTTTGTAGTTGACAACTGAAAATAAAAAGCATATTATTCGCTGATTGTTCCAGTACGAGAGATTCAGCTGTCTTTTAGTTTGCGATTTTATATGAGGCTTGAAATTTGAGGATATTTGTTGTTTTTATATTTTGAGTAGTGACGAGAGAGAAAGGAACGAGATCCAAGATTTGTGAGGGATATCCATAAAGGAAATGTTGTTATATGAAATCTGTCGAAATTCAGTTGACTGGTGACTTGAGACAAAACTGAGTTTCTTGTCATCGTGATAAAATCATGTTCAGTTGTCTTATCCACACCTATGTATATTAAGTATACATGGATTTGATATGACTGTGTTGTGCGGAAACTGGATCCGGAGCCCAACAAAGGAGAAGAGTGGAGATTTGGGTATTTTGTGAGGAAGAGAGAAGAGACAGAGATTTCTGAGAGTTTAGGAGAGAGTGGTTCGGTTTGGCGTGTGTCTGGTATTTGGTTTGGGAGGTACCGTTGCCATAGCTTGGTCACAATATTTGAAGTTGATGTGGTTTCCCTTATAAATATGCAGATGAGCATCGAGTCGAGAGCGAGTAAAGTCAAATGGAGTCAAGTCAATGCAATGTAGCCAAGTGGCTTTTCTCCGTCTTTCTCCACATCACACGTACACATATCTATAAACTCTCGTACATGCATTCATATTGCACGGAGCCAATGCCATATGTTCCTCTATCTCCCACCACCATCGACTCCAAACTTTCTTCGGCCGCCTATACCCCATAAGTGGGCTGCATTTGTGTCGAGTGGCTGGAACACGTTATTAAACACAAGTAAGATGGCACAAGACATGATACCCTAATAGTAGTCATGCTATGCATAGGTGCATAAACAAAGAGTAGATATACGTAATGGAGCTTATGTGCTCAATACGGATACACATAGTACACAGACACTTCAGAACCAAAAAAACTATATTAATACTTCCTATAGCTCCAGTGTTCTTGTACTCTCGTGTTATTATACTTCTGTATCTCTGTTATGACCACGTTGGGCAATCTTCTGTACCAGACACTATAGGGAGTTCTTATTGTTCCAGTTCTTTACTTAGCATGGAGAATCATACATAGTTGATATCGACACTTGACTTTCTACTTTCTCCAGTCATTCGAACGCTTTCACTTCTTCCTTGTACATAAATATGTGTAGGTAAGTGAGGCAAATGTTCTTATCCTTGTGCACTGCATTGCTTTCACTTGGCTTTCGTCCTGGGCTTTACGTAAACTTCATGTCATCCCTAGTTCTCTATAGTCACTATGCTAGTCACTCTACGTCGACGTCGTCAATGTCCAAATTACAGAGAAAACCTCAAAACTATTACCTTCACTTTAAATATTCACTGTTTTACTTATCCAATTTTGGCAAGAGACTTTATTTACTCCATCTCATTGTACTCCCTATTTGCATGTATATCGAATCTAGTCGTGGCTAAAGAAACCAATTTTTTAAATCGCCTAGCACAAACCTTCCCCAAATAAAACCTTAATGTGAGATAACCAAAACATCCTCTCCTTTACTTTACAAACATTACATTACATTACAAATTATTTTATTAGAAGTTTGCAAAATTATTCAGAGCGCCATATAAAAAAGACTCACACCACAGCACACCAGCGTAAACTCCTTAATTTTAATAAAAATAATTTTATATACATCTAAATAAGCAGAAAATTAAACCAAGAAAAATTATTAAAATTCTTTAAAATGAAGCAATATACACAAATTTTGCAGAAAATTTTGGTGACTTTTAGAATACTTTTGTTGGAAATATTGTAGTTTATTTAATTGGAAAACTTTAATAACGTATATTAAATGTGGTATTTCAAGTGCCTTTTGCAATGAGCAGACAGAAATTACATTTTAAAACTTTTTGTGTGTTGACTAACGATATTTAAATTGATTTCAGCCTGAGAGCATTCTTGCTGGTTTTGATAGCCAGATTACTTGAAATGTCTAATGGAGCACAGACGCTTAGTATGTTATGGCACAAGCATAGGAAGGTGGACTGGGAGATACTTGGGTTTCTTGACGTCAAAAGCGTTGAAAGGTGCCAATCTTGAAAACAATTAGGGCGTCCCGTCTCACTATTTGTAAATGGAATGTTGTGTGTATTTTGAGTGCATTTGTATAAATAGGGATGAAATATTTATATACTAAGTAAGTGCACATGGATCCATTTATGTCTGCCTACTCCTTTCTTTCTTTATTAAAGAGCTATTTGTATTTATGCACGTCAACTGCGAACATTAGCATTACTTTGGCGTACATAAATGCATGGGGAGACGGTTAGGCTTTTGCAGGTCCTGCTGCCTAAAAGAATAGTTTGGCAAACAAATTCGGAGCACCTGTGATACATTGCTAGTCAGAGAAAATGATGTTTTTAAGCTAATGTACACACGCACCCAGCCTGAAATGAAATGCAACACTTGGTATTGGCAATTGCTCTAATGGAAGAATTTAATGAGCTGCTAGTCGCAAAATGTAATCATCTGTGTAAGTGAAAATGATAATTTGGGTCTTTATATATTCTGTGTTCCTTTGCTTGCATGACAGGTAAAATTTAATTTCATTCTCACCTGACTAGGACAGCTAAAACGGAGACAAGGTCACAAACATTTGGTATAATGTATACTTAAAGCATCATTACTGCTGATTAGGCATTCTTTATTATAATACGTTGTAACTAAACCCATTTAATGTGGAAGTACGCAGTTCACATGCGTAATGTTGTCAATGAGGTTATCAATACATATTCCATTACCTGAGCCGGAGCTAAAAGTTTTTTTGACATTCTGTTCTGGAGTCAGAGTTCGTATCATGACAAGGCAGACCTGAACTCATTTGGCAACCCTTAATTACCCGTGCCACCATACCATGACAAACCATACTAATATAATTAAGGATGTCGTGGAAATTAATGTCGGCTAATGTGAGTCCGCAGGAACCTGAAGACAAAAGAGAAGCTCTGCCAAAGTTAAACTCATTAAGCGAACAACGACTGGTTCCCTATTTAGTGTACTTAGGTTGCAGGGAAACAACATACTATAGTGTAGAAAGAACGGCTACATTATCCAACTTTCACATCCACAACAAAATACTGGTTATTATGATTATGTCTATGGAATTCTTAACTACTCCTAGAAATAGAGCCTATCGGAGAAAGCGTAGGCTCTGCTAAGGTTTCATACTTAGTTAGACTCTGTGCTCAGATTCCTATCTCGTCCGTGGGCATAGAGCTTTACCTTGTTCCATTGTGTATATAGAAAAAGTAGGTATAGATTGGAGAACTTTGCACATATGAATTTATTACTCTTATCCCCTTCATGTGTGTATTTGTGTGACTTTCATTTTAATATTATCAACGTGTATGTATGTAGGGCATTTTTTTAAACGTATACGCCAAACAAGATTAGAATTTTGTATGGCAAAATACTGATAAAAGCTATACACAAACCTACCGGGCTGCTTTTACGTACATTCAGAGAATTGTGCAGAGTGTTTTATTATATTTATATCTGAGGAGCTTAAGGCGACATGAAAAATACTACTCTTTTATTAATATCTTTATCGCATCCGCAATTGAGACGAGAGAGATTACTGTATACACTGCAGCTGCACTACTTCCTCTAATACTCCGTTCCCCGAACTCCCGAATGTGGGAGTTAAAGGAAAACACGAGTGTACACCGATTCTGTGAAGGCAAGACAAGGCTAACATGGATATCTGATTCGATATTAAATTATGTGTATGAATAGGAGCACTAGTGATATTTGGGCAAAAGTTTTTCCCTGTTTTTATGGCAGATTTACACGGATAAACACTTAAGCTTGATCGAATTTGAGTATGGCTCCAACTAGAGTAAAAGACAAGAAGAATGAAAGTAAGTACAGTACATCTATTGCATTATGTACATTATGGAGTAGCTTTCCCGAACTCTTCGGGCTCATTCTCCAACTACATCTCGCATAGAACACCATTCCACTCTAATACTACATCATCGTTAATACACTTAGAACTATTCGAATTACTTGTATATAACAAACTGTACAAATATTTACCAACTTTTCCAATATGCTATTACTATACCCTTACTATTAGTCTACAGTAATTTCCCTCTATCCTTCTAGTTTATTCCACTAAATTTGACAAATCGATACTTGGAGACTTTTCAAAGTGTCAAAGCAAAGCTTGAAAGAAAAGTCAAATTGAAATCCAATTCACATAATGTCCAGGCTTATTAACCTTTAACTACAGCTATGCTAATGCTTCGGATGCATTTTAGATTGTGGCACACCAGTAGTTCACACGCAGTTCATTTCTAGACTAAGTAATTGTATGACAATATCAAAGAAATCAGGGAAATACATTTTACATTACTTGAAAATTAAATTTAAATTCAAATCAAAGTAAAATGGTACAATTTTACTTACAACTAGTGTACAACTTTGTAATGAAATTCCTCTTGCACAACATGTGGGAAAAGTTATGAAAATTCCACAAGAGGTTCTAACTACCGGGTTGCTATTCAATAGCAATAAAAGTTAGTTTTGACTTTCTGCTCACTTATAGCACCATTACATCGTTAGCTGCCGTCTGGCTCATTCTATAGTTACCGACGTTAACCATTATAATTTTTCTTTGTTTTTGGCATGTTTGTTTTTCATTATATTTGTGAATATTTTTTGGATATCGTAAATATTGTTCAGTTTAATAATTCAAACTTTATTTGGACGTCTACTGAAAGTGTGTACATGGCAGTATGCTATCTAGCGATCAAGCCTGTGGAAATTGTTTATTGTGCGTTGCTGAGGGCTTGGAGAGCAGGTGACAGGGAGGGAGAACAATGATTTGCTATTTGAATACGTCTTTCTGGGTTGTAGGAGATGATGATAAATACATTTTAAATATTGATGAATATATACCTAAGTAAATGGATTCGGGTGGTGTAATTACTCCATGTCAAAAAGTAAATATCCTAATGGATGCACAGTGTTAACTGACAGGAGTGCTGCCATGCACTGGGAAGTTAATAAATTGTCTGGGGTAAGACTAAAATGTAATTAGTTTGCATCTCCACTCTTGCTTTCGCCATCAAATTATTGTAAACGAGGAGAGTACCTTGGTATGTGTGTAGCGACTGGTTATGGAATGTGTTTATAAGATAAGAAATGATTTGCATATAGATTCCTGTGTGCTAGGTTACCGTGTATCTTTTATGTAAGTATGTCAACAGGCAATGTACTTATTTCATCGTCACAGATACCTACAAATAGGCAGTCATTGCCGAAGAGTGAAAACTACGCTCCAGTTGTTCAGGATTCTCTTCGTTGTTATAAATATTCATTAGTTTAATCTGTGAGAAACTGGAGGACGAAAAGTATTGCCAAAGTTGCAGGTCGAGTTAGGTTATCGATAATTATGTACCTAACTAATCGTTGATTTTTAAAGTAAAATGAATTACTTCCTCTGCAGCTCCCTAGTACACTTCATTTGACTCTCAGCAAAATACACACGTTACATACTTAGTGGATGATTAAAAAGAAGAGAGAGTGGCCAACTTGTTTTTTAGGGTGCTCTGAATTAATACAGCTGGAGCTACAATGATAAACTGACTAGACTGCTGATTAGCGAATAGGTACATAAGAAAACCATCTAATGACCTCCTTTAGTAAAATTGCTCCCTGAAACATTTTTGCTTCTGTAAGGAGATCCTAACTATTCTTATAGCCGAAACCTATATCTCCTTATAAACATTATCTATTGATTATTACTTAGTTTATGCGCTAATAGGAGTAAAGCCTAATTATATGAACGGAAATTACCCGGGAATGTTCTACTAGCTGCCAGCAGTAATGAACAATGTAACGGATCCCATCATTCCCTCTAAAAACCCTCAATATAAAGTAAATACACATATACAAAATCCTTTGCCCTATCCTATATCTATTATTACCCTCCTGAAATTATTCAATTATCATATAGAGAAAAAAGTATTACTCAATGCAAAAAACGCGCTTAGTTCCTGCAGAATACACCTTCCTGTATCCAAGAGAGAGGTCCCGGCACAACAGTGGGGGAAATGGATGGAGAAACCAGCGTGGCAGCGTGCAGCGAACCACTCAGACTCAATTACGTGTGTTGTAGAAATATCTTATTAAAAAAGGATTACTTAAGATGTGTAGCTATACATTTTATATTACCTACTTACAATTATCTATCTATCACTACTACATAACTTATGTTAGCAGTCTCTAGATCAATATAATGATTCATTTGGTAATTTAGATGGACGACTATGGTTAATTAATTGGATCAGATCATGCAACTAGCTTCGCTACAAAAGAGGGTTCCAAAAATACCGAACTGTAGACTGTGTAGACACTACACTATACAGCAACACAATACTAGCCCTAACACCATATATAGTACCAACGTATTTTACGTGTACCCACCTAAGTAACCTAAACGTGTAGCAGTACCTAAGTTGAATTAGGTGGTGGATAGTATGAGTATGTAAGTGCTAAGAAAGAACACAAATATTGTTATCTGACGTAGTTTTCCAGGTTATATACCTATAAAGAGCTAAAAGCATTAGTTTTCCAGAAAATCCTAAACTTATTCACTCGACCACTACTGTGTATGTAGTCGAAGGACGGGAAAGCGATGCCGCAAATAAATCCGGATGGATGAAAAAGGAAAATAAATGAATGCGTTCTGTTCAAACTGAGCAAAGTGTTTGATATATAGGGAACATCAAAATCAATGATATACTCCCGAGTATTGCCCACTGCCACATTAGACCGAGTGTTGTATGTTGCATCTACTCTAGAACAATAAATGCAAAATCAACACTAAATAAAATAACAGTAGTGATCTAACCAGTAGCTATTCAATTCTCTTTGTCTTAATCGCCCCTGTTTGGACACACAAGCAAGATGCAAAAGTCAATGCATCCGTGCAGCGTTCGGAATTGCCAGGTCAATCTCTCAAGAAAACTAGAGTCCATACATTCCACTTAACTCGCTCCAATAACACTCCCAAATCTAGGACACATCTCTCCCTAATTCAACTACCGCCTACTCCTACTGTGATTACAAGGAAAAAGGGAAATGCAATTAGTTAAAGAAAGGTCAAATGGCAAGGAACGCATCTTCGCAAGAGTTGCAAATACATTAAAACCATGAATCACATGCATTTTTAAAATTGACTTGTACTGATGTTGAATATTTTATTTACATTTTTATGTTTGAACTAATTTTATGAACCCGGCAGTTCTATTATCTAGGTCGTTTGGTTTTATTACGGCATTTGATGGCCATGGTACTGCGTTAGTTCACCACTAAAATGTCGATACCTTTTTAAAAATTTCCTTTCATTTGGATCATCTGAGCGTTGTCCTACGCAATATGGCTTTTAAACATTAAAATAATGCAAAGCGATATTTCCGATTTGTTAAAACTATTTTCTAATAAATGTTCGGAATAGACTTGTTTGTATTTATGATTCCCTAGTTTTGTATGCTCCTTTGTGCTTCTAACTTTTTAGAAATATATACCTTTATCTAAAATTGCACTAACTAGAAGGAATTGTCTGTGTATGGAATGCAGCGATGGTTTTATAGGTTTGTTTGTGAAATATAACTAAGAGTGGTTGACAATGGCCATGCAGAGTATTGAGTAGAGCATCGTGTGCCTTGTAGGACTTGTAGGAGCAAGGTTTGGGAATTCCATGTAGGAAAGTGCCAACAGTCTTTAATACATTCAATCTGTATCTGTCGTGGAAATTCGTGGCGAGTGTTGGTGGTGTAACAATAAATCCGATAGGAGTCAAGTCAGTTCAGAACAGTTTAGTGTATATAAATAAGGCCTTGGTGGTTGACTTCCTTTTACTAATGCATTGTGTATGTACATTGTAATTTATAGCATGTGTTGATAATATAATATAATTCCCCAATTCCAGTGATAAGCATACACAATAACTACTGCGATACTGTGCAGAATAATCCCCTTCTACTACTTAAGTTGACACACGCAAAACGTATTGGGAATAGCTATTTGAGTGTCCATATAAGCATTAGTTACATGAGAGTCGGTATAATAGAGTTCCCTTTTACTGCACTCGAAGCACCAGGTTCAAGCAGAAAGTATAAAGCACTATTGTACTGCATTCTACATATTACGAATATAACCTAATACTCATAACTTTATAGCCAAAGATTAGTGTACTACTTACACGGTAATATCATGCATGCGTCGTGTTCTGTTCGTAGGTTCTGTGAATTTACCATAATAATGATGTTTCATAGTAAAAGTAAAGTATCTGGAGACTGACTGCAGAGACGGTTTTTTACACACGCTCCGGTCGTAGTAAAGTGCATATAGACATTGTTATTTACAAGATAAATTGTTAGTGGAGCATAGAATTAGTCTCTGCGTTAAGTGATGATGATGACTATGAGGGAAGAATTAGCCAAGGCAATGTAAACAATTGAAGAATGTCTGCATGGTATGCAATTATAGTTCTCTTTAGCAAATACACTGTTTCAACTACTGCATGACATAAAACACAACCAAATGCTACTCACAATCAGAACAATGCAACACAATGTGCACCAGTCTCCTTACAAACTTACCATATCTAAATGGAAAGAGGAAACAATAGTAAATTCATAACACTACTACATTACTGTATTTACTTTATATAAGGCTTCTTTGACAAATAGTTCCTCAAAATTTATACAACAGTATTAAAGTCGTCTGTTACAAACAGTCATTCTCAGTACTACCTAGTTTAAGCAAAAATCTCCATCAATTTCACGTAGTTCTAGATAATCATTTTTTTCTTCGGACTACGCTAAAATATTGATAAAAAATCATTTATGGGGATTACAATAAAACTAAAAGCAGTTAGTGATGTTGAATTGATTGGTTTTAAAATAATTTTCGATACACATTTTATTACGTAAGGGATTTCAGGACAATATTTTTGACTTCGGAATTTCTGAGCTGCCTAGGAATGATTTTTTTGATCGTGATGAGTGATGACAGATAGGTTGGAGTTGTGTCTAACTGGTTCCACAAAGGTCAGTTTTGTCAATATACCGCTAACATACGCATATTCAGTAACTTATATTCTGCAGTCTTTATTTGTAAGTCTATTACATGCGTATCCACCTCAGACGAATAACTAAATAGAGGAGCATGATAATATATATGGAATATTTTGTGATGACACACAAGTATAATAGAGCAGACGGGATTTAACACATTTCTCTTCCTTTAAGTAAGGTAGCTCATTCATTCCTCCTCTGCCCCTTCATCAAAGCAACACGTCAGCACACCACCTGCAACATTTCATCCATCTTCATTTGTATTAACGCCTAGAGTTTGACACAAAATAGAGGGAGAGCCGACCAAGGCAGTACCAACGTCATGTAAAATAGTCCAACTGAAAAGATCTTCTGGAGAGCATTCGAGGCACTGAATAAATCTAGAAACATCTTGTGAAAACTTCATGGTTAATTCGGAAAACATTCCGTAATGTCCACACAGTTACAGGCAACTAAAATATATACGCTGTGCAATTCATTTTACGAATACTCATTTCTTCTGCTTTCGACTCATTTTCCAGACTTGTGTAAAACCTTTGTTGCTTACTCCGGGGTAATCTAATTTTCTCCAAAGGACCTTTCCAGGAAGACCATTTTTCGAATAACCTGCAGTGACAGATAAACATAAATAGAGAAACTCCATTCGTTTACACAACGAGAGACGATTGATTTTCATGTCAGGAGTGGAGTAGTGAGTACAACATTAAAATTGCATACACTAACTCAAAAATACTAATGAGAGTTCAACTGAGAGGGAGAGGAGAAGCGTGAGTGATAGCCCGTCATTACACTCTCATTAACCATTTGCTTGATTCCAGTGTTTTCGTAGCAGGCACAACAACCTAACAGGCTCATCAGATTCCAGTCTTAGATATCACTTATTATTCTGTTTTTCTTTTGTATGGGCTGTCCTTTCATGTGAATAGTATTTCCCAATTATCTGCAAATAGTATACATAAAAAGGGACAATAAAATGATAGAGAATCGCTTATAACTGTTATTTGCATTTGTATTGCTTAATATATGGAGCTGATGGGAGCCCACAACCCTCCCTTGGTAAACAAATATCCTGTAAATAAAAAAATGATAAAATTAGTTGTTTGGCCATACCCATTATTATTGTTGCACTATATTTTAGTGAGCTGATTTATGTATTGGATTACTAACAGCAGTCTGAATTACATCTGAATACTAACTGGGTTGGCAATTAGAAACTAATAACGCTTGTTAATCAATGGAACAATTAAGGTATAAATGCATACGTGAGTGTGTAATTACATTTGCTACCATTATTTCATACATCTTACTTAATGTCACTTTCGTCTGTTCAGAACTGGGCGTGACCTGTTCCACACTTATTTTGCATAGTTAATATCTACACCGTGTTGAATAGTTAAACTTATCTGAGCAACACTGAGCTGCAAAGAAGTTGTAAAATTTTGATTGAAAAAGGGAGTCTAAATAAAGAACTGTCCGTAGCGCTGTGGGGAAGTAAGTGATGGGCTTTGAGGTCAGGAGAATGTGTGGGGACTTTACTGGTTTTTGTATGTAGTGTAGTTTGTTCCATTAATATATTTAGTGTGTTTGTGTTGTGTACTTTGGTTGTCTGTGGATGTTTGTCCGTTTGTCTTGGCTTGGCTGTCTGTGGACTCGACTCTTTTGTCATGTCATTGGTTTACCAGTTTACGAACTGATTCGGGTATCCTACTCTACCCAACTATCATGCATAATTTACCGTGTCAATCTTCGCAGGCACGTAATAATTGGGTGCTAGTTTCTTTTCCCATATGCCGTGGAAAAACCCTTTACATTTATAACGATGTACGTACATCCTTCGCTTAGGCATATACAAGTGTAATGGTATTGATTGTGCACGCTTTTCAATGTTATTGTGTAGAAACTTGCAGCTTGTACATATAGTAGCAGCGTATGTATGGGAAGTTACTGCATACAATAGTAGTGTATTACATGAGCGTTAGGGAATGGTGTGCTTCTATACTATGTAAAGTGAATTAAAGTGATCCATGGCATATTTACTGTATGGTGAGACAGGGCATAAAAGCTGCTGTCAATGTATCTGCCCATAAACTCTCATTTTTCACAATTAATTACAGTTTGGATACACGCCGTACAATATGCGTCGAGTCGTTTACAATTATTGGGATAGTACATTAGTAGTTAACGACGATGTAGTTTAATAATCTATTCAAATCATGTAAGCATTGGTAAATACATTGTAGTCTGATTAACTGTTGTGGTTAGTCGATTGTGAAATATTTTCCAGTGCGATGTAATATCAGAGAGAAGATATATTACGTGCCCAGGCTCAACTCCCGATTACGTCAATGCATTTTAGTGTCCTGGATTCCAGAGGGTAAGTAATTAGTCGGGATGCTTAGTAAGTAATAAGTATTGAACAGAGAGAGGAGCCTGGTAATATCGTGCGCCATGCGATATCGTCCATAGAGAGAAAAAGAGCGGACATTTAAGAAAGCCGACGCCGTCGTTCAAGTTTTTAACGATTGGGTTGAAATATAAAGTGGAGCTGTTTGTGGAGGAGAAGAATAGATATGAAGTGCAAAACATATTTTATTTATGATGAAGGGGTGAGTGTTGGGCGCTGGTGGGCTGACGGCAGGTACTGAGCAGTAAAGGGAGCGGAGGAGGAGAGCAAAGTGGCTTATTGTGTTGCGGAAACGAGATGTTACTAGGCTATATAATCGGTTAATGGGTCATTGCAAAATATTTGATGCCTGACATGGTCTGGATGTGCGGCTCCATAAAATAAAATCATCCTGGTTCTGTGGTGGTGATGAAATTTGGTAATGTGTATTGCTGCGGGATGGGGATGAGGGACTGTGGACTGCAGATATTCCTCTGTCCTCATTCTCCTCCACATTTTTCTCGCTTTACTACATCCGGAAGGCATTTCATGGCCATCCTTCGGCCACGTCATTCCGATCGTTTTATGTCTTTGCAAAACTATTAATTTTTCGCCTTTTCGAAGATTTCTACTTTGAGTCGAGTCTTGTGTCAGTCAACGAACTCCCAGCTTTCTGTCTCGGCCGGCCCATTTTTAAAGCTCTTCGTGTGTGGTGCTTTCTGCTCTAAGTGAAACGCAGAAGACCATAAATATCCCCGGCGACCCACCACAAAACCAAACTAAACTTAGTACCTATTGGGAACTGCTTATGGCCACAGGAACCCATCCTGTGCTAAATGATCACATGCATCTCCCATTACTCCATCTTTACACCGAAATCTCTCTTCAGTCACAGTTGCTTTCTTAGCATGGAAACGTATCTGGTCTGCTCTGTGCAAATGTTATTTTAAATTACATTCTAGAAAGCATTATCATGTTTCGTTTCCCTTTCCTTCATTTAAAAGGTATTTGATCAATAAAATTAGTTAATAGACTAGAGTTGAGAGGCGTGTTTGTTTTGCTATTAAATATGGATTAACTAACTATGTACATAATTGCACAAGGAAAATGTTTGAGGAGGCTAGTGATCATGCCAATTTCCGGGGAAAGCAATAGGTGAAAGTGCAGGATGTCGCATTAGGAGTGCACTACATCAAATCTAGTGAAATGTAGAGGAGAATGAAGAGATTCCTTTAGCAAGTAAGTAAACTACAGTAAATCAAAGCAAGCTGCTTTTGATCTGATAGTTGAGAAACAAATTCAATATTTATATGGTGCGCGACTTTCGGAATGGTCTGTTTGAACTGTGTGAAGCAGAAACTTGACGCTCAATAAACCTTTGCATGGAGAGAAAGCCTCGGCTAAACGGATGTAGCTTCTGGAATATGCTTTCACATGAATGCAATGCAAAACTACATCAAAATGCAAATAGTATAAGCGTCTTTCTACGGAATACAAGTAGGCATCCTTCTTCCTCGCTGGACATTATTACCTATGCTACGAGGCTGCATAATTTTTTAGCTCGTTTTTCATACACTGGATTTATAGACTCTCTCTGCATTTCTCTTAGCATCAAAACTTTAGAGATAAATTTTGCGACAATATTTTACAGTTCTGATCGTGCATCCCTATTTGGCAAACAACTACAAAAGACGCAAAAAACATTTTCCATTCTTCCATTATTATTTAAACGCACTCACAACATTTCTCTTTCATCTAATAAAATTGTAGCAACTAACAGAAACAGTCATGAAAACATCGTAATAATAGTTCCTTAGATGGCAATTTAACCCGCTCTACAAGAATGGAACTTTATTTTCTTGAATTTCACAGTCACACTCTGTGAATCACAAAAAGAAAGTAAAAGGCCTCAATTTGCAACACTTTATTCCGTTGTACATTAGTAGGTCCAATGAATATGCGTCATTATTATTTAAGCAATCAAACTTTATTGCAAAAAAGATTGTGTTACGTCATACATATGATAAAATTTTAATACTATTCACCATTATCACGGCGTTAACATTCTAAATTTTGATTAAGAATTGTGTAATTCACCGGAAGCAAAGAGGTCGACGAAGTCAAGTGACCTGTTTATATCTAATAAAGTAACTTTTTGTCTTCTTTCGTCAATGAAAAACATGTAATCGTTAACTGGTTGACATTATTTGTTTGAAAAATTGAAAAAGTTGATGTTGCGTGTTGATAGGAGAGGAAAATGTATGGGCGGGTGGAGAATGCAATTTATTCTGATATTTAAAGATATGCCTAGGGGTTCGATTCTACATAACATGTGGCATTTCATCAGATTTGATTTGCTTGAGTTATGCCCATCTCAGTGCTTGCTTACGGTTGATGTTGAGAAAATGGTGTAACACATTCGTTGGTAGCCTAGATCAGCAAAACAAGGCAGAAAGGAAAATAAAGAGGAACTGAGAGCAATACAGGGAGCTGCTTGGTTTTGCGTGTACTTTGTACCTTAAGTCAGTGTAGTTAGTGCACCCAACAGGAGTACAGTATAGCATAGTAGTGAGTGCCCTAGTGGTGAAGCAATGCATGGGTGAACTATTGTATTTTTGCAATGCGAGAAGCAGGCACTACATACCTTTTTGCAATCGGCCTGTGTTAGCTAGTTAGATCACATCAGCATTCAGAAGGTAATTTTGTAAGTGGAGCAGCTGGCTGTAGGCTATTTTACATTTAACTTTGGCCAGTACGAAAATAACTTAGCATTCTATTTTCTGGTTCATGTACATGTGTACAGTGTATGTTGTAGTTGATAAGGGAGATGTGGAAGTGCACCATTAACTGTAGCTCCAGCGTCCAAGGGAAGTCTGAGCTGAAAGACTGGAGTGGAGACGCAAGTGTTGTGGTTTAATTTAGTCTTGGAAAATATTCGATCTGAAATCTTAGCGTAGGAAAGGTTTCCTTTGCATAGCAAGTAAGTACTGTGATGTAAGTACAAAGAGTATTGTATTAGATTAGATTACATACATCGCCTGACATTATTTCAGCGTGTAATGGAAAACTTTAATTTAGTCGAAAGTTAAACTTGAATTCGTTTTACAACTTTTCCATTACATTTAAAAATAAATGGATTTGGGAAGGATGGGGAACGTAAAATTCGGAGGAGCAGAGAGCGAATAACATTATGCTCGACTCCCACACAATCATCCTAACGAAAAACTCATCCTTATTATTGTCATGTCAAAATAGTAGGAGTGTAGGGTAGCGTGCAGGGCCAGAGTCATGTATCTTGTGCTGGAGATAGGAAACCATAGTGGAGCTATTAATAAATAATCAGAGTTTGCGGACGAAGACGACACGACACACGACTCGCTAAAGCAAGACGAGAAGGGTGAGGTTCGCCTCGCTTCACTTCTCCTCTCTCAATTCTCTCTCTCCACTACTTACTTACACTAATGTTGGCTTCCTTATGTATTTATTTTCATCCAAGTCCTCTAACCTCCCTTCTACGGCCAGCATACAGACGAGGTGTGCTCACGCCGCTATACAACTTAATATCACTCCAACATCTTCCTCTCGGTGTCTACACGGTGCAGTACATAGATCACGACATCGCATCTCCTCGCCGCCTCTCCGCCAACCTCACTCACCTCAACTCACCTCCGAGCCTCACACGCTCACAAATACTACATGAGACCAGATCATATCACAAGCCTATTACTACAGTGTGAACGAAACGCCAGAGCAAATTCTCTGGCGATAGTGCAATCTCCTCTCCTTCCCTACTTTTTCTACATGTCATGTCAGGAACACACTCAGACATACATTTGTGCCTCCGCATGGTATGAAGGTACAAGTCGCACTCCCTAGGAACTCCACTGCAAGTGATACTGCTCAGCAACAACAACTACAGTTCCGGGTATCCTTTACATTATACATGGACTGCCTGCTACAGCTCATTGTCAGTTCCCAATGTCATGTCGTCATTTCTAATAGAGAAACTCTACTCTTCCCACACTTTCCCCGCACGGAATTTCTCCCCAACACTTCATGAACAAAAACCACATCTAATCTATGTCGTTACACTTAATATTAGAGTATATCGCATCCAACGCTATACCTGTGTCGTTCAAACCAACGGACGCTGCAAATAATCCCTTCTGTGCAGAGTCATTTTATACAGGGAGAGGCAGTGACATGTTTCAGGAGAAGTGTAATGTCTTGCTAGTGAGACGGAGAAAGTGGAAGGGAGGAAGCACGTCTACTTACACATATACTCACGGCCAAATAATTGAGTAGCTGCGAGGTCCAAGGTTCGCTTTGTAGTCTACAAATCCCAAAGGACGCCGCCATGTCATGACCCTGCAAGCCCGGGTGTTAAACACAACTTAGGCTATCTCCATTTGTGTCCACCATGTGCACACGTATCTGTGCTATGACATATGCACGCAGTTATAAACAGGAGCCCCGATCCGCCTACCTGTCTCCCGGTCGCCTGTATACCAAAATACAAATAAAAGACACTTCTCTTCGGCGTGCACTATTTGAATGAGGCGTTGTGTGTGGGAACTACTATAACAATAATGGTGACGAGCGGAGCGCAGGGTATAGACTGTCAACCAAAGTACATAGTTTCCAGAATGGATAGGACATCGTAGACTGCAGTAAGAGATTGAAAACGTGCAAGGCACGTATGAGATAGAGGGACATTATATATGTCGTAGTTTCTCTGGATGGCCATCCGCGGCAGCGAAGGAAGTCAAGATCCCCGTCGTCACATATTCCATGATCATATGATATCACTGCTGTATGTACCTATGTAGTTATTCCAGCGTCTCGTCTTCAGCCAATTCTTTTCCTACGAGTGCTATTTCCAGCCCACATTACTTCAGCACAATGATATATCGTAGTACATCGCATGCAATACTCTCGACAGAAAAGTGCGTGCTTTCTCTCCGATATTATACAGAACATATGTATGCACCATTGAGTCACCGGTATGCTCGTCCTTATCGTCTTCACAGGGAAAATTGTATTTTGTGTCGGAGAAACGTATGTAGCTGCTCGGCTGGCTGTAATATGTTCGCTGTTCGTATGCATCCACATTATGCTCTTCGTATATGATATATCTCTCTGTGTGCAGAATATGTGTGCGAATAACCTCTGCCCTGCCTCTCAACATTCGAATTCCCACTTCCCAGTGCCGTCGGACGAGACGCTCACTTCCCCTCTTTCCCAACACCTCGCTTCACTTTCCCTTGCACAATTTCAAATATGTCTGCGTACATTGTAATGGGATTTCCAAGGAGCCACATAATGCGAGAATGCAGTATTAATGTAGAAACCCTTGATAAATATCCTCGCAGAGCGGACGAACTTCCAGATAACTCATCATTTAAGACCAATGTAGTAGAAGACAGGTCAAATCATTTCTCTGCTCAGAACATCACAGGGAAAAATAATGAAAAACACAAATAGGAACTGGGTTTTCCTATTTAGAGCCGTGTGGAGAAAGCAGGAGAAAGTCTACTCTCTTAGAATCGCGAATACTCTGCTCAGAAAGTTTCAGGCAGGAATTATCATTGCAAATCTCTGGAATACATTTCCGATGGATGTCTTATCTGCATACAGATGGATAGATAGGATTGGAAGCGATAGTGGTTTGTCTGTATTTCAGCGCTTCGCTCCCTCCTTAAATGTACACGTAATCGGAACTTGGCTTAGCTTAACTGCGTAACTCGTACAAGAGTTAAGGATCATCTAGCTAAAAATCGCTTAATTCGCAACGGCATCTTTCAAAGAATCTCACTTAGCATAAAGTCTCGGGCTTCTACTCAGTCGTAGTGGCTCTCAGCCTCAATCCGCACACAATGTCTTCCATCTCCACAGAAATACAGATTATACTCACAGAATACCACCACTACATCATTGAGAGAAGTCCCGTTAGTTTGTCCATTCCTTCACTGCCTCTATTCGAACAGAACTTATCATCCAACCAGGGAAAGTGAGTGAGTACCAGTTAGCAGAGAAACTTTTCCGGTTGAATGTGCAAAGAGTTTTTGCAAATTCACTCGTTCCCGTGTAGGAGGGGCATAGCACGGAACCGATGAATAGTACTACAACTACTAGTCCGCAAATAATATCCTCATAATATCCTGCCAAGGTACTTACTCCTTACATATCGAAATATCCTCCCTGCAGAAATTAAGTACCTTCTGAGCAAATATACTCCACAAAATCTCAGATTTGCCTTATACGTAGAATTCAGCGTATGCTATGCACTAAAATGTAAATACTGCTTTCACAATTCTGTATTTTGATGTGATCTGCCTCAAGTCACCTACACTTGGAAACTACCAAGAGCAGAAATATATTTGTATTTAGACTTTCAATTTAAGTTACTTGTAGAAATGGATAAGCGAATAACAATCTTTCAGCCAGGCTGAGTCGCTCCTACGTGGGTACTAACTATTTTCAAATAAGGAATCCAGAGTGATAAACTATAACGCCAACCGTCATATAGGTTTCGTTTTTTAAGATATGACGAAACTCTTTCGCTCTCTCAGGCTCATTCTCTCCCCTGCAAATCGAAGAAGTAGGAAGAAGGTAGGTTCCTTTCGCAGATAAGTAGACTAAAAAGGAGGCAGGCTTCACTTGGTTCTATGAGAAATGATTTCCAGGTCTGACATCTGGGATATAAATTGCCTCCATGCCTACTCCTTTCTGTCTCTCAATCGTCTACCTACTGCATTTATATTTAAAAATAGTATTACAACTTTACTTCTTCTAAACTCCATGTGAGAAAGTAGTTCCTGTAGTGTTTTCCAGTTTACAATTTATATTTCTCTGCCATCAAAACATTATACCTTCTCATACTACGTTTCTGGCATACATGGGTAGCCAAGTATTGCATGATTCCTACTAAGCACACAGTACAAGAATTATTAGGTATTATTACTGCAGCCTGTGTTGTGTTAAGTGGAAGTGCACTGAATTGCGACGTAGTAGTTGCTGTTTTGTTGTGGATAACTGACATTTTGTGTTAGAAGTAAAACACACTAATAAGGGGAGCATTTGTCTGATTGTAATGGAATGAGTGAAGGCAGGTTGGAGTAAGTGAAAGCACTAAGTGGAGTATTCTATGTGCGTACTTACATGCAGGTATAATAAAGCCAGAGGAAAAGTAATGCTGTTGACATGTCTAACAAAACAAGTGCATGGCTACAAAGTGGAAGGATGTGTAGCACGAGATTCGAATTGAGTCTGCTCCCAGTCATTCTCCTTCAATGTCTAGAGTCTACAAATAATTTAGATTCATTCGAACCTTAGGAGCAACACTAAATCTATTAGCCAACTACATTCAGTACGTAATCCTGGCTTTCCAGGGAGTTTTCTCATTTCACTTTTTGTGTAGGTAATGTTGACAAGGTTTCCTAAAAACTCATATTTCCTTTTTGCAAATTAGTTCTGTAGGATTTTATTGGCGGAAGTCAAATATTCTATGGTGTGGAATGAGACACCCTGTACTGCACACGTTCTCCGTGGAAATGGAACCGGCAGAGCTCTCGGTAAGCGGTCCCGGGCATTAAACATAGACTCTCGGATCAGTCACAGTAGGAAACGCAGACATATACTTTTCCATTCTCCAGATATATTCAATTACTTTTTTCTTTGGTGCATTCGCTAGTAGCACACTCTCCGCTCAATTCCACATGCCCTGTGCGTAGATACAGTTGAATATAAGTGTTTCTAATGTATGTGGATAATGCAATGCGTAGGAGATATGTTGGCCGCGTGCCTATCCATGTAAACGGTTCTTGATAGCATAAAGTACGGAATGCAGCTAAGTGTTCATTCTCCAGAGCTAAGAGGTACGTAAGTAAAGCGAATTGAATTGACTAGAATTCAATTCAGATGACTTGCCTTCAGTTCACTCCACTTGACAGAGATAAGAGTGTGAAACAAAATGAAGAAATAGTCAATGCAAAACTCCTCGCTGTTATGCGGTGGCATACGCTCCTTACGCACTTCACCTTATCCCAGGACTTTGTCAGACAGAACACCTACGGATAAGCTCTGGACACGTGCGTATTTTTCCAAGTGCACCTCATACGCATTCTCTCTATTATCCATACACTATCGCCTTACTCTCGCAGACACTTCCATATCACACATCCTACTTTGTGAACAATTCCGCTTGCAATTCTAGATTCTCAAACTGTCCGTACAACTATTGCTTTCTCACTGAAAAATAAACTTTTCAACCTCATTTACATTTTCAACTCGTTTTCTCTCTCCTCCTTTTATTGAACAGTTTGCAGTAAATTCCGGTTACTCTTTGCCCTTCCATTCCCTCCCTTCTACTCTTACCAAATAACATTGCATATAATAAATATATGCAGTACTGAATTGCAAACGCCTACACTTTCCGTTTTATTGTTGAGTTGGCAATTTTCTACGACGACGAAAACAGAAATATTACAATTTCCTTTTTGATTTCTTGGTCATTTACATTAACAATGAAAATTTACTAGTTGAATATCTGATAATACCATCTTTTTGATACTCATTAACAAAATTTCACAAATAATTTGGACAAAAATTCTGTGTTTATGTCACTCTGTGCGCATATAAAGAAAAGTGTGATTTTGTTGTTAGAGCAATTTTAGTTTGATGTGAAGTTTCTTAATAGGTGGTACACACTAAAAGAAGCTTTTATAGCCCTTCAAAAAAAGAACTGGTTTGTATATGTTGAAAACTTATATTTAAAGTGGTCTAGATCGAGAATACGAATTCCTATAGCTTCAGAATACACTTTCCTCTACATAGCAATATTAAGAATATTATTTCGTAGGAATATAAATTCCTTCAAACAAGTAGCAGAATTCCTTTTTTAAGAATACTTTTTAATTGACACACTATGTTGAACAAGAAAATTGTGATTAGAGAAATTTCTCGTTGGGAAAGTGCCACATGTTTTTAGGAATGAGAAAATGAAGGCTGCATGGTTGTTGTGTGCAAATCCTTTTTACTGGTGTTTACGCAAAAGGAAAATGAATCGTGATGAATTTATCACAAAATATGAAAGAAGGTTGAATCTGTTGAATAGCTTATTTTCACCATGCGGGGCAGATTTACTGCAGATTTGTGTCGCTCACTAAATCTGAATCGCACACGTAAAGCATTAAAGATGTATTTTGGCAATGCCACAGTGTGTATGTTTATTTAAAGGGTTATGACCACAAGGACTGTCATCAGAGCATTTGTGCTAATATTGACACGGATGAATCCGTTTTGAATAGATATGTAATCATATACTAGAAATAATAGTGTGGATTTTCATTGAACCGAAAAGGAGCTGGTAAATAATGGAGGAGAGTAAGGGAAGGCAGAAATAATGGAGGACGTTGGTGAGGATTCAGTTACATGAGAGCCAATCAATTTGTTAGGGCCCAAGGGCAGAGTGGCCCAAGAGTCGCATTGAAACAAGTTTTACTGTGTGGAGACAGATTAAAAATGAATGATGGGACATTTTCTCTTCTTTTATCTGTGTTTGCAAATGCGAACTGGGCTCTGTCTTCTTTCAACTGAATAAATTTCTATTTGCTTTTCTGTAATTTTATATAAGCGGACAGTACACACAAACAGAGATCACACACGTAGCTCAAACATTCCTTTCTGACTGCATACGACTTTTCCGGTGACTGCTCAACGTATTAATACTGTGTTGTTGCTAATAGGCTGAGGAATTGTGTGTGGATATGAGAAGTAGGAGCTGCAGAGGATGAATGAAATAAAGGGAGTATTTGTCAAGACTGTTAAAAGTGGAGCGTAAGAAGAAACAATTTATTTGGAGGAATAAATAAGAGTCTAATTTAAATTAACTAATTAGATACTTTGACTTAAACGAAGTTCACAGCTTTGAAAATGAAGTCTCGGGTTGACTCTAATGTTGTGTAAGTGTAGTTCCGAGGATTGGATTCAGTGGGATTAGCACGAGTGAAACTTTTAATAAATATTTAGATAGATTATTTCAACACCCTCCCTCTCCATTCTGTCCCAACACTCTAAATTAAATAAACTCATTCACGTTTCTTTCAAGCTTTCATTACGCTTCTCTTCACAGTTTACACAGTCTTGTACTCCAAATGACTTTCTTTTCGTGGAAGGGGAGAGAGGCCGAGTTGAAAAATCACAAACGCATTTACTGACATAGAAATCCCTCTTCAGACGTGTGCTTACTTCAGTTCTTTTAAGGTTAGCTTCATTATTCAGAGTATATAGCACTAATTCCTCCTAAGCCCGCACACTCCTTGTGTTTTATTATGTAAATACGGGCGACCTATTAGTAATGCAGTCCTATTTGATTTCTGCAGCTTGCATTACACTAGGTACACTGCTGGTAGTGCAGTGCAAAACCACTTTGAGAACACGTCGTCCATTAAAAATTATAAATATGGAGAAAGGAAAGTTTGCCAACTTTGGAGCAATAACTTTCTTGTGATTTGCGTAGTACTAAAGTCATTGTTTGGGATTAGTCCTTAGTACTAATAACCTGGCAGAGGAGAAGCAATGAAATAGTTGTGTAGTATCTATCAGTATTTGTATTGTCCTGTGTGATGCAATCTCTTGCGAGGAAAGTAGGGCAATACTCGGGAGTCTTGTGAGCCAAGCGAGTTGGTGGAACAGATAAATAGGAAATGGAGAGATGACGGCTAATGGCAGAATGGCAGAAAGTAAGTTAACTCAAATAGTTACATACTGAAACAAATGAAAACAATTTCCGCTTGAGCTATTCGAATTTGTTCTGTTCGGAAGTAGTGGAGCGAAAGAGAAACATAACACAATACAAACACACATTACTGTAGCATAAACTAACATTACATAACAACAAAGCATAAAATACGTAAGTAAACTAAAGTAGGTACAACAAAGAAGATAAGAAAACAAGGAGTAAGCAGAAGCCAAGTCATTTACAACGGAGTCCGCCTGAGAACAAAATAAAATACTATCCCATTGGATTACTTATGTGCGGCCCAGTTTAAAACCGATTTCGTATCCTCTGCACTGCGCGTCTCCTCCGTGAATACTCTTCCTACAATAGAGATTAGGCAGTCACATGATATGTGCAGCATAACTCACCCCAATCAAATTCTATATAATTTCCCTGATTGAGAGAGTGGACCGACAATTCCGAGCGTAACACTAACTCCGTTTTCATTATTTACTATTTCTGTCATTACGCACATTCTGTGCGGATTCCATTTATTCTGGTTGTCTTTGTGAAGAAGCAACAACCGCCTTTGCACATAAAAAGGACAACCAAGCACAGTTCTTTAATACACTTCCGATTAGATACTACATATTTCCATTGAGATAACTGCCTCCCAGTCACACAGACACACTTAGCGTGGCATTAGGAGAAAGAACTGTAATAGCACTATTCTGGAGCTGAAATACAACATCTATAAGTAGTAGGCACAATAGGGTGGAGGAAGATAGCAAAAGACATACACACTTTCACAGAAGACGCACAGACACATTCTTTATGTGAAATAGAAAAGAAAGTGAAAGACGAGCAGCGTTTCTTTTCACAGTGCACTTGAAAGGAGGACAGCAGAGTCGATTTACTGTCTCTGCTTACTTGACTCGGAAGACAAACACTGAAGGACACCTCTCGTGTACTCATGTACCTATGAATGCATGCAGGAAGTACTGTGCATATGAGCAAGGATGCAAAAACCCATGGGTTTTTGAGCAAAAACCCTCGACCCATGGGTTTTTGAGGGTTTTTGGGGTTTTTGGGTTTTTGGGTTATTGGGTTTTTGGTCTATCAAAATGATGTAATATTCTGTGTATATTGCTTAATATTTATTCTTTTTTGACTCACAATCTCAAAATATGATGAACAATATAGTTGTTAACTATTATTGTCAAATATGTTCATATTTTACAAGATAAACTGTAATTTGTTAGGAAAATTACCGTGTGTTTTGCATTCCCGCCTAGCAAAAACCCAAAAACCCCAAAAACCCATGGGTTTTTGATAAAAACGTGGGTCGGGTTTTTGCTCAAAAACCCAAAAACCCAATAACCCAAAAACCCTGGGTCGGCATCCCTGCATATGAGTTCCCTGCTTATTGCACGATCTGCCACGCTCCGGAGCATTGGTTAGTTACTCTGGAGCTGCCGTGTATTTATTTTTGGGTTCTTGGTGGGTAGGAGGCTGTAAATATGTGTAGTGTGCTTTGCAGTGTTTTCTTAATGATTTCAGCGGCGGAGGAGAGTGAGGAATGTATTGGAATTAGTGCTGCTCTGACTCTGCTATCCTTCTAGTATTTACTTTCCTATTTTCTTTCCCTTGTCGAAAAATCATATCCGACAGAGAGGAAAAAGGGAGAAAAAACTTAGAAAATCCATTTAGCTCGGAGCTTCAAAGTCGATATGATACTGTAGTTGAAAGAAAGATGAAAAGAGAGAGCTGAATAGAATGGTGAAAGCAAAAGAGAAAGCAAGTCTTTCTCCTCCACTGCTAGGCCCTGCTCTCTCATCGCAATTCGTCCTTAGACTCGCATGCTATACGAAAGAGAAAGTAAGCTGTTTTCTAAGCTTTAATGGCTGCCGACAACTGTGGTGAAGGAAGTTTGTTACGGGAAATCTTAGCATTACTACAGGAATTTCGTGGCTCTAGACTCCAACGTTAAGTGGTCTAGTGTGGAGTAGATTGCTCTGCTCTCGTCTAGATGAAATTAGTCCACGACTTATCATGCCATGTCAGGCCTACATCTACCTACTATCTGTCTCTCGATACGGACTCTTAAGAGAGCCAACTCGCCTACCACAAGCTCTACTCCCAGTCCACTTACACACCCAGTGCTTAATGCCAAGTCACCCGGCTATCACTATATCAACTAGTAGTCAGTGCTAACACGAAATTCTGCTTTCTTTGTAAATTATAAAAATATAAGTGCTTAAATATATCTGGGAATGCTACGTTGTAGTAAATATATATATTAATTATTGGCTGGATGGGTATAGGAGCTCCATGACTACATTCCAAGATTTTCTCAAGATGCACTTGCACTTAATAATGTAAGACATATTGCTTTTAGTACTTTTATAAGCATTAACTTTCTCCGGGTAGTGAATAGCAGAAGATTTCTTAATCAGTTAGAAAGCCTTTCGCTCTGTATTTATATGAAAGCAACTGCTCTCAGTAGTTTTTGTAATAACGTAGCAAATGAAATTGATTGACAATCGTTACCCTTTCGTGACTGTGTATCTGGATAGACAACAAATATTAGTTTGGTAGAAAAACTGGATTAGGTAAGCATAGGAGGGGAACATCGTGGCAAATGTCAGTCTCTGTGTGCGATGCTGTTGTGGGGAGTTGTTATTTGGGTTTGTTAGAAATAATACACCTGCCTTGAATTCGCTGCCACAACCGGCGTTGTCCATTGATTGCTTTGTGTATCACTTTCACTCACAGTCAGATTAATACTGCGAAGTAGAATTAAGTTAGTTGGTGTGTGGGGATGCAGTGCTGGAGCATGTGATTGAAAAAGAAAAGTGTGAAAGCTATTCTTGCAGAGCGGACAGTAAGGTACATATGAACGGTGTAGATTAATATAGAGCGATGGAGGGGAGTAAATGGATATGAGCTTATGTGGCACGTCATGGTGAGCAAAGGACAAAACAAGACGTCTATAGAATTTCAAGGGAGAAGGAACAAATGGGCAGCTGTCTGCAACTCGTGTAAAGAAAATAAATATCTTGAAATATCTTTGGAAGGATAAACATATCTTTCAGTTGAACACTTGGCTAAAGGAGACAAAAACAAAACTGTATCATCCTATTCCTACCCTTGGGTTACTTACTTAGTTCCCAGAAAATAATATATCGATGTACTCTCCCAGTGTTCCATTGCATCGCCTCTTCTGTCATGTCATGTCAGATAGATAGATACAAAACGAGACATGAGACAAGCAGATGAAACGCAATGCAAGACAAGAGTGGCACGCTATACACTTCGCACATCACTGGAGATACAAGGAACTAGTCACGAGACACATACCTACTCTATGTACTGCCTACCGATGATGATCATGTGGATAGAGTATAAGTAGACTAGTGCTTGTACATTGCTCCATGCAAGTAGGTACGGTAGGAGTGAGTTTACACTTAGGTATCCTTGTGGACGTGATGCGGGAGAGGTTGCCAGTGGAAATAAAGGGTTTTGCCCGTACGGAAATACGTCGGGCGAGTTTATTCGTTGTGGACCGGGAGCTGGATTCAATATCTGTGATAAACATTTGTATACGGCACAAGTTCTAGTTATTTTAGAGCAATTTTATCGTTTTGGTGGTTTATTTAGAATGAAAGTGTGTGTCTAAAGGAGAGGAAAAGCGATTTGTTGTTTTAAGATTATTGCCTGCAGATATATTCTATGTACAATGCAAGAAACGTGTGTGGCGGGGAGTTTAGTTATTTTATGAAGAGAGCAATGTACTTCATACATGTGTTTGTAAATGTAGTTTGTGTGTGGAGGACTTTTACGTTGCTCTGTTGTAGCAGTAAAAGTAAACAGTTTGTACATTTCTCAAGATTTCTTGCCTGCCTCCTTAAATATTCACAATGTACACAGTTTTATACAGACCATTATAGAAAGAGAGTTGCTGATGTAATGTAATATAATGGAGGCGGGTTTTGCAATGGAAATTCTTCAAAGCATTAGTCTTGACTTAACATATGGTGCAACCACAAGTTTTACCGCCTGTCACTGGTGCTTTTGCCACGCTCTTTGTTTAATATCCATGTAATTAATGTCGTATGCTCTATTCTATCTATGTATTTAGCTTCCTATATTTCAAACATTTACGACCAGAGCGGTTCACATAATAAAGTACTCATGGAGACTCAGTCTCTCTTCAACCTCTAAACCAAACAAAATAGCCATTTTACTAGCTTTACTTCGTTTGGGACTCATCCAAATTGTGCCAGAAAAATTTCCTCTTGGAAAAACGCTTCAAATGCTATTACTACTTATGAGATGAAGAAAATATGTGGATAATTACTAGGCGGAAGCCCTGCATTTCCAGTGCAGAACATTCTGTCTCGTCTTTCTTAATTTTTCATTCTCTAAAATTACTACTCTCCACTAGGTATGACTAGCTCTGCAGTTTCCCCTCAAAGGCTTTCAAATCTACCGTGCTCAACGGAAAGTAACTGACTTATAATGAAACCGAATAAGGAAGAAAAATGCCTACTTAGAACTCTGTATGCAAATATCTCTGCATTAGGTAGGTGGTTCCTCGTTCATTATAGCTCCCTTTTTCCATTTTACTATATACTACCTAGATAAACTGGAAAACAAGACACTGCCTCTGAATACCTTTGCGGGAGGCAATTATTTACATTAAATTGGAATTTAGGTAGAACGAATTCATCCATGTGGTTAAAATTCAGTTATGGTGAAGTGAGGAAATGTATGACAAATTCGGGCGGGATCCAAATGAAGCCTTGTCAAGTCTATTCAGGGAAACATACAAATGTCAGAATACTGGAACTGTAGAGCCTCACTAATAGGAAAAGCCACAAACCGAAAACGTGAGTAGATTTTCACACCGGAAAAGGAACCTTTGTATAATTGCTTCGATATTTTTTAAAATAAATACTCGGTGTGAGCAACAGTAAAGAAAACTTTCAGGTTTCTTTGGTGCTCCAATTTCAATCTGTCTAAAATCTCTATTCCTTGTTATATTATTTCCCTGCATCACTAAAAAAGCCCACCTACGTTTTTCGAATGCGAGTCTATGTGAGATTGTGAGTAACCGTAGCACAGCAAATAATTTCCAACGATAAATCTAATTTTTGTTTACCTAGTTTCAAACAGATCACATGACCATTTCAATTTTCTCTTTGAATTGCAACTCAACATTTCGTCACCTAAATGCCAATAAATAAATATTAGGTAATTTGGAGAGGCGTACATGCCATGACTAATATATTCGGTTTAGCAGAATATACCAGTGCCAATCTTCTAATTATTACAATGATAAATGTTCTACTACATACGTTTGCTTAATGGTCATTCGTCAGTGGCATAACCAACCAGGAAGCGTTATCAAACTAGCCCGATGTTTTTTAAATTTCACAATTACATCTGTAATGTCCAGTAGTGTTAATATTAGCATGCATGGGGTATTGAGAAAGGCAAATGTCCTACAATAGATTTTAATTGGAATTCAATCTTAGCTAATATTTAATAATTTAGATCTCCCAATCGGATATTATAATTAGGACAGTTTTTAATATTTACTGTGACATTTTCATAATTTTTCCATTTCCAGTTTGATAACTTCCCCTGTAAGAAAATGAATACCTAACGAAGCTGTTGAGAAAAGTGTGGAAAAGAAATTGAAAGCAAAGCAACACGATTCAGGAGAAGTTGTGATTTCTATTTAGCACAATTTCTTAAGCCGTACTTTCATGAAGAGTTACATATGTACATATGTTTCTCCTAACTGAAATCAAGTCTTACATAATTCTATCCTAGTGTGCTACATTACAACATTAAAGAGTTTCATTCCATTCCTCACAGAACTCAGGTAGCGAAGCGAGCTCCGTAGGTTTAGTACATCGCCACATTCAATTTGGGATTAACTTTCCTAATCTTATCTTAAGTTGTATTTATGAATATGAATGTCTGCATATTTTACAAGTATTATCCGCCTACGTACATATGTATCCAGCATTTAAGCGTGTCCTAAGGATGCTTATGCGCGATGTAAACCGTCAGGCATATATCACAATGGTTAGCATACCCAGTATAAAAGATTACAGGGTATACGTCGTACATTAGTGGATTTAACTTCGCAGTGTAAGTGTGTTCAGTAGGAGCGCAGTGGAAAAGCGATGGTTGAACTTTCCATAAATTGCCACATCCACGGACCTGGGTTATGCTGGGAGAGAAGTGCGTTGGGCTTAGTCTCCCGTACTATTTTGGAAAGAACATAAAACATCTAAATCCGACTGGTTGCATTTTATACTGCATAACAGAACTTGTGCCTCCGCCGAACTCTAACCTCTTAGTACGAGGCATAAAAACATAGTTAGGAGACACCTAAGCTAAGAAAGCCCTATGCCTTCACTTTCGTAACTCTTTCTGTCTTGTCTTGTCTGCTTTTTAGTGGCTCTACCACATTACGTAATGGTATACACACTTCTGCAAAGTTGAATTGAATCTGACTCTCTGTGAGTTGCAAAATGTGCGTAGGTATGAGAGTCTAAACTGACAATAACTAAGTTAGTCTAAACGAAACGTGGAAAATGTCCGACATAATCTTCTCTTAAAGTGAAAGAGGACAGACTGGAGATGAGAAGACTAGTTGGATGTGAACACTAAGTGAACTTTGTTTCTCTTCTATTTGGTTTACAGATAGTTCTTCATCCTTCTGTCTGCCCTTGTCTTCCCTACTTAATATAGGCAAGCACAGACAGAGAAGTGTTGCAAGGCTTAAATGGATTTCCACTAGAAAATTATGGCACCACGCTCCTCTCTCCATTAACTTCCTTAACACGCAAATCGATAATTATTGTTACTTATTTCTTACTGTCAACCACTTTAAGTACCTTCTCTCTCTTCAGCCTCTTTTTATTCCAAATAACTTAACAACAAGAATTTGCTATTATTTACTTTCAAAATTCATTTAATGTCTTGCATGCCCAAGAATATACTTTAAAATTCCTTTGTAGGACATTTCTGTATCAAAACGCCGGTGTGGCACAAACAGAAGTTTTTACTAACTTTGCAAATACTACACGCATGACTCAAGGTAGAAAATAATTTCTGGTTTACTACAACATTATGACTACGACATATAGTGAGCTTGCATTTGGACAGCCAAAAGACTCATCATGCTATATGTCTGAATTTTCCATTTCCGTTTCATAACATTTCTTCTTAGGAGTAGGATTATTGTGTTTAGATATACCTGCTAGAAATATATTATCTTAGCTAAGTTATTTGGATTTAATTCAGGACATTTAGAGTCGGATGTAGGGAAGAAAGGAATGAATGCAATAAAAGCGTCATAAGCCATCCACGTGTCTTGCCTTACGAGGGGTTTAGGTTGCACTGCATATAATTAGCATCTTCACCCCCGTTGCATTACATAAATGGCTGTACATACATTCTGCCATTGTGCTGCTTTACATGTGCTCTCCGCTTTCCTTGCAAATGAAAATAGCATTAAGACTTAAGAATAGACTGGAAAAGGAATGAATTGTGGATGCGGATGCTTTCATTCGTTGCTATTGTTCGTGCATAGTTTGTTCCATGTAAAAGATAAAATGTATTCATTTGTTTTGTGTAGAACTGTGGATATTTGTTGCAGAGAGGGAAGACTATTGAGGACAGCTGATATAACTTTAGGTACTTTGAAAAGAAATGTAGTGCATAAACAAGAGTCGGTTATTGCCTGGCTGTATTTGTACAGACAGTGTGTATTGGATATCGGAGGGGTATAGCGTTTGTCCAAGTAAAAGGTTCATGTTGTGTTATGCTGAATGCAATTCAAGATTTTCAACTCAAGCTGTGTCAGATCAATAGTGGAGCAAGTCTTAATAGTCACTCAAGCTAAATTAAATCAAATTAAGCGTTACTACATGTTCAAGACAAGTTAAGGATAGAAGGGCTGTGCACAGACTTGAGTCGACTAACTCAATGAACGTCAAATGAAACGATGCTCCCTTAGGTTACGTCGTAGTTAGCTAAGGAAGCCTGTGAGGAAGGCAGCCAGTTGAATTTCCACATGAGCCGAACCCAGCAAAAGTTGAGGAGGAGATGAGTTTTGTACTCGAGTACAAATGACTGGTAGCTATATAATATACATATATGGACTGCATTTGGCTCCCATGAATACGGCTACATATTTAATGCCCGTCTACCTAACTGCTGAGTGTAAGGCGAACTCACTTCCAGTCAAGTCACACGCGCGGAAGAATCTAATGTCAATATATCAAGGACAAGTGTAAAATTAGACACAGCTCTCCTCTTCCTCCCATAAACGGAACAATTAAACCTAATGGCAAATATTTTCAACCGACTTAAATTAAATTTTCAATTTAATTGATATGCCAGACTTTCCAGTCTAACCCGGCGGGATGGACAAACCCCAACAAACCTTCTCCTCCATCGTCACTAACTCTCCATCATTGTCTCCTCCGCTCCTCTGTCTACAATTTCTCTACTACTACAAATGTTTGTATTGTAGTACAACTAATCTCTTCTCTCCACATCACAACTTCTATCTCTTTCTTCTCCGAAAGTCCCTTCAGTCAATGAATTTTCTCTAAGTTGAATGTCCTCCTTTTAAGCACATCTCTATAGGAAAAGGAAGATGACGTCAGTTTCCTTATTTATTAACTCTTTGGTTTCAATTTCTAGTTCTCACAGAGTAATTACTGTTTTCCCAATAAAATGCTCCATTCTCTGCACATCCATTCATGGAACTTAATATATTCTATGTACACAAGTTATTTGGCATACACTTTACAAAAAGCTTTTCATTAATTACAAAGTTATTCAGAACTGTCCAAAGATACTGCGTTTTATATATTGCTTACAATTTATTGCTTAAAATCAGAGAATGTCACTGTTTGAGTAGTGATGACAACACTGTCTATCAAAAGAAGGAAATCGGGCTTAGGAGAAAATAATACTATTGTTCCTGTGGCATGTAAGTACAAAACTTTATAAGGTACGTTTACAAGAAAACAAAAATGCAGGAGAACAAAGAAGTTTCTTTTGAAATTGTTGAAATGCGATGTCGCTCAGTTTGTTTGGCTCAGAATTGAGAAGAGGTGCATTGTACTCCTCCAGGAAGTATTACGCAAAAGAAAAAAAGACATGGCGTTTGAGGGTAGAGTTTTTCGAAAGTTATGTACCTAAGTACCTAGTTATTTTATTATGAGAGAACGGACAAAATGCAAAAGTAGTGTGTGGGTGTGTAGTAAGCTGTTGGGCACACACTAAGCAACCACGGCATTGCTCTGAGATGGAGAAGATCGCTCACTGACTCGGCAGAGCAGATTGAAAAAGAGCACGAAAGGAGGAATCAAGTGAAAAGAAAGGGGGAAGAGAAAAAGTGATGATTGTTTGTTGATGATGGGAGATAAATGGAACTGCAAATAAGATTTCTTTCATGGTACGACTGAAATGGCTTTAGCCAAACGATGAAGCGTGTAATTAACTGTTTCTGCTCAGGGAATTTCATTCTGTTCTCTGCTTTTCTATGTGCACTTCCTGAAATTCACATCAGGAGATTTCTTTCACTTACCTACTTAAAAACATTCCCTTATACAAATACTCTCCTCACTCACTATAAACTAAGCAGGCTCTCTGTATAATTGACAACTACACAGGTATCTTTCTATCCATCTGTTCATTATCTTGTTTTGGCTACCTCTTCTTATGGACCTACAATTAGCTATCTCGTCAATTTCACTTTATCAATGCTGACAGTCCCTCCCCTCCACTATATATACGTACGAAAGGTCCTACTACTGTAACATAATAGGGATTTGTGGACCACCACAACACCACATTTTCACAAATTACTTAAATTTAAGATCCAAATTAGAGATCCATAATATGATTTTCATTTCCTAATTTTCTTAGATTTTTTACTAGAAGTAGGATTTACTTTGAGAAAAGAGGTTCATAAAATAATTGAAAGCTTTTAATTTAAAATCCATCAAAGATTTTAATCACAACTTTGTTAAACATATGTTTTTAGCAAATCCCTTACCAAATACTTCATTGTCGTCTTTGTGAGTATAGTTTTCACTTATATACTCATTGTTATAGCATTTTACTTTATAGAGTGCATGACTTTATTTCGACCCTGGTATGATAATATTTGTCAGACAATTCTCTTTAAATTTCGGGAAAGTGTCAGGTATCGCTTTAGTACAAAACAATGTTTAAAGTAGTTAAAAATGCCACATCTATCCAATTTTGTACTATGTGTTAAAGAATAAACTATCGTGGATAATGTAATAATGAAGTAGACACTAGAGTATTGTTGGTTAACTAAGTTTGAACGAAAGTTAAAATAGGTTGGAAAGTTTGATAGCTAATTTGTATTAGTGGTTCGTTACAGAGCTATATAGCCTAAAAAGGTGCATAGGAAACTGAAAAGAGTCTGTCTGGACTGGAAAGTGCAGACTACGCGTATTGGCATAATAAAAGCCCACGTGTGTGAGTTTATTCGTCGTACTCGTGGTATTTGATATAATTCTTTGAATGAATGAGCGTAATGAATGCCGTATGGTGAGTTTGTCTGAAGGTTTTCCGCTTTGTGCATTCAACGGCTTTCAATGAGTATTGTACGGTCTGCTACGGATATACAATGTGGAAGTTACGGATTGCTATTATTTAGATGGTGAGCGCTACTGCTACGATTTGAATGCATCCATTTAGGAGTCCACACAATAAGCGATATCTTGCTGTTTAATAGAGAAATTGTTGAGAGTAGGCTGTGTAGCGTGAGGGAGCAGTGTGCTGGAGAAACGTCGAGTGTAGTGTGATAGTGTTGCTTGGGTATTTCTGTTCTCCGCTTTTGGCCTTCGGCGTATAACATGGTTTGTATTGTAACCGAAAGCTATTGAAAATGTGATGATGTGCCTAATATGTACATGCCTTTTTACTTTCGCCAAACTCTTGTTCGTTTTGCTTTATACCTTTCTCTCGACCATATGATTTCTCTTTCTTACTGCCTTCTTTGCCTAGCAGTAGCCACTGATGATATGTACTAAGTAATGGATGCAAGTAATCGTGTGAGTATGCGATGCGTACCTATTTTCTCATCGGCGTTCTTCCATAAGAGGATTCTTTGAAACCTTGCGTGCTCCAGTTATTTTTTGCTAAAAACATGGTTTTCATCGATTTTCTATTTATTTCCCTGTTCCATAGCCCACTTATGTACGTAGAATAATATTCTCTCAATTATTTTCATTAGGTTGTCTGGCAAAATTTGCCCAAGAGAATATTTAATCATTTCCCTTTCTATGAATTTGCATTTATGTGGTCGCTACACCATGTACTTGCAAGTTTGCTTCTCACAGTCAACTACGAAATTCTATTCACTATTTTTCATGCTCCCTCCAAATTATATTAATATGTGTATTGAACTTTCAACTCTGCTCCAGATTATACTTTACCGATACAACACATGTTCCACAGTTATAGAACATGGAAGTAGGTTTCTGTTTTTTCTCCTTTGTACTAGTGATAAAATGTTTTATTGTTGTTATCGAACTGAGTAGACTTACGATAACTATTTACATCTACTTATATTATACTTGTACTGCAATATTGCAGACAGAATTTTCATGAATTCTCTTTCCTTTGTGAATGCACGAATAAAGTAGAATTCGAAAGTTAACTTTTGCTTTATTCATAGACGAAATTCAGTTGCGGTTCCCCGCTTTTGATACCTGTAGTTCTACTGCAACCATTTCTCTACGACTCAATGTCGTATGCAGTAGTTCCTTTAAACGTGACCCTTTAAACCACTATTTTTTTACTGCCAACTCTCCCATTGGGATTTCTAAAATTGATCGACCAGAACAAACCTAGACAAGACAAAACCAAAAGTACCTACAACAGATTTCAAGTAAGTGACAACAAATAAATGTTCATAGCACACAATACCACACTCCTATAAACACATCCCGCAAAAATACACCAAATCTAACAGAGGTTATTGCTTCTTAAATATATGTTGACACAATTTCATCCAAAAGTAAGTGATACTCAATGTATTCTACTTTTTGTCTACATACTTTCTATTTTTATTATCTGTTTTAATGCCTAGGCACGTTAAACCCAATTATTATGTTCAGCAGTATAAAATTGAACTACTCAGGGAAACATAAAAAAATGTGGAATTGGGTTTTATTATATTAATATCCAAGATGAGGCAGACGAGTTCAAACGATTTTGGCAAAATATTGATCAATAGAGAAAAAAGTTCACGAAATATTATTACATTACAGAGGAAAGTGGTTCGAAAGCGTATTTTTCCTATTTCAACGTATTACACTGTCTAAGAATACCACCATCATTGTAATTGACATTTGTCATTAAAATATTTTTTTAAACCCTTACATTTACTTGATTTCCAGTGAAAATAATTTCGTCTTGCTATATTCACTCTGTAGATTTTAATTCGTAAAGTTTGTTAAAACAAATATCTTTACCAATGGATTTATTGACAAATTAATTTGCAAAAATCTGTTTACATTTTACTTGTAAGTGCGTCTGCAATTGAGGGGTTGAGTCGAGAAACGGGACTAGAAGAAAATCTCCATGGATACCGACTATCAAAATGCATACGAATTTTAGGATTTTCAAATTTCTAGTCCCCTTTCTCCACTGAACCCCTCAATTGGTATGGGTATGCATAATACAATAATACAAGGTTATCTGCCCTACGAAAGATGAATGAAATTGAAATGATGATAAGAAATATTCAATGGAACGTGCAGCTTTACTAGTTTATGCGTTTCCTACATTTCGTCTCAGGTATCTTCCTTAATGTAGCGTGAATCTGAGGGAAAATGAAAAAATGCACTCTGGCTCTTCGGTCGATCTTTCCGCACTTTTATATCATCATAGCCATGTCTATTTATTATATAATAAAACCCTAGTCGAAATAGTAGGTATCTATTGAAAATACTATTACACAACATAATAGTCTGTGCACACCAAAAAACTTACACAAAAGAGTGAAAAAAACTAGCGTTCAAAAGCCGTAGATCAATTTCCTCTGTGTCATGTCATTCTCGCAGAGAATATCCGAAGCATTCGCTCAATACGATTTCTTTGCAGGTATATTTTCTAAAGAGAGCGTTTTTTCTCCTTCTCAATTTTATGCTTTGTGATGTGAAGAGTACACTGTACTTAAATATGCATACGACAAAATGGAAAATAGTACGCATGTTCCACCAAAATATTATAAAGAAATAAGATTTAATAAATGTTATTCACACTCACTTGTCACGTATTTACATAATTAATCTGTATCACTGTCTTCCTTGCTTGTCATTAAATTTCATATTCTTGGACAGGTATTAGTTGCTTATCAAAATAACTTTATTTCCAATCATTCGTAAATCGTATCTACAAAGAAATACACGTAAATTATTTCGCCATGATCGTTTGCATTTTTGCATTTATTCCGTTTACATATTAGTAAATGCATGTTTTCATTGCGATTGCCTTTGAAATTTGCTTTTACAATTTGTCTCACTAGCTCCTGTGGTGACTATCTCGCTAGCAGTCGGAGCGAAAATTCTGAAAAGAATTACATCTTGAAGATTTAAAAGTGAAGCTTAAATATTAGAATTAGAATTCAGTACCTCGTGTGATCTGATGAATCAGCTAATAGTGGTTTTCCAACTCTACATGTTATCATATTCCAGTTAACTGCTGACTTGTACTTATCGTGTTGCTTTTTCAGTTGGAATTGTATTTAATACATAGGGACATTTTATTGTATTCAGTCGTCAATCACTACAGAAAGCATCCATTTAAAACTGAGAGGGTACAATTGGGAATGTCTATCATCTAGGATTTTTTCTGAATATTGTGTGTTAAAATGCTGTGGTTTTGAAAAGAAGCGAGATACAAGCGAGATTCAACAGTTCCTCTTATTCATCATTGTGTGACTGTGTAAGATGAAGTAGAGCAAAAAATATTCAAGTGGTTCTGGAATTTTATTTAGAGAGGATGTCCCAATTATTACATTGACGCAAATTAGAAAAAAATGAGTAAGCGAATGAAAAGAGATAAAAATAGAATAGTGAGGAGGCATTTCATCAGTTTAAGTAATTTTCTTGATTGTTTGACAAATTGTGGTGCTCCTACTCTGGTGATTGAAGGATAAGAGGTACAATGTCAAATGGAAATCCAGTAATCTCCAGCAATGAAAGATAATCGGAAAATATTATTCAAGAAAGGCTGATAAATGATGAAGATGAATTTAACAGTTCAGTTAACTCTTCCTTTGAGAGAGGAAAAGGGGGAATTGTATTTATTATCCAGTGCAACCTATGTGCCGTTCTACGTGGGTCCTTCATATCAGTCTGCTTTGCTTTTTCAACAAATAAATTACATTTACTCCACAGACTATTCAGTAGAAAGAGAAAGAATCATTTGATCCGAACCCTCTCTCCTCTGCTCCCAACTATTCATTCAACCATGAAGAGGAGAGTAAATGATCTTCAAAAAAGTTCAGGACATGATTTGATCTTTAATTCACAAGCGCAAGTATCTGTGTGTATTCTGCATAGCTATAACTACATAGGAGACGCTGATCGATGTCTGCAAAAAAACCAATAATAAATACCTACACTTGTCTGTGTATTTTATTTGGAACGTGACCTAAGCTTCGTGATTATTTATTATTCAAAGTGCAAAATAAGTGGAAAATGCATTTTGTGCGCAGTTAATGTAATGTGTTGCCTCGTAGATGGCCGAGACAGAAACTACACGGCCAAGGATAATCCCGACACTTACGCATGGTTTAGACCTAGAAAAACGACTTTTTGCTTCTAGGTAAGGTAATTGACCAAACTGAAATTACTCGGTAAGGATAGGAGTGTAGAACAATAAATAACGTGACTTTCTCACACAACCAACCAACCAGTCACTGCTGAAATATTGCTTATGAAATGTATGGAACACCACCATTCATTATTATTCGTACTCTCCTGGGATACCTCATCCAAAGGTCCTTAATTCTCTATGATATTCAAATTAATGAGCGAAATGCGTGATAACGTCTTTCAAAAGTTCACCTACGAAGTCAAAACAGTTAAAAATCCAAACACGTTATTGGATCACCAACGTTGTTTACATATGAAATTGATGTAATCATAGTTCAATGTGTTTATGTATACCGTACCGCTTCTAAATAATGGCAATCTTCCAAATTGCCCTTTATTAAAATACTTAATGCATTTGAAATTGAATCCACAAGACGTTGCTTATAAATCTGTAAGCGCCCGTAATTATACATATTTCCACGTACAAGATTTTGGTATAAGAAGTACAATGGGTTTATTTCTTTGAAGGGCATTGTTTTCAAATTGAAAAATATTCGAATTACAGAAATGGAGGAAAGAAAAGAAAAAGTCACTGGAAAAGTTGAAAGTGTTAGAGTTAACCAGAAACTGTAATTGCTTTTTACAGTGTATTTGTATTCCCTTTTGCCTGCTATCCAGGAGTGCTGACTTTAATAAACGGAGTGAAGTATCTGATGATAGAAAGTTCAGTAAATAATTTAGCTTTCTCAGTAGTAGAGCTAAGTAGCTAAGATATTTCAAGGAAAAAATAAAATCACGTCAGGTCTGAGGAGAAGGAAGTATGCAAGGCTAAGGAAAGTATGCGTAAAAGATAGTAGAAAGTCGGCTAAATAAAAGAAAAAGTTGGACATGTCTGATCCTCTTGAAACTATTGCAGATTTCCGTCTGCAATTCCATGGGTTATAATAATACTTAGGAGAACGGGCTATGGTTATAGTTATTTACGAGAGGAGTGACTAGCGTTGGAGGAACAGACAGTGGAGAAGCGGAGTAAAATATCTAAGTGAGGTTAGGTATGCTCGCTTAAGTATGTGTGAATGTCTAAGGTATCTGGGTTAAAAGGTTTGGATGGGGCAGTAAACTAGACGAAAGTTAGACACCTGAACTTTGACGGAGTGGAGTATCTGCAGCAGAAGGAACTCGGCACAACTGGAGAAGTTCGCTGCAGTTCGCGCTTTTCGGCCTATAGGACGAAGGGTTCTTGGCTCCCTCACCGTCCACGACTCGCAAGTTTCTTCTGACTACTACTCAGTCCTAGGTATTTCTCCACGGCAAATAAATAAAGTTTTCAGTTAAGTTCCAGTGAAAATGCTCATGGTCTCATGCGGGCTGGTCTGCTCCCTTTTGGCTTCTTCTCTTACAAAAGAATTCCTTCGGAGAACTTGAGATTTCGGAGTCCACGCGGAACCAGCTACTTTTCCATCCCTACTGCTGATTGTTAGATATCTCCAGGTCTGCCTACCTTCACGGCACTAACAGAGTGAGTTACGTAGCAACGGCGGTAATCGTACGCTGTAAGTGCATAGGCAACTTCTATTATCCAGGTATAGATTCGTAGTCGGCTACGAATCTAGGAGCATAGCTGCTGGCTCACTGGAGGAGATCCTTTCTTTTCTAATAACTCTCGACTCATAATCTGCTCGGCTTAAATTGCCGAATATTTTCCTGCTCAGTCAAAAGTTTTTCTCTTTTATTCCTTTCCATCCATTCTAAAGGGCAGACTTACTTCCTTTCTTCCTGGCCATTTCAAAGGTCTTACAAATAATTTTATCATAAATTGTAATTAAGATTAGGCAATTGAATTCTGAATTTGCTGTCACGGAGCCTTGTGCTTTTTATTGAAATTCTAAAATTAATTTTCCACCATGCACATACGGGCACTTCCTTCTAGGTCAAATTACAGTCACATCATTATATTTAAATATTCCCAGGCAGGCGAACCACCACATTCACCTATTTGCATCGCAACTAATGCCCCTTTCTTAAAGTACAACTAAAACCCTATTTTAAAACCTCTTGGTGTTCTTTATGAACGCTTATTTATTTCTTTTATATTTCCTAGCATGCGATAACAACATTGCGTGCGTAAACCTACCCAAAGGTACTTAGACCTCATACACACTACACAACTATATTACTACTCCAAACAATTTTATTGTACGTACCAAACGTACTGGTTCACTAGTCTCTCCAGTTTTTCCAACAGCTGAGTCAACAAAGTCTCCAAAGATTTATAATAAGCCAGCTCAACATCATAACTTTGATGTGGCATAAATTTTCTCAGTGTAGTAAACGCGTAAAGAAAGCATTTCCTCTCCGTCCACTTTTCCCTACCACAAAACACGGCAACTTAATATGAATACGCACTTTGTCATTGAATTTAACAAGTTACTACTTACTCTGTCTTTAAAACTTTTCAGACATTTCTTGCCTTCCAGGCTGTAGCATATCAGTGAGGGCCGAAAGAGAAAAGACTTCCTTAAATGCAGCGTACTGTGTAAAACTACTAAATATCCGGACGTAGATATTTATGCGTATGCACTGTAAGAAGGGAAATGCTAAGCCAGAGGAGGAGAGTTGGACTAGACTAGTTAGGGAACTGGACTGGAGGTGTCAAGAGCTCAGGGAGAATCTCTTAAGCTTCTAGTTGTGGAGAGATAGCCAGGCAAAGAGTATAAGGAGGAGAAGGAAAGAAAGCCGAGGGCATTGATTCTAATGCGAAGAATCCAGAAGGAACCAAGTGAGCTCAGAAGAGTTTTAGCTCGCCTTCAGCTTTCTTCACTTGACTTTGAGACTTTGAGTTGACTCTTTGGGGACTTTGAGTGCAAGCAGTGTAGAGGTAGAACAGATAAAAAGTAAAGTTGCAGTCTAGTCAAGAGGAACCGAAATCAAGTCAGGTGATGTGGCGTAACGTTATGTAACAAGAAACCAGCCTTATAAGAGTTCCCTCTGTGCCTTATAGGGACACCGGATATTCTCTGTCTTATTTACAGAGTGTTTACAAATAGCGTCGATATACTTTGGGCTACATTGCTGAGTTTGTCTCTTCTGGAAGTATATCCGTATCATGAAACACGTACACTCACGTGTGTTTGCACATAAGGAAGGAAGAAACGGTCATGGGTTGTCTTCAGAAATACGTCGTAAGCTAACCTTAAGCCTTAACTTTGAAACCTTTGCTTTGAGTCACTCTTTAGAGAAAAATCTTGAAAAGATTCACCACGTCTTGCTAGACAAGTAATGTATAACTTGACTAAACTGAAGTGGGATTGCGTTGAAATGTAAGTGAAGATCGGAGCAGCGAGCTATGTTCTCTGCGATGATTACATGTGCACATACATTCTCACTCTCGTGTGTCTCGGAGTCAGAGTCAGAGTCAGCGCTGCTATGAAGGAAGGCTGATGCATGTCTGAAGGTGCTGATAGTGATACAGCTAAGGCAGCAGCGGAGGCAAAAGCCACATGGCCAAATAAATCCCTCAGTTAAGTTAGGAAACTCTTTACAATTCTCACCTCAAAGCTCACGTTCACTCTCCCCTCCACCCAGGAGACAAGTAACGAGAAAACAAAAGAAATAAAAAGGAAATGTGGACACACCACACACTTTTCCATTTCCCTTATGAAACTTTCCCGAAGCGAAACTCAAACTCACTAAACTACAAAACTACTGTATTAGTTTCAAATGCATTTGTTTCACAGTCAAGTTTTAACGAGTCGAGCAATCAATTTAAGAATTCGGCTCACACAGCTAAATAGGCAGAGGACCATCCTAGACGGAATCTATTATTACAAATTAGTGATAGCAAATGAAGCTCCACCAGCTACACACAAATTAATAACAACACAACTCCGTCGCCTCACTTTTCTCACTTACACATCCCGCGTATTAATTATGCACGTTCCTAATGTGATTTCAGTAGTTAGCCTATGTTATACATCTAGTCGCCTATAATATGTACTAACAGTGTGTACAGAAGAATAAATAACCCCTATATACCAATACGCGTTATTTAATCACTTTTGTCCGCATGGAGTAGGTATAGGAGAGTTTCCTTATCTAAGCAATGGATCTGTAATAATAGTTTGTATTATTAGTGGACACATCTTTTGTGTTTGTTTTAGTATCTCGTATACTATTTGCAATTTTCCGGATAAAACAATAGTAAGCTTAATGGGAGCACACGCCTAATTAAATGCTGAGACATTCTCTCCTCCTATCCTGCCATACATTACATTATCCGACCGAGTTGAGTAACAGGAACAGGAAACGAGCAATCTAACTGCTCTATAGTTGCTAAACAGTTTTCGACAGTTTAGCTAGCAATGAGGGAGAAGAGTCTCCATACTACGTCGAACAAATTCAAGAGCCATGGAGAAAGTTCGTTCAATGAAACAGAGCAATGAGATCTGAGCAAATAGCCATTTATTAGTTAGTGGAACAAGACTCTTACAGATGATGCTTGTTACTTGTCTACTACGAGCCTCGACTAAATCTCGAGAAGGGGAATCTCACCCCATCAACATCCTACGACAAAACCAACTGAATCTAATTGCTCTCGCTAACATGTGTGTATTTCTTTCCTCTAATAATACCAACTCTGCTCTATACTTATTTCCCAATCCAAACCTTCCAGAACCCAACAGGGAAATAACCAAACTATAACTATCAACTTACAATTCGTGTTACTCTGTCTAATAATAGACTCAATGCCTAGCAGTCACAAGCTGTCTTCATTAACCTGCGGAATGGCAGACAAATAATATGAAAACAAACCTACTGTTGTGAATCATTTGTTTGTGCTGTATGTTCTATAATAAATGAGTGACACCAAGTGGTTACACTATACACAACTTATAACTTTACTTAAGAATTAATTAAGATTAATTTAATTACAAAGTAGTACTTAAATTGTACAATAAAAGAGAAATAATTACAGACAAATAGGAACACCACTTTGCAGTGCGAGCATCGAACATCAAGTGAGATATGAGACACCCTATGTTTGCTTATTTCTTCTTTTGAATGCTCTGTAGAAAAGTTTTAAGTCTTATCATTAAAAGTGAGTTTAGATCCACTGAGGACTAGCTTTTCTGATATAAAAACGGTTTTGAAAACAATACTATAAAAATATTGAATGCAGCAACTTTGATGTAAATGTGCATAAATGCAGTCCAAAGCAGAATTGACTTATAAAATATATGTGCAGAAATACACGAGAAAGCGTTCGTTTTATAGATTTACGACGTACATTTAAAAAAATTCTGACCTACTTTTGAGATTGTAGATTTCCTTTTTGAAAGCAGTAAAGCCGTTCCAGTTTGGATCAGTTTTGGAGGCTTAAATCTAATGGTAGGTTGAGAGAAAAGGGTTATGTAAATCCATATGAAATTAAAGGAAAGGAAATAAGAGACTTCAATATACTCTCTTGCAAGTTTTCTTGAGCAAAACGTAGTTAGAAAATATCAAAAGGAAACAATGATTTGAATGTTAGAGGAAAGTAGAACTGCATATCTGCCTAAGTGGACTTTCATGGTTGTTTGATATCCCGGGAATCAAACGAAGTCCAATAATGAGACCTGGTCAGCATTGCAAACTGAAAGGAAATCTTCAAAGTTAAACGCTCTCAAAACGTCAGAACTGTAGTAAATCGAATTAAAAAGAATTACTCTATAGTTGAACTTGATGTGAGGAATTGTCTAGACTTGCGATATCACTGTCTCTTTTATGTTATTCTTACGAGTTCAGCTTGTTTGGCAAACTATACGTATTTAATTAATAAAAGAAAATATCCATTAATTATATGGATCGTTCTCTTTAAACTCAGTAGTAATATATACTTGCCAGACAAAGTCTTTATTAAATCACCCACAATCATATTTGTCTAGTGCGCAAATTAATTGAAGGTAACAATCTATAGGTAGCTAATAATTTTGTTCTATTAATGTTTGGGCATTAGCATTTCCAAGGATTAATTAAATGTTGCGGTTGACTAAAATGCTATAGAGGCAACTATCGCGTTTCTATTTGGGGATATTGTGTGGAAGTAGCTTAAAAGGAGCTTAAAATCCGTTGAAAGCATTGTTTTTGATTTGGCAGAAGATGATTAAAAATATGCAAAGGACTCTTGACACTACAATAAAGGAGAACAATGGTGTATAGGAAAGAATTGAAGAACAAAGGAGCGCGGCAAAAAATTGATGACAAAGGACGGATGAAATGAGAATGAAAATGGTAGGCTTAGCGGTGAACTGTTTGAGTTGGGGAGCTGCTTGGATTTTTAGGCGTTCTGTGGCTAATTCAGTTTTTGAACGAAAATCGATGGGCATTATCAGAAATAGTGCTGATTAGACGTGATTTGATTTCCCTTTATGACTGCTGGGTAACTAAGACGGAGAGGACAGGAACGGAAGGCATAGAGTATGGGTTTCTGGGAGGAAGGCGGATGGAAAGCCTGTATCTCCGGTAGAAATGATGAAAGCGATGAGGAAGAGCGAAGTCAAAGAGAAAGCGTATTAGAGAAAGTGGAAGCGCGGAGAGAGACAGCGGAGAGGACGCTGCTGCAGCATACAAAGTGAATGGCAGTGCAGAACTGTCTTTTCCACGTAGTCCAGGGAGAGAGGCCAAAGAGAGAAAGTCAATTGAGTCTCGGTGGAGCGGTAACCGGAATATTGCTCCCGAGACGTTTTGCTCCCCGGGAATTTTAGCTCCCCGCGTGGATTGCTCCCGCGTGAACTGCTCCCCGCGTTAGTTGCTCCCCTCGTGATTAGCTCCCTTCGTTATTTGCTCCCCTCGTTATTTACTCCCCGCCCCATTTGCTCTCCCTTCCACATTCTTCTGACCTGGATTCTTCAATTATCATTACTGAAGAAAATTTAACTAAAGTCAAAAAATGGAAGGTAGGTGAAGGACAGGAAGACGAAATTGGTCACGAAATTCATAAATACTAACGTACAGTTAGCACTTTTGTTAGAAGAAGCCCGCTCGCTTGGCCACTCCTCAAATTGCTATAAATTATAGTCTTCCTTGTTAAGATAATATGAAAATATGGTGTCCATATTCTGCATATTATAAATTTCGTGACCAATTTCATCTTCCTTTCCTTCACCAACCTTCCATTTTTCGACTTTAATTAAATTTTCCTCAGTAATAATTGAAGAATCCAGGTCAGAAGAATGCGGAGGGGAGAGCAAATGGGGCGGGGAGTAAATGACGAAGGGAGCAAATAACGAGGGGAGCTAATCACGAGGGGAGCAACTAACGCGGGGAGCAGTTCACGCGGGAGCAATCCACGCGGGGAGCTAAAATTCCCCGGGAGCAAACGGTCTGGGGAGCAATACTCATGTAATCGGTGGAGCAGGGCCGGTGTGCTCGGCCGACACTGCGGGATATGCCCCTATGTTGTTGTGTGCCTCGGCAGAAGAGGTATGTAGTGCCAAAGTGGATTCAAGTGGAAATTGTTCGCTTCACTTTCTCCCTTCTTCCTATCAAATGCGATCTCACAAATAGTGACATTACTACACTGTGTATCCGCGGAGCTTGAAGATGAGTTGAGAGTCCTCCTTTCCTTTGCTGATTCAAGTCGACTCCAGTCGCTCAAAGAGGAATTATAGGCGAAATGGAAGTATTCCTTTAAAAACGTCAACGACTTTCTTGAGCAGCTCTTCTTTTTATTCTTGTTAACTAACTAACATAAGTAGGCAGAGTCTAGGGCACCTTCCCAACACGCTTAGCTAAATAGCAATAGGCTCTCCTTCCTCCACCTATAAAATTAAGCTGCTGCCGATGGCCTCGACAAACTGGCGAGTGGAGAAGCCCTCTCTGTGTTCCAGCTTAATGTTCTTATAATAACTTAGGTTACCGGTATATCAGGAGTCGAGTGGAGACAGAAATACTCGTACCGGTGTTTGAGTCTATAGCAGATTTATTATGGATAGGTATGTGCAGTCTGGAGAAGGGTTCAGGTGGACGTAGTACAGTCGAAAAGAATCCACTTACACTTATCTATAGACGCAGTACATAATAAAAAGGAAATGGAGCTGAGAACTCTAATTTGGTTGAATTAGCTCTTGGGCCTCTGCTGTAATTAAATAGGCAAGGCAAAGGGAAAGAGCTTTTGTAATAACTTCTCTAGATTTTCTTCAGTTCCTTCAAGTCAGCAGACATCTGTGTCTAGCCTCACTGTCTTAAACATTCCATATAGCAGACTCAGACTACACTGATTTTTGACAAGACCTTTTATGTAATTTGCTACATGCACAAACCAAATGCTAATGCTGCATACCCAGCACATCTTCTTCTTCTCCCTCTCTCTGCAGTACCCACTGTTCTGGGTATCTGAACTTTCTTCTCTTTTCACCGAGCTTTCAGATCTGATTGGTTCCATACTAATGTAATGTAAGCCAATGAAATTAAGAAGCAAATTCCGAGGAAATACATCTTTGTTCGAGTCATTTGCTTCGCAGTTAAAAATTTATTATGTATACTGAATACTCGTTAACTGTGTGAAGTTTGACTATAATAGATAATGAGATGACAGAGCTCAATGAAAGTCTTACAAACTAAGATTACTTGAATTCCACGAATTCTTAATATCTCTCGTTTCTTTGTAAATAAAGCATTGCTCCACTTGTTATAAATTATAGTTGTGCTAATATGTGTTTAGTCAGATATTGTATTTAATTTTGACGGTTGTACATTATTATGATCCTGTCGTATACCTAGTATTGTGAATATTAAGCAGTGATGTATATGTGTAATATCTTTTCATTTCAGATGGAGTTTATGCAGAAAATGTGAAACGCCACAATGAGGAAAGCAAATGACAGAAAGCCTACTGTTTGTGCCAGCAAACAGACAAGCTTCTGAACCCAATACTCACTGACAGCGTCTACGCTTTCATTACAAGGTATTTTGAAGATTCTCTATTCTATTCTAGCCATCAGGCAGCCTTGAATGAACCTTATAATAAGCGGAGTTGAGCACACACACATTCTAATGTATTTTCGTGCAGTTTTTTGTACGGAGATCCTTATTGTTAGGCATGCGGGCGTATGCATACTCGTTTTATTTGTATGTAGCAGTTGTGATGGCTGGTGTGTGTGTCGTGGGAAGGGTAACCTTTTGTGTTCAATATGAATGAGCTGTTACGTCAAATATCCCCCGTACGTGCGTATAACTATCTCCAGCGTACATACAACACAATTGGGTCGTTTTTCCTTTCGTTTCCTTCCAATTCGGGTTTTCCTCTTTTTGCAGCATGTATCTTGAATAGGAATCAAGTATGGATACTGTATGGAAGTGAGAGTGACTTGAAAAATACCAAGAGAAAAAATGTAAGCAGTTATTGCATTACACCACAGGGATATCAAAGTCTACACTTGGCTGCAGTGTACGTGGGTTCTGCATTTCAGTATCTAGACTACCCGGAATGTACATAGACGGGGTCATTCAAAAAGCCATTAACCTGTACATTAACAGACAGTAAACCGTGTAGAGCCTCTTTCAAAATATTTCTACAACTTCTGGAAAACACGTGGAAGTTGGAGAAAGTAAAAAAGTAATTGCTTAACTTAGACCATTAAATCCTATCCGACCAATTGCAAAAAATCGTATTGAATACCTTAAGCCTTTTACAGTGCAGATTATATAACAAATTGACCCAACTTTTCACTGGGAACAAAATTCTAATACTATGCTGGTCTTACCTATGCGGACTCAATTGCACAAGTACAAGTTTGCTTCTTTCTACTTCAACGCATTGCACATTACACAACCTAGCAAAATTATTTACTCCATTTAATGCTGCATCACCGATCTTCGGCAGAATAATTTCGTATTGAACTGCGTTCTACTATTTCTTGACATCCCAATCTCTCAAAGAAAAAAATGAAGGTGAAACTTCTTTTCCACTTCACATAACTTGACAAAATGTATTACTAGTAAATGCGAATTCTGATAACAATTACGTACTTTCAACAACTTAAGAGCCTATTCGTTCTTCGAAATGAAGCACCTACTGCACGTGTAAACTACATCACTTTTTAATTGGAAAAATGGCGCACTGTAATCTATAGGTAGTTATGCTATGTGATGGCTCTGATTTTCAATTACATTTTGACGTAGACTCTGCCAAAATTAGCTATTTCCTTTTTCACTTATGTTTCTCGGCTCTGGACTAATCCGCTCTGCGAGATTTCCCTTTCTGCGGTATATGCAATAAATTGCAGACGCCTTTATCGTACTATATTGATATATTCCAATTTTCGTTTCTATTTTGATGTTCTTTCCGATGTATGTCAGGTACCATTTCCTTAGGGTTAAAAATATACGTTCAGGAAATGAAAATTTGGTTTACTAGCAGAAATTGCATCTAGATATATATCAATATTGCAAAATATGTACACGAGACAAAATTGCGAGGATTGACATCTGCAATATCTCGTCATAGGCAATTACTTTGCATACAGTGTTGTTTAATTTAGCTAAAATCAGGTCAGCCTAGAGATTTTATAGTGCAGATGACACATTATCTAAATTAATAATTTACATATAAACGAGGTGATTTATCATGACTGAACGTACGCGATTTATTTTGTAGTTGAGGAAAGACATGAGACTTGAGTTTATTTGGAAGTACATGAAATATGAGGTCAGAAGTAATTGGGAGTAAATGTACCCGAGAAAGATCTGTCAACTATGAATAAAGCTGCTGCATACTGCGATTTGTATTAACGGATTAAAAATGTATAAACAAGTAAGCTTGTATTGACAAGATGTTCCATCTACTACAAGCTTTATGCGAAAGAAAAATTGAAGAAAATGAGGGCAGGCTGAGGACTCGGGACAGAGAATCCCGAAGCAAGATTAAATTTATGCTTGACATGTTTTGTGATCGTTGAGCTGGAAATTGATTTGTAGTCTAAGTTGAGTCGACTCTTTGGCTGACTGCTACTAACTCGAGCACAATACCACGCAACATGATACAATCCAATCCAATGTAATAAAATAGTCTCGAAGTAGATGCAAACATAGTTATAAGCTAATAGTCAGTGAACGTGAGCATGAGTAAGCATTCCAATGGCTATACCTAATCTAAGTACGTACTCACTTGTTTTCCTTCAATTCTACGTTTCGTTAAGCCAGCATCAAACGATGGCAAAAGTCTTATCTTTGATTTCACTTTCGCTTTGTGCCTATGCGGAAATCAGCTATACAGTCACACAATTCAACGACTATTTTGCATTCCTTTTGTCTGCTATATCTTCCGAAACAAATGCTTCGTTAAATATGATTCTAGCCATCCAATACGTATTTAGGCAGGCTTCACAACATTATTTAATGAATCATCCATAAATATTTGTACAATTAGTTACTGGCAGGTCTTCATTATTTAGGCTTATGTAACTTGCAATTAGAAGACGCAAAATATCCATGCAGACGCAGGTGTATCTGTACCTTACCAGGACTTTCATTTTTTTCTAGTTTTGCATTGCGGTAAGGTGATGCTAAAAGGTTAGCGCAGATTGCTACTAAATATGTAAGATGTATATTTCTAATGTTTTGCTGTGCTAACTAAATGCTAATGTACAAAAATGCTAAGTTAGTTGCGTCTGATTTCTGCGGAAATCGAGTTTGTCATGAAGTCATTACTTGCTACCATTTAGTATTTTGTATTCGAGCCATGAAAACTCGCTGGATCAAACATTTTCATTACTAATTTGACTCAATGTCATTTTGATAGATGTAATGGCAAGTTATTTATTCTCAAAAATGGGTGGGTAGTACGCATTAACAGCAGTGAAATTGGAGTGCTCTAATGTAAATTTAGAGCTTCCTTGTCTTTGATACACCTTTTTGAGTATCCCTCTTCATTTTAATTAATGAGTCAATAAGAAAGGCAATTTAGATGCAATCGGCTGCTTTTCCTCCTGCTGAGTTGGCAAATACACCAACTGCCTAATTATGTCAAATATCCTGCCTTTCTATTAAACCCAACTGTACGAACTATCACGCTATTGATATAACTTCTTTGCTAACAACTGTGAATAGATTTCAGATGGTTAGTTATTTTATGCTGTGCTCTGCATATATTGTTATTGAAAAAATATAATGCTTCTATAATTCCCAAACATGCTTTATTGTTATCATTAAAATTCCTTCCTATAACTTTGACTTTACCTTTCCAATAACAATTATTTCCTCTTCCGCAGAAATATAAAGTCAGCAGTATAAAAGGACGAAATTCTCAATTCAATTTCTTTCTTTCAAATGAAAGATTCTTTACACGTATCATTATCCAAACCTATTTCTTGAAACCTTGAAATATTCCATACACAGTGAGCCTTTGAATTTGACTATCAGGAAAGAGACAGTGCAGCATAATTGGAAGGATAATAAATAAGTATTACAAACGCATCTTAGGCAAGAAGCTGTCACAATATTTCTCAAATGACATCTGAGTGAACAGCAAATTTCATTTGTGAAAATAACATTTAGTTAAACATATCTCTAAGACTTAGTACCAATTATAGAAATTTTCGTAATATTATACTATACAGATATCACATTAATGAATAAATTTTAAAAATAAATTTAAAAACAAATCCATATTCGTTAAGTATTTTAAAATTCTAAAATATTGTGTAACAAAATAAGTGAAAAGATATTAAAAGGTCTCTAAAATCACAAATTACAAACCTGAAAGATTCCCAAATATAAATAAAGGGGATACAAATCAATTTTAACTTAAAGGTATTGGCTGCGATAAGGATTGCTATTGCCATCCCCAACTTTAAGCCAGTGTACAATGAAATTGTTGATTCTCATCATGACAAAATCTTCCATGGTACATGATACAAATTGTAAAACGAAATGAAAACTGACTGACTGATTTCTGTGTGTGTATAACCGGATACGGAGGGTGAGGATCTATTCTTGCAATAAGGTTAAGCTAACATTACTCTTGCGACGTAATAGGTATGAAAACTGTGATTTGGTATAATTAGGTAACCTCAGATATAGCATGGTACACGAAATGTGAAGATTGAATAGAATTGAATCTATTATAATAGATAAATAGATGGAATGGAATACAATTTGAGTACACAAAAGAAATGGATAGTATTTATAATGGCGGTATAAGCGAAGTTTGAAGGCTACTTGAAGAGATAGTGGCGTAAAGACTCTTAGCAGAAGTCAGCGAGGTTTTTAGTAAGATGGACGGGGAAAGGAAAAACTGCACTTGAAATGAAATTCCACTCGTGAGGAAGCCTTAAGTAAGCTTTTCTGTAGACGGTGGCGGTGCTTGCATAGGATATGAAGGGAGTAAAATATGCATGCGATGTCTGTACACGTATGCAGAGTGTAGCGTGGAAGATGCAGGCGATGATGAGAGTCTGGGGCAGATATCAGACAAGAGCTCATTCATTGTCATTTTCACGGAGATTATGTTATCACATATGATATGCTGGTGCTCTACGCTCTGATTTGAGAATGTGAGTGAATATGAAATGATACGTACGTCTTCTGCGTGTAATGTGAGTGAGAGAACTCTCGAGTTAAAATGAAGGGATTTGACACACAGTGCTATTATTGGAAGTTGTCTGGCATTCGGCACTCAACATTGCACGTCATGTTCAGTGTACAAGTTGTATACCTTCGGAGACGCTTCGTCTATAGGGGTACTTAAATTCAACTTATCTTAAGGGAAGGTTCATAAAGCGGAGAGATAGCGTTGGTAATGCAGTAGCTCTCTATTATGCGAGTAGCTTTTGGGTCTATTCTTCCCAGAACATCAACTCACGAACATATGAATGCAGATTTACATTTTACTGCCTTTTCATTCCCGAGAACTGTGAATTGTGTAAAGAGCCTTCCCACCTTGAGACAGATATCTATTTTCCTTGGCTCATTTCCTTTGACAGTAGAAATCTAAATTTTCTCTGATTTCTTGGAATTTATGTACCAGTTCCCTCATACGTATGGATGGGATCACTATCCCTTGACATCACTTTTATCTTTATAGGGACATTTAACTACCAATAACTTCCACTATTTCTCTCTAATACAGATCACGAAATTGATAGAAGGTGAAAAATACGACACCCATCCTTCATTTGGTCGCTCTTCCAATAATGGCGCCAATTAAAACATGCGTACCCTCAAATTCATATTCTCCTGGGAGGTGCAAAGTGCGGAAGTGGCAGACAGGTGCACTTTTCGTTTTCAGAATTGTCTGAGAGAGAGAATCTTGAATAGCTTTATTAGTAGATTTTATTTTCAATGAAAAGAATAAAAAGTCCACTTGACAAGAAGATATACATGCGAGTGGAATAAGAAGTAGACATTTTCAATAAAGATTCTTATAGGGCTCCTAACTCACCCAGTCAGTTCAATGCAGTTGTCTTTCCATTCTTCGGTTGTATTGTTTGGGAAAGTCGTGGCCTCGGGTATAATAAATCATACGGCATCACTCCAACTCCATTGCGTTTGTTGCGTACGGCAGTTCCTCTGGAGAGAGAGTAGGAAAATAAGAATAGAGAAAAAACCATTGCTAAGGTTTGTTTGTAGTCTTTCATTCGGGACCATATATCTTTACGACTTGGTAGTGGAACTGTTTTACGCTCATGTTTATGCCCTTCGTCTACGACTGACTTTAGTCGAATCGACTGTGAACTGAATTATGAGAAAGCCTGTCACCGGCTTTTTGGCCAATGGAGTACGCACATAAAAATACACTTCCTATGTCTATACCTACCTACACTCTCTATTTATACTTTCTCACGAAAAGTTAAGACAAAGCAGCTTTATCCGTCGTATCTCCGCAGAGTGGCTACAGGCAGCCACCTATTTCCCTACATTATATATACTTATATAGTCATTATACCCTAAGCATCGCAAGTTATCGTCTTCTGATACATACCTAGTACAGAAATTCTATAGAAAACATTGATACGCAGAAAATTCTGGGAAAAGGGGAAAAAACTGCTAAACTAAGAATATAAAAGAAGAAATGCTATAAGAAAAGCATAAGATACTCAGATACGGGTAACTATTTAAATGCATAGACAGAAAAGATGAATACCCTGTTGAAAAAAACAAAAAACCCGAAGCGAGGAAAGGAAAAGTGAAATTCGTGTCTTGGATATTGTCGATGAGTTAGTCGACTATAACCTTGTTATATAAAAGTTCATATGTAGAAAGAAAGTCTGTTATCGTAAAGCTCGCTCGACCTTTTCACTTTCATTGAATGCTGGTGGATTGACTTCATGGGGAGTCAAAGTTAAAATCGACATTGACTTTCTTGGTTAAATGCAACGTGAAGAAGTAAATGTGAGGGTTGCGTTCCTTGCGTACTCTAATGTTATCTAATATAGTATAATGCACAGCAATAATGCAATGAAATGGAATGTAATGTGATGAGATGTGATGTAAGGCGATTTAATGTTATGTAATCTAATGTAGTCTGACGTTCTGGCAATTTCATAGTCATAATAGACTGTTCCCTTCATTGTCAAGTCCACTCAACTGAGAACACTCACCGATTCTCTTTCAACAGACCAACCTGGCATTAGTCCTTCTCTCTTACTCTGCTTATCACAAAAAGTCCCCCTAATGGACATTTCGGGAAAACCTAAACAATTTAGAAATACTACTAAAGGTATGATATTAATACAGCATACACTTTTGTACTAGCGTAAACACACCCAGGTGGGTTTTATAAATGCAGCTGAAATTCTCCACATTTATTCTTACTGCGCTCTGACATATTCGTCTCGTCCCTTCAAAACATCCAATCCTTGCATCTGCAATCTATTTTAAAGTTATGCGTAATAAAACAAATTGTGTGATCGATTGTTGCATGTACTAGCTATAGATCTATATTCGTATGGGTAAAGAATATTGTACAAGCTCCCTTCATATTTATAGGGTTGCATTAGATTGATCATGCAAATGCGTCTAGCAGTTACACTAACGTATGAACACATTGGAGAACTTTCTCTTGTAGCTCCAGGTACTTAAGGATAATGTATTGCTTGCTATATAGTATTTATAGGAACTACACTCCCTGTCCCTGTGCCTCATCATTCATAATCATATCCATGACGTAATAATGTCTTGTTGAAACCCAATCCAATCTATATGATGTATCATTACTCTCCATAACATTACAAACACCTTTTCTCAACCACTTTGGGAAATTGTTCAATTTTTCCTTATTTTTATTTTGATACAGCGAATAAAATATTCAAGCAACTATTAATTTTCTCTTTTTACCATTAGTTTAACTTCTCTAGGTAAACAAAAAGTACGATTTGTCGATTACAATTACAGAATTGCATAGCATCGTTTTGATTATGATATAATGGTCCAGTCCACTGTGACATAAGAGCATTAGCAAACAAAGGAGTGCGTGTTCGTTTAGATATTCATGACATAGCAATCTATGTGTGTTTAGGTTTCTATAGTTCATTTCTCTGTGGCCGTTGTATCTACGTGATTACATTCACGACAGACTCTATTCCTCATACATCAATACTGCATATTAGAATTCATGCTCTGCGTGCCTTTCAAAGTTCCAACATTGTTGTAGTGCAATTGTGCGTAGTATATGTGGGCACTAGTGGGAAGTATATAGATTGAAGTGCACGGAGAGTGTCTCTAAAGTCACACACCACGCCACCCTCACACCCAACGGAATATATCATACGAAGAGTGCGGAAAATAAAGTGACTATGCTCGAAGCAAGATGAACTATAAAACACGCATTTCATTGAGGAGGTTTATGCTTTGACATTATTAAAATGAATGGGCATGTAAAAATAAATAAAGATAGAAGAAGTCTCTTCTGGTCTTTATGAAAACAAAGAGCTAGTTTAGTCAGTGTGATACATGTAACCACACGAGGTAATAAATATTTACCGATGGTTTATACCCTTCCTGTCATGTCTATTTAATGATTTCAGTATTGTTAGCTGTCATTTTAGTGTAAACTATGCGTTCAATTTGTACGTGCGTAATTGCCATTTAAATTCATGGAAGAACTTTGCTCTCACGCACGTAATATTTCTTTATATACCATTTGAACTACATATTTATTCTGAACGAATGTGTTTGTAAGGAAAATGAAAAATGTACTATTACAAACACAAATATTTCATTTAGTCAACATATATTCAATTTCCTATTTTCTGAGCATACGTATTCCAGCTATAATTACATAATGCGTATAGAAGAGAGCAGGAACTAACTGGAGCTCTTGAGGGGACCTATAGAGAGAAATGTAAGGAATAAGAGAAATGTTGGGAAAAGGAGCTGGAAAGAACTGTTATGTTATCCTAATCCTTTTTAAGACATCGTAAATCTCTGCGAATGTAATATTACTTTGAGGTAATACATTTAGTAGCCGTTATATATGAAGCGATATAAAAATAAAAAATCTCTGCAATACAAAATAAAGATAGAGCGTAAGTAAAGCAGAAGTGCAGCTGTTAAAACAGTCATATTTTGTTCGTTTGAAAGAAGTAGGATTGGGAGTGGAGTGGGACTGTAGAGGAGTGCTGTAACAATCCAGCAGTAACTCTTACTCCACTACTCGCTTTTCTACTCCAGCTCCGCTCCAGCCAAGGTTTCTCCTGCTCTCTTGCTTTAGCCAAATATTTCATAAAACGAGTTGATTACTCTGACATGGAAGTGAACACAAGGACAAGAGCCAACCCGTTAGTCAGTCCAGTGCAATGCAGTTCTCTCCGTAGAACCTCTAAAACCAACGGAATGGAACAGCCAACCAAACCAAATGCTACACTTACGAACAATAAACTATTTCTGTGCATTCGCTGGATATCCCATTATAGACGGACTTCCTAGTCCCACTGTAAGCACACTTCGGCATTTGCATTCCGGCCTCTTCTGAGGTAGCAGCCGAATCTAGACCCACCGCCAACCTACCTTCGCCTTAAACAATTCATGTCGCAGTTCAGCTGAATCGTCTAGTTGGTTTTAATTGATGGAGTCGAATGGCCATGTTTCTCTCCCGTTTTTCCTTTCTGTCAGAGAGACAAAGGCAAAGGAGAAGGTGGGAATTACTCAGTTACTCATGAGTTAAAGACCTTTGCATAAATATGCATTCCACAAAGTTATGTCCCTATAACACTAATATACTCGTGCATCCCTCGTATGCCTCCCTATAAGGAGACGGATCTTCCTAGTAGGCAGGCACTTCCAAGTATCACCATTATACTCACATCGCGGCCACTGCAAACCCAACAAGCTATGCAAATTACAATGTTTTACCAAAGGGGTGGGCCCTATTTCGCCTCACCATAGTTATTCACATTAATGTCAGTGTAAGTTGAGTGGGTAACTATGTGAAAAGAACGTTCTCAGAGTGTTAACCCAAATTACACCGAACAACTCCTACCTATGAATATTTCTTAAGAAAACGTAGAACCACAAAAATTTATCTATTGCGTAAGGAGGTTTTGAAAATTTTGGGTATTCCATGATGAAAGAATATTGTACATCATTGACGAAATCATAATCAGAACTAAAACATTAGAACATATCTTCTATGCGTCTTATAGAGTCAAAAGGTATTGTACACTAAATGGTGTGATTTTATAAAATCAAGTTAATGATAGACTAGAATTCCAAATCGAATTCAAACAATGTGGTTGGAGTCTACAATTATGATAAAATGGTATGACTTTTTTGTGCACATCCGTTTTGTTGAAGTAATTCTTGAAGTATTGCTGTCGAGTGGGAAGTGGGAACAATGCACGTTCCGCTTTATCGTTGAATTAAATAGAGTATATCTATCAAAGTGTATACACTTTCTCCTCCCAAAGTTCATCAAGGTCGAATTTGAGGTTTATGCTTCCATTTGGTGGAATGGAAATCCATAATAAAAGTTTTGGGGTGATTATACATATTAGAGATAATATGGTAGGAAGTGAGTATAGCATACAAGTGTAATTATAATACTTTGCATTTTGTGTAGACACCGAATTTAGAGCAAGTAGGATTTCCATTTTATTCCTGTATATTGCATTGCCCTTTAAGCAATTTACGCTGGATTCTGCTAAGTAATGTTAGTGCTTAGTAGCCTTGTCACGGCATTGTTTTGCCACTTTGCCAGTGGAGTCAAAACCACGCGACGACTAAATGTAAATTATGACGTGGTGTTGCTAAGTAACTTATGAAATAAGAAACAGGCATTGGCCAAAGGCTTAGTTATGATTAGCCAAGTTAGTCACGGAAAAAAGGGAATAGCATTTTTGGCCTGCATAACATAACACAAGTTAAATTATAATAGTACAATCGAAAAAATTAGGCTTTTGTTGTATAAGAGTGTACATAGAACTAATTTAGAAAGTGAAAAAGTGCATGGAGTGCTGTGGAGAAAGCAAGTCTTGTAATAAAAGGCTGGCACTAAAGTTTGCATTGTGCATTAGTGCTAACAATGATATAGACGCTATAAGTGTAACCTTGATCTTATAAAATATCTTTAGTTGTATAGGTAATAGCCTGGTATTAAAATTGTGTATGGTATCGGAATGAGGGCTGCCTCCGTTGAGAAGCACGGAAGTATACACTGCAGTGGAGTTACTTAAGGAAGAAAGTGTGGATTGCGCGTGTTTTTCCCAAGTAGCAATCCGGCCAAGAATACTAAGCTTGCCACAAATGACTGGAGTGTTATTGTACTCCATACAAACCATGCACCATTTCCCTACACAGGAGAATTATTAGAGTAATGAATATATTTTTGACTTTTATAGGCAACATGCAAAAGTCTACTCTGATTTCACTTTTAAGCCCACCCTTTCGTCTTCCGCTTTTTATCTCCACTACTCGACTCCAGTTACTTGTTACTTATTTCATTCTACGATGATAACAACTGATTCATGTGAACACAACACAACTTTCTCTGTAGTGTGAGCAAGCAAACCAGATTTTAATGGAATCAGCGTTTTCTCGGAATTTGTTCCCTCCGATGCAGTCGTCCGGGCTGAATGTCAAGGGTTGTTATTACTGCGGTATGCCTATTCATGAATAAATTCCTTGTCTTTCTAGACTTATCTCTCGCCACCCGACCCAGCACTCCTTTCCCAACAATCTTGTTTACCTAGCAGTTCCCACTCATGTAACCTGGCCCTTGTACAAATGCCCTAATTGTGTCCTCCATATTAAAACCATTTCTATTATGCAGGACGACGATATGGAGAATGAGTATATCTGTTTGCTTGTTTGTCTTCCAAAATCTAAACCATTTATTTCTGTAGGGGTTTACAAGCACCCTACTTCTCCTTTGAATTCTGTACATCATAAAGATGGTTCTACCTCACTTGGCTTTGTTCATGAAATTAACAATATTTATAGTTATCTCAGAACGCTTGCAAATGAAATAATATTACTTGGTGATTTCAATGATGATTTGCTTAAACATGAGAATACCTATTTGACTGATGCAATGTGCACGCTTGGTTTTAAGCAATTCATTACTGAGCCAACGTTTACAAGGATATTTAAAAATAAGGGAAATAATCCTCCACGAGTGTATCAGTCTCTGCTTGATCATGTCTATAGTAATAATACCAATTATGTTTCACAATCTGGTATCCTTAATACCCATATTACTAATCATGACTTTGTATTTTTGGTTAGAAAGAAATGTAGAACAAAATTTATTCCAAAAACGAAACTTGTACGTAATTATAAAAATTTGAATGCTGAAGCATTAGATAAAGAATTTGAATTGGTGGCATGGACTTTATTGGATGTATATGATAATATTGATGATAAGCTTGATACTTTCAACAAACTGTGTTTAGATGTAGTTAATCGTGTATCACCTATCGTTAAGCGAAATGTAAGGTCTTATAATATTCCCTGGTTAAATGTCCATGTAAAGAAGCTGATTCATCATAAAAACCATGTGCTGAAATTGGCAAAGACTGACAATAATTCAATCCTATGGGATTATTCTCGTAAACTAAAAAATCTTGTAACTTCCACTTTGAAAAAATCAAAGAAGGAGTATTTCCATAAAGAATTTACAATATCAGGAGAAAGTCGACACTTATGGAATACATATAAGAGTCTGACAAATGAAAATTTTGAGAAACCGTGTTGTGATGAGTTGAATGTCAATAATACATTGGTATCTGACAAAGTATCTATATCAGAAAGTTTTGTAAACACTTTTACTTTGTCTCACATTGATGATACAAGTACTTTGTCAGAATTGTGGAGTACATTGAATACAGAGTACCCAATTGTATTCACAGAAGCTACTGTATTAAAAAAACTAAAATCCATTAAAGCCTCTGATACTATTAATTCTGCTGTTCCAGCAAAGATAATAAAACTTTTAGCAAAGTATATAGCTCCTTATTTAACTAAAATTTTCAATTCTGCTATAAATTCTGGTATTTTTCCTAGCCAATGGAAACAAGCTTTTGCATCTCCTTTGCTGAAAGTTAATGGAATTAAAACTGATCCAGGGTCCTACAGATTGATTTCAATTATTCCATATCTTGGAAAAGTGTTTGAGTCCCTGATTGCCTATGAAATTAAATTATTTTTGATTGGTAAGGGTATGAACTTTGATAGCCAGTACGGGTTTCAAAGAAATCTTTCTACCACCCATGCTCTTATTAATTTAACAATGCAAATTCACGATGCATTGGATATGAAAAAAGTAGTTGGAGTATCATTTTATGATATCCAGAAGGTATTTCCTAGTGTAAAATATATTACGCTACTAAATAAGATGAAAACTAACTTTAATATCCCTGACACACTGCTTAAAATTTTATGTAGCTATTTTTCTTCCCGAACAATATGCATTAAATTAAATAATTTCATTTCTGATCCATTTTCTGTACTCGGAGGTTGTCCTGAAGGCAGTATACTAGGACCTCTATGCTATTGCTTTTATATTAGTGATATGCATGATTACATCGATTCACCAATTGTTCTATTCGCTGATGATTTGGCAAACGCCTTAGTCGATAACGATTATGAGCAACTAAATATTATAGCTTCTGATTCAATGGGGAAGTTAAACAATTGGTGTACTGCTAATTCTTCTTTACCAAATTGGAAAAAATCCCTTTTTGTTATCTATAAAAACCCTAGAGGAAAGTTACCACTTCCTACTTGGGATACGATTTCCTTTGATAATTGTAGTATTGACCGTGGTGATACATTCAAATACTTAGGAGTTCACATTGACCAAAACCTGAATTTTAATTCTCATGTGTCTTATATTTGTCAAAAAATGTCCTTTAGGAGTCTTAATTTATTGAGAAACAAGCGATTTATTCCTAAACATGCAATGCCGACTATTTTTAGAGCCATGGTATTTTCTTTAGCTGAATATGGATTGGTAGTTTATTCAGCAACATCTAAAGAAAATATTGCAAAAATTCAAGGCATTGTAGATAATTTTTTGCTAAATTATTACTATAGTCGCAAAGCTGTGTTGCGTATAAGAGCTGGCAATTTGTGTAAACCAAATATGTTTTCACTGTATGATTCTTTCGGTTTATTGTCAATTAATGAGTGTATTACCTATTCCTTACTGACTACACTATATCCTATTATTAAGTATCCCCATGATTATCCTACTGATTTGACTTCTATGTTTGTTCCTGTTGACAATAACAGGATCACACGACAAAGCTGTAATTTAGTATCTAAGTGTAATTCTAATTTTTTTAAGTTATCTTACAAACATAGAGCAATTGTCGCGTGGAATGAATTGCCTTTAAGTTTAAGAAATTCAAAGACTTTCTGTGTATTTAAAAATGATTTGTCTCTACATTTAAGATCTCTGCGTTACAATTAATGTTTGTATCAAAAAAGTTATGTGGTATCTTTCCGCTTATGGGATATTTCGAAATGAACTCATTTGCACCTGTATTATTTGTATTTGTATGCTGTGTATACCATTCAATTTTGTACTCTGTACCAATGTCCTGTGTTGGAAATCAATGCGACTCGCTCTCACTGAACAGAGTTTGACAATAAAACCTTGATATGATATGATATGATATGATATGAGCAACCACAGGCACTTTTTTGTAATTCTATGTAATATCTAAGTGTACATCATTAGTTAGGTGAACAGAGGGAAAAGGTTACTACAAAGTTATCATATCTGGCCTTGTTGTGTTTTTCCAAATGGGCTTCACGCAAAGTCCCACGCTGTGCATTTTTACACCACTACTTTCTTTCAATCGTCATACTATTCGGTTCATTTACAAAATACATGGGACCATCGTCTAAAGGAAAGCAGGAATAAACCACAATTGATAGAAGGACAGATACATTGAAAGGAAATACATAATCACCTCCGTAATTAATGAATTAGTCGTGCTGTGCAGTAAAATAAATGCATTAACTGCAAACAAACTACCAAATACAGAAATTTAAATTGAACTACTCATAAGAGCATTCAAATAAATCCACTTTATGTAGCATTAAATTTATTTAATACTAAAGGTCAAATGCATGATGGTGACGTATTTCCAATAGTTGTGTTTTGAAAGTTGTAATTGTTTTGGTCTGTTTTGAAATAGGTTTTGGTTGTCAGTATGAGTTGTGTAAGAAATGCGCAGTAGAGAAAGTTAGAATGGAAGAATATCGGAAATGTAATTTCAGAGCAATGTTGTAGAGTGAAGGAGGGAAATAAAAGGAAAAGTGGATTCCTTTCTCTGGTTGAGCGACAGATCTGTGTGTCGGAGTCGGTTGGCCAAGTCTGGGATCGTATTACTGTGAACGTAAGATGAGGTAGTTGCGTACGAGGAGTTTATTGTAGACAGTACTAAACGACATGTGTGTGTTTATGTTGGAAATGTATGTGTGTGTTTGTACTTTAATTTGGTAATAGTGTAATGGTTCAATCGAGCAAAGCCACGTCATTATTCCCAGCTCGTGTTGTTTGCAACCGACGATTGTCTTTCTGTTGCTTGTTGGTTTCCAGTCCACCTGCAGCCCTAGTGAGGCGAATGAAAAGCCAAGGAACATTTAGTGAGGGAATGGAAAAAGTAAGTAGAGTAATACTAAGTGTGTGAATGTACATATATGGTGGTGGACTATGCACCTAGGTATGAAATGGGTTAGAGGCTGGATGTGTGAACAGACGGAAGGCCTGACGTGTGGGGAAAGTCCAGTTGCATAGGTATGTGGCTAACAAATGGAAGTGGCTGGCAGGACGGTGGATGTTCCATTAGGCTGGAATTGCGTGGCTGGAAGTGAGAAGAGGAGAAGTGCGGAGGGAGGAATGGGATTTGGGAGAACAATTTGTGCGGTGGCTCCATCACATTTGTATTAGTATTTTTCTTTTGTTATTTGAGGTCTGTGAGATTAGTAGTTGGCATTACTCGGGTGTTACACTGCACTGCATTACATTATGCTGCCGACATCACATCTCATTGCATTACATTACTTCCTTCTCTCCGTCGTCCAATTCATTGTTTTGACTGTTGAGGCTAAAGTAAATTTACTTACACCACGTCGTCCACTTTCTCTGCTTTCTCCTCCTTCTTTGTAATTTAGACGCCGTGCGGTCTGCTGCTTGCCTTTGACTTCTGTGTTAAATCAGAGGGAAACCACTTATTGTTAGACAAGGCAGTGTTAGTTGACTTTCCGGAGGCACTATAGGCCTAATAACACTAGGTACACCAGTACACAATACAAACCCCGCATTTGGAAAGTTTTTTCGAAATTTCTACACTGTTTCTCAAGTAAAAGTTGAGCACGTATTTATTTTATCCACAAGACCTGACATGACTGAGGTTTCCACGAATGGAGTAATTTCGCCAGTCTTCTCTTCGTCCTGTGTACTTACAACCTCTCAGCCACTCAATTTTGAGAGGAGGGATTTGATTGCCAATTTATGAACCTTAAGGAGCTTCATTGCTGCCAATGCAATAGTTAGGCCGTCTTAGTGTTTCCCTTCCACGAATTTTTACTCACTTACTTATGTTGCCCTGTATCTCTTCCCAGACATCCTGTCTCTTTTACAACTCACTACTCAGTCTTTTCCCTGAGTACGCGGTTACTTACTTAGTCTTCTGCCGAGGTCTCCATTTATGTTTTAGCACCTCATCTCCACCGCCTCACACAGACCGGCATCTCCACATTTCTTATCTCTGTGATTCGATTCCAAGTGCAACTCAAACTAGGACAGTCGTATACTCTTATGGTATTTCGCTTACTTATGACTCGCCTTCCCTCACTTTCGACGTGGTGACAACAATTCCAATTGTAATTGCCACAGTTCCATCACGGAGAGTCTGGAGAATCTGAGCGTGTTATTGTGTGTACACAGAGATAATAGACTCACAGCGGACTAAGTTAAAATGCTCTTCCCGATTTGTCACTCTCTTTTCGTTTACTTTCCTCTGAACGAGTTGAAGAATTGTCATAATCCTTTATGTGCGCCTCTATTGGCTCCTCACTCTCTCTCTATTGTAGACTTGATTTGACTTGACTCCTCGGCCAACGAATGCCATATCTAGTCATTGGAATTGGAAATCCTCCTTCTCATGTTCACTCTGATTATATGATGTGCAGAAGGACGAGAACCTAAAAGTCAAATAAAACTTTACTGAGCCTTCCCTTCTTTACTGCCTGCAAACCACCTACCCACTACACTCTTCCCATTAGTATCACTAGGTCGCTATATCTTTTGTATTTGCACCCTATAGAGGAAATAGTTGCGTTGTGTCCCATGCAAGATACATTTACCTATTGCTGCTGCATACTGCTACATGTTCGTAGGTACTGTGCTAGAAGTAATGTACAAATCCTTTCACCATATGTCCGCCTAAGCAAAGTCCGAGACAGGATTGGGTGGAGACATCCAATGTCAAATGAATTTCACGCTATGTGTAGCCAGATCTCGTCTGTTCTGCTCGCAAGAAAAGTCAAGTCCGCCGGAGACTGTCCAGATAAAAAATGAGTTGCGGAAAAGGTTATTGATTGATGAGGGTCCATAAAATAAATGCCTCTAAGTCTACTCTTCTCTTCCGAACCACTTTCCCCGACTCTCTCGCTCCTACTAATGTCTTACTCACCTATAGGCATTACGGAATCATAGTTCTAAGAAAGTCACTAAGTGGCAAACCGCTAAGCACAAGAAATCTTTGCAGAGAAACTGCCTGTGTACATTTCCACTAATATAACTGCTGAAAATAAGTAATAAAATACATTTTCTCACATGTTTGATAGTAGTGTGGTTTGCCTTTCACTTGCAATCTCACAATAAATATAACTCAATGTATACATTGCAGGAAACAACGCTCAATGGCACTATTAGCTCTGGCGAAATAAATTACACTAAAAAGTTAGAAACATACCTAAGCAATTTTGACAGGAAGGGCATATTGAACTTGTCCTATTAGTGAGGACATAACTTGTTCGCAGTTTTTGCCCAGTTAAATTGTGTACACTCCGTGATATCTGGTGGATGGATGACTGTACAAGTTTTTCAGGGAAAGTGTATTAACATTTGCATGGAATGAAGAATGCTGGCAGTGAGAGTTTCGCAATCTGAAGAAAGAAGACGCAGAAGATTATGTAGGGCAAGTGCCGTTTAGAAAGTTTCTGTCATAACAGAACTAATGTCAAAAATAGTAGGAGCTGGCCAACTCCGATTGTAGTCCAAGTCCGATTTTCTAGCAGATTGGTTTGCGTAATGTCGTGTTCTGCTATACTTACGGAGATAGAAGAAGTTGGATTATGTATAGGGGAAATTGTTTCTTTGGTGGAGGCCTGAGAGCATATGTACGTCAACAGAGCAGAATGCGTTATAGACGGGGGATTGTGTAGCTGTCTAGTTTTTCATGTCTTTCCTTGCCTCGCTGGTGTAGAATAGTTGAGTGAAACCATCTGGAATGTATCTGCAGACGAGATGTCAGGTTAGAAGAGCTAAAAGGAATATTTTTCTTACGCAGCCATTAGACACTGAAATGATAGTGTGGCTTTTTGTGTTCGGAGTGCCGTAACCCCTAATTGGCATTAAATGACCCTTAAAGCTACTTGACTCATCTCTTCTTTCAAAGATGTTGTACACTTGCATTCAAGATATTCTCCACAGATACAATACACTACAAACAAAAACCATCTACATAGAGACTCTGCTTTCAACGGTTAGCTCCAAAATCACCCGAACTCATTTATTCACTCAATCATTCAGTTTGTAAAGCCTAACCTTCACTTCCGCTACAACTACCCAAATACCCCTTGCTAACACACACAGCCCTTCTAGCAGTACTCTAGTACATGCTATTTTATATAGCTCTGCTTTCCATTTAAGTTCCGACTCCAAGCAGTAATGGTTATATTTACCAGAGCTATGTGGCCTCGACTGTAGAAGTCATACATAACATGACTTTCCTCAGAGAGCTCTATTTTGATGGTGGATTTTTTGTTTGTGAGAATGTGGAGATACACGGTGATCCTGAATGCTTGCAGTATTTATCTGTAGTTACATGGGATATTAGGAGACGAAAGTCTGATGCTATGAAAAAAGTAAATGTTTGGTTGAGTTATAGACGAATCATGTAACAGTCACTTTTCTGCTTGTTCGTTTCCTTGCTCAAATTACACTTTCGGGTATGTGGCCACAAGTTTGTATGTCTGTTTAGCGTTTACACTTGGAGGGTGAATTGGGTTTCGTTTGGCTGGGTTAGTTCGACTCACAATCAGTTCACTTGACTCTTTTCAAACTATGTACTCCCGTTCATTTAGACTTTTGCTAACTTTTCTTGTATGAGTGCCTATTTAACTATCGTATCAAATGTATCTGTTCCACGGCTTCGTGTATTCGGATGCATATCGCTTTTTGCCTAGTTGGAAATGTCTGCAGGCTGTAGACTGCACCCGACTGTGCAGTCAGTTCATGTTCATATATAATTATATCTACACACTGGAGAGAAAACAGCTCTGCCGATGCTACACACAGATATACAGTTGTTTTGTAATGTTGTAATGGCCCTGACATGCTGACTTGGCTTGGCTTCGCTTGTCTCCCTCTAAACTATCAGGCTCTCTAATGTGAAATCCGCTCGGTGCGGCACTAGTCCAAAAATACTTTCAAACCGCTTTGATCATTAATCTTTACATTATTCCCCACCAAATTTATTGCAATCTAACATTTCTCACTCAAGTAGACCATACACTAAATAGTGCAAGGAAATATTTGCTTAACCAAACCAAATACCTACCACTCAAAAGAACACAATGCACATCAAATATCACGCAGAGTCTCTTAGTTAGTTAGCCAAACTCTCATAATGTCTCTTTATCCACAACTATAAACTTCTCTATACCAAATTACATCAGCTATGAAATTAATAAATAATAAATTACGCTTCCGTACATTGCACTGCTAAATTATCAAATGCAATGCAAATGCAAAACACATCGATTTTCAAATTCATGGTCATTAAGTGTAAATATTGTTTATGTAAAAGAGACCTTTAAATTTATGAATTCAGAATTTGGTTTACAGGTTTCATGTAGTGCCCTTAGGCGCATCGAAAATGTACGCGAACACTTACGTGTATTTCTGTACAATGTTCCTCGTTTCGATTATAGCAAATTTCCTAATACCTAATTTTGTTAAGTATAAATAGCCCTGAAATAAATAATTTTACAGGCGGTATGTGCACAAATATATTTCGCTACGCGTGTTTTCGCTTGAGTGTTGATCTGCATTGGTTAAATGAAGTTACATACCTCTCTGCAGCATTAGGAGTATATACTTATTTGCTAATTGTCTACTTTAATTAATTTATTCTGTTTGTGAAAGGGAAGTAGTTGAAGCGTTTTAACTTATCAGCCATATAACTGTAAACATACTTACGCAATATCTTTACATACGCTTCATAAGTATATAGACATTTAAGTGGGTGCGTATAAATAGACAATTATCAGGCTCGTGCTTCAAATCCATAATGCAATTTCCGGTAAGGTTGTATACAGAGATTCTCATTATTTATGTGTACGGGAGTATTTATCCTTGCAGACTACTCTTGCATCTGTTCGTTTCTCAATGAAAGTATGCGTACACACATTCAGGGCTCTACATATTTCTTTTATGCAAATTACAAGTTTTGAGAAATGAGAGTTATACAGAGCAAAGTTAAACAAGACAGACTAAATAAATATGAAACTCTTCTAGCAGTAAATATAATAGAGATGAGCCCCCAGCACTTTCCCCAGCAAAATTCAAGAAATAATTAAGGATAGAAATCTAGTATATGTTTTCCGTTTAGTTTGAATAGAATGGATTATGCCATTTCTTCTGTGTGTAAACATCTCTAGTAAGATTCGTTATGAACTCGGCGGAGCTGGTGGAGATATAAAAGTGTATTCTGTCTGGTGGCTGTGTGTAAGTCGATTCACACAATTAGGAACCCACTATGTCATGCAAAACAAGCAAAAAACCATTAGAGCCGAGTACATAACAGCCTCTACAGCACAGCATTGTAATTAGCTGACTGCTCTGTCTAGCAACATTTAGTTAGTTGCTCATTCAAAAGAACCCAAGCTGGAACAAACTACCAGTGTTTCCTTCAGGGTCACTAATTTTGATGCACTAGACAATGCGAAAATCTCTATTTCTCTGTAAATTTACGCTAAGACTCCTCCGCCAGACAATAATATATCCAAACATGTGTTTAACAACGTCACTACTAATACTCCGTATAGAACGACAATGCACGACACTAATGAGGGGTATTGTTGTAATTTCGAATGGAGAAAGAACTCTTTGTAGCCAGTATCCCAATTCACAAAAATATAGAACTTTCACAAAGTTAAACAAACTTCACCGCTTTTTATACATTTCTCTCTATCTAGAAGTGGAGAATGCGCTGAATTAAAAACCAGATACATCCACAAACACACTAGCATATAAATAAGATGTGCAAATCTAAGACAACAAAGGAAATGGACGGCTATAAGGTAAACAAAGCCTGGACAGATATATCCAAATATTTTTACCACTTTTTTCTTGCTATGCAGTGTGTCCTCTATAAAGAAAATCGTGTGAACACACTATACCAGTTCCACTTCTTATAATTCATCCAGTTTCTAAAGAAGTAATGCAAATCTGAACTTTACCCGAACTTTATAGAAAACTTCTCCAGTTTTAGATTTCTATTTGGGACTGTACTGCCTTAATAATGTCATTAAGTGTAAAAGAGGGTTATTGTGCTATCTCTTTTAAAGAAAAATGATGTAATCCAACCGCAGTTCAGGAAGTACAATAATTAGTCACAATTTTTCTTTTTTGGCATTTTGTCACAAGATTGACTATATTTCGCTTAACTGTAGTTTTAATTTCCTTGCACTCGTATTTTGAACAACACTAGGGTCTAATATCAAATGTTTGGATGTTAACGGTAACTTCAACATATTGATTTTTTAAATTTAAAAGTATTGCTAATTTGGAACACAGTTTAATTACCTTTTGACAACATAATTTCATTCTTCTACTTCCAAGTCTGTCAAATGTAATTCTGATTTTGCTAATGAAAATTTAAATAAATTATTTAAATTTCTAGACATACTATGAAAATGAAATACACCGAGTTTAATAAAAAGTGTATTACTGCTGAAAACTTAATGATAATGAAAAGTAATGTATTTTTGTTGACTGCAATCGCTGAAAACACAATACCACTGTTTTTAATAGAATTACAATTCTGAGGTAGATTAATAATTTGTGAATGAATTGTGATCTTCTAGTGTAGTGATTAATAGGATAGGCTTAGATAATAAAGAATGTGCTCGGAGGACGATTTGAGGAAGTGAAGTATTTGAATATGAGTTAAGATGGGTATTAAAAATGGGGGCGGTAGTATAGCGTAGTGGCGGTATGTATCTGATAGCAATTAATCCAGTGAAAGATAATTAGGTTTCTATGTATCTGAGTTTAAATCCAAAGGATGGAATCACTTGAAACAAGAGGAACAAAGGGAAGACATTCCTTTGAGCTTGAGTGGCTCGAATCGTTAAATCCGTTTCTCAGCCACGAAGCTTGAATAAGTGAAAGAAGAGCCGACGCGACGAGACTAGCTATTCCGTGGACCATGAGGGAAGGAAAGTGAGGTAATGCCTCCAAAGTAAAGAGAAATATCTCGACAGCAGTGAACCAATAGTAAGTAGGCAGTATCAAAGCATGCTACGTTAAAAACCACTACAGCTCGCTCCTTATAAAGCTGTGCAGATAGAAAGAATGGAGTCAAGTGCGTGGCTGGAGCAGAGTTGGTGTATCTTGAATATAATGCGGTTTGGCTTATGACGCCGGATTCGGAGTTCCAACAAATATGTGGACAAATACTCTATAGAACACACACGAGTGTAAAATCTTGGCTTCGGACTCAATGCTCGAGAAGCTAGACATTATATTATTTATATTTTATATATAAAACGTAAACTGAGTAGCTTATGTACTTTATGCTGGCCACTGTCGTCGTCAACTTATAAATCGCAGTAGTTAAGAGCGCACCAGAATGCTTTGTGAGACACGTAAAGAAAACTTTAAGCCGTACTAAATAGCTGTCTTTTTACTAGAACTCTCTCTACTGGTCCCCTTCTTTGTCCCTGATCTTTTTATGTGGCCAAGCACTCCATATACAGGGTGTAACGTGATGGTGTACCTACTTTTATTAATGCTATCTCTCAGGAACCGTAATACAATGGACTTTAAGATTTATCTCGTTAGGTAGCCTAACTCAAGTAGTGTCTAGGAAAAAATTACCAAAAATTTAACAGCGACCTAGTGTGAGCGCAAGACAAGACCTGGAAAATGGTTGACCCCTCTAGGGTCAAACTAGGACAAATAACCCCACAGTTAAATATATCATTTAATAGGGTATTTCATCTAAATTTTATGAAACTTGCTCCCATCAACATCGGTTGACATTTATTTAGTTAGTTGTCAGGTTAATCAAAAACAAGGAAAGCCTTCTATTTTTTTTTGTTTTTAGAAAGTCTTTTGGGCCAAAATAATGACGTTTTTGAAAAATCCTTTTTCACAGTTTGAAAGACGGATATGATAGCAACATCTTCTCAAAAAAATTTCATGTCGATCAAAGTTGCTAATTTTCCTGCTTTGACAATGTTTACGCTGAATGCTGACTTGTCTTAAAAAAGCGCTGACGCTAGGATGCTGTTAAATTTTTTGGTGAATTTTTTCAAGACAGTACTTGAGTTGGACATTCTAACGATATACACTTGAAGGTCCAATGTAGTACGGTTCGTGAGAAATACATTAATAAAAGGTAGGTAATCTTTGTGTTACACCCTGTACATTTAAAAGTATACAAGGTTAAATTTTAATAAATTTTCTGCCCTTTTATTAAGAGGAATGGTCATACTACTCATTTTTTATATTAAGGTAATATGAAAACGGTGCCGTTTTAAAATCAAGTGGTATTCTAAATCACATTCTCCAGGAAAGTTTTCATCCTTGAGAAAATTAATATCAGTTAATCGGTTGCATTGTGACTGTGTACGCAAAGAAGACTGTATAATAATTGTAGAGTTAAACGTTTCAAGTTACTGCATCAACATTATGTTTTTTGAATTTTTAAAGGAAAATGTTACTTTCGGGATTGTAGATGTAATGACGCAATTTGTTATGCAACGTCGCCAGTAGACACAATTTGAAACCTGTAAAAGTATATACCGTTAGATAAAGAAAGTTTGATTCGAAAGTTCAAGTTTGAAAAGAGAAAAGTGCCCAGGGCTGTAAAAAAGAAAGCATCGGCATCTTCAAACATTTCTCTTTTATTAGAAACTAGAGACAGTCTTTATTCTTCTTTTCACTTCACTTCAATAGATTTGAGTTGAGTGAACGCTGCACACAGATAGGTAAGGGGGAGCTATAATCCTAACGATAAGCGTAGTTACTTTGTCCTGCAGTATTACATAAAATATACTGTCTCGCCTGATGCATCTTTGGCAGTTCGGTTATGGTGAAAAATCGAGTGTACACATCTGTAGAGTCTTCGCTCACATCACACATCAAAACCTACAGTTTACTTTCTCCGCTCCATAAAAAGGGAAGAACATCTAGAAGGTATATCGCTTAGTTGAAAATCCCCAAAATCCAAGTGGGTATTCTGGACTGTGGTCTGTTTTAGAGTCTCGCAGATACTAGGCAGGGCAGAGTACACGTTTTAGATTTTGCATCTGGAGAAGAGTGGAGGTGAGTGCAGGAGAAGAAAGACAAGGCCTTTGTGCAAAAGTCTGTCATTCTACTTTCACCGTGACTTTTACTTTCTTTATTCCCCCGCTCCCCGACAAGTTTCCGGCACTTAGCTTCCAATAGGTAAATCCACCGAATTCTGCAGATGTTTAGCTTGATATACACGTATGGTCCACAAAATAGGTTTTTGTGTTCGACTGTGAAGTTATCTGCTCTATAGGATATATTACGTAAGTGTGTGGACAACCAGTTGTACTTTCTATTAGTCTGACACAGGTAATACAATTACACTGCGTGTATGCAGTAGTACAGTGGAATAGTGTGACACGCTCTCCTTCTCCCTTACAGCTAGCAAACTGTGCAATTGTGAAATATGTTGCAGAAAGGTAATGCAATGCAATGCAGCGATGCAATAGATTGTAATGCTGAACGTAATTTAATGTCACGTTTGGCCCATCGCCAAAGAAATATATAACAAGCCAGTTACTTGTAAACCAACTGTGTGCGCTCTTGTTTTCACTACGCGGCCGTCCTATGCCAAACACCACTGCATCAAAGTACCTACCCATCCGTGTTTTCAGACATCTCTCCAACAAAACCGAGCAAGGTGGCTAAATAGCTAAATGCATATATCTGTCTATAGAGTGTCGAGTCACACCTTTTCCTTTCTCGGTGACAATGAAGGTGTTGGTGCGAGACTCTGCATTAACCCTTTTTTCATATTTACTTTTCTCCTCCTTCCTTCCAATGCAGACCCAACCTGGATAAATTTAGATCTCGCTACCTTTCTACGCTATTAGCTCCTCCAAAATTATTTACAAGTTCCACACAGCTACTCCGCAGATCGATTTGAAAGCATATAGATACTGTAAATATCTGCAAATATAAATATGTAGGGAATTCACTCTCCTTGCCACAACATATAAATATAACTGCCTCTGTGTTTGCGAAAGCAATAGGTACCTTAATAATATTTAAGTTTGTTGTTCTGTAGAGTTGCCATGAAAATTTATTTCTAAAAGCTTTTCTTGGCCATGATTTAAGCGAGCTTTCCAGAGTCGACTCTATCCCCAAAGCTCCATGGCTGAAGAAGCACTCTCATACAATGAGCATATTTTACTTTGTTCTGTTGACTGTAAACTTGCACTCACAAACAAATCTCATTCACTTCAACACAGTACGCTTTAGATAAACCGAGTAAATCTTGTGGCATAAATACTTATGAATTCGTTACTTTGTCACATCGCGCCAATCTTTTATGTGTTAAAGAAAAGTCTTAATCTCGTTTCCATCTTATTTTTGACAGAGCTCCTCTTCCTCTTTGGCAATTGTAGTCGCATGGATTTTTAATTTCGCCGCATTTTCCCTCGTTATCTGACTCTCTCTATATCTATGTGGCTTTATATAATTTCACTTCATTTGCATTTGCATTAACATTTTCAGCCTTTTCCCTGTTTTGTCTAAATAATGAGCAGTTAAAGATAGTAGTTACGCAATGATAAGGTTCGAGATAGAATTAGAAATGAGTCAATAGTTTGTGATTACAGCTCAGCGGATTTTCAAATATGTTGGGGATAAATTAACATAATAATTTATTATGTTGGGCAGGGTTTCATCTAAAAATAAATGGGGTTCCCATTTCCTAGGACAACTTAAGAATGTATTATGCATGATGATAATATGGTGTACATAAGTGAATGAAGTTAATGGAATGACTTAAACACATAGAGAAGCATTTCTACCAGAAACGACTATGTCTATTATGAGGGTATTCCAACGATGACAAACGGGTAACGTACATATAGTACGTATGTTTCTTATGGAGGGGTTTTTCAATATGTTTCTGATTTCTGTGTGTATGGTTAAAATGTTTTATATCCTTGGTAGGCATTTTACAGCTGTTATCGCCTAGATAAAGACTACCTTTAAAGAGCAAAGAAGATGTTTGCTTAGAGAAGCGGGAGTATGATGACACTTACTTGGAAAAATCTGGGTGGCTTGCATGCAATATGAAGCTAAGTGACGTGAGAAATGGAAAATAAGAGTAAGCGAGAGAGAAATGGTGAAGACGGAAAGGCAGTAAGAAAATCCGCAAAGAGAGAGCGATATGAGAGCGGACAGCCCAAGAGAACGACTTAGCATTTGGCACAGATCCGTTTCCTTTGCTCTCTCCATGTTAGTTACTTAAGTCAGTGCGTTGGGAATGTAGTGGTGGAGTTCGCAGCTCCACGTAGGCGAATAACTCGGATTGTGTGTGTACGGAGCTATTGGAAACGTGCGTGTCTCCTAGGCTCTCCACTTCCAGTAAGCTCCGCAGATATTTCCAGAAGTTGTTTCTGAGAAGTTGGCAGACAGACTTAGTTGAGTTGACTGCTATATGACTGACTGGTTGGTGGAAGGTCTGCGTATACGGTGGATACACGTCCTCGTGTGTTGGAGGTATGGATGTATTTATATCCGTAAATAACTCTGTCTCTTTCTTTATCTTTGAATTACGCACAGCCTTTCCTTTCTTGCGATAGCTCTCTTGTCATCGTCTCTCTTTTGAATGCTAAAGAAGAGGAAGCGAAAGTGTAGGAGTGAGTGTTCTCATAAATACTTATACATTTTGGACGACACACTGACAAACATCATAGAGCGTAACTGCAGTGCATTCCAGAGCGATATAAGTGTGCAGACGATATAGGCGTTCTGCGAAGGAGACACTGAGACACCACTGGCATTGTGTGGCATGGCCATGGCAAAGGGACAGGTCTCCGGTTGTTAGTGTATGAACTGTGAACTGACATGAAATACAAGTGGAGATAAGTACGTGCAGTGTACACGTCTGGAAAGGAGCGAAAAGACACGCATATATAATAAATATCTTAATATCAAAGGCAAGAAATCCTTAATTTTGCATTCTCACTTTACAAGTTCTCCGTTCCTGCGACGGCGACTGTAATAATGGAGAGACAGCGTTTCATATCTCTGTGTAAACACACACATAGCAGAAGTAAGTGGGAGCTGTCTGAAGTCACAGACAAGACAGGACAGGGACAACTGCCTTGCAATCCTCTTGTTCTTTCGAGCATCCATTTCTATTGCTTATAATAATACGATTTACTTACACACCAAAGTAGTTTTGTTTTATCTCTGTGTTTTTCCAAGCGAGCTATAAGGAAAGCAAAAGGGAAAGGAAGGAATCTCAAAGTCAAAGAAAGCGAACAGAAAAACAGCCTTTTATGTCATGCATAGCATCGTGATCTATCGTCAAAAGCTTTCTTTCTCTCTCGCTCTATGAATATTCTTCCTTGCTCTTCTCCTCAGACTCCTTCTCTCCTTAAACACAATTCTTCCCCACTCTTCATGGACTCCGCTATGCTAAATAATATATACATCCCTATTTTCTTTTTTCTCTCTCGTTTGTTTTTCTATCTAAACCCGATTCCCGAAGATACTAGTTATATAAATAGAATAATTCATTTTACGCTACCTAGCTATTCATGTCTATTTTATTATGGACGCATACTAACTTTCTTTCCAATTCACGCAAGTAATCGACTGTCAAATGAACTCGACTTTCACTTCTCTAACTGCAATATCTCATTGTTAAATCAAAGGAATCGCTAAAAGACATATAATAACTTCATACACTCAAATTTCATCTGCAATTTACTTCTAATAATATTATTTGCTATAACTATGTAGCACGCCGTTTTTATTGTATCATCTCTTGCAAATTATTATTGGGAACCAACTTAAAAGGATATTTATTCCATTAGTGAAATGACATGTAAGGAAGTGTAGGCATAATATAGCGGAAGAGATGTAAACTTATGGAAGAATGAAATATTTAGAGCATTGCATTGCAACTGCTGATTTACTATGTGCATGTAATGTGCCACATTTTCGTAATAAAGGGAATAGAGCCTTACATTCATGGATATACATAGTATGTAAGTGTAGAAAAACGCAAATACTTATGCAGTAGGTAATTCCTGAATGTACAGTACACCACTGAAATAAATGATAAGTAACTATATGGAATTAAGAATATGTTTTCTTTTAATACACTAGTAATGTATGTAGGACGAGGCATACACTTATTTGATAGGTAATGGCACATAACAATATGTATTGCAACGTGCAAACGTAGAGTTGTGTACATTCTGGCATAGAGAACATCTTGGAAGGAACCAACGTTCGCTTAAATATTCCATTTCCTAGTTGAGCCAACTTTACGAGACGTTATATTACTCTAATGTGGCTTCTTGAGAGCAGCACTCTATTACACATACAAGTTTCACCTACTTCCTCTTACTTTACTTTATAGTTACTGCAAGGGAGTGCTAGAAAAGAAAACATGCAAAAATTTCCACTTTCCTTCCCTCTCGTATATATAAGTACCCAGAGTTCTTTTAACTGACTTCGCTAGGAGTAGCTAACAGTAACTACACTTTTTCTTTTCACAGTTCTACAATGCATAGCCACACTCAGATCAATGTAAGGAAAATACTTTCCAAATGTGTGGATATCTATGTGTATCTACTTCTGTGAGAATGCACTACAGGCAGAAGAACAGAGTTTTTACCTATAGGTGCTATTCTTGTAGGTTAATATGATATTATTATTATCTAGTCATCATGTTATATGTACCCAGGAGCTACCTTCAGTACACTGTAAGAAAATGAAAGGAAAGTACTATCGCGGCTATGTGCATAATTTCTTGGGCTATATAGTTGGTTGCCTATTGAGATAAAGTATTTTTGTGCATAAGAGTACTTACTCCAGTTTCCACACCTAGTCCTACCATTTAACTTATTTCAGGTGAAGAAGAAAGAAAAGCGAGTGAAAACCTAGATCCCATTCTCATGTATTCTATTGCACCACAGAGCATTTCAATATTCAATTTTCTGTATTTTTCTTTTCCTTTTTTCTTGCTTGCTTTGCTGTCTCAACTGCATTGCATTACAATAGAATGGAAACAGCAGGATAATGCTTTTGCTTTCTCTCCACTACACTATTCCTTAAATGCCTGCCCGTTCTACCTTGATACATGCAATAAACAAGGAGTTTTAGAGACGTCTTTTGTATTTATTCCTCCTAGTGATATCCACAACACACTTGCTTCTCCTCACATGCTTCATATTGCAGTTTGTGGCTTAGCAGAATAGTCTCCAACATAAACTCGTAGACATAAAATTTTCAATGGTTCTCCTATTCTATGTATTTGGGTCATTCAGTTAATATAATATAAAAAATTAAGCTTTTACCCAGATTTCCCGTTGTTAAGGTTTATTATCCTCAGAGTGAACTATATTAACCTGCGAGGAATGCTCAGTTGGAATTATCTTTTTATAAATGCGTACTCCCATTTAATCAACACCTCTGTGAATGAATTTATATAAATTCGTAATAATTTAACATGTTCGTGCACGGGAGTAATTTAATCAGTAGAAAGACACATTTGTTTGCATGGGTTGCTTTTAGTTGAAAGTTGTTTAAAATTCTAGGGTTTATTTCATTAGTGAGAAACATGTACGAATTACTTTTATGTTGGTCGTAATGTTATTATTTACATCAGAGTTTACTTGACACGGTACAGTTGGGCAAGGAAAACAAAAATGTATTTCGCGAATGTTTATGGAGGGCATACGTTAGCATGTATTATTAGCTGTTTATTCTCCATGAATATAAAATGTGCCTTTTTGCACACGTGTTTACACCGGTGTGCATGTAATAGACCAATTATGTACATATTTTTAATTGATATGATGTATTTACATTAGAGGCACTGTTAGATTACATGTTTTATGGTAAATGAGAGGAAATAACTGAGGTGCCTAGGCGAGGTCTCCCAAATGCACGAAAAGCGGGAGCGGGAGGAACGGCGGGAGGGAGTGCAACGGTGTCTCGGAAATGTGTCCTGTGTTTTGACTTGGCGTTGTGGAAATGAGGAGTGGATGGAGGATCGACATTCTCTAGACTGCAGTAAATCGTGGGCGAAGACACGGAGGTTGGCAGAGGCAGCTAGGAGGAAATTCTAAAATATGGACACAGGAGTGCTATGTTACACATTTTATTTGTAAGCCACACTTACAATAGAATGCACACTTAGAATCCACAGTGCACTGAAATGCACTAGAAGAGTAATAACTTGCTTTCACCCAAATTCCCGTAAGCCCTTCCTAAGTAAGCATTTGCCTTGGCCAGCACTTCATACATATTACATTAGCATTGTGTGGCTCCGTTGGTTATGGCTGGCTTCACTTGCACTGCAATCCGCTGTCTCTGGTTCTGTGGATGGATGGAATGGCATCGTCTCTTCACACAATCATAATAAATATATAGAACACTACACGTTTCTCCTATCATCTTCTCTCACAAAATAGCTGTTTATACGAATTTGACCGTAAGTTACTACATAATACACAGGTACAAATACATTCATAGTTCGTTTACTCTGACCTCGCATCCTTACATACTCCCCCAGACTACTCTAGTGGCATTACGTCCTATTTCCACTGCTAACATGTTTTCTTTTGTGAGTTCACACAATACTCGGTCACTATTACTTTTATTCTCTGCAGACTCTTCCTAAAGAATTTCCACACACCGTTCACTTCATCGTCATTTCGGTTTTGGTTCTATCTGTGTCTACTTAATGTCTGGGCCTCGATAGCGCACAACACCAGAGACAGGCCGCACAGTCCACTTCACTCCACCAGTGCATTATAGACTCTATTTAGGAAATAGAGAGGAAAGTGCAATGTGAGCATTCCTCCATCCTCCCAGCAAGACTCCTCTTCAGTTGCAGTTCACAATTGAGAGTCTGTAGTGCAATAGTTTATTGTATTGCTTTATATTCCATCGTATTGTAGTTATTGTCATCCTCCGTACTTCCGTATTGTGTAGTATTACATTTGCTCTCCAGCAAAGAACAAATGAGATTTTACACTGGCTCAAAGTGAAATCCAATTTCCACAGCTCTTCCTCATCAATTATGCATTTATTCATTTTCTAGTCAAAAGCTTTTGTAGTATATTCGTACGTACTTTTCTCTCTGAGATCGCCTCTTCGCTTCACATTATAACTGCATTTATACTTTTCCACGGCTATATTCCTACCTGCTCTCTAATGCATTTATGTGAGCATTCATATGTACCTAATCAGTATGTACATGACTCCTTTCTCCGAAGAGATACATCATTACATTCTATTGTTATGTGCTACTGAGCATGTCCCCTGTACACATATAAAATCAACCTTATGCAAATGTAACATACCCACCACTATTTATTTATTCCGGCCAGTGTGTTAGCAAAGTAATGAAAATATTTGCTAATAGTAAGTAGTTATTTAAAATCTCGACAGTTAAACACCATCAACTCAAATGAATACTTATTCTCAGTGGGTCGAGCCTTTGCTAATTTAGCCATAATATGTTCATGACTTATTATGAGGGTATTGTACCAAATTTTATGAGCACCTACCTCCAATAATTTTATGAGCCTACTCATGTACTTTTCTATAACAAATATACTTGTACGTGCTGTGTGAATGGTGACGTTCATATTTAATTGGCATTAACCCATGAAAATGAATTGTATCCCAATGTATTCTCTCATTGAATAGAAACTGTAGTAGTGGACATAATTTTGCTCAGCACTACCTATCTGCATAGTGCAAACAACAAGTTTGTGCTAATGACATTTTTGACAGTAGAAGTAAAAGAGAAGGTTTGACTAATGATTTGTTGCTATTGTTCTGTTCTTTCCAGGGCTTGGTTTAGTTTGCCAAAGACCATATCGTGTACTGGAGTGGACAGGACGAACTCATTGAACCCAACCCAGCTACGTGTTCCTGGTCTTTTTTCGAAGAGAGCAAACCGAAATCCAAGAAAGTAAGTACGTGTATTTGGGAAGTGAATGTGCGTGTGTGGAAAGTAAGCAAGTATATTTCGTAGGGATTGCAACTCCTAGAGAGAAGAACCTGAGGAGATCACGGTTTATGTTGTTAGTGTTTTAGTTCAAGTCAAAGTTCCGATTGCATTGTGCGCCATTGACTTTTCACTAGCGTCAGTTAATTCTACTCCATTGTATTACACATATTACATCGATAAGTATCTAAACCAAATCAAATCCAAGTACAGAGTATAAAGAACAAAGTTCTATATACCAGTCATCTTTATTTCCAATTCTACAAATCTCCACGTAATTTTTATTATTTAGTAGTGGAATTCTATTTTTCTCTTCCATTCAATCAAACATAGTAGTATGTAAGGTGTGGCATGGAAATTGGTGTACTTTGTGAACAAATACTTACATAAAATAGAGGAATGTTTGTGCTGGACCCTGTAGACTGTTGATTGCTTACCTGCCTTTAGAAAGAGCAGTAAACATTTAAGTATAGTAGAGAAAGGTTGATTTTATTGTGGATGGTGTGGTGATATCCAAAGCGTTGGGATTACAGGACGCAATGTATTGCTTGTGTAAATTGTACATGTTTCTTCTCTGTCCGAGATAAAACAAGTAGTTGGGTGCGTGGAGTGAACCTTCGGTTTATGTTGCTATCCTTTCCAGTACGTGCATCGTGAATGTATTGGCAGTGCTGCGGAGGCGACCAGTGCTGATATTGGATGCAGACCCAGAGTGCAATAGACTATAAGTCTGTACATAAGTCCCTCTGCAGCAGTCGAGTTCCAGTCGAGTACAGGGATTTATTTTATTGCATTGCATATTACATGGAGTCGACTGGAGTTTCACTGGATAGTATTATAGAGGCGAGGCTGATCTGAGAGAGTTGAGCCATTGACTGGAACGTAATCTCTGAATTGATCAATGTCTTTCCCCAGAATAAAATGACAAAATGAAGATATTAAAGTGGAGATAGTAGATCTGGGGAGTGGAAAAGTCACGGCAATGCATTTCTCACGTTGTCTTTCCTCTCATTTCCAGTTACCTTTGCCCTTATGACATACTTTCCTCTCACAAAAGCAAACATTGACGTCCGATTTCTTCCACAGTCAGATTACATATTAGTGCCCATTGCCGACATCATTCCTCTGGGGAGTACTCCTCTCTTCAAATACATGCCACACGTATTAATTACAAATATAAATAGAAATAGCATATAACTAATGCATATATATGCATCTTAATTAGTTAATACGTTTAAGAGCTTATTCGTCATGATTTACTTTATTTGATTTTATCGTCATTTGCACAGCTATATAAAAACCTTTAAAGAATATGCAAACTAAATATACGAAACACTAGTACGATATTATTAATAAATATTCACAAATATGTCCTACTCAAATATCTTCCTTTGTCAATCATTATCAACAATTTTACTTTCGAATTTATTGGAATTCAGCAGTTTTAGAGATAAATAACTAATTTCATGATTTACAAATTATTAAGGCATTTGTTTCCTAAGAGAAAGCCATTACGTAGGTATAAACCTGAACAAAAACCTACAAACGTCAAATGAATTTAGATTTTAGTTTCGTAAGTGTTATTCAATTTCATACATAAATTTGTTTTGCAGAAACCTTTAAAATATCTACACCCAAGTTGGTTTACATAAGTATTTTATCCGAGATAGTAAAGTGTACATATATTTGAACAATATGCGCGCTAAAACATTGGCATTGTATATGTGTACTTTAATTTGATTAACAAGTTTTGACATGATATCAGTACATGAGTAAATAGACGGATAGATGTGCAAACTAAAATCTGTATAGAACAGTTACTTTAATATGCAGAAAAATGCAAAACGTAGTATTTTGGGTGGTAGAGCTACTACATATTCAGGTTGTATAAGCGATATGAAACTTATTTGAGGAAAGTTTTGTTTTGAGTTAGCAAAAGCGCATGGAATGATAGTAGATGCCGTAGAAGGAAAATCCACTGAAAGGATCAGAAATAGTGAACGACGAATAGTTTAAAAGTAAAGCGATTTTCTAAGCGTTCTTATTCGGTTTTTAATCTTTATCTGTCTGTCCGAAACTCATAAGTAAAACAGATGAGTCGAACAGGAAAAAGACTCATCCGAGATAACCCAATGAATATTTCCATATAAAATGCGGGTAGTTTTTGTTTGGCTTCCTTTCTGCAGTATAAAAATGTTAATAAAATGTTTACCGCACCTGGTCCACCATGTCTTTGCGGATGGAAAAGTTTGACAGTCTCTTCTGTCTGGAAGTAGTACAGAGATGCATGTAACTAAGGGACACCTACCTTATTGGTGGCTTAGAACATGTAGTACTTTAGACGTCTAGTGGATATTAAAAGATTGTGAAGGAAGTCTAGTTGGGACACATATGACATTCTAAAGGGAGGACTCGCGTATGCATTTGGATTATGACGTTATTGAAGATTTTATTTTAAGAATAGGTAGGTTAATATTAAATATGTAGGTATACCGTATTAATGTAGATGTTTTGAAGATGGCAAGCAGCAAAAGTTAACATTATCAAAACACGGTGCAGTCTATATTGCATAGCACCGTAGAAAGTTGAGATGAATGTGGTTGAGCTTTAGTTTTTGTTATATTTTCCAATTTAGGATGCCTACCTAATGACGTTTCCTGACCAAGAATAATACGGAATTGAGGGAAAAGTTTTTAGTACGAGTTTTTACTACATATGAATATTGTTGTCGCTAAGGGGAAATTACAGTGGGTAAGGAATAGTTTGCATGCGCCTTCAGGAGCTCGATTACCACCTAAATATAAGTTGGGTCAACTATTACCAAGTTGAGTGAGCCAAGTAGGTATAAGCAGTGCAATGTTTGGCAGGGATGTAACTTATTTTGTTTGAATGCCAATACATGGACACAAACCCAGAATCCTCAGTTTTGCGCAAATCTAAAAAGTTGCTCTTGTCAGGAGGATGTCATAAAGCTAAAAATATTGTAAATGTCTCCAAGTTTTCTTTTGGGAAGGGTTATTTTCGTGTGAAGCAGAAACTCCAAGGACAGACTAATAGATATTACCATTCCTAGGTTTGTTTTATAGAGCCTTTAAGTCGAATTGTGTGAATTCTCTCCTCACTGGCTATTAGTATACAACGAAGAAAATCTAAGGTAAAATAAACACAGTGCTTACTAGACTAAAAACAGCCAATCCAGTTAAAAAGGAACGCCACTCGCGTCTCAACTCAATGCCTAGTGCTGAACCATGCACTCCACTCAACTCTCTCAGAACTTTCCAGTGCTATTCACAGGGTATTAACTTCTCTGTAGCATCTACTTGTCAAGTAATGCATTTAGTCTCGCTATGACTATAGGGAAACACCAGAAAGAAATAGGCAGGACTTCATATAAAACAAACAAGTAACCTGAAATAGAATTACACGTACTAGATGTATGTACTTAGTTCCAAGAAGACAGATGAGATTGAAATAACAGAACCCTGTGCCGATGCATTTTTTCCTGCCGTAGAACCAAAGAGTTTCATTAATATGATTTGCCTTTGACCTCTGATTACTTCGTAAACTACACACGTATTACCATTTCTAGTGGAACAAATTCTACTCCTTTTCTACATTATAAGAATCCTAAAATTTTAAACCCAGTCATTACAAAAGCTGTGCATATGCCTCTACTTTTAATTAGAGTTGTACAAACAAGATATCCTATGATGTAAGGAATGTCATTCAGTCTGGAATTTCACCAGAATATTATAACGTCTTTTCCTGTACATTATCAAAACAGTGCCACTACTGTATTCAAATATTTGTTGGACCTTTGTTACCTGAAAAGTAATCCCCACGTCGTATATAGGTACTCATATGTTTTGCTTTCATGTTACATGAATTGTCGGAAAGTCGGAATGAAGACTGAAAAAATATGTCTGTGTGGTACACGATATACATAAACTGAATTATTAGTTAATACTGAACTTGTTAAAAATTCACATTTACCATTTACTAAAGTTGTATGTAAATAACCTGCCATTTACGCTGCCAATAAATCACTTCAAAAGCAATACAGCTATGCGTATGGTCTCAACATTTAAATTTTTTGCTCGAAGGCGACTCACTTTGTCTGTTTTTGTAGTTAGGTAAGTTTGTTGGTTTCTACCTCAATTTTTTGTAACTCGTTTACATGGAACAGTAAGTCTTAATGTCATTTAAGAACGAACCTCGCTGCAAATTGAAAAAGTAACATAAATAGCTGTGCATGTAGCAAATTGTACACCCGACAAACTCGTAATAACTCTGTGTTTCATTATTAGTTAAATGTCTAGCCATGTTTTTATTTAATATTACGGACCTAAACAATAAGTTTTCATTTGTAGAAATAAATGTGGGCACATGTCGAAAAATGTAGATGTACCACTGTAATTAGAGTTACGTCAAAGAATATAACACCAAAATATTTTCACGCAAAATAATGACATGGCTGTCTAAAAGAGTTAAGCTGTAGTCACCCAAAATCAGGAAAATTTAGCCATAGAAGTCGCCAGACTTAGGTATATTTGATTTACCTTTATCCTGGACAACTGTGGCTCAAGCCTATTGAACAATGATGTTATTGCTTAGTGAAGATACGGTTTATATTTATTTAGAAGTTCTATGGTGAACAACCGTTTTAAATATATTGTGATTCGGAAATATGTGGCTGAATAATCTGGTACTCTATTTCGTACATTCAACCAATTTCAAGACATTTTAAGAAAAGCTGAATAGTATTTACAATAGTGTTGTCATTATAGGCATACCATTGGAAAATGAAATGTCATTTAAAAGCCAATAAAGCTAAACTCAATTACCCAGGTTAAATTCCTGTGTTTGCTGACAGAAATAGTGATGTGACTTTTTCTGTTGCATTATTTGGAGCTGTAGAGTGGATATTTGGAGTAGTAGGTTTGCCTATAGTATTACGTGCGATTATGGAAAGACAATATCCATTGTAGCTGAGATTCCGTTGGAGTAGCCCAACAGTATTGTCCTGAGGGAGAGTTGCTGTCTTGTCTGAGACATTTAGTTGCAAGCTTTTTCTAAATATTGGAGTTCAAAATGAAATATCTAATATCCTCTGAGCAGATTGCATGATCCAATATTTCTGTAATGCGCCTTGGCCGTGTTGCTAAGTAAATATGAGGAAGAGGAGGAGAGACTCGGTTTTCGATTCAGATCAAGTCTTTAAGCATACAATGAAGACAAGGGAGCGGTGGATGAGAGTGGTGGGCATGGCAGTTATGAAAGATGGTAAAAAAGTAAGTAAACAATTACATGGGATTCTATTCATGATTTTAATATAGTAGGACTAGACCGGAGATGGAGATATATTTGTGCTTGTCCTGGAAACAAATGATGCATGAGTTTTGCCTTGGAACTTATTTCAGTAGATAATCGGTGCTACTAAGCATTTAGCGATTAGTTGGAATGAAATGGATCTGTCGGGAGGAATGCGCCTCCTGCTGTCTACATGTAATAACATGTAAGTACCCAAATGATCTGCGATGTTGTTCTGTTAGTGCTAATGATAAAAGAGAGACGTGCGGACGTGTAGAGAGATCTCCGTTCAGAATAGATAATATTATTTACAGAGCGTAATAGAAAGCGTTGGTAAAAGTAATTGTGGGTTGGTGCTGACTGTTGGTGCTGACTCACCTCACCTCTGCTGCTTAACGGGTGAGTAATTTGGCTGCAGACGATTCTAATTTAATCTGTGAAACTATTAAATCCTTTCATCACATCGCATCACTTTGTTTTGTTGACTGTCAGAATTATTTGTTTTATGTAATAGACATTTAGTGAGGAAATAATGTATTGTGTCTGTCTAAACGATTGGATAGATACTAGAGACGAGGGAATCCACACTTCCCTCTCAAATCACATTCGCAAACAAGCAAACATTTAAGTAAGCAGTGTGTTATGTGCTCATCTCATCAGTAAGGCTCAGTTGGCCGCATTAACGTCCTGCCTTATCTGTATCTTCCCCCATTAGCTCTTACTTTCTCCTTTAACTTTCTCTCGCAGTCCACAAATTCGCTTAAGCCTATTTCTCTGCCTTGTAGCAATTCTCTCAAATAAAATTATGTTCCCATTGTAAAATGTGGTATTAGCACTATCATATTTACCTTAGTCGACCATGCTACACAATTCCCTTCTTACGCTCTCACCGAGGAGAAATCGGTACTAGGCAGTTTAGCCACATTATGTGCAGTTGTTACCAAATTGATGGCGGACATCGTGCAACCCAAGTGTACCCAGTGAATACCTATACGATAATATAGTTCCAGGCTTTCTCACTTATTCGCAGTTAGCGTGAGATTATGACATAATGCGAGTCATCTGTGTATACTATTAGTAAATAGGTGCATCCTCAGGCTTATAGAACCCACGGTCTGTACCTAAATATGTGCTCATACCTTAATAATTATTATCATCCCCTCTGACGCTGTGCTCTCTGTGAACATAACCTAACTATGCCTATATAGGTAGGTATACGCAACGGATGAGCATTGTGATTGTGCCTGAGTGGTGCATTAGGCGATTTTACTGAGTGAGCGACTTGATTAGCTTTCCCTTGTCTCCTTTCCTATCTATTTGCACAAAGTTATTTCAGCATAAACAAAGAAGCCCATTGGACATGTTTGCTAGGGTAGACCTAATTAGGAAACAATTGAATTGTTGGCGATGCGACTCTCAATTGTGCTGCGGTTAGCGTTATTATTGTACTTGTGTCTGAGCTAATGTTTAGTCAACAGTTTACAGTTGTATTTAAATTAATTCAAACAACATTGTTCCACTTGACACGGATGTCCCTGTTTAATTTCCCCTCTCCCAATTAACTCCACCAGGACGGATTTAGTTCAACTGACACAGCAAGTTAACATGTGTCCACGTCGCTCGACTATATTACTTTGCAATGAATACTTCATATCCTATCCCTAATACATCCCCTCTGGATATTGACCCGTCTCCAAAGGGATTTACCTATTTTCTCTTTGTATTTATACGTCTGTTAATATGCAAATACGTAGCTTTAGTCTAAATACTTGTAAGATTTGCTCCCATGGGAAATAAATACAGCTCCAAATGTGTAGTGTAGAGCAATATGTAGTTCAGTTGGCGCATTCAAACTTTCAATGAAGAAAAAATAATTCCTCTAGATCCTGTGTTGCTCAAATAAGTTTTTTGTTAAATACTCTCTTGAATATGACATTTAGGATGGATACGCGTTTTAACGATTGGGACGTGGTTTCATAATATGTCACTGTCAGACCCGGTTGTGGTTATTCATAGAGTTATTCCCAAACATGTTAGCGAAAGTGCAGGGTTGTTTACTTAATACGTCGTAACAGAACTGAGCATAAAATGTTTAATTACATCAACTTAAAAACTCTATTTGATTTTGAGAGTGCCGACGTCAAAGAAATGCAAAACTTTGGGGAGCTTTACTTCAGACAGGTAGCCTAATCGTACGGGTAAACATCTCTGACGGTGACATATGTAACGCTGCTGGAAAGGGATTTGCACGTATATCTGAGTTGGTGGATTTGCTATTTTAAATAAAAAGTACTTATGGTACTGCTGTGGAATCTGTTGTGAAATAGGAATTGGCTCGAGTTGACGTTGACATTAGAACAACAAAGCCTTGTCATGTCACTTTGAGTTTACTCAGAAAATTAACCCTTTGTGGACTATAATTGACCTTTTTATCTGTGATCTCACGAAAACTGTGATGACAGTGCTGACTTAGAAATTCCATGTCACAAATAATGCAATGCTTTAAAAGTGAGCAGTGCTATTTTCCCCAGTCACAAATACAGACGTCAAAAAGCTATGTCCATTTGTAAACTATAGGAGGCAAGAATGCGAAGCTAGGTATTTTACAGTTAAAGGGAAGAACGCTAAGGTCTGTCCATAACAAGGATATCTGTGTAGGTACAGAGCACAACTGAGGATCTGCTCTAGATTGTGAAAAAACAGAGGGAGGGACAGTGAGGTTATTAGGGAATATGATATAGAGGAAGGGTGATGTGTCTGTGATAGGAGTGCCCTGCCTTGACTCAACTTTAATTCATTTTATCTGACATACATGATAACATATGTGTGTTGAGAATTTAATATGGAATGACATGTCATGATAGGAGAAATGCCACTGCCATCACTGTCCCACTGTGCATACATCCTCACTGACTGACTGAACCCGTTTCCCTGGAAGTATATATGCAGTACGGTAGAGTAGAGCACTATATTAGAGAGACGTAGTGTAAAGACGAATCGTAACTGGGCGACGGCCTTGTTTCCCCGCAAGTTCTGTGAATGCGGCCAATAAGCGAAGTGAAAGCCGACTCATTAGTTTCTCTCATTCATAATTATCAAACAAGGCCAGGCGAGATTTATCCCTGGAAACTAATTACACGTAGGTGGTACATGTGTAGACAAACTCGTAGAAAGCAGTTACTCTGGCAGGAAGATAATAAAGCATGGCGATGTATGCACAAGGACGTCGGAACACTCATGGTAGGTGTGCTTTATGTTGAGTAATTAAATTAATAAGTAAATAAAACTGCGGAATCTTTGCAATGGTGAATTTGAATGCAGAGCGGTCGTTGTTAGATTTGTGTCGCTCTTGGTTGGAGTGCCGGCGAGACTGCAGAGACTGCGTATTTTGTTGTGTATTTGCAATCGTATGTAAGTTTGTGGGCGCCGAGGGCTATCTCTTTGACACTATTTAAGTTAGTTTAGCAGAGTAGTTCTTTTCGGAATGGGATTCCATTGAATTTGGGTTGACATGGTGAAAGCTAGAGGAGATAAGTAGCACAGGACAGGAGAGAGCATTATTACTTTAGACAGGAGCATTATAAATACGTGGCTCCCATTTGTACTCACTTCGAGGCTTGCTCTTTCTGTTGACAACACTCACAGCTCTGATACTCATCTTTCCTGTTGATGACTTCCACGCAGTAATGCACCTACTGCTCACTTATTTGGGCGTGTTCATTATTCAATTACTAAAGTAAAATAGCATGTCACTCAACTACCAAAGGCACTTATTCAATCCCACATCTTTTGTACGCTGACATTTCTTTAAGCGGATTATGATGTTATACTACGCAAATATGTCACCACTGCTAATTTACTCCCGACTCGCTTACAAACTGCAAATGCGATGTACCAGTTAATTAATATGTATAAACATGTCTATTCTCTCCACTATATTTTATTTTTTAAGTGAATAATGACACACCAGACTCACAAACAAATAATAACTGCCACACTCCCTGCTCCACCATAATTTATTTCCAACCATCACGAGTCTGCGTCCAAGTAAATAAAACTTACATTATGTACACACACAGAGAACCTTTCCCATCCCTTTTAAATTCCAAGTAGTGGATTCTCTTAATTATTACCTACTCTTGAATTTTAACATTTTAAAGATAAATATGATAGGTATGCTGGAATGGAGAGAATGGAAGGATGTCCTGCCCCATTTATGATGGAAGCGCTGGGAGCGAATAAGTACATTTGTTGAAATTATGGATTGAAGGAAACGCTTAAAACTGATAGAGTTGGTAGTTTGTATAGCGGTATCATAACATCATTATTGCATGGTTGGATAGATTACAAATGTGGTTGAGAAATGAAAGTAAAGCGGAGAGCAGGAGTTTTGAGTGTCTTGGAAACTGTGCTACAAAAGACAAGATTTTGAAAAGACTTATAATTGCGTAATCTAAATGCATTGCATAAAGGGTGCCTACCAAGACGTAGGTTATGTTATACACTGCAGTGAGTGTATAAATAGATGGGTTCTGGATTAAAAAAGTAATGCGTATGGTTTTAGTGCAGAGAAACCTAAAACTGTGAGCTAAGGACTTGCTAAAGAGAAATGACGCAAGCAGTGGTATTCCACGAAGACTTAATGTGTGAGAAGAGCGGATGCATATTTTTGGCAAAACACCCCGCTGCGTAACCGTTGTTGTAAAATAATCCGACATTTTCACACAAAAGCAAACCGCATTTTCATTCAGTGTGTACTTGTAAAGGAGGCAACATTTCTCTTGTTGTATGTAGTTATTCACGAGATTAGAAAGTTGGTGCATTATTGAGAAATCGACTAATACTATAATTTTATCTTGTTAACTGACATGACTTTGTGGTAACTTTGCAATTACAGTTCCTTCATTTCAAAAGGATATAGAAAAAATAACACGGGTAAAAAATCCGTTTTGTAGACATCGAAGCTGAAGTAAAGGAAAGTTTTGCCTTCTTAAAATTACTTTTGCATTGAAACTCACATGAGCATCAGCAAAAATGTATAGCATTCAAGTAAGAATAAGTAGTATGGGAAAAGAGGAATGCGAAGACAAGTACTTTATATGGTACGTTCAGCCGTACAATTCGAATAATATTATGAACACATTCCAGACAATGCAGGCAGGATGAGGAGAGAATAGAAACTTTTATTTGATTTCCAAGCTGAGAGAACTCATTGTTATTGTTCGCATACTCATTCCTGTACCCCTTTTCACCAAATAGAATAAAGCTATGGGTTCCTATGGTCGCTACCGCTGCAACTACGTTTCTCAGACTTACTGAAATAAGAACCAACCGGCTTTGGACCTGAAGAAATGTCAAAATAAAGCTACCTACTAGAATGTACGCCGTTACTAAATATAAGTCCCAGTTTGCACATAAAATACATAAAACATGGTAATATGTTCCAGGAAGTATATAAATTGAAAGAATTTCTGCATCTATATTCATTACCTATTCATGGAAATAATAAAAGAACAATCTGGGGTTCACATACAGAAATTATAACAAAAATTTTACAGATCTTCACTACATTTCAAATCAGCAGAATTCAGAGAGCTACTGCAAGTGAGGCCTCATTGAGACCTAAGCGGGTTAAATTCTACGCACTTCTCTTAAACCTTCGCTGTATCAAATTAGTACGTGTTTGCACTACTTTCACATTTAGCACAGAACATATATTTAATTACGTTACATTTAATGCTAAACTGATTACTAGTGAAGTTAGTTTTAAAGTTCAATGGCATTTTGGCCAACTTATCGTATCGTAATAAAAGTTAAAAAAGAATTAATAATGAAAAAGTTTTAAAAATTACGAAATACAAATGTGAATCTTGAAAAACTAAGTAAAGTTATTTAAAGATCTGTGCATGTGTTCCCTTTGTTGCTCCTTTAAAATTTGTTTTACTATTTAAAGTTTTGTAAATAGATTGGACAAAACCTTGCCGAAAGCTAAGTACCTAAATGGATTGTGGGTAGATTACTGTCAGGAGCTATTTGCGAGTACAAGGGTAGAAATTGTAGTCGGAAAGGTAGGATACAGCGTTACTAGGTATTTTAGTAATTCCTACCTAAAGCGCTGACATTATTAAAAAGCGGAGTTACATGTAAAGAGTAAGCCTAGCTGCAGATATGCATAATCAGGGAGTCTATTGTGTTATCTGTATTCATTTCGTCTCTGACATATACCTACTTGTACATGGAGCACATGGCATTGCATCACATTCAGTCAAATTACAAATACATGCAGAGCTGAAGTTACTCCTTTGGCTCTGGCTGCATACTTAGAATTGCAGCCTTTGAAAATCTCACAGTGAAAAGATTTTAATTCTATTGTCGTTCTCCTTCCCCCTCATTGTAATGACATGAAGTATTTCTTGGCTGCTCCTGCACCGTGCCTGCTACTTGTAAAAATACGTACTGCTCCTCTACTTAAGTATACATTGTTACTTGAGTGAAATGGAATGGAATTGGAGATAGCTGTAAGTACGTAGCCGAAGTAGATTGTGTAGATGGAATGCATGCATATATATTACTTATGTAAACGAAGGCAGTCTGTACTATTGCATAATGTACATTGTATTGTGTTTTATCTCTGGGTTCTGTCCTTTGTGTGTACCTGGGGAGTTAGGTGCACATGGCTAGGTACGCTCAAAGCCCTGTAAGTAGTCGAATTGTAAATATGCACATGGATACAAATAGGTTTGAACATTGTGGTGAGGCAAGCCACAAAAGCAAATTATATTAGTGTAGCGGAAAAGTTTGTGGAGTCTGACTAGGAAAAGATGAAGCTGACAATAAGATTGATTGATAGACACGGGAGGAATGGGATGATGACTTTCCTGTCAAACAACTCCCTGCTCTTCTTCGTCTCCTAGTCGTCATCGTAGTAATTTATCTTATTTTATTTCCTTCTTCGCCTTATTGGCTCCTTCCTGCTTTCACTCACTCGCTCCCTGCACACTCTCCACATTTAAATGTGCCGCTACCCAAAGAAAGCCTCGTTACCGCGTCTCCTCACTGAATAATACTCTCACACAGCAGAACACGTAATACTTATGGGAGTTTTACGTGGAAACTCGCTTTTGCACTGAAATGCACTCCAACAACATTTTCTCTCTGATTTTTCTTGCAGCATTCGTCACAGAGAGCAACACATTAACATATACATTATGTAGTTCGTATGTTCCCACGTCGTTTGCTTTGCATATAGTGGAAAGCAGACATGTGCAAGCATGCATTGCAAGTATAGGGAGCTAGGTAGATACATTGTTGCATGCAGTCTGGAGTCTGGTCCTAGTCTAATGGTGATAAGCTCTTGAAAGTTAAGCCAACAGGAAAAGAGAGAAGAGGCACTTTAGTTTATTAGAGTGATTGAAATACCACAAAGGCATCCTAGCAGCTATCCTAAGGCATTGCAGAAGAAATCCTAGTAAGGATATTATGTTTACTCACAATATATGCTCCTATTTGTACAGACTACTACACTAATATTAGTAGTAAATATCTAGGTAGCACCACCGATTATTTATGAGGTGTGCTATAATACCTAGCATAGCTGTACAAATCCAGAATTGTAAAAAAATTTATATTCGATGATATCCCTCTGTGTTTTAGACTGGAGACGCGGATTTTCACTATGCCCTAAGCCGCCGAGCTTAAAAATGGTGGAGAAATGTATTTCTTTAAATCGTACTAGATTATTCTTATTTATAGAAGGACGAAGAGAATGGTATTCTTTCTTAGAATTACAACTTAGTTGGATTTGTCTAGGTAATAGATTATTTTATACCGAAGTGGTGTATTTAGACAAAGAATTTAGAGACTGAGGTAAATGTTTAATTTATTTATGTGCTACATACAGAAGGCGTAAGTGTACTTGTTCACAACAAAGAATGCCTGGTGCCTCCGCCAACTGCTATTTAATGGCGGAGTGAATAGAAAAGACTTGGTGTAAGTAGAGGAAAGTACATGAGATTTGTGTTAAGGGTACTTAGGCACTTGGGTGTTAGAAAGATCGCTTGTATTTGCTACAAGAGTATCCGTAGTGCCTGTCTGCGTATTGACTGTGACTGGTAGTGGTGCTTGGCACTATCGCATACCTACTTGTGTTTCTGAATGCCGCTGTGCGATATTTTGTAGTAGGGAAAGCAAACATGGGCAATTTGTTTCTGCTGTACCCCAGTGTCTGTATGAATATTTCAGATGATAAGTAGACGGTTGCACATCTGTCAGTGTCTACATACGTGAATGCAACGAGAGGAGAGAAGTCAGTCTAAAAATGCTCCTTAATGGAAGCAATCTCCGTTTCCAAATCGGAATTTCACCCAGAATCTAAATTTGATTTGCGATTCACATCAAAAAGAGCAAAAGTCGGGAGAAGGGGGCTTGGGAGTTGTAAATTTTGTAAATCTCATGACACAGCTCAAGTAGAACATTTCTGTCGCTCAATGAATCAAATGAGGACTGACAAAATGCTGCAATGATTATCCGGCACTGCGAGGACCCTATGTTAGCGGAAAGTCAATAAATCCAGGCAGGTAGAAGAAGACTAGAGGAAGGCAGGTGTGTCTTTGAAGGGAGCAGTTAAGACGCCCATCTATTAAAAGAACATGAGTACAAGATAATGAAATTAAATAAGGAGTTGGAAAATCATTAGTTTCTTAAATGGTTCCAAAAGATTCATTTTCCGTGTCACTCCTGTCCCGTAACCAAATTAAACTTGCTACGTTAGTTAGCCATGCTGTAAAGTTTAGCTGAGCTCTAAAACATTTATGCATCATTAAGTCCTTTATGTAGCTCATTTTTGTATCCAAAAGCAATTTTACAGTTCCGAGTTAAACTTTACGAGTGATAAAGTATAATTCCCAATTCTGAATTCCGAAGACCATTAATACCTTTTAATGTCAGCAGAAAATGGCAATAAATGTGTCAGATAATCTATCAAATTGAACCATTTTATTGCAAAAGGAAATCTTTTAGTTTGCTTCTATCTTGAGCTATTGCATTCCTAAGTAAGCTCCGAAGGATCAGCTAAACTCCGCCGCTGCTGTCCAGAGTCCAGCTAAGCTCTGTCCTGTCTCTCTCTGCTTTGTCTTGCCCCGGAGAAAAAAACCCGCCCTCCTCAATACACCCTGCACAAAAAAGAACTATAAGTGCCGCAACAATCATGGCAACTTGTTTTCAATTTTATCACATCAAGGATCTTCTCACTCATAAAAAGATGCTTTATGGTCTTCATTTGAGACGATGGCTCCCAGGGCTACTAGGAATCTACTTACTAATAATACATACCCACACTCACAACAAAGGCCAACGCTATTCCCACTCCGAACCCAGTTGGCTTTCCTCTTCAGTCGTCAACTTGAATTTTACTACCCACTCCATTCAATATTGAGCAAATATCCCATGTTTATGTACAAAAGCTATACGTTAGTGCTTACAATAAAAATGGACTATAATTAAACTGCCTGTGTCGTCCCTGTCCACGTAGGTCAACTTTTTCTCTGTAATTGTCCACTTTCGAGTCCCATCCCATGACGTATTGTAGTCAGCTCTCTTTCATCGTCACACAGCCTACGAGCCATAAACATGCACACTGAGCATTCCCATTCCCAAATAAATACTACAATTCTCAAGTCACTAAGCTTTTCCTTCTTTACAGTCGTCCTTAAATTACGGTGTCTAACGTAGTCAGTGCAGCCGAATGGCTTGGGAGTTTGTATGACCCTTGTGAAGAATGCACAGCGTAAAGTAATTTCCACATTCAAATTGAAACTCTAGCAATCACGAATGGGAGAACCAGGGAGGAGGCTTATTTTTACTAATACAAAGTATAAAATGAACGTTAAACATGTTCACTCTGCAGAGATGCTTTCATTCTATTTACGTAGATGAAATCTGAAGAGACATCGAATGAGTACCTTTTATGTACATAAATGTACAATTGTAACTAAACCTTTTTTATTAGCTCAGAGTTTAATGGCTATACTTGTGTGAGTTCAGGATTTAACCCCCTTCAAATAAAATTGTTTTTATTTTTCTCAACGTACATCCCATGTAATAAAATATTGATTAGATTTTGTTAAATAGTAACATTTCTTCTTTCAAATAAATAATGCATTTTTCCTGTGTGCACTTTGAGATATAAAACAGCAGTATTACAACTCCAAAATTAAAGTAAAAATATTTTTTGAAAGAACATACGTGTTCACTCGCTTAGGTGGTTCTACCTGAATTAAAAGATTTAGAGGAATGATGGCATACGGACTGACTGGTCAGATAATACTTAAAATGACTAGGGCGTACACGGACCTGATCTTACGGCATCGGAATGAATGGGACTGCAGACATTTAGGTGAGTAGGCGAAACCACACTGAATTCATCATAGTCGGCTTATTTATCTGAGTTTTGGACAGCTGCAGAATATTAAAGTTATGTACATTGAGTTTATATGGTTAATCTATTGTTGTATATGCTTTAAGAACGTAATCCCAACTGAATGGACTGTCACTGTCAACGAAGACTCTTGTTTTCCTCTCTTCTGTCCACATTAAAGTATTAAGGGATTAGCCTAGGTTTGTCCAATCCAATTCTATATAAAAACAACCCAATTCTAAATACTATTTGGCTTTCAATTTACTAGACTCATTGCTCCGTGTTACCTATAACTAGGCCAGCATTAACCAATTTGCAGCAAAGCCTAATACACTCTTATAAATATTTAGGAGCAGGAGTACCTAGTGAGAGTGTAATGTAACATTGATGTTTGTCTTGCTGAACTGACTTGACTTCCTCTCAGTTTCATGCTTTCTGTACACACACAATGTCGATTTTTATTGTTAGCCAAGGAAGGAAATATTCTAGTGAGAGACTGCTTCGTTTATTTATGGTGACAGTTTGACTGTTTTCTATCCCCTCTACGTATGGCCTTAGCCATTATGTCTTTTGAGTGCTCTGCACCTAATGGACATTTAATACTATTAATACGAATATTTTTAGAAACCACAGAAAGCAAGCACGAAAAATCACATTTTTCCAGTTTCCACCCTTTTAAATTTTCCCGCCAGCTCGTTATTTCCTAAATTAGCTTCGCCTTGTTTTCAATATCACAAATGGAAGTAAAGACTTCCAGTACGCCATTAAGACTGTAGTACAGGTTGTTAACTAATGTTAGTGCACATGGTGGAAGCAGTAGTTATGGGCAATGCAAGCGTAGGTGGTCCTTCGTCTGCTTCTTTTCCTCGGCAGTTACGCTTATTATGTCTACTTGTAAATGTAAAGTAACATTAGTGCACTGAAACACTGTTACTTAGTTGGGTACCTAGCGTACAGGCAGTCCTTATCACTCACCAAACAGTAAAACAGCAAGTATGTATGTCCGTTGCCGTAGCCTACAACTAAATTGATCCAGAAATCCAAGTATAGACTGGAGTATGAGGGGAACTTAAAAGTGGACATTTCTATTCTAAGGAGAGTAAAGAGAAACTTAAGCTAAACTAAAGGGTCTTCTAAGCTGCTCCATAAAACTGTCAACAAGATCTGGCTCAAAGTTCATTTCAGGGATTTGCCCTCAGCTTCCTTATAGTTACTCCACTTCCATGCAACATCATGTCTCTTCCTCTGCCTTCCCTGTAAATGCCTACAACCAAGATGCCTGACCACAATAAAAGTCTAGCTCTATATCCTCTATTAGCCGCTCGCAACCATATGTGCTCTCATTATACACATTATACACTCCACAAGCTACTTCTTTCACAAAGCTCTACTGACTTCAGCTGAGAATGCGGAGTACCATGTTTGCCAGCCACATTTTATACTCATATATTTCATACATATGCACTTTCAACACTCAGTTTAGTTTAGTTAATATTCGTCTTTCATCTATTCCACTGGAACAGTAAATAAGGATTAGTTTGCAAATGTACCTACATGTTTACTTTTAATATGATATTAAAAGGACTCGTACCAATATTAACCCGTCATATTAATATTGTAACATATTAATGGCTTTTACAGGGGATGTTAGCATTTACAAAATGGGAGCACCTCGTAGAATTGCAACATCGATTCTAAAATGTTTACCATGTAAGGAAAATAAAAATACCTTAAGATAATCTTCCGATGATGCAACCCAGGCTAAACTTTGATTTTTTAAAAGGTTTTTTTGAAAAGGTTTATAGTAAGGGAAAAGGGGGTTCTAATAGACCGCCATGATTTGCTGTAAGTATTTACAATGATTTTAGTCCTTGAAAGTGGTAACTTCGGAAAATATTGAATTCAGGATATCCGTGACCTCTGGTCAGTTTCTGAAAAGGGATTTATTTATGTGAGAAGATTTGAACCCCGTGTAGCATTTGGAGTTTTACGTTGACTGGGTACACAGAACTATTGTTCGTTTACTTTTCTTTCGCCTTTAAGCTTCGACTTTTCTTCTTGTTTTTTCTTGTGGAAGTATTTTTAAGAAATGTAAAAAGTGGAGAAAAGAACCTCGTTGAGAATTCTGGTATCTGGCTGAGTGTAGTGGAGCTCGGTCGGAGTCTTCGGTTGAGTCAGTATGAGTATTGCCAAAGAAGGTGGCCGGGTGGGCAACGTAGCTTAGCGTGTCACTAGCCAAGTCTTGAATGGAACGGAACGACATGCCATTAATATCTCTTGGTGTTTGTCACAGTTCTTATTGTACTTGCGAGTTTCCTCAACAGAGTTGAATGGTGATCTTGAATGCTATCTCTATCGTGTTTTTGTATAAACAAGTTCATGGCGCATATGTCATATGACCCGGTCATACCTGCTCTCAAGCATAAAATAATTCAATAATATATCTTGCAGGCATTTGATTGCGCAGTCAGATACAAGTTTCAATTTCATCTTTCTTGACAGTTTCTCCTATATTTTAGTTCCTTCTCCTTTCCCTAAATGATAATAATGCTAGATGAGAACACGAGAGCTCTTTCTTTTAAACACACATCATTCAAACTTGTCATTATTTTTGAAGAATAATCTGTTGATTATTTTTCCCACTTTAATATATGACAAAAATGCTTGGAAGGGCATCATTTGCAATAAGCCCGTTCTTTCATATATAAAAATAAAACAGCGAGTCCTTACAAAATACACTGAATAGAAATACGGTACAATATTTCCCTTGATGTTAAAAAAAAGCTTATAACTAAGTGGTGTAATAACTACTGCGAAATAGAATCGTTATTGTAACATAGGGTACTGGGTGCACATTAAATAAAAAGCCAGATTTTAAAATTCTTTGGAGACATGTTTACAGATAGAGTAGCTGGGAGCCCTAAAAAGTGATGCGGTATTCCCATGATTTTCACAGCATTACCGACAAAGCAGAGAGACTGACTGAGTTGCAACGTGCTGTGTGAAGACGGACACGGAAGCCAAACTACGGAAAAGGATTGTAATATCATGTGTGACGCCATGCATGTGATAAGATACGATGGAATAGGATATGAGACGTATAGATTGAAGAACACGAAATGCAATAACCATAGACACATATCTCCATGACTCATGTGACCATTGCCATTGTTCTACATACTTATACGACAACGGTGACACCAGAGATATATCTGAATAATAATCATACTCGTATGTTATTATGCAGTATAGAAATATAGATAGTGGAGTCGGGAGACAGGAAAAGTTGACGTGTGTAACGTCTGTTCTTTACTCTTCGGTTTTCTTGTCCAGTGCGGCTGGACTTTTTTGGCTTTGCCATTGCATCACATTGAATTGCAGCACATGGTAAACTCAGTTCAGTAGTCACTCACTAACCAATGCAATAAAAGGCAAAGGAAGTTTTACTGCTTGTCCATCCAGTTGGAAACGTTTATGGCTTTATCGGTCCCAGAAGCACTTTAAAGTTGGGCGCACAACGACGAATTGAATTGTACAACTGGGATGACGTTTCAGAGCTAAATTTAATAATTTACAATGAATTGTTTCTTATGTGTATATTTCTGGGCCAGATTCTGACAGACTTAGCTATAAATAGATATGAGGACTTCGGCAGAACACAGCTAATACTTACCGCAAATTCAGGCCGCCTTAGGTCTTACTCACCATGATCATAAGGAGCTCTTCCATTTAGGTCACTCCCTTTTGTTTACATTACAATGGTTTCCGCATTGTTTACTGTGCGGTTTAGGTGGCCATATTGTGTTGTGGGTTAAGGCAAGTATATTAGGAACTTTCTCAGCTTTCTCAGCTTTCTCTATCCGAGTATGATATGTATTGTCAGTCAACAGTCATCATAATAGCAATATTAGGGTTTCCTTGGCTCCGTCTTATACGATTGCCTTCCATGTGAATTTATTCACTGCATTCATGATACAATACTGAGAATGGGTTTACAACTTACCAGTAAACAATGACATCCATAAATATGTGAATCATTGTCGTTAATAATTATCTGCTAAGTCATAAACCAATTAAACTAGAGCCAGTTTTAGAAATATCTAAACTTTAAAATTTGAACCGTAAATTCAATTATGAATGACTTAATAACCTTATGCGGGCGGAAGAAATAACTTTTGTAAATAGCAAGACATGGTAATCAAATTACGAACTAAATGTCAAGTAGAAGTGTGTTTAAACTATTAATCATAGTTGAATACTTTTTGGCATACAAATATTAAAATAAGTAATAGAATAATGGCGTAAACTTGTGAATGTAAATTTAATGTAGCATTACATTTTGGTATTCCAAGTTTCTTTTATAGTTAGTTTCAAGTTCAAGTATGAAGATAACTTTCATGTTTAAAGTGTACAGCACAAACGGACTACAGGAGATTCATTCATGACTACACAATTATTACTCGAGAGACACGTTCACCTTTCTGTGGAGTAGTTGTATTAGCATTCTGGAAACCAGTGCAAAATTGTGCATACATTTTGTATTACTAGTTCTGAGGGAGTGACTTTGTTTTGCAGAGGTCTGCTTCTATACGCGCAACGACAGACTGTGTAGCACAACTAATTAATGAGGGAGTTTTGAAATGAGGCCTAAGTCACCCTAGTGAAATCCAACTAACATAACCTTCCTTGACTGTTGTCCGTGGTGTTAGCTAAATTTAATCCAACGCATAACGTGTACATTCATTTTAATGCCTTAGTTTTTTAAATGAGCCTGTAACAGGTAGCGTCTGCTTGCATTGTCAAGTACGGCTAGGAATAATGGCCGTCCTTACGTTGCCAACCTAATCTTCCTTTCCGGCTACACATGTAGAAGCAAGATAAGAAACTATCATTCCTAACTGTGTGAGAATGAGATGGAAAAGTGAGTTCCTGTCTTTGACTCTAACTACTTACCTATGAGTATACAACCTAAGCGTATGTGAACTATACCACAGACATTATACCAACTAAGGTGCTTTCACAGTATAACGACTATATAATGATAGAGGTAATAGTAACTTTGTAGAAAACCTGGCCAGAAACGCATGGGCATCCAATTCGTTCCTAAATGCCTCTACATACAAACATATCTATTCAGTGCTTCACATGTCTACCATAGTTAAGATAAAATGCTAAGCTCCTTCCTACAGTAAGTATAGATAAGGTGGAATATTTCCTGTGTGTAGAGGAACTCAGCCCTTCCTTGACATCGGAGGCAGAATGGAACTGAACGAAAGTGCAGTATAGTTTTTCTTGAGAGGAGTCACCTAACTTATTCAGAAGCAGCGGGACCGGGTTGACGCAAATATGGGAAAACTGGGAAATCAAGCTGACTTGGTTGAGAAAGAGAGATTCACCATTGTATCCACAATATCCATGTAGTACATCCACACACAACCACTCCTTCGTCCTTAACCCCAGACTAGATCCGCTGTCCTCGCACTTATTCAGATGAAAGCCGAAATGAACCAAGGTCCTTAAGGCAGCTCCGAAAAGTCACCATTATGCTAGATTCATCTCTATCCTGGTGTTTACACTCCTACGCAATCTAAATAACTTCCCTGGGCATACCGCACATTTTAAATTGAAAACTCCAAGATTAAAGCGAATAAGCAACAGAATATAGCAGTAAAGCAATAAAATCAATTAAATTCCAATGCTTAAAATTGGGAGTCGAAAATCACTGCTACTATAAGGTCGGAATGATATTAACAAGGAAAGAAATGCTATGTGGTTGCATTAGGTAGATAGATAAAAGCCAAAATATTCAGTCACCGATAAATCTCGAGCCCAGGGGTCATCAACATTACCCTTCTAGTGCTCGAACACTTGCTATAGGAATCTCTAATGTATTGCCACTGGAAAGGAAAGTCATTCTGTGAATGCAGAATAAGATAAGGTTAGCATAAACAGGTATAGGTATATAAGGGAAAGAGGATAAATCTAGAATTAGCTTTAGCTCAGTACATAATGAAAAACCATGATATTATTCTTTTCTACTATAAATGTCTCACGAGAAATTTGCCCATATTGTAACACTTACCTCTTTAGTTTAAACATTGCAGTCAAAATAATTAATTAGCACTAAGATTCCTGCAGATTAAATCAAAGAATAATTATTAAGCTGCTTTCATGCGACAAACATTATAAATTTTAAATATGCGCACTTGTAATTCTGAATTATTTTTTGTTTGCAATAAAGTTAGGTGTTTAACAATTTAAAAACGTTTATTCCGTTTTAAATGCATTTAGTGATCTGGTTATTAATAGGGACAAGTACAAATAATATTAGTGGTTACTGTTAGTTAGCAATTAAACAAATGAATTGTCACGTTTTATTTGAGTATGGAGGTCAGTTACAGATTTAGAGTGATTGTCAGTGCATGTGTGGAGCGAATTATAAGATGTTGTTTGAAGAGTGTTCATCTGACTGTTGGAAGTTAAATGTGACAAAAGTTGAGAGTTGTGTATGTAGGTGGAATGGACATGCCAAGCATTGGTATTTATTTATATATGTTAATATCGTGACAAGTAGAGTAGGACGGGCATAATAAATAAATAGGTAAGTATTACATCCTGCATTTACTTATTATGTGCATTAAGTTGGGAGCGTAGCGGTTGTGACACAAATAATTTTCCATAATGCAAAGTTGCTCTCTGCTTTTAACTTGCATTTGCATTTGGTTGGTTGTAGATAGCAAAAGCGTTGTAAATGTGAGTCGATAGCAAAGGAAAGAAAGTGCTTACTTACTGCTCATGTGTGCATGGCTGTACATGTTGCATTGTTCACTAACAATTAGTAATAAAATATTTTAACTGTCCCTTATGACTTTAGTGTTAGCTAATCTTAAGCTAAGTCTCACAAGCGAGTTTTGAATGTGACCCACATACTCTGAGAGAAATGACATTTTCTCTGCGCTAAATCTTTATAGTTAGCGTTACAACGTGCCCTCCGTCGCTATTCATTTTTCTTCTGCCGTTGAAATGCACACAATGCAGCGTCAACTGCATAATTATTGGTGTATTACGTTTACTGAATGCAATGGACTACATGCAGAAGATAGAAGCGTCCGGCTGTGTTGTGCAGTGCACTATTATAATCAAATGCATTCCTCACACTCCATTGCACTGAAATAAAGAGTCTGAAATACTGTATTCAGTAAACAGTGTACATGCACTTATTACTGACTTGGTAGTTTTCCCCTTTTGAATATCTAATGTAACGACACTAAGCAATTCCGAGCACAACGAGACAAACAAAGGAATGTCGGATGAGCTATAGCAGAGGGAAAGACAAGTCTGCGACACGACGACATATACTACGGACGACATGCCAAAAAACTCAAATGCAGCTAGACTAAGTCACAGAGTACGTAAGTATGTAACAATGGGAATTATCATAGGGGGCATAGTATGTGCGTTCAGCGGAGTACACAGTGTAAGCAGGAGAGGGAAGAGTTTCTGACTCAAGTATTATTAGAATCCTTAGAATTGATCCCTTATGTCATCTCACGTCGTCGTGTCATGTGTAAATTTTCCATCTCATTTGCTGGGTGCATTGCATTTTCCGAGTTGGATGAGCAACCAAGTATTTCTCACAAACAACTATGCTCTTCTAAGTAAGTACATCGTTTAGCCCCCTTTCTTCTTATACACTCAATACATTTTTCTAAACACCCTACAAAATATTTGCTGCCAAAGTACGGACATGCAGAAGAACCCATATAAAGTAAAACCCTACATGTAAACAAATATAGCTGCATATTAATCTATTTTTTTATATTACACTACTAACGTGGCATATATGCGTACATTACTTGAAATATACAACAACACACATGGCCAGGTTGTTGTCAGAATATAATATTTCACCCTTATCGCAAACAGTTACGACACGAGTACCAGAAAGGTGTAAATAATGAAGCAAAGTACTTTCAATGCAATTCGTTGTGCTTCATTGCATCAGAAAAATGCATCATAGGCTTTGTTGCAAGTTAGAATATTGCAGTATCTTTATGCGGTGCGCCTCTCAAGATAATTGTTATACTAAATGCAGTCCTTATTACATTATTTTGTATAATCAGTAAAAATTCTTGCATGGTAGTGTGAATATATGCAATGTGTGCACTTTAAACTTACGCCCTATCTGGCAAGTAAATTCAGGTTGTACGACTGAATAGGTTTATGGAATTTGTTTCTGAAAGCAAAGCATTCTTACTTAATTTAGTTATTAGGATGAACAAGAGTATATAATATATACATGCACTATTTTTTAGACCATAAACTTCTACAGTTGTGTATTGCCATTGTAATGGCAATACACAACTAAGCTAACTGAACAATACATTGTTCAGTTAGCTTACTCGGCACTATATTTTTATAACAAAATACTATGGGATGACAGTGAAATCTTGGAAATGCCAAGTGTACAAAGACAAAGTACAATAACGTTTTTTCTGGGTCCCACCATGCATGCATGCCACGGTTCTTATCGTTAAAAGCTTATATAATAATATACATCGCATGCGGAACATGGTTTACAATTTATTTAATCCATTTGCATAATATGATGTTTTAAACTTTATTTAAACTGGCATGTAAATTTTAAAGTAGGTAGTTTTAGTTCTTGTGAATAAATTTTGGATGCTACCCCTTACTAAAGATTTAGTGAAACGTTGCATATTTTTTTATTTACTGAAATTAGTGTTAAAATAACAAGGAATGTTCTTCAGTGATGCCCGGAGACTAATTATGAAAATTACAAAAAATTATTCCAAATCACCGCCCTGAGTTAATTATAGTAACTGCTTATAGCACTTAACTGAAGTAAAATAGTGTTGACTTTTCATTTGATTTACCACGTCATGTTTAGCTAGAGGATTATAAAGAACTGAAAAGTTTTTGACGACGCATTTAGCAAGTGATTAGACACGTAGACTTTCTTTCATTATGCGGTGTTTGCTTAGTATAGCAGGAGTAGGAAAGTATCAATCGATCGATTAGAGCCATCAACACTGTAGACTTTAGAGGACAGGAGAAACTAATATTTGGGAAGGAAGAGAGAGAAAGCCTTTTAATACTATTTAAGAACAACATCTTACAATTAGCAAACTATTTGTCACAGCCTGTCGTGTGTTATTATGTTAATCTAGTCAACCTCTCTGTTGTGTTTTGTTTGGGGACATTTAAAATAGAATTATCACACGGTTGCTTTCGTGACAAAAATAACATAGTCAGAATGCGTACACAGGAGAGGAGAAAATTGATAATGGAGTTGATGGAGAAGGGAAAGTAAAAGTAAAATGAGAAAGGTGGTGAGTTTCACGCTTCTGCTCTCACTTTCTCTGTAAATTCACATGAGTTCTATTAGGATATTTACGTAGAAACTGCGATAGTATTGTTGGATGTTTTAGCTTTCCTAGTAAATCTTTTTGGTGAACATCCAGATATATGTAGTTGTATTATCAGCAGTTAGTAACAATAAATCGACTAACAAAAGGATATCTATCTAATTGAAACAGAAACGAGTCTTTGTCTTGGCTCTGCCTAAAGTTCCATCATCCCAAATAACAAAAGGATGAAGCAAAGTTTCCAGAAAACAAAGTTAGCTCCGCAGTCTGTGCTAACTCACCGAGTCCTTTCAATTCAAGATTGTTCTTTGCTTCCTTTAACTAACAGCTTACCTATCATCTTCCCTTGCTTTATGGATGCCAAAGTTCACATACATAGGTAAACTCACTCATAACTTAAAACCATAGGGATTCTTCCCGTTTTTTGATCCCACTCAAATATCGTTCTGTAGGTGTACAAACTACAGATAAGTATTAGGCAGAGATAATTTGTTACGAGAATAAGATTTATATTGGCGTTGAAATGATTTATTAACTTTTGTCTTTGCTTACACAGTTGCTTACTTACTTACCTTCCCCCATTTGTCTCTTCTCTTACTTACCTTACTTCAAAATTATGTCTAATTCCTATAATAAAACCGCATTTGTTTCCCGAACTCTACGAAATCTAATTAAAATCCAGTCCTAACAAATTTAGACACTAACCGCTTATTATTACTTCATTTATGACCATCTCATGCAGATACTTCCACTTAATGCATCAGAAAAATGCGCATATCTGTAAAAACGTATTTTCTTTGTAACATTTTTGATATTGAAGGAAACAGTACTGAAGCTTCTTGCATTAAACATTATCTAATCATTTTTCGTATACCCTATGTCACTGATGTACGTTTGCTAACTGAGAGTACCAACTATTTGCATTACACCATTTCTTTCTTTGAAAAATACTTCCCTTCCTAAATTATAACGCTTTGAAAATTTTCCCGAGTAAAGCATTCAATTTGAATATGGATGCATTGAATGTGTTAAACTTGATGGCTCGGAGAATTTGAAATTTTGCTACTGGAAATCTCGTTTTATTACAATGCTTAGGCTGTGACACGACACTAATTTAACATTGTATATTTTTGGTTTAGGCAAAGGAAAGCCATACATAGTTTCTGATCCTGGATTCAAATAGAAGACGGTGTAGCCTAGGATCTTGGAAATTACATTGAATGGAGAGATATTTGGCATTGTGCTTTAATAGTAGATAGCTGTAAGCCCAGAAGGTGTCCTTGTCATTGTAGAGGAAGGTGGAGGTATATCTCAGTGCTATCTTTTGAAGTAGAAAAAGGAGTTGCGTAGGGTATAGCAGGGAATTGTGCTTCAGAGGTTTTCTAGTATAATGGTGTATATTTGTATGAGTGGGATTCTACATACTATCAGAACCGTGTCCGTATTTAGTATAACAAATTCCATTGTAAGTCAGGACGGAGTAGAAGCTGTAATGGCGAAACTGCATTTGAGTGTCCTGCTGTCTTACGGTGCATTTCTTCGGGAGACAGGAAGCAAGGATTTATCGGACTACAGATTAGAGATAGTAGGATGCCAATTCAAGTCAAGTTAGGTCAAAAACTATTAAAATTGATAGAGACTTATATGAAAGGGATAGGTAGTGGGAGTAGTGGTTATTGTTAACAGCTGTCCTATACGTGGGTTTGCTGGTATGTCATGGAGATGGAATTTATTTGCAGGGGATTCATTGAGACGCCTATAGTTGTGTGTCTCTCCGTAGCGGCCTACACGTGGCTATTATGTTATTGAGAAGATGGAAGTATATTACACGGAAGTATGCGGATGTATTAGTGGAGCAACTGACTGGTGTAATGTATGTAAAAATGTTCCTCCTACAGCTTTAAACAGCAGGGGTTGAATAGAATTGATTTGAATGAAAGTGGGGACTTATGGAGAAACTCAAATGCCCATGCATCAAATTTTAAGACAAGACAGAGCAAGTAAAATAAAAGCGAACTGGTTCATGCGAAAGTAAAGGGATGAAGTATATCACAAGAGTTTTACGAGTACCTCATACATTTCGATAAAATCACTCGATTTTGGCAGTGAAAACGTATTGGAGCATCATTGCATTCCACTTTATCATTTCCTATCCTTCCATAGAATCCTATTACTGAAAATAATATTCCTATACCTAACTGTACATACTTTCTCGGCAAACGCTTAGTCCAGCCACATACCTACGCTCATACATAAATACCTATTTAGTTTAAAGTGCACATCCATTATACCCTTCTTCCCCAACCAAGCAAGCAACTCACACAAAGTATTCTCCAAAAATGGTCATCTTAGCTTTTACTTTTACCCAAGTGCAAGCACCGAAGCCAACTACTATACTCTCAGTTAGTGCGGCAAATAACATTCTAAATGTTATGCTGATATGATGATGTAACAGTTTGATTTTATTTTAAATTAATGTACTCGTAATGTATTACTATATGTATTTAGTGCCTTGTAGTGATTATATCTATAATTCATTTAAATAAGCTCAATGAATCAAACTCAAGTGGTTTCCTTCCAGAAGTGTCTATGAATCACTTCGCGGGCATTGTCAAGCCAAAACCAAACTATGTGGGATAAGAATACATATACGCCGCTTCAAAACTTCTCAACACTATACTGCAATACTACTAGACGAATGCATATTATTTGTTTAAAATGTGCTTAGTTATTAAGTAGCGGAAGCTACTTTATAAGAATGCCATGAACAATCTGTCTGTCTGTCCGTCTGGTGGTTAACCGGTGGTCTGTAACTCATGAACAATTTAATGTAATTCGCTAAAGCGTTTTGTGTATGTTCTTGGGGTCCCGAGGAAGGTCCCCTGCGAAAATGGGTGTGATCGATCAATGACATCCACTAAAAATATTGAATAATAATTAGCCTACAGTTCCATGTATTACTAAAAGTGTTGTGTATGCAGGAAGCTACTTTATAGTGATGCCCTGGACAATCTGTCTGTCTGTCTGTCTGTCAGTATAGTCGTCCGTCTGCCCATCTGTTGGCTCTATAACTTATAGAATGTATAATATAATTCACTAAAACTTTTATGAATGACACCCCCCGTGGATTTTATGTTACCGCAGTGAAAAATGAGAGTTAATTCTGTGTCGCTTCCGCTACTTCATTATGTGCATTGGTTGCAATGGTTTATTTGTTATCCATTCACCGTATGTCTGTGCCCTATATGCATAAAAGTTGATAACGAAAGTTGTGAATAAAATAAAGTTGGTTAATAAAATTTAATAATGGAGCACAACACAATGCATATTTACGTCGGCTATGTTTACTATTGACAAACTTAAATCAGTGCTGTAATATAATATGGTTTATTTCTAGTATTGAAATACTCAAATTACAAGGAATTTAATGATGCTTGTGTTTAGGACATAATAATATTAGAAATTTAGAGTAAACAGGTTTATTTATGGTTGACTTATAGTAGTAGCGAATGAACGTCTTTTCAAGATATGCTTTAAGACACCACTTCGATATTTTATAAAATTCAATTTTTGCTGTTCGTATGTTTGCTGAAATATGTATGCATAGAGAAATAAAAAGAAAAGGATTATTAACAGACAATAGTATATTGACTTATAAATAATAAAATAAGAAATTCTTCGGACATTGACTTTCTGGTTTCCAATAGGTACTGCATCTTTTGAATGCAATATGCAATCCTTAAAAAGATGAGCATAAAAATTGAAGATTCCTTTTCTGCGTTATAATACAGGAGAATTATCTGTGGATGTGGGTATAATGCATTCGACTGGGTTCTGTTAGTTATTCCGATCTTGTTCTTGTGAATATTTAGAATTTCTTATTGCATGTAAAGGAATGAACTCACTGAGGTCATACCTTCCACTGTAATGCCTATAAACTTCATGTTCAACTGCCTATACACAAGTTCTTGTATTTGAAATGTATCCTATATATTTATTTGAAATGTGTTGCTCTGATGTGCCTGTGACTATGTAGGGCGACTCTCTATTTTATAGGGACAACATTCATGAAAATGTGAAGGAGGGAACAAATGTAATATTTGTTGAAATTGAAATTCTTCCGCCATAAGCGAATGCTCTAGAACGACCAAACAAGCCATAATGCAATAAGATATAAAATAGAGCGCAATGTTATAAGCTCCATAGCCAGTGAAGTAAATTCGAGAAGGAAAAACTGCTGGTGAAAGCAGCTCGTCCTTGGTCAATGAACATGACTTTGTATATTGTCTTTCAAAAAAGTCAAAGTATCATTCAATTTATACATTCTCTAAGAGAATACATAAATGAATGTGAAACTTGTTTCAGAAACCTAAATTATTAAAGAGTATCTAAAAAATAAATTTCGGTATCCAAATGAAGGTCCGGAGAAATGAAAATTGCCTGCTGCAGTGAGGTTATGTTTTCGAAGGAAATGTTTTGGTTGGTGTGAGGATTTGAATTGGAAAAGGAGTTGTTCGGTAATGGAGTATAGAAATGTGGAGGAACTGGAGACAGAAGTAGAAAAGGAAGAGACGGATGCGCGTAAAAATAGGAAACTAGGAACATCTTTGTCTTTTTCAAATGAGATCCGACTAGAATTTACTTACAGAGATAATGTTATTTCTACAGTGTATTTGTAACGTGTTTTATAAGTCGTACTATTTGCTACGTGAGTGGCGATGCACATACACTGACAATGCACTGCATTACATACATAAGAAGTAACAACTGTAGTTGTGCATGTGGAGGACTGCGCTTAGGTACGCAGCTCCAACTGGTTCCCAAACCATGAAAACACTGCACATGTAAGTAATCTGATTGCGTTGTGATTGTGAGCCGGGAAGAGACAGTGTATTAGCCTGTGTCTGTGCTTTCGGAGAGATAGTTACTCCGTGAAGTATGGAGGTACTTATGCACATTTCTCCCTCTTACGCTGTACTCCTCTTGAATACGTGCACTAAAAACTGAAATATGAAAGGAACAATTTCCTGCAATTCTCCATTATGATTTTATTAGCTGCTCTGTGTAAATTCAGCGGAAGGTACTTACGGCCATATCTCAACCTTTTATTTTTCTGCTACAGTTGTAATTGCAACCTACATAATAATATGAAGCACTCGAAAGCAATTCCGGTCTAGAATTTCAAATTATGTTGGCGTAGAGAGACATAGTCTAAAATTTATTAATTGTACATGTAACTGCAAGCAAGTATGTCAGTAGGCACTCCACTATTAAGTAACCGGGAAATCTCAAGTGAATTCTGCACTGCTTAATATGCACATCTTCTTATGAGTGTTATTTTTGAGTTCCTCTCCAGAGTCTCGTGTCATTGATGATGATGCGAGTCAGAGAAAGCAATGGCAACTTGGAACATAATGTGCTCATCCCATTCTAAAATAAATGGAATAAGAAAATTGAGTACAGAACACGTTTGCGTTTTAGCCCATCTAATTTCATGTGCACAGTCTATGCACTGCTTGCGCAAGAAATGCACTTGCTAGATGGATACAATAGAAATACATTTGCAGCTTTTCTTTATTAAGTCCTTTCTGCTGCACTAAAACAAAACCTGTCGTCGAAACAAGTGTCAAGTGTAATTGTATATGTATGTATGAGGCAGTGCGTAGCATAGTAAATAGTAATAGCAGATTGCTCTAATTCTCCTCTCGAAACTCAAGTGCCTCTTCATGAAAGGGAAAGCGGCTGCGATATATTTATTTATATAGACAATGCAGACGCATAAAGCGGATATTCAGAGAGTCGCTACGCAAATCGAGTTTTCCTCTCCCCATCCAATATGCAAGTTACGCACTAGATCGCGATTTGCCTTTATGTGTACAAATGCTGCATCCACTATTGTTCTCGCTCAGAAATGCTTAACTTTCACTTTCTATCAAATTGAACAACTTGAATTAGCATGGAAAAATGCGTAGGACTTGTTATATTCACTTTAAGGAATATTTAAACTGGATCGTCGTAGAAATGAAATGCATATTATATTTTCTGAACTAATGTCATAGTATAATGCCCTGGCTACGTAAATACGCTTGCATTATATAATTTGGTTCGAAATAACTCTTGGAGATATCAAGGGGAATGGAAAGTTAAAGAAAAGTAGTTGCCTTGCTTTGAATTTTCTGTTGAGGGTACCTTCTGACATTAGCCCAGACTACGGAGTCTACGAATGAATAGTACCCTGGATAATATATAATGTATGGAGATGTATACTTGTATTATGTATAAGATAGACATCAAAGCATGAGAAAAGATGTGATATTACAATCCTCAATACAATTCTTGACAATGGATACAAAGAATATACAGTGGAACACAGAAGATAAACCTAAAGCTAAAACAGCTCAAAAATCTTTTGTCAGTTACAGTTCCCCCTTTGTTATTCTTACAGTTTTATTTTCATTTTCACTTTCACTTGCCATTCACAATGAGTTCTTTGAATCTCAGCTGACGATGCATGGTTTTTCTTTATAATAATATTTCCTATGCTTTCTCTTTGTCCCTCCTTCCCTTCTCCCAATCTCTTTCCTCCTCTTCCTTCCTACCTACACTCATTCACTACGGTTTGCCTCGCAATTCAAAACCAACTACGGTCGTATTGACAATTCCTCCTTTAAGCACCACTCCGCATTGTTGTCTCTACGCATTCGGTTATCTTCCCATTATACGTAACACATGTATTAATCGCATACTACACACAACATGGGTTTTGCCGACATCCCAAGTGGTAGCAGTAAGTGCGACGAAGGAATTTCAGAGTTACGCAGATCTTGCTCTGCTCCAAATTCTCTTAGGTTAGCATTCAAAGAATCCGAAGTGCAACCAAAAGATGTTCTATAAAATCGTTACCCCTTCAGCACCCTAAGGGGTATTGATTCAGATCTGCTCTTTGCTTTTAAAATCTCTTCTAGGGGTTTCAAGGTTTTTTACAAAATTACTTTATTTTGTTTGTATGACTAATTAGGTCTAATTTTAATTTATAACGATCAATGCAATAATTGTTTGACGCTAACTCGCTACTAAATGATTTGTATTTATTTTGCAACTATGGTAGAAGCGAGTACTGTATGGCCGTTAATCATTTGTCAATAAAACCAATGCATCAATGCACTTTCAATCTGTCGATTATCTACGCTTCCCGTGTAAACTGTATCAGATAAAATTTCCCCTCAAAATCGAGAAATGTAATAGTTGTATCAGGATATGGGAATTTTGATGAAATATTTTAGCTTTGAGTGGCTTGATCTGACAATCAGGTTGTGTTTTCTATTCTGGGCTGAAAAATGCAGTATGAGCAATATAAAATTATGTATCGGAGTTGTATGCCGCACAAAGCCAAATATAAAAAATTACTCATTCTTCAGTAGAGTAATATATGGGTCTATGGTTTCTATAAATATACATCCACTGTGTATTACTTTATGTATCTGGGTGGAAAGGATGGCTATAAATGGTTGACTTATTGGATTGCTCTACATAAGATATTTTTGTCAAATAGAGCTAGAGATAATATTTATGTAGGCATATCTTGTTGGTTGGCGCTGCCTATACGAGTCTGTGTGGACTGACAGACTGCATATGACAATAAAAGGAGACTGTAGGTATAGGAGAGCAATGCGTAGGCTGGTGCCGTAAGTAGACAACTGAAGTGAACTGTTGTGAAGACAAGACAAGTCAACTCAACTCACTCAGCATAGACAGGATAATGTAGGAATCCCCATTGATTTTTGGCCAACTTTGGCAGAGCTACAAGAAAGTTTTCTGTTGACTTGCATTGTCTTTTTGTGTGGACTAGACTAGTTACTGTAGAGCATGGAGCTCCCTCGGAGGCTCCTTCGGCGTGCGAGAAGACGCCTTTCTCAATTCCCACTCCTTCCCTTCCTCCGCCGTCCTTCACTTTCGCCAAGAAGACTTCAACACCGGTTGGCTGGACTTTGACTCTGTCTTGGCTTGACTCCGTCTCCGACTTTCGGATGCCATCAGAGAGCGTCAAGGGGTGCATGGACTTGGCTATGCAGGGACACACTCTGCGTGTGCTGCAGATAACCAATGCAGCATAATACAATGCATCCAAATCGCATTCTCTCCTACCGATTGAGATATAAAAATGATGTAATGGAAAAGTTAGAGGATTTATTGCCAATTGCACTTACACCACTGGCTACGTTAGGTCACCAAAGTAGAGAAAAATTGATATTATTTCTCGCCTCAAGATGTTGACTTGCAAACAAAAGGAAATAATAGCAAGAAAGTACAAGTATTGAAACTTTCACTTGTCCCATTTGTTACTTTCCTCCCCGTGATTAATGTCTTTTGCAATATCATTCGCTATGAATCTGTTGCTGTTGCCATTGATTCCAATTCTCTCCAACTATGCTGCACTCAAGTAGTGAAATATTACTTACAAGTAATAATGCGTCACTACTCTTTATTTTCCTCTGTCTTGTTATGTATTTCATTATTGTTATTGGCTAGGCACTTATATAATTTAAGACGAACAGTAAAAAGTTTTCGCGTAGATCACCACACGGTGATATCCAATAGACATAGCAATGCAGTTCTTGTCGGCTCGCTCCTTTTACAGTATTTCCATTTATTTATTCTACATAAAAGTAGTTGAGGTCGGAAATCCATTCGGAAATGCGAGTAGCAAATTTAACAATTTCTATCTTAAGGCAGTACTCACTGTTTTTAGTATTTGTGGATGAACTAATGATTACAGAGTACAATATTGATGCCGAGTAGCATGTGTACATACCAGTAATGCCTTGATTTTATAGTATGCAAATATTATAGATTATTTCATCTCTAAATAATGTACAGAAATATCTAAACATGTATTCTATATGTTCTATTTCAGTATTATACGTTGTTTCAGTCCTTTGTAAACTATAAATCGAAATCCTTAGTTGCTTCTGAGAAGGAATTAGAAATAACCTAAAGGGCATTAAAGAAGGAACCTACTTGAAAGAAATTCCACGGATTCTCATCGACCGAAAAGAATCCATGGCATCTTGTTTAACAATTTGGGGAGCGAAGTTTTCCTGCCCGGAAAAATTAGTGTTATAGACTTTATTCAGCTGGAGTCTGCTACAGACATCTATTAGTTATCGCCATTACTTATTTAAGGCTATTAATAAAGAATTTGAATAATTTCCACGGCGTCATGACATGGCTGTAGAGCAAATGGGGTCAAGAATTTGGAAAGGATAAGTTGCAACGGTTCAGTTTTAGAGCTCTTCCAAATGAATTTTTGTAGGATGTAGGGTATTGGCGGAGGAAGAACAACTGTAACAGTGTGGGTCATAAATTTTGAGAACCGAACCGACTTATAAGTGTAACTGGATCGGTTTACCGATTTACACCTCCATGGCAGTGAGTTAAAGAGGTAACATGGGAGATGATGTTAAAGCCTATGGGATTTGATTTGGTCGGATGATTTTCTGTCTTGTTCTTCCACTTGAAATGAAGATGATCCCGATTAGTCGAATGATAGTATTACATGGCAAGCATAAAGTGCATACTTACCATTTCCTTATAAAACTAGCCAACCATGCAGCAATGAGAACAATAGCGACTGCATAAAGGATTTCCGTGTATTTAAAGAAAGTGTAAGCCAGAGATGGTCCCCAAATAGCGATTACTCCACCATTGTCTTACGTGAGTCAGGCTTGGCACTAAGACTTTCTGCTTCACTACTTTATCGACTTACCGATATTATTAGCCTTCATCCCGTCTAAGATTTTTCTAAGATGAATTATTGCACGCACATTCCTTTCCTAAGCCTCCTGCCAACCTACCGCAGGTCCACCAATTAATTGATACCAGAGTAAACAATGTTGCGTTATACGGGTTTTGTTTATATTTTCACAACACTAGGCATTTCTCTTAGTCCAACGTTTTCAGAGCGTGAAATTGTGATAGGCATGAATAATTTATCAAAGGCATTTTAAAAAGCTCAAGAAAAATGACATTCTATAAAGGACTGTATAAAAGAATGGGAGATTTAAGGTATTTATTTTGCGAGTTGAAACCTTTCCGCTGTAGTATCCAATAAAACTGTGTTTTAGATAAAAAGAAATTTATCCTTGGAGAAGTAACGAAATAAGTTAGTGCATTACAATATGGAGAGAGACGGAATTAAGACCAGGGGTATTTTGTAGAACTGGTGCATTTGTGTATGCCTAATGAAGATTGATAATGAGGAGGAATGTAGACGTCAAGGCGGTAGTCATCTATCCCTACATGTTTTTCCATTGAATTTAGAAACGTCAGCCAATTTAGTATACAGTTAGGGGAACCTGGATAGCACTTATTTAGATGTCTGCACATAAATATAGTCAAAACAGTACATTTGCTTACTTTGGTGAATAACTAAAGGTGTGTTCTTTCTTTTACTAAGATTTAAGTGGATGCACATAAAGATTGCCTTTTGAAAGACGGATGAAAAGGAAAGTCTGCGGTAAACAGCTATTTATATTGCAAAAAGAGGAATGGTAAAAGAGGCAAGGCAATTTATATACTGCATAAAGTAAAATAATCTGTTTCTTTCATGTTACCTTTCCTCAGGGTTTAACTCTCGTGGTTTAGTAGTTAACATTCGTCAGTGGTCCACTGAACTAGGCCAGTAGAAATTAATGCCCTCAATCAATTCAATTGTAAGTTTTTGCATAATAATTTAAGGCCAGATGAATATATCTTAAAAGAAACCTGCATTTAATACAAGAAACTGTTATACTTTTTAAAATTAATTTTTCCAAATTCTCATACTAGTATATAGCTGTATCAAGCTCCGAAAATGAATTTTCATGTCTTGTAATTACAAAATTAATTAAAAGTTTTAGTGTCTTTAACGGAGTAGGTCACCGGCCACATGACCCTCAGTTGACAATGAACTGGACTGAAGGGTACCAATTGGAAGAACTGTACGTTTGTAGATTCAATCTAGAAATAAAAATTTATTTTACTACAGCCCACTAAGTCTGCTTTTCATTTAATTTGAAGTTATCCATGATTACTGTAAAGGAGGAATTAGTTTTAGAATTTAAAGTGTAATTCATGAATATTTTGGCAGAATATAAATTGGATGTATGGAGTAACAGAATTTGAATGGTGGGAATAAAAGGACGGGAGCATCTTGTATTTGTGGTGTGTATTTGAGTTGGGAGATAAAATTGATTACTGGAAGATATTGTAGGGTGGGTAAGTGCTTATCTTTAGATAGTATTTGCATTTAAATATAAGTAATAAGGGTAGGTAAATGGGTTGGATGTGGTATTTAGATATGCGCAGTATAGGCAACAATAAGTAAGTATTGAGAACAGCAGGAGTCAAGTGGCTTTGGAAGGAAAGTGAGGCGAGAGGAAGTAGAAGTTGCTTTGACTGGAGCGATTCGGTGTGTGCTTATGCATTTCGCAGTGAGGGAAAGGGAAACTGGAGCGAAATGCATGCGAGGCATAGTAATGTCCGCATTATAAAATGGAAGGAGGGCAGACGGGAGCCTTCTCTGTGGTTTTGTTTTCATCTTTGCTACTATTTTCATATTAGCTTTACATTTTAAATGTAAAATTGATCGGAAGGATAGCGTGTTGCTACACTTTCTATATTCCACGTCGGCATTAGGATCCGCACTGGTTCTCGCATCTTCCTCCACGTTCCCAGGGCCAAATATATTAATTATTATGCAGTACGTAGTTACATTTATGTGTGTTGGTGTTATAGCCGGTCGCTATTAATAGCAAAACGAGTTGAGGAGCTCGGGAACCTTAATGTAATAAATACTTGGGTAATGTCATAAGTTTGAGTTTTAACTTTGAGACATGATTGCACTAATTAGTAATTAGTGAAACAGGCAAACCGCAGCACTTACCGAAACGAACTCAAATTGACAGCTGATAAGTGTCTGCCTTAGTTCCCTCTAAGCAGTCTACTGCAGTACGGTGCGGGACTTCAACTTGACTTGACGGCTGACTTAAGAGCGACTTAATTTGTCTTCGACTGTCATAATAATATGACATAATTATTAGAAAACTTGCATGCGTGTCCTCTCATTTGTCTACGTCTTGCGAATTGGCACAAAGGCGGCGGTGCTGGGAACAGAGGCATGTAGTGCCTAGAATGGGTTCTGTGCCTGTGTATTGTGGATGGGAGGCTAGCTGCGAGAGACAATAGTATCACCTGTCGACGGGCATTAGTTAAGTTGTGAATATTGGAGGTTGTCGGGTGAGGCTGTGAGAGTGGGTCGGTTGTGACGAGAGAGTGGCTACGGATGAGGGTTTGAAAGGCTGTGACGTGGTTTCCTTCGTGTGCCTTTCTTATTTCCATCCATTGACTTTGACTTGAGCTGCGTTCTGTCTGCATCCTCATTGTTTGTCTAGTAAAATGCTTTTGGTTGGTTTTTGTCGGCCTCCGTTCGAACAAGACAGGCACAGTTGCTCTTCAAGATATTTTGTGAGAAAATATTATTCTATCGACACCCTTCTCCTTCCTCCTCTGACTCTTTACGTGTACGAGAGCTACTTACGTAGTTTTCTCCACTTTTCGGCAAAGATGAATGACGAGAGAATAAGACTCACGGAAACTTTCCTAGATTGGATTGAATTGGATTGGAGAGAGAAGAGATTTAAGAAGCCGACACTTTTCCTCGTCCTTACTAAGTAGAATGTAGTTTAGCTCTCTCTTATGTATTTACCGTCCTATGTATCCGCACATTGGCATTTCTGCAGACTTATTATATACTGCATGATGCCACTCTTTTCAAACCAACCTTATGCCTCAATCTTCTCCCTTTATAAACGCCCCTATAGAAGTCGCTTCCAAATCCATGTGCGCCTTAACTGGAATATAATGTTCCATATACCCCGAAGATGATACGAATTTCTCTGTGAATTCACTTGAGTTAACTGGAGTTTCTTGGCTGCTTGATTTAAAGTGTGGTTTGGTTGCTAGTGGGTTGCTTGGCTGAGTGAATGGTGAATGAGTGACTCGATGAGCGGAGGAAAAATGGCTCACAGCAAAACGCACGAATGGCTTCCAATTTGCATTTTCATGGCTTCAAGTCTTAATCTGAACTCTGCTAAAGAGTTCAATTTAACATTCTCACTTATCTTTCGACGTGGACAGAGTTTTCCACTTTTTCCTCTCTTTTATACCCATTAATTTATCCAACAAAACCCTGCTCCAACCCACTCCTTCCATGTTAATAGAATCAAGAAATTTTATCTAATATGTCACCATACAATTTACAAATTGTTATTCGCTGTACTCCCTTCACTACATCATCATCTCCTTTCACCACTCCGACCTTCGCTTTCTTCTTCTATAACTCCCTCTAACGCATATGTGTGCCACACAAAGAATTCATATTCTTTGTACTGCAAAATACAATCAATGCCTAATTGAAATAAATATGCAAATCACCCATACTATTAAAAGTGAGCAACTAAATTATCGGCAAGCACAAATTTAATTATAGATCGCTTTATTAGTATTAATGATTTTACTAATAACAATTTTGGTTTTCTTGCAGTGGCAATATTTCCGCCATATGGCTGACTGAATCTCTTTGCTGATACTCCTTTAAAAGGTACGTTTTTATTAATTTTATTATTGTGCACTGCTGAGCATAGTGAGTCTCTCAAAGCTGTTGCAATATAATTTGAAATTAGATGGAGGTAGTCAACGCGGAGAAAGCAGTGAAAGCATGATATTATTTTACGCAGCCTCACCGAACAAAGTTATATAATTAGGTGGCTAATAATGTATTGTTTCGCAGCGTTTGAGTGAGTTGCACGTATTTTCGTGAGCGTTATGGTAAATGTCAATTTGATTTCATTGATCCATTTCAGAAGATCGTAATATCGTGACCTAACATAACGTAGCTTTGTAAGAGTACACAAAGGCGTTTAGAATTGGTGGAAGATGAAATGAGAAACCAATAATAGTAACAAAGAAGACGAGGACTGTAGTAACCCAATGTGAGACATGTAGATGGGAACTGAGTGTTGGAGCAATCGAGAGAGAATATCACATTTCCTCTTCCCTACAGGATCACATATTGAAATTACAAATAAGTCTCATGCAGACTAATAGGATGTAGCAATCGATTAGATGTGTATCCCTATCTCGCCCAGCTCCTTTTACTTACTAGTGACACAAATATTCATTCATTCCGCACACGCTACTTACTTTACTGCTTGTACATTGTATGCAAGGCATGAAAAGATACAATCATAATCCTACTCTTTTGTATCTGTATTCTGTTCCCTTCCAGTCTCTACAACTGCTACTAACTATGAAATTCCCCAGTCAACCCACTTCACTAGGTTAAATGTGTCTACCAAGTCAGTCTTAGGAACTCCTCCAAACTTTTAAATTAATGGACAATGTGTTTCCAAGTTATTGAAACAAAAATTCGGGTTCTCAAGCGATTCATAATTCTAAATCAATACTTTTGCAAAAACACTCGACTTGTAACGAAAGTTGTCCACTGCAGAATTTACAAAAGGAGAATCAAAGAAAATATTCCTAAAAGAAGAACACTATTTATGGTTCTACCCATATTTCTTATTCAAATATTATTTATGACTGTATTCATACATTTTAGTAAGAGACTATAAGACTTAGTATTTATGATTCTATCGTAATTTCTTATTAGCGGAGTTGTTCGACAAGGAATTGTGGGATAGTTTCTCCGTATTTATTTATTGGATACCCTGTAATGGTAAAGGTTGTGTAATTTCTTAGGGAGAGTAGATGTTGTACCTATGTGGCAGATGTTGCGTTTACGTAAGATTAGAACGACACTGTGGAGCAATGTTGTGTATCAATATGAATGTGTAGTTTGCATAGGTGCATTATAAAGAACTGTGTGTGGTGCATGGTGTTGAGCACGAGAGGCTGTTGTTGTGTAGTGTAGTGTAGTGTAGTGTTATGTTATATTAGCTATGAATGTTGGTTCAGATCAGTGAATGGAAAAGAGGCGAAGAATGGTTTGGAGGAGAAATAAGTGAGCTGTCTAGTGTAGTGACTGTAATAGAGATAGTTTCTTGTAATAGACAAACATATTGTATTCTGCTCGCAGTTCTACCTAGTGGATAGAGCAAAGGCAGAGTTATTGCAGCTAATGCTATTGGCTGCACAACAGAAGACGTCGTATCTTATGCAGAATGTAGACGGGGTCTATGTACTGTGACTAGGAGGAGATGCCTACTTATTTGCTAATGTAACTTTATAAGTCTAAGAAGGCAGCTCACTGGTTCAAGTGAAATGAAAAGAGAGGATCTCAATTCACATGCAAAATCGAAACTGTAGCAAGAGTTTGCATGAGATATCGTTTCATCATATGCATGCATTGCATGTAACTCGGCAATTCACTCTACATAATATCTGTACATATAATGACGCTGCCTTTCCAAATGGGATACCAACTAGTAGGCATAGACAAGAGTGAGGTTATGATGTGTATTATGACTACAGTTCGTATACATAGGTATGTATGTTCTCGATCCATGGAGTATATGGCTTAGCTGCAGCACAGTGTAGTTACTGCAAAAATAAAATTATTCAAACCACTGAAAAATGTGTACTGGCAACCATAATTCCAGTAGTTTCCACTATAAGGTATAAGTGGAACGTTTTTCAAAGGATCCATTGTCTATTGTACTGGGAGGAGTATAGCGTTATGAAAGATATTGTGCGTCTACTGATATTTTTATTATACATTAATAAGAGCGGCATTGATTGAGTTAGTCTCCTTGTGAGGAAGAAGGGAAGAGAGAAAGGAGAGAGTTAGAAGAGGATATATCGGGGGGCGGGTATGTCTACAATAGCGAAATAGAAAAGTGCCGAAACTAAACTAACTAGTTGAGTAAACATTGTGGGTAGAGTTAAGTAAGTTGTGTGCAGCGGAATACAAGTAGGGCAAGAGGTCCCAGGCTGGAAATGATCAGATCACATGAAATCACATCATAAGAGAGGATCGTACAGATGTTTGTGCGTAAATACATTATAATGGAAGTTTCTAGTCGGTGCAGTGCCGTGTAATGCGATGTAAAAGTAGGAGAGATGAATCTCATAAGGAAACTACAGTATTTATTCACTTGACTTTCCTCAACTTGGTCACCAAACCGTGTAGACGATGTCTAAGCAGTATAAGACTAACTAGTAAGTTATAACTATGAAAGTTGTACTTAGGGCTAAATAGTATTACATAGCGAATTTCCTTTTACAACATAGTTACGGATAGAGGGACCACTTTAGTGAAGATACGTCTCTGCTATGACGGTGTAAGTATAGCTGACAGTGAAGCAGCTAAAAAACAAACTGCTACGTGCTTGCTCCACACTTCCTTGACTAACACCAGCAACTTACATTACGTATGGGCGGAGAGTAGATACAACGTTTGAATAACTTGTGACAAAATTTCAGGGAAAACTTCCATAAAAAATGTGCCTCCTCCTGAATTTTTTTCGAAAAGATATGTAGGCATATCTTCTCTTGAATTCTTTACGAAGAATACAGAAGGGAGCGACGAGGTCATCTATCTTAGGCTCTTCTTATGGTTTGACTTGTATTTGGTGGGAGAGAAATTGAGGCTATCAGGTATTTCTATTCATCCTTCTTCTGTGCATACATTACGCTCAACGTAGAACGTAACCCAGTTTTCTAAGTCGAAGCATAACCATCCAATTCAGGAAAATGTACGGAATAACTCTATTATTGTAACAATTCACGTTTCACCACCAGAAATAATAAATCATGCAAAATCTCATACTCCCAATTCACAAAACCTTCCTTCAATTCTTTTACTTACTACCTGTTCAATGCAAGCACTGTTTACATAGGGACGCCACCATTATTACGTTACACAAATAACAAAATCGACATACTTAAACACTACAACCACACAGCACACAATTTAACTAACCCTAAGTACATATCTTCATATTCATTTCATATACATATTTATAGATTCCTGTCCACGTAGCTCACTCAGATCTGCACCAATTGTTCAATGTATTATATAAAGTACCTTATTTACACGTTATCTATATTTAACACATTATTGCAGATAGCTCCCTACCGAGAATGCACAAAATAAATATCTTTGGTCCACATTGGCTTCCACCGCTGCAATATATACATGAAAACTTATGAAGTCGTACTTTCACTGCGCTCCATCTCCATACTGCCTATAGTTGTGCCCCAAGAGAAAGTTCTCGCATGCATTCAATGAACTGAAATGTTCTGCACAGGCTGGACAGATCTCATCGAATTATCCTGCGGAACTTAAGGTAGGACATGCATGCAAAGTATCGTTGAAAGGATGAGTATGTCTATTCCAATAGTTCCTTGTGTTATCTGCGTATGTAGTGCTGCACAAATGGGAAAAGTACTATCAATTCACTTTCACCGTATTTCTAGTTGATCTACTTTTCAAAACCTGAATGTATTTAAGGGCTCTGAGGCTAATACCACATCATATAAACATCATACCTATTTGGGCTATCATAAACTTTTACTTTGACCTATTTTTGCCCGAATCTGATTATTACTGCGATTTTAAAACCGGATATACATGTCCACAATGCACAATTAAATCTGCATTGTATTACTGTGTAGCTATTTTGCTAGTAAGTTTAAATCGCACAAATATTAACTATAAATGACTATTTTGCTAACATAAAAATAAAACAATACAAGCACATTGTATATTGGTAGAACAATAACTGTATAAAGTAAAGTTTATTAGTAATATAGTTAGTAGAGAATTAATTAATAATATCCACATCTAGGTATGAATGGGAGAATATTCTCTTTGAAGGCTGATGTCCTCATATGTATGTCACTATCATGATTATGTGCTTAAATGTATGCAGAGTTGGATGCAATATTAAAACGCATTCCATTTATTAGATTGAGTGAAAGCCAATCTAAGCTGAGTAGATGTACCCTCTACACAGTTACTTTGCCACTTTTTCATCATGCATCATTACATGCGTATCATCACATGAACAATGCTTTCTTTCTCCCATTTACATTGTCTTGTAGTGGAAAGTAGTGTTATTGCTGGTATCCATCTACCCTAGTAGAACCTATTACACATAATAGGTTTGCAGTCAGTATCAATATTTTATTACTGCCTATCTGTAAATGTATATTATTATTGCACCGCTACATTCTCTGGAACAATGGAATGGATTGACACATGCACGCTAACGCAATTCTAATAGACGCGGAGAATATTTGTAAAGACTCTTAAAATACTTTTCTCAGTTTCCTATATAAGTAAGGAGTGAAATAAATCCATTTGCACATCACATCAATGCACAACAGCAGTAATAGAATGGAACAAGAGAAATTCTAGACTGAATTTTACAGTCGCAGAGTACACATAAAAGACAAGTTTGCCACAGTTAAGATTTTCTGCTCAATTGATTCCTTAGCCGACACCAAAATGTAAAGAACTGTAAACACATCTTTAGTTAAGTTTTTAGCAATTTTGCTAATCATTCAGTACATCTCAATAAGATCCCATGACTCTTTGCTTACTGTACTTTAGAAACCATCTGCAATATATCTCAACATAAGCCAAAAATAAAAGATATCCCTTAATATTATTTATAAAAACCCTCAGGTGAGTTGGACCATAATTTCTGGTGATGAATACTCATTGGGCTAAAGTTAAGCTCCACGTTTTCTTGCAGAAATGCATACACGTGTATTTAGGATTTACTTCTTCAAGTCCGGTTACTTAAGTAAAACTTTGTAGATAAATCGCATTTTTAGGAGTAGTCGCCTTTTACAGGATTAAGCGAGATTAGTAGGTAACTGGTTGATCCTAAAAGCTAAGGAACCCTAAGAGAAAAATCGATAGAAAATGTAGGTGAATCCGTGAGAGTTTTCGTGACTGGTTGTAGAAATACAATGGAATGACGTTTGCTGACATGTGTTTATAAAGATAGTTGGTGCCTGATAAATGGGTAGAATGATAGGGACGTGTCTGCAGATGCATCCGACTCAGATTATTATTAGCAGGATGTAGTAGTATCAAAGTAAGTGGCTAATACTGAAAATAATATTAACCATTAGGTTACAGTAATGAGGAATGTTAGGAGAAACTAGATTTTGTCGGAGTCTGAGAAGAGCTCCCGTATTTTCAGTGTCAATCAAAGAAACGTGTCTAGAATGGTGATGAGCCTAATTCACGGTGTCACCTACTACGTGTCCTTTAAGTAAGTTATGGAGTCTGATGAAGCCTTGAGCAACAGCGGCAGTGTGCGTATAAATAAGTTGGACAGGTAGAGCGAGAGCACTTAGCATAGCAAAAGCGGGAGGAACTGTTGACAATTGTTATGTTGAGTGAGGGATAAGTGAGTGTTGTGTTGGAGGGTGAAGTCGTGTCGTTTTGAAAAGGATGAAATGGAGTGACGATGAGTAAATGGGAGAAGTGCTTTTGGTGGCGTTGGCAATTTAAGGGCGAGCTTTAATGATCCTCCCACTAAGTTTACCTATTTAGGTATTCCTTCCTTTGGGTGTGTTCTGTTTGCAAGTCGGAGTAAAGACAACCAACAGTTTATGATCTGTTGGCAGTGCACAGAGCTGAAGATAAATTCCGCCTTGAGGCGAAGCAAACTATCTGTAAATAGTTTAATAGTTTCCGCTGTCTGCGAGAGCCAAGAGGTCTTTATTGTTTAGAATTTCCTTTTCTGTTTCTGTGGTGGCTTTTATTAGCTCCCTTTCTTTAAGCTGTCTATCCGCACTAGCATGTCTCAGACTTTGACGGCTCTGTATGTTTTCTTCTTCTACACCTAATTATTAAGTCTCTCTATATTCCCCTTTGTGGTCTTTTTATGATGCACTTTGAATAATAGCTCAGCTCATGAGTCATGCTCATTGTTTTCCACTGTACTGTTCTACTCGTACACACAAAATTACTCCTAATTTACATGCTTTCTACTGTCTAATCTACCTTTCTACCCTAACATCTTCAAACTAATCCACCTTCGTCATTCTACACCATGTTTTACTTTACTGCACTATTTCCTAATGTAATATTAGGCAGGCTAACCAAAATACAACTACATACTCCTTCTTTCTCAAAAGAACTTCCTAAAGTCACGGTTTCAGTGACATCGATAAGCTTTCAAATTAGAAATCAAGCAAAAATACGTAGATAGTTAGGAATCATCTCTACAATGAAACATACCTAGCATTGTCGTGGAAGATGTGGAAAATTCTTGTAATTATCATAACTATGCTAGGAATACTTGATATTTAAGCAAAAATGTCTTGCTGACGCTCCTGTTAACGGAGAGACAAGTATGATACTGTGCTAGACTGTATATCAGAGTCGGACGCCGGCGCGGGCTGACACCGATCCTAAAATCGACGCCGCCGCAGTAAAATTTTGGGCGGCGCGCCGCCCAAACCGCCACCGCCGAGCAAAACTTCGGCGCGCTGCGGTCTACAAACAAAAATATCGTCTTTTACCAATTTAATGTTCTTACAATGAGCACTATCACATTTTTACGTTATAGTAGCTTGTACTTTATGAATTTGAAGTTTAAAAATGATTTGTTTTACTATAACAATGATATCAAATCTTCAAAAGCGTTTTTAAAATAAGGGTTTTTCTGCTTACGCCTCTTCGGCCACAATTTGTCGGCGTCGCCACCACCGAGAGTCTTAGGGGTACCACGTCGCCGCCGTCAAATTTTCATCGTGTCGGACTCTGCTGTGTGCACGTGACCCACATAATTTCTACGGTAGAAATGCACCAAAGGATTTTATTTATTCAAAAGCCGTCCTTCCAACTGTACCTTTGCATTTTAACCTTTTGATTCCTGGTTCCCCCTGGAGCTAAGGTGTGTATTTCGGGTATCCATTTCCATAACTGCTGGAATTCAGAGTATTATACTGGAGAATCTGTTTTCTCGAAGGGAGGTGCCTACTTGATTAAAGGCTATGTAAGGTTATGTGGTAGAGATTCCGTTGTTTGACGCATTTGGAAAGCGATGTCAGATGTGACTGTTGGTGGGAGATGTATTTTGCGTGCATTAAGAGAATTCAGGGAATGAGTATCATAGTATTTAATGGTGACATGAGATCTGTTGTCGAGAGCGGCTCTTCCTCCTCATTAGTTTGTAAAGGAGAGAAGTGGGAGAAGGAGTTAGTTGAGAGTGTTTGTTGTATTCGGCTGAAAGTGAGCTCAAGTCAAGACTCACTCAGCCAAAGTGCGGCTGAAATGACAAAATGAGTGAAAGTTGAGAGAATGAAGGAACACTTGGCTGTGAGATGACATTCCCGTCTATCGTGTGCATGCAGACACACTAACTGTCGTAAGTAACCGTCCACATTACCGAACAGTGGCATTGCAGTTTCCCATAGCGTCCCTTTCCGTCTACAGAGAGCTTATGCACGGCGAGGCACCTAGTTAGTTTAATAGAGTGGAGGAGATAGTATGGACGAGGATGGACGAGTTGATGCGTAAAAGTTCAAGTAGAAGTTGAAAGGAGACAAACTAGAACATTGAACTGGAAACTGGTAAGCTCAACTCAAAACCTAAAATGTTGTTCGACTCTTTAACTTTGTCTCCAACTCTTCTCTTCTCTGTACACTTACATTCATGAATTTTTTGCAATGTACGTTTCTGCAAATGTATTACATCATTTGTTAGGGGTAATGTACTATACATTGCGAGCAATAAGTCATACACGGCCACTTTCCCAATCTTCAAACTTCTATTGTAATGTCACTATTCATCATGCTCCAAAATACTACTGCTCACAATGAATCGAGGTGCAATTCCGACAAATAGGGCTACGTCATCCTTTTTCTCTCACTAAACAATCATTACCATTTTAATGCGTCACGCGCAACTCCGACGCATTTCCCGTCACTAAAATGCAACTTCACTTCAGTGGATCCCTAATCATAAATTGATTATCCTAAATGTATAGTCTTTGAAATATACATTTTGCACAACAAAACAAGTAATTCAGAACTAGAGGTCTGACATTTTTCGTCGTTGAAATAAACTGTAAATCACAGTGAACAATATTTACCTCCACTCCCGAATTTTTCTGAAGAGTTCTGCAAATATTGTTGAATCAGATAAAGTAGAGAGTGTACAGCACGTTTGTAGTTTACCAACGCTGAAAAACAGTACGTAGCAAATACTTCGGTCGCTACTTCAGAATGTGCACTTAGTTGTCGTTCCGAAGCTGCGGGTTGAGGTAGGGGCAATAATTGGATTGCTTTATAAGGAATAGCCCCAATCTTGTTGCATTAATGTTATTTCATGTTTTATCATAAAGTAATTGTTACTTAAGACAACACTTTAGAGCTGATCATCAATTCTTTTAAGGCTTAAGTGACTTATGACTTAAAAGTAGCGTTCTAGTTTTCCAGAGAAGGTACAAACAAACCTAAGAGTTGGTAGAAGTGCGGTATAGCTAATAGAATAAGTGGAAGGAGCCAAAGCTAGCCAAGCAAACCACCATTCTGCGTCTATTTATACTTAAGGACGACTTTTACTTAAGTCTAAGTATTCTAGATCGTTGCATTCTCTGCTTTCTCCTCTCTTTCGGTTTCCTCTTGCGACCGTGAAACTCGAACAGTTTCAAGTTCCGTTCGTTCCACATCCTGATGTATGCTTTCAATGGTATTCCAGGCAGCCGCTCCAGTTCTTTAGATAGTCTATCCATTTCTTTCCTTCACTAAAAAAGTCTCGTCTCTCCCAATACTTACTTCTATAGTCTTCCGACTACGACTATACTACTCGCTCAAAGGAATCGGTCATACATGCTTTCTTTCTCCTAAAACTTATACCATCAAACCTAAGTTTTTATTATTTAAATTTATGCTCCGTGATTTACAAAGTTTTAACATTTGTTTTAGCAAAAAATAGAGTTCTTTAATGTGGGAATGGAATTTGATTAAGAATAACGAATTTTTTAAATGTAAACGTTCGTCACAAATGTAGTATTTGATATGCTCGCACAACTGAATATTTGCACTAGACTAGAATAACTCAGAATAACGGAATAAGTTTAGTATTGCCTGTAGGAGGATACCTTATATGATAGCCTTCCTTTGCCGCCGGGAGAAATAACACAAGCATGCAGTGTTTCATGCTGCACTTTGCTTTCGCATTTTTAGTTCTTTCAAAAGAGCGGAGGACCTCCATCATGACACTCTTTTATATGCAATTATTTTAACTATTACGAAGCTGAACAGTTTATATATGTACCAAGAAATTAAATATTCTCTAATTTGCAATGATATATGCCGCAACAATAAAACTAGTAGAGTTCTAATTCGAAATTGTTTTCGAGGAGATTTCTGCATTTCTAACTTAAAATTAAATGTATTTAGTTTTACATTTATGTCAGTATTCGAATAGGTATTCTCTTTTACAAAGGAACAATTTGCAATTTCCCCAAAACTGAAGAGCTAAATGGATTTTTCCTAACTGTCAATGTGCATAATGTTAGTGTATCGCTTACTGTTAGATTTATACATTGTACTTACTGTTGAATCGAATCTCTTTGTATCACCATCACAGTCAGAAATTATCAGATGACACAATAATCTTGTTACACTTGTAAGTTGAAGGGGAGAAAGAAGCACTTCTTTTATAACATTGTAGGATTGTAAGGTAACTAAACGTATTATATATTTTTTCGCCTGATTTTGAGCAATTTGATTTGAGTTGATAGGAATAAGTGGTGCCAGTTTCTGTAAAGCAGAATTGAGCTGTTTCATTATTTGGAAAAAACAAAATGCTTGCCATGCTCTATTTATTTTAGAGCTGTACCGGCAGTAACCCTTTCTCTTGTTGCAATGTACAGTACATGTACATGTGAGTCATATATGCGTATGGAATGCATTTCCAAATAAAGTGAATGTAGGGAGACTCAATTACAGAAAGTATATTTCGTGAAAGGTAGCATGGAAGACAATGTTCTCAGAGTCTCTATCTCGTATGTATCTTAAAGAAGGGCCGGGTTTCTTGGAATCTCTTACAATTCTTTTTGTCAGATGCACTTTAGAGGATTGCAATGCAGTCGCATAGCATAGAATTTCAATTTTGGTTCATTTTCACTTGGTTTCGTGTGTATGTCACTTCTTTGTGACATTATGATTGTGATGATACGGATGCTGCAAAAGATACACGACAGAACAAGTCTTTCCATTTTTTGTGCCCTAGGAGTGTATAGCTCCATATACAAGAGAGACCATGGTTGATTCTGCTCTACGTGGAATTATAGAGAAGCGGAGTTAGACGTGGTACAGGCTAAGATGGAAAGATGAGAGGATCTCAGAGTCCAACCATTTCAACCCAAGTGACATTACACGATGCAACAGAAGAACACAGTCAACTGGCTGTTCAGTTAAATAAAGCGTCGACTCCTTCCAACATCAAATTACGTAACGTGACGTTCACTACATTTATTATAGTAAAATGTATGACTAGTTTTCTTTTCTTAGCTCAATATAGTAGAAGCAGTGTGAGTTCTCTGTCGCAAACTCCTGCTCTTTGAAGGATGTACCTTTGTATGCAAGTATTCAAGTGAAGTCAAGTTAGCCGCATTTTCACTGGAATTATATAAGTGTATACATATTTACTGCCAGTTTGTCTTTTTCCTTTCTGGCTCTGCCCTTTTTCTTCCGCTCTCATTCTTTTCCCTTTCACTACTTCTTGCCCTTACACATACAGTGCACACAACTGTTTTCCCCTCTAATACACATACGAACACTTCCACAGCTCCACTACTCTGACATACTTACAACTCATAGGTATCACTAAGTAAACGTTTGAGAGAAATTTCATCTTTGTCAAACGACATATCCATATACCTAAACGCTTGTACTTATGAGTTAAGCTCTCTATATGTCGTAGGCAAAACGACACACTGCAAAAATCCCTCAATCTTTTGGCCAGCCTTCGGACAATTTTACGCTCAAAGGAATTCTTTCGATTGAATAAGTGAAATAAATAAATTGACACCTTCAACAAGTGAATTCCATGGCTGCTCTGTAGTCAAATTTGCAAATTAACATTCTTGAAATAATTGTGTCCCACATTTTATCAATGAGAATCCTTTATACATTGCATTTATTTGCATAACTTTTGTTTCAGCAGGATTAGATATAGTCTCTTTTTCTTAAAAATACATTAGTAAGGCCAGGAAGGATAATTTTAGTATCGCCATTGTATTAAATATAATTTAATAAACTACTTTGAAAAATATTTTTCATTATCTTAAAATTTATATGCACTTGCGAAATGTCTTGTAAGTATACACTTAAAACTTTAAAACGAAGCCTGTCAAACTCTAACTGGACGTTGACGTATAGCCGTCTCAATTCATAATCTCAGTACTTTTCCATACATGTTTACTATAGTTACACCATTATATTTTCTTTCTTTACAACTGTTCTACATACTTTGTATGTATCGTAAGCGAGTATTCCTTAGCTTAGTCAATTTGACTTCATTTCGCAACAATACCCTTTCAATGTTTACATATACTATTTACTCAAAGGGAAGATTTGCATACTTGTCCTCTACTATGCTAACTATGTCCTCAATGTCTTTTTAAACTTCTTTGACTGTACTGGCATGTCATAGATGCCTGTTCCTCAGCTAAGCAGAGAAATCAAATAAAAAGTTTCTTTATCATTAAATGGAACCGTTCTTATAATCTTATAATACATCTACTACAGATTAGATTCAACAAAAAAACAAAGCGGAACAGAGGAAAATTACTTAAAATGAAATGAAATTTAAAATTACTAATTCAATCCTTAAAACTTGTATGTGTACGTACTCCAACATCTACATTTTGTATTATGGCTCTGGATTGTGGAAATAGGCCCTTGCATGATGTTTTTAGCTTTCACTTCTCATAAGGTGTACATACTTGGCCATCATGATTATTAATGTTTTATTACACTGCCATTTATTTCTACTGTTCAATGCTTGGAAAACAATATTACTCATCTTTATGGGAAAATTTTCATTCTATCTTGAGAATTTCTTTGGTAGTGTTGAATGTATTAAGCTAATGGACGTTGTAGTAACCGGGATGATTAAAAATAGATATAATGTTAACCGAGAAGTGGATTTGTATGGGTACCTGTGTTTATATGTATGTATACCTGTGAACATTTCTATATTATGATTAAATGCACATAGGTATGTTATATTGAGTATTCTGTTTGGGTAGAGTGAGCGGTGGTGAGGGGAATGGTTTGAGTGTAGATGGGTGTGTAATGGAAGTTGATGCATGTGACTGTAGGTGGGTGAGTTGAGTTGGACACATTTCAGTTCAGTGGAGTCAAGGAAGTAAAAAAATGCAAGACGTAATATCGAGTGATGCTATGGCATATCTCCCTCTTTTCCAATCTAAGAAAGAACATAAGGGCAGATATGAAATCCAAGAAAAACGAAGTAACTTTAGTTCTCAGTCAGTCGAGGGCGAAATCGAAATTGAGGAAAAATTCTCTGACTCCTTCTTTGGCGGATGGAGGAGCATTTCTCGTCTACCTACTTCTGCCACGTACTGCTCCACTCTATAACAATACAAGTCGGCTACTTACTACTGCTTACTATTGTATATTGCAGTGGATTCTTGAACTTCTCTTAACCGTAGAATGTTTCTTCTCGCTCCCTTCTTCTTCTTCTCAGTAGTGGTACAGACCCAAATGATACTGCTCGCATTAAAACCAGAATAGAGTGAGCGAAGACGCTTTACACCAGTCCAGCAGCCAAGTCAGAAGAAGAGTCGACTATTGCTACTCAAAATGCTTTACAGAATTCACCAAGTGTCTTATTGTTATTCCCTTAGTTAGTAGTATATTATTATTTTATAGCACCATAGATGCCTACGACATAGAAACCCTCTGAAGGAATCCGCGTTACAATGCACAATGGCTTGGCTGTTAATGTATAGATGGAAGCCCTGCGTTCTTCGACTGCATGGATGCTATCTCTGGCTGGACATTATTACTTACAACGTTATATTACGTGTTCGGTATTAGGTACATAGATTCTGCTTTCCTTTCCGTAGTGACTTTCATGTCTCTGCCAAGTGAAAAAGTGAATAACCTTATCTGAAGTGAAAGATCTTCTTCGCTCTGCTCTCCTCTGTTCTAACTGATTTTGGTTGGTTTAGCCGTTCGGACATTTGCTATTGGACTGGGAGTTGAGCGGCGACATTATTGGAAAGTGTGTACGTATTTGTGCGGGCAGCGGAGTAGTTAGAAAAGTCAAAGCCAAATCTAAGGCGCGCGACATGATGGCATTGGCAATTGAGCAATGCATTTCATATTACATCACACACAGCCGAAGGAGAAGAGGATGAGAAACGTTATGTTTTCCGTGAACAGCGTTTTTCTTGTCACTACACTAAGGAAAGTAAACTAGGGTCGGCCTGGGATGAGCAAGAGTGTGATGTTAGCATTATTAGCTACATGTCTCTGATTTCTTGGTGAAAGCCTAGAAGAGTCTCTTAATACGCTCGCATGTGTGTATCCACTGGCAGAAGATCCGCATATAGTCAACAGTGTACAGGGAGCATAGGCACATCTACAAATAATACACTTGGAGTCTAAGGATTCAATATCTAGTAATGGCACATAAAAGTTGTTAGTACTAAAGTGAGTAAAGGAGAGACGAAGAAGAGAAAAGGAATGATTCAATGTTACATCAGTAATGTCCTGCTAACAAATCAAGTCTCCTCTCTCGCCGTATGTGTCATAACTCTTCACACAAATATGAGTCTATAACTCTTCAAAATAGTCTCATCTTCCTTCTTTGATTCTAACAACCAAATCAGATCAAAACAAAGTCGCACGAAGTAGTCATTTGTCTGCTAGCTCATCTTTTACTACGCTATTCACTTAGTGCCACTATAACTCCAACGACGATATACTCTACAGTGGAGATACCTCAACGAATTACAAATAAATATCATAGATTCAGGCTTTCAATTTACGTGACTCCTATCTTTTTTCCTTCTGGAGGAAAGAAAATTATATCGCATGGAGATATAGTATGCTGGAAAACAATCAGGGTAGCAAATTATCTGTTGTTCCATTTCTAAGGGAAAATATTTATTCATTTTTCATTAACGCACATTTTACAATCGATAAATGACAAGCACATATTGGAAATATATTTATTTCCATTCCACGCCAGTAATTCTATCAATTGCATATTTTTAGTTCAGTGGAGGTTAAGTATTGGGAATGCATGTGCGTTTGTCCATAAAATAAAACAACGATTTTTCCCTTAGAAAGGGTTGAAAAGGAAATGAAAAGTCAAACGAGTGAAAGCTTTCGCCGTAAGCTCACTCACTCAGACAGAATCATGGGAAAATGTGGCTGCATCCCCGGATCTGTCTCTCCGTACATTGACACAGTAAACCAAAGGAAAGGCGTTGTGCATACCACTCTCAAGGGAAATTCTCAAGCATGAAAATCCTAAAATGTCAAATCTTCTCTGATCTTTTCCTGTTTTTGTCACGCTCCTTTATGCTAGCTCCTTCGTTTGACTTTGTATTATCACTGTCTTAGATGCGGAAATTTCCATATTTGCTTGCCTTTATCTTGCTACATGAACGGCAATTGTATAACACACCTATTATGGAAAACTACATGCGTACATGCTCACAATGTCAAGTACATAGTACATACACGAGGGTAATAAACCTGCTTAACTTATAGGTATTCTATTTGCCAATTCTTTCTGTGAGAATATAATTTCTTGATATTGCTCATTCCACCCAACATTGTGCAATTAGTTAGTGACGTGTTTCAAGATAATACTGGTAGTTATTGTCAGGATCCTCCTGTAAGAATTTTTGTTTTTAGTTCTATTTCTGTATCGTAATAAACTTCTCTAGAGAACTATTTGTGTGGGGAGATATGTTCTTATCATGCCTTTTTTAAGAAAGCTATTCGGATATACACAAAACATAATGGTAAACCCTTATGATTTTCGGTTTTTGTTTGTTATATCTGTATTGACTACCGTATCTGTCGAATTAAGTTCCCCAAACTATTTCTGCAGATATTTTACGCAAAATAAACGTCTAAAAAGATAGGCATTTAAGACAGTATGTATGTATGTATTTATTAAATCAACTCCTCAAAAATCATGTACATGAGCAATTATGCTGACTTACAATCCTATGCACAACAACCTATCCACAACTTGATTTTAGGACACATGTTTTCTACATATACATATACCTAATTATTAATGGCAGCCAAATGAATGCTATAATAGACAGAGAATAGAAAACCAAGAATTATCATTATTCTATTAGAGTTTCCATAGCTACTATTCTTTTTCCCCTAATGGGCTATTATCTATCCCGAAATGATAAGAGAGATGAAAATCATAAGAAAACCTACGTGCATAAGATATACGGATTGTGAATGATAGGGTTGCTTTCCTGAACGATGCTGGCAGATAAATAGAGATGTAAGTAGGCGAATAATGAGGTATAGTGAAAATATGTATTAGCAATTTCATTATGCAGAGCAATTATAGAATTATAAATGCGAATTTGACAGGAGTACTGATTGCAAGGTTTTTATTCGCATACTAAAGAGGCAATGAACATCTCGAAAGTTCATAAAAACAATTTTGGAAAGTAGTAAGAAAGTTTGCACATTTTGTGTGACAATAAAATGGCACATGGTAGGGTATGTGGAAAACAAAGTTTGACGCTGGCTGTTGTACATAATGCATGTATTTGCGGAGTGTACTATATGTAGAAATGAAGCTGACGACTCGAGTTAAGCTCAGTTTAATAACTGACATGAACTAAGAAAAAGTTTATTGCTCTTTGTATTGAGTCATGATGTTTCTTATTACACATTTCCTGGACTCCTATCATCTCATGGTTCACAAACAAATAACGAACTCGTGCCTTGATACATATTTAATACAGTATGCCGGAGAAGTTGGTCATTTCCAAGAGTACTGCTATTCTGCCTGCCACTACTTCCGCTTCTGCAGAGTGCTGTATAAGTAGTCATGTATTTTTTCGCTTTGACAAGTTTTATTATCAGTATCCGTACACAATATCCTCAAAGTAGTAAATATATATGTTTAAACTACTGTAGCTTTCACAATCAGGAGGAAATGCTACAATCCCACATTTCTCTACTACAAAGCATCCTTCTACTAAATACAACTTACATACTACTGAACTAATAATATTATAAGTAATTCCTACAAGCATCCATGTATCTGTCTGTCCAGAAACTCAATAGCTACCTAGAACCTAATAAATATTGTTTTGCTCTCTGCAAACTTATTTATTAACTATCAGTTTTGGATTTATTACCTACTACTCTTAACTCTTCCGCTTCTAACATACCACTAAACAACACATTGTAGTCTGAGCTCCAATCCTAACTTACACAACTTCCCAAATCAAATCCACCTAGTAATCCGTTTCTTCCATTCCTTCCCGTAACACTACTCTCTTATTTTCAGATAGCTATATACCCAGCTCTCTTTTCAAATTATATCACCTAGTGCTTTACTGATGTCTACGCTATAACACTATACCGAATTTATACACATGTTGTTTTTCAACGACCACTCTCCTCTATCATCATTCCCACTTGTAAACTTCTCTACCTAAATCTCCTTGCGTAACCTTCCTAGTCCTAAAATAAACTTAAGTTAACTCTACACAGCCATAGGTCAATTTGCTTCTACAACTCATTACATAATAACTAACAATTTCAATTATCTCTGTTAAGACACTTAAACCTAACGAGCCAAATTGAATTATTTAAAATTAAGTATTTGCGCTAATATTTGCAGTTTCACGAAAACGGTATTTAGGTATGTCATCCTGTGGATTCAGTCAATTATTAATAGCAATCATCCAAAAGGAACTTTAGAATGCATGCAACAATACTATATAGTGTGTAGTGCCTTTATTATTTGGCTGTCATAAATCATTACGACTCCATTTTGTGCACTGTTTTATACCCCACACATTTTCATCGTCGATCAAATAAATCTAAGCAAGTGAATAAATGAATCCAAAGCGTTAGTATATATTTATCACTTTGTTTTTAGATAGTTTTAATAAATATTACTGCTTATTTTGAGATTTAGGTTTATTAATATTGCACTGTCAATTGCCATTAATGATGCGACATTCATAGAAATAGCATGGAGCGTACCTACTTAGGAAGCAATAATGCAATTCTCTCGACTGGAATATGCAAAAACGAGTGGAGAAAGAGGTTTTGTGCATAGCAGAGCTGCTGGCGCAAATAAAAAGTGTATAAAAGTATTTTATTTACAAATACAGATACTTGTTGGTTATTCCCTAGTAATATATCAAGATTAGAAAATTTCCCAGCGGGAAAGTAGTTTACGGAGGAAGTGGCATTGTAATAAAAACCAAGTGAAGGATTGCCATTGGAAAGACCCAAAATGAACATTTAAGTATCAACTGCAGATATACTTATAGATAGAATGCTTATATTCCCAGGATTAACCTATATCTAAACACGAAACGTTATACGAGTCAGTGAATGTTATTTCTGTTTGGATATATGTACATTTGTTGCGAGTGCAATTTTCCAGCCTATAATACGAACCGTATTTTGTCCCATTGAAAGTATTTCGTTAAGGAAGTTATTACGAAACTGAAACGGTAAACTAGATGGACTTGGGCATACCATTTGTTACTCTATAATTATGTGGGTACACTAAACATAGAGTCCCTACTGTAAGACTGATATACTAAACTTTCCGCAAGGAATATCAAAGATACACTACATTTGATAAGGGTCCTGAACATTTATATTAGAGTTTTGCATATGGGTATGGCAGTGCCATGAGGAAATTCGCGGAGCCCAGATTGAAGAGAAATACTGTGTAGCTGTGTTGGCTACAATGTGTCTGGTATAAGTAGATGGTGAATATAATGATATGTCTAGTGTGAATACATGGAGTGTATGGGTAGTGTTTATTTAGTTAGCTTTTAGGGCGTATGTTGCCATCTGATGTGTTTGTGTGCGGTAACTCGTTTCACTGCTATTATGTTACAGTCAACTTGGACTTATCTATCGGAAATCTGATCTGGTCCCACTCTTTAGTCTCATCTGCCAAGAATCCTTGTAGCTACACGGCAAAAACATTGTGACTGAATTTTCGTTCTTTGCAAGCAAATCCAAGGATCTTGAGCATTCAATTCAGATCACATCAGGACAAAGACAATGGGAAACTCTGCTGCGGCCTTCCTTCCATTCCTCTATCCCTCTTGCTATAGGGCCACTGCATTGCACGAAAGAGTAGAGGACTTGTTCTTTACTATCTGCTAGATTGATGCAGTAAAGAGCATAAGAAATAGTGGAAAAATGTCTATGGACACGAAACGACTTGGAAAAGGCTTTGTGGATCTATACTCTTCTATCTATCACATCACACTCACATGTAGCATAACATCAGTCAATGATGAAGCCTTGGAAGACATGCTATGTGCTATTTCCTGACTGCTCCTACGTTCAACACCCGTAGCAGCCCAGCCAGTATACGGAGGACTATGCATTACTTTCCATGGTGGAACCATCTGAGTGAAGTCAGTTTAGGACGTATTACCGACTAAGCATAAGTAGAGGGAAATAGCAAATAAAATAAACACGAAATAGTAGATATCTGCATACGTGCTCAATCATTTTCATGATTTAGACGGCACATGCACATAAATACTACTTTTCCGATATTTTAAATTAGATTTCCTTCCATATCTCCAGGCAGAATAAGTAGCCTTTATGCAAAAGAACTATTCTTTCCGGAATACACATATTGCTGGAAAACTCTATGAATTTGTCTAGTTGGCTGTCTAGTCTTGATAGAATGCTCTGCCTCGTACATTACATTATTCCACTCTCTAAAATATTCAGCAATAAAGAATATCTGAAACTAAAACAGGCAAAATCTAAAAGCCTCGCTACCGAAAATCCACTATATTATTCTGCAAATCCGTTTTTATTGATTGATATGCAATTAGGGGCCTACTTTACAACTCATAAAACATGAGGACACATTTACATATTGCTTAACATGACTTGCATGTTAAAACTTGGCAAATGTATTCCACTGCCCTTGCTTTTCCTTTCCTTCCCCGTAATATTTGCCTGGTATGATTTCGAGGTTGTTTCGACATTGATTCCAGGTACTGAGTGTTTATAGGAAACGGGTACCATTTCTTCATGCAATGTATGTGATGCATTTGAATTATACATTGTAAGCAGTAAGTAAGTAGAAGGGAAAGAGCATAAATAAAGTGAGTCTGGAGAAAATCAATCAAGCAACTAATTTATGTGCAGCTTGGAGCAGAAGTGGAAGCGAGACTGAAAAATGAAGTGAAATGAATCACAGTAAGAAACTGTGAAATGTATTTGTAGTAGTCACGGATTATGGATTGTTTGACATAGCATATGCATTATTTATTATTTACAAAGGTGCATGTGTGGTGTAAGTAATCGGCTGCCTGTTAGTCAAGTAGGCTGTGCATAATGTATTCCTTTGTGTGAATTGATTTGAGTTTGACAGACGAACACTATTTGCAGAGCATCAGTGGTGAGTCTTGGAGAGGTAATTCGAATTAAGGGAAAGTAAGCTTTGTGAGCCGACCTTCGATATTAAGTAGCGAAAAAGTCAGTCTTCTCCGTGTATGAACGTATGTAAACGTAGTAAGAAGAGGACAGTCTTATGAAAACAGATTGAAGTCAATCGATCGATGCTGTTTTTGTATCCTGGCAAGATTGCTTCCTTTTGGCGATGGCCAAGTGAACTGAAGTCAAACCATGCCAAGCCAAGCCAAGAACATGACAAGTCGAGCTAAGCTAAACTATTTTCTGTGTGTTCGAAATACAGATAGCTACTTATAAGCATTGTCTCAGCTATAGTCCCAAGTGTTATAAGAATTGTACTGTAGTGTGCTTCCAAAGCACAACGGAAATCGAACCAGCTTTCCTTTAGCTTAAGGTGGCTTTAGCGCAGAACGTCAGTCAGTCATTCGCTTTGTGTATTTGTAGTTGATGTGCCTTCAGCTCCTTCCCGCCTACAACTTACCTTTGCATATAATCATATTTTGGCCAACGACACTGTGACTCCGTATGATGTGCATCCTCCTAACTGCACAGTCGGTGCTCTGTCCAAGAGGAGCCGAGTACCTACACGGTGAAAACAGATTGTGTGGTGTAAGTGGAGAAAGTGGGGAAAGGCTTACCAGAGGGTTAACTCAAGCCAAACGAATTCAAGCGTGCATCCACGCCAGGGTTATTTAGTGTAGTCAAATAGCTACGTGAACTTTTAAACTTCAAATAGATATAAACTATATTTACATATGGAAATTTGGAGTCTTGATAGATACACTAAATGAAGATATGTTTTCAGACGGAGATCAGAGATATGTATCATTGCATTAGGGGGGAGTATGTTGTTAGGACACAAAGCAATGATGCTGCGCCTTATAATAGCTCTACTTTAAGTACGTATGCGTATACATGTATACGGATCTGTTGTGTAATGTGGAGAGATGGTGTAGTTGGACGAGTGTTGCAGTACGGATATGTTCGTAACATCTAAATGGCTGATGTGACTGAGAGACAAAGACTGCTGGTTGACTGAGTGTATATAATTTCCGTAGTATCTCTTTTGTGGAGATAAGCCTTGGCGTAGGAGCCTCGTGGAGGACAAGCAAGGATGAAGCCAAGTGAAGTCAAACCCTTTCTTCCTGTGCTCTTTGTGGAGTAATGCATCTAGTGAGGAGGTAGTGTAACTGTAATCTGCCTCCAGTAGCCAGAACTCGGTTCAGATGCTTTGTTTTTGTCAGATGGTCTATTTGCCGCAATTCCACACTAGGCTATTTTCTCTGTGGAGCGAATTGCATTGAATTCCGTTCGACTCACTCACTCACTCACTCAGATGTGGATCTGAATGCAGATCTTGAATAGAATGGTGGAAGACGGAGTCAGGAAGAATGGCAGAGCACAAGTGAGTGAGTGTGCACAATAAAGCGTTAGTAATACTACGTTTCTCTTGTGTACCTTTCCCCATTGTTCTATTGTGTCCACGTATATGCTTACGTACACGATTAGTCTCTATACGTATTCCGTCGCTCACTCCGCATTACCACACACAAACTGACACACCAGGCCTCCAGTGCCCAGCCGACGGGACAGAGGGGACGAATAAGAAAACCAGAGAGAAAGAGAGAGAAAGCAAATCGCCTCCGACTACCGCCAACAATGTCTCCGTGGCGCTTAAATAGCGATAGGGTAGCGAGGACAATAGCGAGTACCACAGCCCAGTGCTCTACTGGTCCATTCTATAGCCGTCCTCCCATACACATTATGCACTTACACGTTTACACTACACATTCATGCATGCATTCATAACATGTCGCGCCAGTTTTTCCATCTTACTGTCGTTTCTGCTCCCTTCCGATTTTTTCTCTTTAATGCTCATTGCACTTGTGTTGGCTTGTCGTATTGCGTGTCTCTCTATAGAGCCACTGAATTGTAGCACCATGTACCAGTACATAACTCACTTTCATGTCCACTGCATTGCTTTGCAATTTTGCAATAACTGTTTTCATTTACTCGGCCTTCCCTTCGCTTCAATCTTCCCTTCCATCTAATAATCAGCCATGTAAAAATAATAAACGACGAAATACAAAGTTTCCTGTAATTTCAAATTATTTTTTCTGATCCATGGCTACACATTGTCAGGATATTAGAGTCGTAAGTGGAAAAAACTAATGTAGCTGTAGTAAATGCATAGGGATCGCTAGAATGGATCAACTGACTTGCGGTTATTAGGTATGTGGATATACTGCACGCCTTTGTATCTATGTATACCAAGAATAATTACCATAATTTATACTTTCGGCGTAAGGAATAAGTAGCTATTGCTTCTATGATAATTAAGGGGATGCAAATAATTGAATTTCCCATCGCATTTTTCCATGCAGCATTTTTGACTAGCAGTTAGTAGTTAAGTTATAGCAGTAAGTACCTATCGAGAGGAAGTTGTGCTAATAGGAATGTAAGAATGGAAATTCAAAGGCGTGACGCAAATGACATGGTCGGCTCATTTCACGTTTTACTCTATTGCAGTGCAAGGGCAGGGCGTAACGAATTTCCTTCGTGAACTTTTTCAACTGTGATTTGAGTAGTATGGATTTTCTGTCGCTCGTCAACTACTCATTGCTTTATTCACATTAAAAACTGAACGTATCCATAGTTCCTTTAGGTACTTTTACCAGTCCATTCCTTCTTAGTCCTACTCTATTTACAAATGCCAGTGTGTTTGTACACATATGCCATAACAAATACATAATCAACCATTGAACTACTGACATTTATTTACTCGTACATCCGCACAAAAGTGACAAATCTCTACCAAGTGCCATTTATTAGTTAACTAAGGTTCCTCGTGTATTTGTTGCACAGTAAATTATATCTCGTCATTTATTTTTTAATCTCTCTGAATAGGGAGGCCCGTGATATTTTTGCATTTTTGTATTTTTGTAAATTCAGCGTATATGCATGTAGTACATAAATTAAGAGTATTAATTCTCCTACTAAACTATAATTACAATTAAGTCAAAGATATAGAAAAGTTTTTTCTCCAAGTTCCTCATGCTATTTTACTAGAACACCGCTTTGATTCTGATTATTCTTTTGTTATGCTTGAACACTACAGTAGTTAGTGGGAATTCAGATATTTGTGTGTTCAAACTTTAAAGTGAACGAAGGAACCGTCTTGAATCGGCTCCATTCTAATTTCCATGTTGTGAATAAAGACGAAGAAATTAGAGTTGTATTGTTCTCCAAGATTTATGCATTAGAATATAACCAAGGGTTCAATAGGGAATGGTTCATTGCTATATAGGCGCATTTCTACATCTAGTATAGTGCGAGTAATAAGTCTACGTGTTTATAAACTCTAAACTCACCAGAATTGCTACAACTTACTTTTAAGCATTTCTACTTGACTACTGTATAAAATTATTACCACTCACTTCATTACAATACATACCAACAAAACCTACAACTAATAATATTGTTACAATTTACATAGGCATTGATATACTATACTTCCAATTTATACACAAGCCCTTACTTAGTATAAAGTCCTAGGTATAATTTGCTCTATTGATGATGACGTAAATAAACATGCGGCGCTACTTTATTTCCTGCCATTACATTCTATTGTGTGTAATTAGTGATTTACTATTTAGGCGTTTGTCAAACTTTCTCATTTCGCTTTTTCCTCTTGTTTTGTGTTCTATGCTCCTGGGCTTGTAACTACAATTGATTGCTTCTATTTACATGATTTACACTTCCAGGGCTACTGATTGAATAATATCTTTAATATTCTCAGAAACAACTTGGAGTACCTGGTTTTCCTACGACTAATCTTAATGCAGATCTCTTTGTGCAAGAGACTCTGCTAAGTGATGTTTCTGAATTAAATGCAAGTTAAAAGAGGAAGCATGGCAAATCATTAGGAAAGGCGCCAGGCAGCTTTTATGTTAGTCTACAATACAATGAAAGCGTAAGAGAATCTTTGCTAGGTGACGACCAATGTACATAATTCTTTGAGATGCAATCCGCTATAAGTGAGATTAATATTTGTGCACATGAAAATAGCCTTGCTTTGTGCCAAAGTTCAGAAAAAACAAACTGACGAACATGACGAACAATTGTGCCCCTACAGGAAAACGTAGAGGCAAAATTAAAAATTATATTACCATTCCTTTCTTTGGATTGCATTCTAGTTATTCTAGTCGCCATTGGGGTCACAAAAGGTCGTCGTATGTGCCCCTTCGATTTTCTGTCTCATTACTGTACGTAATTATATTAGTAGTACTTTAGGCATTAATTGCTGCCTCAATATCAATGTAAAACAGCCTGAAAAGTATTTTACTTGGCATAACACAGAATGCAGTCATAGAAATTATAACGGGGAAATTACATGGCGTTGCACCTGATTGCATTCAATTACAACAGTTAATGTTATTACAATAGAGCGTCCGGGTTGTGTTGCATTACATTACATTTAGCATTAGTACAACAGTGTAAGCATTATGTAAGTGAGTATCCGTAAAGCTGCTACTTATTATTGCTCTGTTACACTGAAAATTACTTACAATTAGTCCACATCTTTTATTTCTTCTGTTATTATTACCTTTAAAAAGTAACGATTAGAGTTAAACTTCCTAATGACTTGCTCTTGTCGCATTTCTACATGGCATAACGACATGTACTTCTATAATTATACAAATACATAAAAACATGTTACAGATATACCTTATAGACGGATATGTTCAACCTAATCTACTGTATAGGTACAAAGTGGCGAATTTAATATAACCAAAGTGGTAACAAAACTTTCTTTCTTGAATAGAATAACTTTTACCAATATAACGACCCTTATATAATGCAGAGAAGAGTTAGTGAGCACTTTCATATTATTACACAATTTTTATGAGAAGCTTATAGATGTCTGGAAACTGAAATGAAATCAGATAAATATTTCTGTAGCTTTTGAGAATGGTGTATTATTACATTTATTTCGTGTTGTGTAACTTACACTGCTGTTTGATTGCATTTCTTTTGTTAGCTACTGACTAGTGACTTAGTAACCCAAAGTCTATTATTGTCACTTTGTGCATTATTCCCCAACCCAAGTAGCATTACCCGCTTCCGTTAATGACAAAAAGTCAACAGAGTCTATTCTTAAGCTAAGGAACTCGTCTGACTTGAATGAGTGAAATCACTGTAGCGGAACAAGAATTATCGGTCCCAAATTACTTGAATAAGATACTCACGTTCATATTACGTGCTTTACTCCAACACTAATGCAATGTAGCATCGGCATTAGTACAGCCTACTAATACATTATAGTCACAGTATAAAGACTAGGTAGATATCTTCACTTTGCATAATGTATACCAAAACTAAGTAGGAAGGAAAACGTCAAGTGGGTTGGTACACAACCGGATACATAATTTCTCCTTGACAAAGTCAGTTCCCGCATAAATTCACCATACTCAATTGCTAAAAGTCATCCTTAACATTTCCACTTTTCTTTTAAATCATCCGCCATCTAATTTCATAATTGTTTTATCTTTCAGATACCACTACAGAAGCACTCATTATCATCCTATCCCCGGTAAGAACTTTTCTTCAGATTTTTTCATAAATATGCCGTAAATTAGTCAAAATCTCAAAACAGTTCCCCTTCAATTCTAAACTGAATGTGGAACACTAATATTGGTAAAAATAATCTTTGGCAAACAATATACCAAAGACATATGGATGCTGAGAATTGTTTTTTAAATTCTGTATTCTACTCTGGTATTTCTTTTCGGAGATTGCTGCAATTCTACTCACAATGCTTACTAATGAAAATCTGTGAAGTGAAAATGTTATGATGTCTGTTTAAGTTTTGGGCACGCATCGACGGAAATTGATTCGATTTCTAACCAATCCTTTGTGTGCTCCCGCTTTCCCAATTACAGGGAATCCTCCAGACTAAGCAATCCCTCCTTTGTTGCTTGCGTTCTACCATTTGCTATTAACTACACAGCTGAAGGTGTAAAGTAACACTACACTTCTATCACCACACTTTAGCGCAAAGGAAATGATTAGGGGTAAGCGGAAACAACAACTCGTTTGTCATTCTTCATCCGCTTCTTTCTTTTCTTATATTATTCCCTAAGATTATAATATTCCCTATCGAGGTATAAGCTCTTTTCTATATTCTACTCAAGTTTCATTTATACTATTTATGTCATGTAGTAAGTCTATAGTAGATATATAAATAGAGTGCAAAACACAGCTATCCAGGTGCGGTTTTTCCAAGTCGACCTTAGTCAGAGGCTGAATTCTTCATTGGTTGTGTTGTAAATAGATATTTCATGTTCTGTTTTCAGAGTTTTGTATACTTCGTTATCTTGCGTTTTAGCGAGCCAGAGGCTCACTTATGGAACCGTGTTGTCTGTCCGTATGTACGTACGTATGTACGTACGTATGTACGTACGTATGTACGTACGTATGTGAACACCATAACTCTTGAAGGCATTGACCGATTTGGATGAAACCTCGGATTTGGACTTATCTCGACCTAGTTAGGAACCCTATTTAAAATGGGTGTGGTCACCCCACCCCTTTCGGAGAAAACGCGCGCTCACTTTATAAGCAATAAGATATGAAAATGGGGTTTTGGGTACTAAAATATCTTACAGCGCTTCTAGTAGTTTGTTAGCGGGATAGTAAAAAATATTTTACACCGCTTCCACTTTATAAGCAATAAGATATTCAAATAGGGTTTTTGGGTACTAAAACATCTTACACCGCTTCTAGTAGTTTGTTAGCGGGATAGTAAAAAATGTTTTACACCGCTTCCACTTTATAAGCAATAAGATACTCCTTTTAGGTGTAAATGTGGTTTTTGGGTGTGACCACTTTTGAGAAGCGGTATACACACTTTTTGGATGTCTTTTACTATATGAAGCGGTAAGCTAACTTTTTGGATGTTTCCCACTTTATGAAGCGGTAAGCTAAATTTTTGGATGTTTCCCACTTTATGAAGCGGTAAGCAAACTTTTTGGGTGTTTCCCACTTTATGAAGCGGTAAGCTAACTTGTTGGGTATTTCCCACCTTATGAAGCGATAAGCTAACTTTTTGGGTGTTTCCCACTTTATGAAGCAGTAAGCTAACTTTTTGGATGATATTGGAAGCATTAATTATTTATATGACAACCATTTAATTTAGGCTCAGTTTCTGTAAAGAGATAATTAATTCCCTTTAACCCTCTGGCTCGCTTTATGTTATGGCTTGGCGATGTTTTTTATTAGTACAAATACAAACACAATTATTTAAAAAACCTTTAGTGTTGCGTAATAAAAATGAAGATGCATTTTATTGCTTAATTAGTTTACCACACTTAATTGTCTAAGCCGTGATGAAATTGCGAAATTGTTTAAAATGCTAGTAATACTAATTGGAAATACCAAATTTAGTATTTTCAAATTAATGCAACTAACTTTTAACAGAAATACGATCACACCCGCATTATGCACACAAACAGTAGAAAAGTATATTACCACATGAATGAATAATAAATAGTACCGTAAATATGTTATTCTTTTCCCAGGAATTTATTTTTAGCGGTTACAACTTTGTGTGCACTGTGTTCATTTACTTATCACTTGAATGCATCTTATTAGCATGATACTTTGCACAATCCGGCATGGCAAGTATTTATTAAGATATCTCATGGTCTCCATTTAATGTGTAATATTTTGGAACTTGATATCGACGCTGGCTCTCTCCAATGTCGGCTGCTTTTCCCAATTTGTAAGTTCCTTTAGCTGGTCCTTCTTCCCAGTGCCGCGTACATCATTTGTGGATGATACTTTGAAGTAACGTCGTTTGAGGTTTCAAACGGATATACATATACGGCGATGAAACCAGGCTTTCTGTGTAGCGAACACGTGTACAAAGATACCTAATGCTCTCCTTGCAGAGTTGGAAACATTTACGACCCATTTCCAGCTGATATTTGGGCGTATCATCATAAACTAAATGAATAAATGCATAAATTCAACCACCTTGGTTGCTTGACTTTAGTTCTATACTTAAAAAGCATAGAATTTGTAGGCTCTTGCATGTCACTAGAAGTATGTAGATGCTGCCTTCCATTAGTTCAGTAGTGACATTTTCATGTAATGACATGTTTGATGTCTATGTGAAAATGGAATGCGTAACCCTGTGAAGAATCCTTAGCGAATCTATATTGTGTTGCACGTAGTGAAGCTGTTTCCCAACATTATTGTGTATAAACTTTTCATTTATTTTCACCGAATTGCTTAGTTTCGTCAAAACTACAGTAACTGTGCACTATAAGGAAAAATATCCTTGACTATTAGTAGTTTTATACGCATCCATAATTGTGATAGTTATTTTTACTGTTATGTGGCATGCTGCTTTCAACATACATTGGTATTGGAACCTTACGATTAAGAGCAAAACTTTATGAACTACTTTTTTTCCCTAAAAGTGCACTTTCCCTGTAGTAAGTACTATTGTGGATACAACCTACGTAGGCCTACCTAGTTTGCTACCTACGCCTACGTACGTTGCAAACTGGGGTACTTATAATAAGCTACAGGAAGAGTTGACTGGCCATTTAGCATAGCAAAAGGGTCTGAGTTCAACAACACGTCAAAGTACTATTCTCAGAGGTGCATTGCACCATGGATTGGTCTATTGCTAAGTTTCGGTCGGAGTTATTTTTAGAGGAAACGGTTTGTGTGTGTGTCTCAAAAGAAAGTTCCCAAAAGAGTGGCAGATATGTGTACTAACATTCAAAGTAATTATCACCGTAATTTCTAAATCGCATAATACCGGGCGCTATATTCGACATATTTGGTCTATTCGATCACAGAAAATTCAAAAATGTCCATTTGGTTGCCGAGTTCGGCCGTTTACCTTGTCATACCTTATAATTACATTTTGTGTGCAACAAATTTAATGCTGGTTAGGAGGGAATGCAGCAAAAACTGGAGAAAAATGGATTTTATGTCCGCTTCTCAAACATTTTTATCCGTAAGTGCATTGGTACATATTTAACCGATGGACATATTTAGGGCTATACACATGCATAGTAATATTATTGTTTATGCTTTTGCTGCAGTATTTTCTTCAAGATAACTAAGAACTGCTTAGTTGAAAAATTGCTCTATTAACGTCAGATTATTTTGTGAAATACAACATGAGTGGTTGTGAAGCTAATGCGACAAATTTCCACTTTGTCACAATGTTGCCTTCTAGTAATTAAGTTCCTTGCACGTCACCGTTATTGTGCTCTGTTTAAATAGTCACTTTACGTAATAGTTACACCAAATGTAAACATAAACGGTTTCCATGCACGTTTCATTCCTTTGTGTTCCATTCCTATTGCATTTCCCCTGCTCACCTTAATCAAAAATATAATAACTCGAAGGTACCTTTCTGACAGGGCGAATAAGTGCACACACACTCAATAAAAGTTTAACACTGCAAAGCTCTACAATTTTGTTTGTACAATACACAATAATGTTTTTAAGCCGACTTCAGGTACCAAATGCACATTACTGCCATAGTCCACGTTACACCAAACTATATTTGTAATAAACAATTGCGAGTTAGCCTTTCTGTGAAATTAATATTGATTAGATATATATTATTTGCGATACGTAAAACAAGATGGGCTATAATAATATTGTAATTAAATACAGAGCTTAACAAGAACAGGAAAGCAAAAAGATTTCTTTTTGTTTTCTTTTTTGGACTTGGTCTCAAGTTTATTCAATGAGCTTCTCATTCTCCCAGACAGAAGATTAGTGCCGTGCGCTAGTTGGAGTTAATTGGGTCAAAAGGAGTACAGAGAAAAGTCTCAAAGTAAAATGTGAAATCCTATTAGAGTTTTATCTACATTTCTTCTTATTGTAATAGCTAAGTCTAACATAAATGCTTTTCTCACTACCAAAAACAAAGACTGAATGAGAAAAACGAATTGTGTGACACAATAAGCAGGACATGGATAACAAACTTTACACCCTTGAGCTATTATTGCATTTACGTAGAGATCACGTGTTTTACTAAGTCTCTTACTGTATGTACTCAGAAGGATAGCTAGATAACTAATTCCAAAGAAATACTTGTTCCTCAATTGTCAGTAAGAATTCATTTCTACCTTTAATTTTCTAAAGCAGCAAATTCAGTATCTTAGAATTTAATTGATGTGTGTACGCTCTTATATTTCCCTTACTTGTGTCATGAACTGTTATATTATAATATTCTCTTAAAAGGATAGTCCTGGTGAATCGAATTCTTTTCCTAATAATTTTTTTAATTTCAAAAATAACTTACTTAAGAGCGAGGTAGCCATCAAACTTTTACAGCAAAGAGAGTGAAATTTTGAAAATCATAACAATTACTTTAGCGTGAACAATTACTTTTGCAAAGAAAATGTTTTAAAATCATTTCAAATTATATTTTAAACTAATAAGAAGAAATAACAGTGATGTAGGTTTTCTCTTTCGTTTCTACTAAATGTATAAAGGCGCTTGAGTGTTGCATTGATTAATGTAAACCTGTATGGAGGACTCTTAGGTTTAATGGGCCATGTTTTGTATATTCTATTTATATATGTATAATATTTACTGGAATGAAGATTAGCACTGTAGCTTAGTTCTCCTATTATCCTCTGAAGAGAGTTTACTTGGAAATTCCCATAAGCACAAACATAACTAAGTGCGTTGTTAGCTTCATTTTAGTTAGCATATCACGGGCAGCAGCTCAGAGTTGGAAGCAGTTTTTCAACGGGAAAGTGCAATATAAGCTGCGAATCAACTCTGTGTATGACGTTTAGTTTTCCTCAAGAAGGCTTAAGTTGAGAGGACTATGCCAAATTTGTTTCAACAAGATCGCGTCCAATTACTGATTGCATTTATTACAGCGATAACGGACATGGGATTCCGCTTTAAAGAAATTCAGCGTTTTCTCTTGAGGAAAGGCTATGATGAAATGGAAATGGAGTCTTGTATATCTATTATTACACACAATTTAATCACAACTGACAACATTTTGCATTCTTGTGCAAGCAAATGTAATCACAGTGTACGTAGTTTGTACTTACTTCTCCACTTGGTATTTTAGAAATTTGCAGAACGAGTAGTATTATGCAATATTGCATGACCGTTTAATTTTAGGAAGCTTAGAAGTACTTAAAATTTACGCATTTTGCAAATAATACTTAGCTTTAAGCTAACTGACTTACTTAAAGATTACAAAAACAGTAAAGTTCAAGTTGTATACAGGAAACCCTTCCATTGTGTAAGAAAATATCCCATATTGTATATGAAGCATACTCAAAGAACTAAAGTATGCAATTTAAGGTTGCTGGTTGCATAAGTAACATGTATGCACGACTTTCCTACGTATCCAATAACACGATAGTTAAACGGTAATGCACATTTCTTGGTCTACGATATTATTTTAGGATTTTATGTTCTATGGCGCTTACCTCACGTCAAGAATAGAATTTGCGCTGAAAAACACTGTATAAAAATATTTTTAGGTTAATGAGACATATCATATCAGTTTATCGGAAAATTAAGGGAATGACATTTAATACATGCTTTCTTCCTTACGTGCTAAATAGTGAGTTTCGAGTTGAAGGCATGAAATCGAGTGGTTAATGTATTAATAATACAATGGAGAGGAAAGTACAATAAAGTTAAAGTATATTACATCGCTTACTAACTAACAATGAGGTAAAAGTCAAACAAAACACGCCCGAGTCGTAAACTACCTGTAAATATTTATTGTGTTTTCTTGTTCCACATTAATGCAGTGCTTTTACTCTGTGTACAATGCATAACTCTACGGCTTTAACAATGTGTGTGTCCTTTCTTTCGTGTCGTGATCCTAACTGTCCTCCATGTTTAATTCCTCTAATTCCTAAAAGTGCTACCTCGTGCATGTATTTTGCACATGCCTGCATCACACTCTACACTACAGAGCTTCATCGAAATCTCCCTTAACCACTGTAAGACCACGTTTGGGTGCTCCATTTATTTCTTTACTATGCACAGTCTATAATACTACTGTAGTAAACTCATAGGAGGTCCCTATAGAAAATATGTAAATGTGAGTGAGTACTAACAATAAATAACATTATATAATGGTTTGTTCGTTGACTGTTTTGACTCTTTTACTATTGATGTTCTAAAGCATAATGGAACCCGGAATACATAATTCCATCGGAACTACATTCACATTCACATAAACAGAATTCAGATAAATAGAATTCCTCGCAAACTAGGAAAAAATCTATTGGGAAAATGTCATACTATTCTGAGATACTAGTATGAGAAATAGAAAACAGAAGGTGCAGATTATTTTACACTCAAAAGGAAAAGAAATTATATTAAAAAGATTTGATTTTTAACTATTTTATATAGGAACTAATTTTCCATAGTACTGTGTTATGTGATGATTTATTTGAATATCATGTGAAAAATGTGTTATTGATTGCATTGACTTTTAACAGATAATTGAGTACAAACTTTTGCGATAATGTAAGTACTTAGAGGAAAATACGCATGCGCTGTGACCTTTGATTCTTACAACTCAATAATAGAGAATTGATATTACAACGGCTTTTGAGCAGTTAAATAAATATTAAATATCAAACTGAGTACTATTTGACGAAATCAGGTTTTGACTTGAATATATTCGAAATCTATTTGACTCTGCTTAGGAGAAATTCTTTTAGCTGCAAAATACTGCATTTGTGCTTATATTCCATTTACGCGAGTTGATTGTAGAACATTATGTTGCCATATATAAAGTATAAGTAGCTATGTACAGTAATAGCTTAGTTAACCCTTCCGTTGTTTAATGAACAGAGTTCATGGGACACAATTGAATAAAACTACTAAAGAGCAGAACATAAATATTGCAGTACATGGACACAGAGCACATAGTAAAATATTATACAAACTTATATGCATTAGAGGTAGTAGATCACGGAAAGCTTGCCATATATTTAGTTACTGAAATATAATAATGAGTCTTTCTATTCCTTTGGTGCTACAGTTTCTCTTGGCATTTGGTTTACAGGCCGTGATATTATTGTCTGTGTTATTGAATCGAAGTCATGAGCAAGTGGCGGACCAAACACACAATACAATGCAATATTACTCGTACGAGTTACCGAATCGCATTACAGTGACATTACATACATTAGTTTAGTTGCATTTGGCTCTTTGATCGCATGCAAGCCAACACTTACACAACAAACTCTATTCTTATCAGTTGATAATGACAAGGACGCATGCAACGGATTTGCATAGCGAGAACCCGAGAAATACTGCCAATGTACATACGATCATCATATCATTTCCAAAGTCCGTCTACCTTTCCATGTGTGTGTAATATAAATATTACGGAATTCCAAACTGAGGAAGTGTGTTCTGTGCGTGCATGCATATGTAGGCTAAATAACTAATTAAAGCAATGCCAACCAAGTTGGAGCAACTTGAGGCAACTCTCCTCTACTCCCTTGTCGTATAAAACATTTAAATGCTGCCATTAATACAGACAAAGAACTTTCTTGGTCTTCCTTTATTACCCGGGCGCCAACGTATGAAAGCCTGTTGAGTACCAAACGGCGAAGGTAAAAATTATTCTCAAATGGGTGCCTTCCCACCTAACAGCATTTAGGAACCCTTGTATTTGCTAAATGTACTTTATAATGGAATTATACAGAGTTGACTCCCCTATGCAAGCTTTCTTATGGAATATATTTAATATAAGCAAAAAGTTGACATTTACAAATAGGATTTTTTTGATTAAAATTCCAAACCAGATAATTAATTTGCCAAATGATGTAGGAATGAGTTTTTTATTAGGTTTCTGCGCTTATCGCTCGTGTGGTGTGGTACCAGACAAAATGAGTTATTAAGCTCCTTCCTACTTTCTCTACACCATTAGTTTACTAGACGCAGTAGACATGAAAATGTTCAAGGTGTGTGTGCTAACATAATGAAATTAAATAATTTTTTCTGACAACTAATAAGCATTTTATGCATGAAAGACACAATGATGAATATTGCTAATAAGAGGGAGAAAGCCAGCTGCCTTGTATCGTACGTAATATTGTTTGTGCCTGCAATAAGTAAATGTACTCGGTGGGATTTTTGAAAGAATGATTAATAGACAAAATCCAGGAAGTTAATATACGACTAATCTCAGAAAAATCCGTGGTGGAAAATACTCATGAAAGTTGTCTTTTATCAAGGATGCCGACTCAGGGTTTTGGGGTTTTTGAGTAAAAACCCCACCCACTTTTTCATCAAAAACCCATGGATTTTTGGGTTTTTGCTAGGCGGGAATGTGAAGTACACCGTCATTTTCACAGCAAATTACAGTTTATCCTGCATAATATGAACATATTTGATAATTATAGTTAAAAACTATCATTCTTCACCATATTGTGACTCAAAAAAGCAGGAAGATTAGTACTATACGTAGAATATTACATTGTTTTGGTAGGCCAAAAATCCCAAAACCCAAAAACCCACAAAAATCCATGGGTCGAGGATTTTTGCTCAAAAACCCATGGATTTTTGAATCTTTGTCTTCTATAATTGAAGACATATTTGCAACCGCTCTAATAATGAATACCTACAGGCTAAGCAAATGTTCCTGGATAACATTTCAGTTAGCTTTATTCGGTGTTTAAATGTCTCATATCTCATTAATATTAACTTATTGTTACCTATGCTTTATACTTGCACTATACGGTCTATAACACTTTTCTTAAGAAATTTTCAGGCATTGTGGCATATGTTCCATTTATTTGCAAACAATAAATTATGGCAACTCTAACATAAAAATAGGACAGCTTGGACATGATAAGAAAACATCAAGCTTACAAGTTATACTGCAGAATGCAGAAGGTGCCTTGCCACATATCTCCCTATGATTATATCTCATTAGCTACTATATTTATATTTACAGAGCATATCAACCAAAAATTCCCCTTTACTCTGCTATTATTTCCGTTAAATAGGTTATAAGAGTTTGTGCTGCAAAATACTTATTTTTTATTTATTCGATGCAGTTGATTCCTTAATTAAAAGAATTACATCTGAAATATTATCAGTTAAATGTTTATTATATACATAGATTGAATACAACAGTGGGGGGAATCCATATTTTTTCTTAAGTCCGTAACTTTGGAAACTCTTAACTCCGGAACTTTAAAAAACATAAATATGGAGACCCCTTTTTCTTTGCAAATTCGTAACTGCATAAAACTGTACAATTGTGGCGTCAAGGCAACATGGTTGGCATGGTTGTTATCGTTTCAAGCTGCCTTGTGTGGCTTGTAAGATTTTACGAACCTACCGCTACGATTTCGATGCGCAACTTCGTAAGTGACTTCGTAACTTATTCTCCGATCTCTTTCCATAGCAACTTTTACGGATTTTACGAGATTGTCCGTAAAGTGCGCGAAGTTACGGAGTTTCCGGAGTTTCCACGGTTCCGGACTTAAAACTTAACAAAAAGGAGGACCCCCAGTATATTGTTAAAGTATCTTTTAAATCATTTACCGATAAATAACTACTACTAACATTAAATCGCTGCCCAGATAGTAACCGTAGATATATTTATCACTTATCTTTATTGGTTCTTGGATATATAATTGCTTCATTGTTACATCGTCTTGAAAAAGAGCGTACCCAGGTAGATAGATTAAGGCCAGATGAGAATTCGAAACAACTGCTAAAATTGACTAGTGAGTGGTTAAACTGCAGTTTTACTATATCTTATAATGTATTTTGGTTGGAGTCTAAGGTTGCATACTGTATGGTTTGGATATGGAAAGTTTATCGTGCATTTACTGGAAAAGTCAAGCTACGAAGGACTACTCATATATCAGGTATGTGCGCTTCTTGAATGCAAACACTGTATTAAACTTGCCGCACCTTTGAAATGTGAAAACTGGACGATTGGCAGTGCCTAATAAATAACAATAATATATGTAGCTTACAATACGGTACTACTGCTACATTATCCAGAACGGCGCTCTTGTATTTTGAAATGAATTTTAAGCAGTTGCCTTCAAACAGTGTTGATAAAACTTGCCGTGTCTCCAAAATGCACTATTGAAATATTTATTAAATTGAAAGAAGAAAATAATAGTTAATGAGCGCAAAAGCAGGTAACGAAAATTCAAGGATGATATACTTTAATCGCATGGCAGGCTTTTGATGGGGTGTCAACACTATTTTAGTGCTTCATATTTCGTATTTCTCATTGCAATGTGGAGAATAGGATGTCCTGACAAGTATTGCTTTTCTTTCTTTAAGGCAATCTAAGTAATAGCCTCCTTTTTTCTAATGGTTAGTATGGAATTGAGTGAGCAGACAAAACAGGATCGTAGATTCCAAATGAATTTAAATAGAAAGGCGTACCCACGTATGCAGTAGTCCTGTAATATGTTATAGCTAAAGCACATGTATGTGCATGTATTACTGTTGAAGTAATAAAGTGGAGGTAGCCTCTCGTCCTTGTGTAGATATTTCTTTGCACATGAATTCAGCCAGTGTGCTTTCACAAGCTGTAAATCGATTATGGAAACGAAATTGACCTATTTTGCTTTTACTTTATAAAAGGAATATCCTTTGGTATAATGCTCACTTTGCTCACCCTGTTTTACGCTTCTGTTTCATAACGAACTGTTCCTAATAGAATTGGTACCTATACAGAGATAAGCACAAGGTAGTACACCAATAACTAAACTGAGGTGCAGAATTTTTCACTTCTACATGCTTTCAACCTTTTCTAGAATTGATCTTTTTGCATTAAACCTGCGAGAAAAGTAGAATTTCATTAGCTCCATTCCATCAGAAAGTATCCAAACAAAACGTGTGCAAACTATCTCTCCGGCTCGGCATGCCCATTTTTCAAGCTTCTGTTTTATATTTCATGTACCGCCCGGGTCTAGCCATCAACTCAATAAAACCGACAGTAGAAAATTCACATGTGCAGGGCTTACTTTCTCTCTATTTTAATTTTTCTAAAAAAATATTTTAAAATGGCAACTTTAGAAATAAAAGCCTTTTATACTAGAAGCACTCCAATCTTCATTAATTACACGCACGGGGTTTAATTTTCTGTTTAATTATCAGCTATTTAAAATATAATGCCATATGATTTACTTTAGTTATTACTGTACAGCAAGCAAATATTCTAAGATATAAATATACACTTTTTATGAATGTCGATATTGTGTAGCTGTTGTTTTATGAGAGATGATTCAGTGATTCGGATTGAATGTGGTCTTTGGGAATAGCGGTGTAAATATGTAATGATACTTGCTGAGCTTCTGTAAAACATGAGATACATCTCGTGGATGTGCTTTGACTTGTGAACCTTATTTCCAAGTAAGAGACCTACTTAGAGGTGAACAATGATACCTTTATTTTAAGTTAGTAAGTGATGCATCTGTTATGCCTAAAGAAAGTGAGTTATGGGAATATGTATATTTTTGGTGTGTTATTTGACAATGGTCCATGTTTATTATAGGAAGGCAATCCTCTTACTTTTGACGGCGAGAAAGAGTTGTGACGTCTTTACTGTGTTTTATTTTGAATCTCATTTATAAGCGAAATATTAGTTTCTTTCAGAATTCATTTCCCGGAAGACAGTTCGCGTGGAAAAACAAAGAAGGGCATCAATCAAAATTACAAGAGACTGCATTATTGCCCAGTCCGGTACTGTTAGTAAATGAATACACGATGATGTGCATACATGAGCGAGTTATGTATAGACAGACAAACGGTGTACCTAAGTGTACATAACATTATATGCTACCTGATGTGATGTGATCAAAGGTAGAATATAAATTGCTGCAACTAGTTTGCTCGGAACATTTATCCTAATCAGTATTCCTCAAGAGTGCCCTCGAAAATAAGTAAGAGTGAGTGTGGGTGTAGTCCACATCCGCAATGTGCATTCCCCATATATCCATACATCATACAATAAGCTGCTTCAGCATCAACTCCTCTTTTCCGAAAAGCTCACTCACTCCCCGTACTTACTTTCTTACTTGACTCAACTCACTTATTCTCCAACAATAAGGACCAACTATCTCTCTACACACAGCATAGGCATCCTCAAACCACGTAATGCACTCTTTCAAACTAAACGACTCTCGTCTTACGCGCTCTCCAAAGAAAACCAGTCTCTTTCCTGACTTCTCCTGAACAGCTCTTGTTGCTTCACCTACCGTAGGCACTCCCGCAGCTCCCACCTCCACCAAATACAAATAACTTTTCTGTCATCATCTGACAACTCTTATCTTACAATACATCTCGGAATATCTCTCTCCGCAAAATAACTAACCATTCCATTTCACAATCCCACCCTCCACTCTTCCCGCCTCTTTTCATACCAGCTATCGTTTTACTCCCGCTCCAAACTTTCTCCTATCCTCTTACATCTCACCTAATAACGCATCCTTAAAAACTATTCCTTCCTCTAAGGTCCACATTAATGAATCCCGCTTATTGTTCAGAAAATCGTAACATTCACAATACTGAAGAAGAATTAACATTCGTACATGTTGATAGTGGTTTGTTTTGTTTTTATTTTCCCTATAATGTTCATATTTTTAGTGAATAGTGATCAAATGAATCCAATGAACCTAGAGCAAATGATGGGTGACACCACCCATTGCAAAGATGTTGGTCGGTTGCTATAATTATTTCTATAAAATTCTCTAATTAAACTTGCATTTATCTCAGGTATTATTCTCAAATATTCTCAGTGTTCCATATTGAAGAAAACTGTCAAAAATAAAGTAACGAAGTAAAATGCATTGCTATTATATGGTGCTAAATAAAATAAAAAATGCATTTTTATTGTAGTGTCAAATGAAATAAAGATACCTTTTTATTATATAGTAGTAAATAAAATATATACAAATAAAAACTATTTTCGCTTGAAAGTGGCAAAGTGGTAAAAGAATAAAAATAATGGTTTGCGAGCGTGCATTGTTGCTGAATGGAGCACAAGTCAAGCAAAAAGAAAGAAAAATAGTGCAATAAGGGAAGACGGCGGAAATTGCTGTCAGACAGAAGCGTCTTCTCACTTGAATAGCTTTTGTCTCTTATTTGTGGAAAATTCAATGTACTTTTACAGTTTTTACTTATTACATACCCGTATCCAAAGCATAGACCCACAGATATAAATTGAAATCATTTGCGTATGTATTAAGTAGTGGAGTGTGCTTATGTACATACCGGGTGATCGTTTATTTTTTCAAATGTAAAGTACATAGATATTCATGGCAGTTTTCACAAAAGTTAAAGTCAATACAGTACGTCAGTGTCATTAAAAGCCCATTGTCATTAAATGAAATTAGTTAATTCTTCTATCAAACTAGGCATTGTTTTCTTGTAAGGAATATCAATTGTTGAGAACCGATCTTCCCCTACCCGGCAGAAGCCGTTCTCGGTATTGTAAAACGGGCTGGTTAACTACCCAATACCCGTAAAACAATGAAAATATGTGTCGTCACTGATGGACCACTCAGTCTATGACCCTAAGATATGAACTTGCTACCGAAACTGACAATGTTGCTGACTAAAATGACTGACTGTAGTTTCCGACTAATAAATGACTAATGAAAAAGAGTGTTTCAGTTAACTTTAGATAACTCTAATTCTATTTATTAGATAATCACAATTAATTACTGACAAATCAATCAATTTTACTTTTACAAATTAGCAACTGTCTTTCTTACAGCAATAAACTCTGCTAACTACAACAACTACTCTGCACTCTAGAACTTCTAGAACTCTTCACTACTCTAGAATTTCTAGAACTACACGTTACACAAAGACGCGCATACATACACAATTCCTTACAAAATAATATGCGGCGTACAACATTACAAAATATCCATAGCTTTTCACATCACTCCCACCTTCTTTTGCGGGAGCAAAAGAACTTACTCTAAAATCAACAATGTTGGCTACCAAAATCAATAAATTCAATTATATTATAATAAATGACAACAATAATCGTAAATAATTCACTGCCCCAATCTATCCGGACGCTTAATTTTTCTTCCGAATCTGGTAACAGTTTCCTGTTTTTCTGTCGCTTTCTCTTCCACTGGAATCTTTTTAGTTGTCTTCACAATACTCTTCACTTTTGAAGAAGATGGAAGCCATTCAGAAGACACTTCTAATGGGTAGAGACGTTGAAGGGGACGAACCAGCACACTCGTTTGGGTTTTAACCTTTGCTGTTCGGACCTTTCCATCCCTGCCGGGTATAAGCTCCACAATTCTTGCCATTGGCCACTCTAACCTTTTCTTATTGTCGCTTCCAACTAAAACGACGTCACCCATTTTGAACTCCCAATCCTTCTGGGCCTTTCCTCTATGGATGAGCTGCCCCAAATACTCCTTACGGAAGCGAACTCTCAATTCCTTTCGTAACTGCAGCAGGTCTCGATACTTTTTTCGAAGTCCTTCTGCATTCAAAGCCTCCTCTTCTGGACAGATTGTCTCTTGCATATCCTGAATAAACATCGCAGGTGTAAGAGCAATCAAGTCATCCTGATCTTCTGTCACATACGTCAGTGGGCGACCATTAATGACAGCTTCCACTTCACACAAACATGTTTCTAGCTGAACATAGTTGAGTTTACTGTGTCCCAACATTCTCTTCAGTAGACCCTTCACACTTTGTATTAGACGCTCTCACCATCCGCCCCACCAGGCTCCTGAAGGGGCTATGAACTTCCATTCAATGCGGTGGTGTCTTGTCTCTCTCTGAATTCGGTTCCAGTTCAGTTCCTTAAAAAGATTAACTGCACCAACGAAATTGGTGCCGTTGTCTGTATACACTGTAGAAGGCCGTCCTCTTCGACTGATGAATCTCAAGAGAGCCAACAGAAACGAGTCAGTACTAAGGGAGTCAACTAATTCAAGATGGATTCCTCTGTAGACTGCACACGTAAAGAGTACGAGCCACACTTTCGATTTGTCCTTCAAATACAAGGGGCCAGCCAAGTCAATCCCGGTGACTTGAAAGGCCTTGGCATCCTTAACGCGATCCTCCGGTAAGGGAGCACATGGAACTGTCACTGCTCTCACATTAAATCTTTTGCAAATGACACAAGAACTAAGAATACGTTTAATGTTTTTGCGACCTTGCAAAATCCAGTATTTTTCTCGTAGTGTAGACATTAGAAATTGAACTCCTGCATGTCTATTGTTCAAATGCACTTCAAATATAAGTTTATCCACAATAGGGTGATTTCCAGGTAACAAGTATGGCAGACGGAATCTCTCTACATCCTGCCGATGGAGTAACTTTGAATTGACACAAACAAGTCCATCACCATCACTTGTCACTCGAATACCCTCAATAACGTTATCCGAGGTTACAAAAGATTCCTTTTGAATTAACTGGATGAGTTTCCTTTCAGCTCGATCTATTTCTTTTGCACTCAGCATCCATCCTCGCTGAGCCGGTCTCTTTGTTAGAACTTCAACTCCACGCCACATCCAAGCAATAACTCTAATATTTGAAGAATAATTAGAGTATTTGTTAATGTACCATGGATTCTTCACCTTACTGTCTGCCTTGAATAATTGAATTGGAATTTTCTTCCGTCTTTCCGAAAGAATAACTTCCTCGTCCACAATGATGTCTTCAGTCGGCCAGTCGACAGAGTCCTTAGCCAACCACTTTGGACCTTCCCACCATCTTGAATCCAGAAGCTGAGATGAACTGCATCCTCGAGATGGAAGATCCGCCGGATTATGTACACCAGGTACATGTCGCCAGTCCACAGGGTTCGTCAGTAAACAAATCTCCTTCACCCTGTTTCCCACAAAAGTTCCCCATAAATCATTTCTCTTAATCCAAGCCAACGCCGTGGCCGAATCACTCCAGAGAAATGTCGGCACATCTAATTGTAATGCATTCTTCACAGATGAGGTCAATCTTGCTCCCACCGTGCATGCCAACAACTCCAGACGGGGAATAGAAATTTTCTTCTTCGGAGCAATTCGTGCCTTTGCTTGCACAAATCGCACAGTCACTTCTCCATCAGCCACAGTACGCAAGAAAATCACTACTGCATATGCATACTGGCTTGCGTCACAAAAGGTATGAAGTTCAACTTTCTCCTTCCAATTATCATCCTTTTGTAGCATGGACAGTCTTCTTGGAATATGTATATTTTCCAGGATCGGCACTTGTTGTAACCAGTCTTGGAATCTGTTCTTCATTTCGATAGGGAGTTCCTCGTCCCACGTAATTTTAGACTCCCATGTCTCCTGAACAAGTAATTTGGGATACAAAAGCACTGGACATAGGAATCCCAGAGGATCATAAACTTTCTGAAGTTGAGAAAGCACTAACCGCTTTGTCACTTCAAGTCCTGAATCGACTACTGGAGCCTGACAGCTAAGAGTGTCTGTCTTCTTATCCCACTTTAGACCGAGAACACTGCTAACTCCAAAAACTGATGGAGATAAAATACTGCCGTCATCCAATCCGCACCCACTGCTACTGAGCGGGCCGACTCCGGACAACTCCTCAGCATTACACTCCCACTGTCTTAACTCCATCTTAGCCTCCGCCAATAATTTCGTAGTAATCTGCTTAAATTCTTCGTACTCCTCTAGGGTGTCCACAGAAGTGACGCAATTATCCACATAGAGTGAGCGAAGAAACTTCTCTGCTATTGGTTTCAATGAGACAGCAACGTTTTTCATATGGTATTCAATCACAGCTGCTAATAAAAACGGACTGCAATTAATACCAAAGACTACTCTTCTGTGGCGGTATACTTTCACTTTATTCTTCTCATAGTCCTCCCACCACAGAAACCGTTGAAAGTCCCGATCCTCTTCTTTAACGTCAATCATTTGGAATGCTTTCCGAATGTCTGAAAGTACTCCAACTCGTTTTTCTCTAAATCGATGCAATATATCAGGAATCAGTTCTAGCAGATTTGGACCTTTCTCCAAGCACTCATTTAAGGAGGGGTTTCTGCCAACTTTGCAACTCGCATCGAACACTGGTCGAATGGGGGTAGTCTTGCTCTCCAACTTGAACACAGCTCGGTGTGGTAAGTAGTGAGCACTACCATTATCTTCTGTATTTGCCTGATGAACTACTTCGATAATTCTTTCATCTTCCCAAGAGCGAAAGATCTTGTCGTAGTCATCTATTTTTCCACACTTCAATAATTTTAAAGTTGAAGACAACAATCTCCGGTGAGCAACAGCTCGGTTATCCGGAATTTGTTGTACACCATCAATCCAAGGGAGTCTAACGGAGTATCTACCATCTTCATTTCGTGACACTGTATCCATGAAGTTCTGCTTAGTATCCGCATCTCTCTCTTGCTTTGTTTTGATTTCTGCAGAATCCTGGATTCCAATTGTTTCCAGATTCCATAAATCAGAAACACTAGCATCACTCAAATACATCTGCAACGCTACTGAAGCACTTGACATTAAATCCGTAGATAACATGGAAGGAGCTATTTGTGAATTAGGCAGTCTTCCATTTAATGTCCATCCAAAAATTGTTTCAACTGCTACTGGGCCTCCATCAATCGGTACTCTTTTCCCAGTATAGATCTGTTGCAAATAATCATTACCAATAAGGATCTCGATTTCTTCACTTTTCGAATGAAAATCGGTTAACCTTATATTTCTCTTCTTCAAATAATCCAGCCATGGCCCCTGTGGGACACGAGACAAAGATCCACAGATTCTTGGCTCGTCTGACATGGCCAGTTTCCTCTTACATCCGTTCAAACCCTGTATGGAAACTTGGTACAGGGTGTGCTTCTTTTCTTTCGTAACAACTCCTCCATAGAGTTCTGTCTTACGCAGATATTCTCCAACTTGGGGAAGCTCCAATAATTTAGCAGTGTTGCTGGTAATTGTAGAATGCATTGCTCCACAATCCAAAACTGCCCTGACAATGATAGAATTTCTCTTTCCTTCCAATCGAAGTAGCAAGGTTCCCAGAAGCACTTGCCCTACTTGATTGAGCATAGCTAATTGACTTGGGACTTCATCTGCTGGCTTAGAAGGTTCAGGACGCTTCTTGTTAGCAGGTAACTCTGGACACATAACTGTTTGATGCTTCTTAGAGCACAAGATACACTTAACTGGACACCGACAAGAGTTAGCATTATGCCCAGGTCGTAAACAAATGTAACAACAACCCTTTTCTTTAACTTTCTTAGTCTTTTCGTACAAGCTCATCCCCTGAGCCCTAATACAGTCCTGGCTCGGATGAGACTTGTCACAAAACACACATCCACTTGCCGTTCCTACATGTAATTCGGATGCGGTAGCGATGCTTTCTGAACTATTATTTTCTTTGGCTGCAGGCTTCCCCTTAACTTGTTTCTTTTCTGGAGGAGCCTTTGCCTTCTGTCCTTTATCAAATGACTCTTGTTTAGCTAAATCAAATCTGATTTCATTTTCAGCTTCTTGCTTGAGAAATTCCATCAGAAAATCCAATTTCGTTTTTGGAGGTTCCTCCTGAGATCCGTCCCGCTTTGATAAATCGCATCTCTGCCAAGTACGGAGTACATCCGGTGGTAGACTGGACTCTACAAACGGGTAAACAAATAAAGCACACTGACCAGTCGTCACACCAAGAGATGCTAATGCCTTCAACTGAATTTCTAGTTCATCAAACATCAGCATAATTGAAGTCGACTCCTTGTTCGTCGCATTGGAGAGACATAGCCGATTCAATTCTCTTGCATACACTTCTATTAACAGGTCTGGTTTTCCAAATCGTTCCTTCAACGCGGTGACCGCCTTGGGGTAATTCTCCGCCGTTTGGGGAAACTTCTCTATGACTTTCCTAGCTCTCGAACCAGGCACCATACACTGAACGAGATACTGGAACTTGTCACTTTCATGTAGGCTTTCGTCCTCATCAATTTTCTGAAATTGGGACCACCAGCCTAACCACTCTTTTAATTCCCCGGTAAACTTCTTCAACTGGATTTTGGGGAGTTTGTAATTTCTCTTCTTGCCATCTTCGTCACCGGCAGACACACTACTGGCAGCCTCGCTGGGAGTCGGACTGGCACGTCTGGATTGTGTGACGGGTTTTGCCCGAAGATTTATTTCTTCAAATTTCGAGTCATACTCCATCACTGCTGTATCTTCCGCATCTAACACTTCATCTGTAGCATCCTCATCCAATAAAAGTTCTCTCACTTGTCCATTTAAGTCGATAAGCTTATCATGGCAGTTGTCAAGTAGAGCTAGTTTTACTTGAATGGTGATCTGATTCGGATTTTCGGCAGCCAATAAATCCGAAATATCGCTTGTTAACTTGGTGAGGGTTCGCCTGGCAGACGCACGGTCTTTCTTCAAACGCTCCATTTTCCCAAAATAACAAACAACAAAAAACAATAATCAATAACTGTCAACTGTTAAATGCGGTTGGAACTCTCTGACCTTGAAATGCTATACTTTTGGCTATAGCAAACCGTTGATACCGGTGTCTCTTGGCCAGACACAAGCCGACGATTCCAAGGTCCTCTAGTCACTGTCACGACTGTCGACTGATCCAAAATGACGATCACGTCGGGGTCACCAAAATGTTGAGAACCGATCTTCCCCTACCCGGCAGAAGCCGTTCTCGGTATTGTAAAACGGGCTGGTTAACTACCCAATACCCGTAAAACAATGAAAATATGTGTCGTCACTGATGGACCACTCAGTCTATGACCCTAAGATATGAACTTGCTACCGAAACTGACAATGTTGCTGACTAAAATGACTGACTGTAGTTTCCGACTAATAAATGACTAATGAAAAAGAGTGTTTCAGTTAACTTTAGATAACTCTAATTCTATTTATTAGATAATCACAATTAATTACTGACAAATCAATCAATTTTACTTTTACAAATTAGCAACTGTCTTTCTTACAGCAATAAACTCTGCTAACTACAACAACTACTCTGCACTCTAGAACTTCTAGAACTCTTCACTACTCTAGAATTTCTAGAACTACACGTTACACAAAGACGCGCATACATACACAATTCCTTACAAAATAATATGCGGCGTACAACATTACAAAATATCCATAGCTTTTCACATCAATTTCTTTGTGAAATGTGTGATTGAATAAGTGGTACTTCTTAAGAAGTAAGACGGCTGGCACAAAATTGTCTTATAATTTTTAAATATATATATCATTTATTGTACAGTAAATATTACCTAATACTATATGAAGCAGTAAAGTTGAGTTCGGAAATCAATATTTATTAAATCACTTGCAAGTTATTTGCAAATAGTTTTTGAGTATCATGGATTGATACGAAATTCTATTTAGAGTAATATTTGGGATTCGGGATTAAGGGAGAATGAAGGAAAGCTTGAAGTAGAATTAATTTGTATTGAAAGGAAAGAATTGTAATGCAGTGAAGAGGAAAGGACGCATGTACATAAAAAGAGGATAAATACAACATGGTACACATTAGAGTTAGACTTATCGACAAATAGTTGTCAAGTTGAAGTCAACTGCTGACACGAAATGTGATTTGAATGAAATGGTGTAGATAGTTTCTAGTAGTATCTGCTGCGAGCATTCCGAATGTGTAGAGTTTCTGTGAAGTGCTGGTAAATGAGTTAAAACGAATGTTAGTGGCACTTAGCTCTTTGCTGTAGTGCCCATCCTGTCAAATTATCACTCAACTCAATACAAATTCTGTCGCCCATACCCAGCACCGTATAATCTCCGTATGGCCTATAGACAGTGCATAAAAGTTTCGTGTATTTTAGGAAACTGCCGCGTAATATTCCCCAGTTATTGTATTCTAGTAACACTGTTTAAGCTTATTGCATTGTTGTAATTCATGGCGTTATCGTATTCTACTTTTGTATTGTGTTTCGTCTGTATGTCACGGAGGAGCCAGGAATCTCATCGGAAAAAGAGCCAGCCAGTCAGCCTTCTGCTCTTATCGTAATAGACATAGACGACGAAACTCATCGTAGTCAGAACAGAAGTAAGCCTACTCAATAGTTTTTAGTGTTAGATACTGTTACATGGACTCCGTAAGACAACCAAGAAAACAGAGAACTTTTCAAGAGCTCAGCAATCCAACTAGTTTCTCTGCACCACTTGAACAACGAGCTCAGGGAAACTTTCTAAAGTGCGTTATGTAAGTACAATATGTAGTGGCACTTACAAATACTATTTACATGTCTGCTTCCGTATACTGTTTTATAAAACACGGAGTCCACATAATCATCTTGGAAACAACTCGGAGTACGCACAGCAAAGCACGCATGATATTGGCCTAGAATACAGTTTCACGGAAACACTTGAGCACAACATACCCTTGTGGTTGTGTACTGCCCTCCAATATTTATATAATACAGCAGTAGTCAAATAACCAAATAAAAGCTTACATTTTGACTTTGAGAAACTCGAGTTTTACTGCCCGCCATCCATTCAATGGTGTTTATATGGATTTCCCTCTCACTCCCTATTAGTATATGTAATAGTATGCACGTATTACTTAACTACACATAAGTGCCCTCCAGTAGGATTAGTGTAATATAAGCATTTAGGTAGGATGGCACTTGTAACCAGTCGTAACGCCAGACTGCTTTAAAGTACGGACTGTAATTGTAACGCACGAAAAGACTGCCTAGTCACATAAAACTGCTTTTCTAGTGATTTACAGTAAAGATATGAATGTGCCATGCAGCACTTTCTCGATTCAATTCCCTTGAATTACAACTGTGGACCTTTGTCACTGTGTTGTCTCTCCTCAACATGTACAACAGAATAGTATACAGGAAGAATCTCAATGATTTATATTTCGTGCACATCAACTTATGATTTACTTTCTTCTCCTAATCAAAATCAATGCAATCAAAAATCCATTCGTGCACATTTTCTTTATAAATAGTTGCATATATAATTATTCTGCTTAAATGACTTATTCAGTAATTTCGGGGCATTAGAATTATTTAGATTCTAGATTCATGTTAATGTAATGAAATATGAACTTCAGAGTAGCAGTAACCCCATTCAGTGTATACTGTAGGTGTAATTAGTGACAACTCTTATCTTGACTTTGAATGTTTATTTGAGACATTTATTTTGCTTTATGAAATTCTTATTTTGTGGCTTGTAGTCTAAAGCGAACATTGTTAATTAGCTATCTTGTGTTGTGGTGAACTACAGTAGCTAGTAATTCATATTATTTTTAGGTGCTTACATTGTAGTCAGCAAGGTATTACATTTCATAGTTGTACATTAATCCTATGGGAGGCTAAGAAACCTAGTTCTCAAAAAAGAGTATATAAAATTTAAGAGCTTTCATTAATTATGTCGTGACAACTGTAGACGTGCTTATCACTAAAATATACATTATACAGGTACATTCTCAAGAAGTGCAAGATAGTCTCTCCTATCAAATCTAATTACTAAACTGCATTGTCTCGAAATAAGTTTATCGTAGCGTTAGTAATTTCCGCTGAAGTGTTTTGGCTACTTGCTTAAGTGTAGGTTGTCATCGTTGTTAAATCTTACTACACCAAAAATATTTTTAGCAGTGCAATTTCTGGAGATAGCCCATGGTGTAAAGCTGAGTAGATTTTGTCGTGTGCAATTTTGCAGAATTTAGAAACTGTGTCTGGGCAGGGTGAAATTTGTGCATTTGCGATGCATTCATAATTTCATTTAGTTATTAATAGACTTTAGTTGTGTAAGGGTACTCTACACACCACTGTGTAAATATTATTACTTGAGTATACACAGAGAAAAGCTTGGAGTGTTGTAAATGGCGAACGTGCAGCTAAGTTCTGCTAGAGGGCAAAGGGAAAAATGCATTACTGCTATACGACTATGACACGATTAGTGACAAATAAATCAATGCAAATTTGATGAATGAAGATTAATTAATTTCATTAGAGTCAACTCAGGAATGAATCAAAGTCATGTAGAAATCCTCGAACACTTATCTTCAGTAGTTCTCCGCTGGTTGTTATGAAGACAGTCAGCCGGCGTCTAATAATAAGCGTGGCTGATGGAAATTGTGGAGAGAAAGAGGCGAGGATAGTGGAAATGGAAACAGAAGTGTCTTCTCGACCGCCTGTGTTCTTTTCTGAATCTTGTAAAATATTTCTCTCTTTGCCGTTTCTCATCTTTCCTTTCCGAATGAATTTGATTTTATTACCCTTGATAAGTAGCATTGAGAGAAAGAGATTTTCTGACGCTGCGAATGCCTTTCATATCTCTTCTTGTAAGACACAGTGTATATCACGGTGCAGTAGTCTTTATTTACCTATTTACTTAGATTGTATACCACATATTATTATTATATGTATCCTTATTTAGAGTTGAGCCGTATATGTTTTTTATTATGTACGTGCGGAACATGTAACTAACGATAAGATAAGCCATAAGGAAACTAAAGGGATTCCTGCTAAAGCCAAGCGCTTTCGTTTGCATGCAAATGAGCATTAATAATTGCTTTATAATGTGATCAACAATAGAGTTGGACATTTTTATTAGAAAACATATTTCAGAAGTCTGCTATTCTAATGCTATGTACGTAGGTAGTATTAAATGTAGATCCTCTGTGCGTACATTAGAAATGTCTAAATTAATTATCTAGCGATGCTCCTAGGCAAATCCAATTGAAGCTCTCTCCCTATCTGTCTAGGCACCATTATAACAGTAAATAGGATTCACCATGTACACTGCATGCACCATTCTTCACTGGGTAGCAGGAAAGAAGACGAGATGAGTCAAACAAACCTCACTAAGGCAAAGAAAGTCTGGGGCACATTTACGTAGACGAAATCCCAAACTAACTAACAACTATGCCATTTCATGGCTTTGCATGTCCTGATTCTCCTAACAATAGCAGAGCAAGTAAGATTGTAAGAGGGCTGCTCCGTAATAGGACGCTCTCTCTCTGTGTCTTCTCTTCCCGACTCAACTCCAATTCACTGCTCACAAAAGAAAGAAATTTCAATTTAAAATAATATGTGTGCCATTTCCTAGTAGATAGTTCCACCATCTCTCACTGTGAGTGAATCATTCCAGTCCTCTGTATCCAGTATGTAGAAGTGTTCCAGTCACAATTTCATATGTAGGTACCAATGAGATGTGCAGACATATTATTCATTCTTCCTCCATTTATTGTTAGTGAGACACGCGAAGAAAGCAAATAAATATGTCTTTTTCCATGCAGATACGCAAATGGAGCACGTTAACACGTAGCAACCTCTTTACTTCTGTTTGTACTAACTACTATGCGTCAGTCTTCTTTTATGCACAGATACACTGACTATTTATTTAATGCCTGATAACTTTTTATTGATATAATATTTCCATAAAGACACCATTAAATTTCAATATTTTGCGTACAAAATAAATACGATTAGATTTTTTGGTGCATTCATTATTCGTAATACTATTATTTACGTTTAGTGTTGTGATTTCATGTAGTTTACCTGGGTTCTGTAATAGAGCGTAAATTCTTTTGTTTTCACTGAGGTAAACTTTTCTCCTTGCAATGAATAATTATTAAAATGTAATTTAAAATGTACCACGTAATATGTAATGTATTTGATGTAACCAGCTTACTTCATTTTCTGAAATTCGACATTTATGCTATGGTGGTACAGACATGCACAGAAAGGGATATTCAGAGGAAATAGGAAATTGTAGAATTTCGGAATGGTACTGAGTCGACGTTGAACAACTGGCTTACTAAATGAATGAAACTTATGTGTTTAAACTTCCCAAACATTGCTGTAATAAATTAAGACACACTTTTAGTTCCACTTAATAAAAAATAAGTAAAATGAGGATTTCTAATATTTATTATGAAGATGTGCATTGGAGTTGTATATCTGAAAGTTTGACACAGAATGGGAGTAGATGCATTTGGGCAATATTAAAGTTAAGTTGACATTGGGAAATAATTCGACGTACGGCAGAAATGAAATGTAGCCAGCGAGAAACTGCATTCACTTGCATATCTCTAGGTTTAGTTAAGCTCAGTAGGTCGTCTTTTTTGGTTCTTTGCAAAATGACTTTCGTATCTTTCTTCTTCTCGTTCTTTTTTCGTCGTTGTTCATGATGCCTAATTTATTAGAATATGGAAACTCTATAAGTTTTTCTCGCTCTCAAGCTTCTTTTCTTTGTTGGCTTAACTTGTCCTAATTTTGAGAAGGCGAGGATGAACGTTGAACACAGACTTGCGAAGTTACAGTACATAGATGAGGTCGGACGGAGCAGGAGAAGAGGAAAAACCAAATAGCCATACATACAAATAGAGAAAAAAGTTTGTGTTCAGTTCAGTTGGAGTTGGATCGAAATGTATGGCAGTGGTAGTGCCCCCAGAATACTAACCTATTACACGAGAGAAGGGAAACCAACCGTGCAACCAGACCATTTCTCTTATTTACGTATGTTTGTGTGCACGATGCTATGTAACTAGTGCGTGCTCCTATAAATATCTGAATAAAGTCTTCCTACTTACTTTAATAGGTTCCAACTTCCATCAGGGAGCAACACAGACAACTTTTCCTTACCAAATTTCAAAAACTTCTATTCAAAAGTATTAAATAAGGAAAACCCGGTCGTTGTGTTCTATTAGTTATAACACCTTGTAGCATTACTTTTGGATTTCAAAAATGAACAAACACCCTTATACATAGCACACTGTAATAAACCCTTCAGATCTTTCAGTTCTATACATCGGAATAAATGGCAAGTATGGACACTATGAAATACATAGAAATATTTACTGAATTGATTTAATTGAATTTGTCATTAGTTGAGCGAGGTGAAAATTTTTAATTTGTTTAATTATTCACTAAAATTGAGACGGTGTTAATACAATAGCATTGGATTATGACTTTATTTAAATTAAATAACATACAAGTGATTTTGCATCCTTAGTAAAATTGTATTTCAGCAAACCCTCTTCAAAAGAGCGTGTATCGTAAAAGCAGCAGTTTGGAAGATTATAAAGGCTTTGAAATAATTATTGTTGTCTGCAGAGTGGCGTTTAAATGCATTATGCCATTTAGTCATCTCTAGAAATATTAATTTAATATGAACAGCGTTAATATACGTCTTCTCTAGAAGGGCATAAAGTGCATTCTGCATTGACATGAGGGAGTGCGAAGGACAGAAGGATTATTCAGTGTAGACAGAGTGACACTGCATCAGCGTAGAGGGTACTTTAGGACTTACGACTTGGTATGAATTACGTAAAATCCTTTTGGAGTTAAAAGCCCACCTGGTTGCCGTCAAGCGCCAAAAGACCATTCATTTTCACCCTGACACTTTCTCCTTGGAGAAAGTTTAGTTTGAGTGAAAGTTGGAGCCATAGCTGGATATTTGGTTGTGACAGGAGAAATGAATTTGAGTAGTAAAAAGCGTAAGTGAACATGTAGAGGAGGGAGTTATTTAGGCATAAAACTGGCGGATGTTAATCAGCCTAATTACGAAAATAATCCAATAGGCTTGGAGTGAGTTAGTGTGTGCACTACAGTAGGCACATCACAAATGGCCAGTGGAGCCGTGCTGCAGAAGAGAGAGAGTTGGACATGTGTAGTGTGTGGTATGGCATGTCTCCGAATGTATGCAGCGAGTATTCGCGAATTTAATTAGTTCTTCAGGACTTTGCTCGCATGTTCTGCTCTGTGCTGTTGTTATGCATTTGGACGTGGACAGCGAAGGATTTAATTTGTTTTTTCTTGAGACTGACAATAAATGCCGTCCATTGTGCAGTGGATTGCAGAGGTCTGTTTAATGCTCTGCGTACACTTGCCTACGTGGCTAAGTAGTCCTGACCTGAGACTGTGTGTGGGGCACCTCTCTGTTTAGGTAGCTGAGTATGTAGCGACGTAAGTCAACTGAACTGAACTGAAGTGAACTCGGTGAATGAGTAGCTTTTATTCGGCGGTGCTTAAGAAATCTTGTAGTTTGTGTTACGGCAAGCTGTACTCCTAAGGGAAGAAGTTTCCTCGGAAAACTTCTTGTTTCTCTGTCTGCCTGGTTTGGTGACTCCGTCTCCGCCTAACTAGCAACAGTGACTCCGCACACACAATCTGTATAGGCCTTGTGCTACTGCCGAGGATACAGATGTCTCTTTTTCTTACGAGACAAGGAAGCAGACAAGTTAAACCGAAAACAGTGGAGTTGACTAAGTAAGCATTAAGCCGAGTTGCAGATCTCTATAGTAATAGAGCACAGATGGAAATTGGCTCAAGATTACTAACAATAAGCAAGGAGCGGGAGAGGAAGCTAGACTCCCGTTAGGACGTCGCAGGAGAGGAATGCATGAATGCATGCCGCATGCATGCTTGCACACGCGAATGATGTATTACTATTAGGAAAGATCCAGGTCTCCCTTTTGGCTCTTGAGACGTAATTTTTTCTTCCTGCCTTTCGTCTGTCCCAGTTATCCTGAATTCCCGATCCATTCTCAACTCGCTATTATCTATGCTATTTTATCTACATTTTGACAAAGAAGGTATGTATCCAGGCAGCAAAGACATATCTATTATTCTCTTGACATACGGAACATTGCGTTACGCTCAATACATATTTTATATCTCTACACAACCAGGCATTTTAATATATCCCACCCAGCTTCGCCACGTACACTAAAATACAAATACTCTCACTCAAAACCAGATATCTACGTCGCAGTCCCTGCCACTTCCTTAAATCTATACTTATTCGCAGAAAAAATTGTACTGTGTAAACTAATAGTGCACTCTTGTAGCTTCTAAACCACCAATACAATTTTTACCTCAACGAAACCAGTTTAAATAATATCTCATATTCCCATAAAAATCAATGCTCACCTACATTTACTGTCTGTCTCTAATTCGTCTAAAAGTTCCCTTACATTTGCTATTTTGCGAATTTAACTGCTGTCAAAAGTATTCATCAAAATTTAAATTAAATCTTGTCAAAAAAATTTCTTATTTTACGAGAAATGGTGTATATGTATTATTATTGTGTAATTTCGTATACGAATGCAATGCTCCGCTTTTATAAATTCTCTTACAATGATTCTCAGCTTATTTATAATGTAGATAAATTTGTTGTGCTGATGGTCTAATATGAATGTCGTAATACCTGGTATACTTGCATTCCCATACTTGAACATAAGTAATACATTGATATTAAAATTTAAGCACGTTGTGTATAGTACTCCTCGTAAAAGCGTTTGAGAAGGATACTATGAGAAAAGTAAGGTTAAGCTTTATAGAACGACACGTACAAAAACTACTGCAGTCAGTACTTCATCCATTTTGATACAATATTAGGGCATATCAAGAGAAATCATGTACTGGAGCACACAGAAAGTAAAATAAGTATGTGTATTTTGGGTTCGACTGTTATGTAAGTCCATTATGTAGGCTGCAACGTATTCGGAGTCTTATATTACATTTCACGTGTATCATGCAAGTAATATAAGTAATATATCTCAACTGGGTTTATTTACGAGAAACATACATAGTTGAGGTAGTGCATTAGACAAGATGAGGACATGTATCGTACTCATGCCCTTTGTTATTTAATACACAGAGTTACATATCCAATATCCCCCTGTGCATTTCAAAATCCCAATGTAAAACAGTAACGGATAAGGCAACGCACTAAATAGTGCTTATAATAATCAGCATTGTTTGTACAACTACAGGCATTCAATATTATTATAGAAAATTTGGATTCTGGCAATTTCGACGTTTAGATAAACCGAGTCTTATGAAACTGTCACTTAATTATTCCCTTTTGGATATAGAATTGCAAGATATTTTGAATCGTCAATACGATTTTCCTTTTTATTAAATTTATTTTGCTGTTAATCATTCAAAGTTTGCAGTTTTGTTAAAGGAAAGGATTTTATAAGCAAATAAAAATGCTAAAGTGATTACATCCCAGATTACAGATGAAGTAACTTTAAATGGCTTTTATTCTTTTTCCAATTTTGTGTTGAGGGCATTATATACGTATCTGACTTCCCATAGCTGAACGAATGAAGCTGCAAATAGATGCAGAAACTAAAACACATTATATATACGCTAAACTGCATAGCATTTTGAATAGACTTTGCAAAAAATAAAAACCAACCCAGCCATGTGCATGCAGACTGCAAAAGAGAAAAGATAAACCACCTAGTACTACTGTTTCTCTGACACTTGTATACGAATAGCAGTTTAGTATATTATGAATTATTACAAGACTGTCTATGACATTTGCAGCTTTTGCCGACTTTCTCTATAGCTCTTTGTATAAGTAGCAAGCTTTTGTGTTCTAATTAATATGTTGCATTCAATATTTATTTTTGGATTTCAAGTCGATCATTACACAAAAACTGCCTTTCATCCTATTGCTGTACTGGTCATAGTTATTAGTAGAAGTAACGTTTCTTCAAAAATGTCCGACATCCATCCCACATTCTCTCATGGAAAAACATTACATATTGTTGTTTATCCAGCAGAGTGTTAGTACTTATTTTGTTTTAATATCTAACGATGAGTTTAATCAGCAACTTTATGCACACCTAAGGAAAAAAACCTTTAATGAGTACATGTTACCGGTATTTTGTCCAATCCAAAATTTTGCAAAATTCCTAAAAACGTTGTAAAATTTTATTCAGTTTTTGAGCCATAACTTTTTTTGAGATATTTCAGTTCATAAGTCATGTTTTGGATTACCATTCGACGCAGAATTGCAAAACAAATCGAATACAAATACCAATAAAAGACAATTTCCGCCCTCAAGGTTCTCATATTTTGATTCCTTTTTTCTGCCTCGAATGGCACACCACAACATTATTAAAAATAATCTTTAAAAAGTTATGGCTTAAAACTGAATAAAATTTTCACAAAGCTCCTAGGAATTTAGCAAACTTCTGGATTGGACATAAAACCGATAACTCATACAATGTGGCGGTGGGACTGTATATTTGTTACTAAATATAACTAATCAGGGTAAATATATTAATATTTTACAATGAATTACATGTGTATTTTTTTATTTCAGAAAGAAGTTTCACTTTCTTCCTTTTGAGAAATGGGGACCGCGAAAGACGATTTAGAGTAGAAACGGGAAGGTAAGTTTGATAATTTAAAAGTATGACTACTGTTTTGTGAAAGTGCATGCAGGGTAATATAGAAGGATCGCCGTACGAAATGGCACTTACTTAAGAGCCTAACTCTAGATTAATGCTTTCTACTGTGTACCATGTTATATGGCATATCATTTGAGTCCCCAACAGTAAAAGCTGAGTTACTATACCAGTTAAGGAAGTGTAATAGGTAAATGCATACATTATTAATTGTTCTTAGAGCATGAAAATTGTAGGAGTAAGTCGCAATATGAAGTCATAATAAACTCTGCGTGCCCGAATAGTTAAGGAAGGCTAATCCAGCGAGTTCAGGGTAAATTTAATGATTCTCGAAGGAAATTATTACGAAGGGAAAACATATTGCATGAGACGAACTTGTGGGTTAAAAAGATTTCCGTTAATCGTAAACCTCACTCGCTCTTTCACTTTCCAATTGACTGAATTAGAATCTATTCTTGTTTTATAATACCTACCTGTAACAGTACTCGGTGAGATTGCAGTATATTTCATGCAATTTATCCAAGACAAAGCTAAAGTAAACGAAACGCACCCTTTCTACTGATAAGTAACTGAGTTAGTACACAATGGTTATAGTAGTTAGGTACTAAGGTAGAATTTTACTACAATAGAATGTGACCCCGTGTATATTTATTACTCACCACTAATGAGTATACGCTTGGGTTACCGTGAGACAGAAGAAAATGCAAGACTTAGCCAAGCCCGGCATCTGGTACGGAGCAACTGGAAATGCTTGTTATCAAACAGGAACATTTGCATAGTTGGTAGGCGACTGTATGTGATATATTTGTATAGAAGCCACTTATTCACATTCGTGGTTGGTTATTAGAGTGTTTAACAGCTGCCAACGAGGACATTCGTGTTAGCATGGAAATTGAGATAATGAACTAGTGAAATAAAGCGAACGTGGCCGTAAAACATAATGCTGAATAAGCAAAATAAGAAATGAAAAATGTGAATTCTCGTTAGATTTATTAGTTCGGCTTCTCGCAAGGCTCGTCAGAATGAACATAACTTAAGTAGTCCCTGATATTTGCTCAAGTACACCACATTACACTAATATATTAAGTAAACTGGTCAGCAATCCCATAGGAAACACGTGAACTGAAATTAACTCATGTCGCAATCAAATTACCAGCAACATGTTAGAGGCCTCATTTTCCCCATTTACATTTGTATTTGTATCTAACTCTCTGTAATAACCCGAAATTCTACAGATCGCAAGTCAGCGAATAATCTTAAACTTTTCCCTCGAAAATCGACGAAAAGATTACAATATAATATATGTAAATTCTCCTACTTAAGCACCTTCCGCCTACTCTTGCTTATACTATACATGCATTTAGCAGGGAATCAATGTAGCTTTAGAGACCGGAATTTCTCCCTTTGCGTTTCTACCAAGATTTGACCAGCTCGCTTTGAAACACAATCAGTCAATCATCGGAGACAAAAAGCACGAATCACAGTCAATTGGATTACTGACTGGCACGACACACGTTCCTTTTTGAATATGATAGATTATATGGCCAGTGCTACAACGAAATACTGCAGCACACCACTCAAACGCAGTTTCGGAAACTAAGAGTGCAACAGTGCAACAAACTGCCCCTAGTGAAAGTTTCCTTGGCAGAGTCAAAGGGATTAACACTTACATGTGTATATTTCTTCTCTTTACAGTGCTAATTACAATAGCCAATTCCTTATGTTTGCAAATGTTCTGCATTATATCCAATATCCATGATTTATTGTGTCCATAATTCTTCTTTACTTGGTGTCGGTACTTGGAAAGCAACTTGGGTTGTTGCAGTAAAATCATAAATTGGTAATTACCTGGCAATAACGTGATTATTCATCAAATAACATAAATTAGTCTTACAGTTAGCAATATGTACAGATTTACGCTAACTTAATGTTCTAGGGTGGAAGTTCCCCATTCCTCTATTTTAGTAATTCAGCACATAATTGAAACGAATTTGCATTCCACCTACTGCCATGTTAGCTATTTTGCTAAGTGGAATGTAAATACTAATTCATAGCATAATATTGTTTGAAAATAAATAAAAATATGGATACAACCACGTAAGGCAAAATAATCGTTAATATCGTATATATATCGTATCGTATATATATTATATTATATATTATATTATATATTATTATATATTATATTATTATATATCGTATATATCGTATAATAATTTTCCTTTATTTTTGCCAGGCATGAAATTAGTTTTTTGTCCTCCTTTTGGTTTCCTAGAAATACAAGTACAAGGACTTTATGTCTTTGTCTAAATGGTGAACGTGTTGCACTTCTCAAATGAAAAACATTGAAGCCTTCTAAGATCAAGAAATAGTTTAGTGCTGCTTTTTTAGTAATCCACTTACGAAGATGACAACAATATTTTCCCGTCGTAGTAAATTACAATAAAATTAATTAATTTTATTGCTACTTCTTGAAAAATAGATAAATACTTTTACACAGCTATATATTCGAATTTTTTATACTGCAGTGATAAGAAAAAAGTGAAGTTAATTTTCTTTTACAAATACCTAAATGTTTAATTTGCTAAAAGCTTGGATACTACTCGTGGTCAAAGAATGTCAGTTCACAAACAAAGTCACTTACTTTATTTGTACAAAAATCAGAAGAAATTACATTCTAGTAGAGACATAGCACTGTTATTAATGGGGATTTACACCTGCAGGTGAATAAGATATATTCGAACTTAGACAAAATCCATTTGAGAATTCCGTACCAATTTGCGTACATGGTTATCGCGTATATCATCTATGATTCTATGATCTTTTGTCTATATTACTTAGCTAAAACGTATTACGACAAAAAAGTGCAATGGTAACATTAATACCAAGAATGCAATTGTCTCGTTATAAATTACACATAATTCGGCCATGGAATAGTCCTATGGAAAAACAGTGATGACTAAATTGGAGAAGAAAGAATTCTTTCACACCTTTGCACTATATAATTATGATAATAACAAGGTTCATGGATTTCCTAATGTTTTGTTTTCACTTGAGGCTTTAACCTTCAGAGTACCTCTGTAGTGTTTTTGTACCTGGCTATCCAGGATTGGAAAGGAAAGCTTAGAAGTACAAATAATAGGTTTGTCTGTTATTACTCAAACCGTGTAAGTTGTAAACTGTCACACCATAATCTGATCGTCAAACATGGCGTTTAGTGGAGACGGCTATTGTTTCCTTTGCAATCTGTTCAAATGACATATAAAGACTATTTGGCTATTCACTTATCCTTGTTATAATCCTAAGTCCTTAAGCATAGGACCATGCTTAAGGAAAGTATTAGTTAAGGTGGACGAAACCTGACAAGAGCCTTTCAGAAGGAGTGAGCGGCAACATTACTTGTGCCAATTTGATTGTAATTGCAGTGGGAACTGAATAGTCTCTATAATCAGAGGGGAAATGAGAACGTTGCATTTCTTCTGGTTGACAGGGTAGCATTATAGTACTAGGTGCGAGTATCTAGACACTCTGCTAAGCAATCTTAAGGAAACAGTGCTTCTACTGCTGAACACTTGAGTAGGACTGCATTAGAACGTGAGCTGTGTGTGCACTCTGGCCATGGTGTGCAATTAGTAACCGGCACTGAGACATATCTGTGGAAGAAGGACTTACGTAACCGAGGGGGGACAGACAGACAAGGTGGACGGAGCGTGTGTGTTGGGACGAACGGTGCAATTCCCTCAATGCCAGCAAAGACCAGGACAACAGAAAATATCCCTGTGAGATAATGTTAATTACAGGTTTCCCTTTTGTGTGCGTATCTAGCTATTAATCTCCCTGTAATCTTAAACGAGACAATATTGAATGCAGTCGTTCAAAAGGAATAAATGGGCAGTGACCGACTCTTTGATGAATGTACTCACTTGACTTGACGCTTATTGTTAGTGCTGTGAATGCTGCGACTGAACCTGCACATGTAAATGCATAATACATGCAAATAGTGGTAAATACCCTAGAAAGTGGAATGGAAATGCATTGCATTAGGGAATGAGTTCCCTCACGGCCTTCCTCTTCGCATTCTACTGGTTTTAACCTAATGCAGCTACGTTATTTATCGGTGTCTCCATAGGATTGTTTTCAAGTGTTGTGTGCCATATTATGATAGTAACTACCACTGAAGTGAATGCTAATATTGTGCAGCTCTGCTGGTGCATTGTTGCTTCTGTCTCTACTGCTGTCAGTCTATATGTGCATACTTATCCCTTCTACTGCTCTGTGGCTTACTCCAACCTAACATTCGCATCTCTCTACACAGACCTTTCTCTCTCTCTCTCTTCTAATACGCCATTTACTTTGAGCGGTACATGTATAATGTTAGCACTACTTCGGCATATTCAATCTGCCGACCGTTGTTACTACGTAAAATGAAAGTCAAAAGAGGAATTCGACTTGCAACTTCATACGGGCCTGGCTCCAAGCTTTTCCCAGACTTAAATTAAAGGTTGATTGCATTCGCAGATATAAGACATGCTTCTTTGTACATGCTTAGGTAATTCCTTTCGAATGTGCTCCCAGAACCTTCACAGCTATAAAAATATATATCCTCAGCTAACAAGAAGTATAGTCTCCATTCGGAAGCTTCCAACCTTTTTGAACTGGGAACTTTAACTGGGTGGGTGTGTGGCGCGGATAGTTTCACTGCTCATAAGATTCTTGATAGACATTTGAAGCCTGCATGGCACAGGGATAGTTAGTGAGTGCATAATATGCGTACTTAATAAATGTTGATCGTGCTTCCAGAGTCTTCTTTCCCTAAGTAGTTTCTCCGTCTAATTGGTATTCTGAAGAGTAAGTTCCCTTTCCTTTGCAACTCATCTCAACTAAACTCCTTCAACTATTAAATATAGTGTATTCTATTATAATGTCTATTATATGTACTCTTCTTCCTCTCACAGAAATCTCCTCGTCAAAGCTTAAATTCTTAGGAAATTTATTTCGTAAGATTTTTCCAAAAATCATTTTTCTGAGTACTTCTTTTGGAAACAGTCTTTATAAACTAATTATGCTTACGTAGTGTGTCCTAGAGATATAAAATATTTTGTTTGACAATACTACAAAGTTAGTACATTAAAATTTAATGCTTTGTATAGCTATACCATGCCAGCATTGAAAATATATCATTCACATCATTGACTTTATAGCAGCATTCCGTAACACAATGGTAAGGTGTACCACAAATAATTACTTATCTGCATATTGTAATAGAGATAATACATAAAGTAAATTATCTAATTTCTTGAAGAAAAGTAAAATATACAGATAGACAATACTTGTTTTCCTGATTTACATATTTTAACCCACTTTGTAACCACAAGCACACACTTGGTTTTCGTCCATCTGTTTGTAATAATTCTGCTACTTCATTTTTATTTGTTTTATCCAACAATGACTTCGTTCTGGCATCAAATCCGGTAGAAAGTAAAGGAATGTGCACCGTATTTTACAGTATTATGCCCCAAACCATGAGTTTCTTTTGTTCAAAACTGCATTTTTGCAAATTGCCAATCCAATGAAATTTTATATCATTATGGTACAATAGATAAAAGCAATCCTTGTGCCCATATTTACCCAAAGGAGATGTTTCTCCATTTCAGTTTTAGTAGACAGAAAAAGCAAAAGTCAAGTTAGACGCATAATTATTTTATTTATAATGCCATTCGATGGTCAATCATTTATTTCTGTCATTTATAATTATTACTATGGACACAATTTTCATCCATAATAATCCTATTATCTACAGTTGTCTTATCTTTATAAACTGAAATATTGTACTTGCAATAGATGGTTCTACATTAGAAACATTAAAATTCATAGGCGAACCTTATATGAATTTGAAATACATATGTTTCCCTTTTGTTTATACTGCAAAAGTCACGTGCCAATATATTATTCGCAAACTGAATAGTTACTCTGAACGTTCATAATGTTTTGGAAAGCTATATAAGATAATTCTTCTTTTATCAGTGTCTTGGATGCAATTGAGTAGAAATGGATGTTTGATATTATTATATCATGCTGCACCATAATCTTTTACTGTTTGATAATGAACATCACATTTTTATTAACTTGAAATATAAATGACTTTACTCTTATTCTGTAAAAGACGCATACTTTGAGTTTATAAGCTTGCACTTTTAAGAGCAGGTACCCTTCATTTCAAAATAATAGTCAGGATTAAATGAAAGAATAAGTACAGTATGCCAACTGTGGAGAACTTTACCTTCTCTAACCTGGTAGAAGTCTGCTCTTTGTGTAATGTGTCTTCTCTAGTCTTTAAATAAAATCCAGTGAATAAAAATCATGTAACTAAAGACACTCAATTGCAACTTAAGAAATTAAACTTTTAACTGAATGGCTAATCTGCAGTTCTTAAACTTGACGAACTGCAATATTTAAATGACCCTCTGATTCTTTTCAATACATTTATCAATAGGCGTAATTCAATTTATTAACATATAAATGTGTGCACAACTGCCAGAACAAAAGTTAACCAACCAAATAAGCAATTTCAAACAAAGTTGGCTGCTGCTTTCCCCACTGTGAAATAAAAATTGACAATTAGTCATGGTAATCAATAACTTTTACCAGCAAAACTTACAACTATTCTCTGCATACAATTTTGCTATTACATCTTATCAAAAAACCATAAAATTTGAATAAGACTGAAAGAATGGATGATTCAAATGCAGAAAAGCACTTAGGTGTACGTACTAGATTTTTCATTAAAAACTTATGTGGCAGGTATTAAGTTTTTGGCTGTATACTCAACTTTATTGTAATTTATAATGATTTTTAAACTAATTGACTCAATTGGGTAATTAGCTATATTTTCTAGACTGTATTTAAAGTGGTGCTCATGGCGAGCGTACGTTAGTTGTCTGTGATATTGTGAAATATCCTGGACGTTCCATTTTATTCGATATTGTGGAGTACTTTAGAATTGAATTTGAATGGAAGCGTATGTAAAATAGAAACAAAAAGTAAATAGAAAGCTAGTATATTTATGTAGACTGCATAGCATTCTTTGTGTGAAGTGAATTGGTTATAGACCAACTTCATTTGTGTTTCTGAAATATTTACTGTGTTTAGACTGAACATTGTGAAATAACGGAATGTCTAAGTGCTGTGCTGACACTGCTACGTATTTTATTTAAATGTATAGATCTGTATGCAGTCAATTGGTAGGTTATTTTCAGCGTGGCAACGAAGACACATTTTATTGTCGGAAAAGAGAATGTTAACTTTTACGAGATGTATGCAAGAGATATCAAAGGAATCCAAACTTATACCAGGTTATACTTCCCATTCTCAACCCTTTCGCTTTCCAATACCTATTTCAGTTGGAACGAAACACTGGAATGGTTAACAGAATCAAATGAAAAGTCAGGAAGGATAACTCAGGTCATCTTGTTATCGCCTTAGTACCCACTACGCAAATATATCCACGATTCTAATTCAATACCTCCCTATAATATTTAACGTATCTTTTACACCACCCCATTTTACTATAAATCATCACTTGACTACATGTGGTTTAAAAAAAATGAAACTGATATAGCTTGACAATAAAAATGAACAAGGTTTTCAGATAATGAAGGTTACAAATATTTCTGAAATTTGAAATGAAGTATATTATGTACAATTGTTCGTTTACTTATCTTGATTTATCGTACTGATTTTATGTCTAAAGTTGATTTCTTATTCCTTCAGTTATCCTACACACGCTTTGTTTGTTATTTGAAGTATGTACATAACGTATACATAATGCCTGCATTACAAAATTATGTGCGTAGTAATCGTTGATACGCGCTTATAGTAATAGTAAAGAAATTGTAGCAGATCTCTCTTTATATTTTGCTGTTGTGAAGAATAGACGTAAAGAGAAGAGTTTAAGGAGAAGCAGAACCACTGTGTACAGTGGTGGTTTCTCCAGAACTGGGCTTCGGTTCCTATAATATCGTTAGTTTCTACTACTGGATTTCACTAGAGTGTAAAGCTAAGCGATAGAGTAGAAAATAGCAAGATCACGCATATGCCATAAATGGCTACGTTACGCTACGTTTTGTAACTTTATTTTATTTTATGGAATGTTGTGCAACGTTATGTTTCTTCTAGTGCTATTCTTGGTTACCTTTGTTCTTAGGTAGATACATTATGACTGCGGCTACTGTTATGCCAACTGATATATTATGCATAGGAACAACCTCTCATTTTCCAGTGGCTTTCTCCTGTCTTATCCCAGACGTTTCCCCTTATTACCTCCTTCAATCGAAAGAATTCCACGCAGTTCCTTCGAATCTGGACAATCGGGGATTCTCCAGAATCACCGGTGATTTAAACAGTATTAAAAGCCCCAAGGTGTAGCTTAAGCTGCACCATTAGCTCAATTTTATTCTACAATGAAGTGTACGCTTTATGTATCCAAGTCCTTTCTATTGCCTTGTATACGTTGTAGAAACGTATTGTATTTGATCTACAGGGTCTAAGACTTTAAGTACTGCATGCATTCGTTGAGACCTAATATTTCAACTGCATGGGCATAGGTTACCAATTTACCAGATATATATCGGTAACTGTGTACAATGTACAACAACAACTGTGAGCTAACTCCGAAATAAGTCATAATGCTGTGGAAATTAGAAATTTCAAAAATTACACTATACTGATTTACACAAAGGAAGAAATATCAATCAAATATCTTCATGCCCCATTTTGTAAGTTTTTCTCAAAAAGTGAACACACGTTTAAATATTTTAGTAAAGAATTTATGACAATGACAGGTTTTTTTTAAAACAAATGGATTGCAAATTCAGAGAACTAATGTGTGAAATTGAGAGCTGTTATTGGCGAATCCGGGGTAGGAGAAGAGAGCATTATGTGATTACATTTACATTTTGAAAACCATTGTATTATCATCATTATTGTTACCGCGAGCGACCAGAGTCAAAATTAGTTATGTCATCCTAATGAACCTGTTAATTGCCTTCAGGCTTATCTGTTGCCTTGAGATAAATGAAGATTGTATGCAAAGAGTCCATTTGGAAGTGTGCTACCGATAGTCTACACAGTTTTGTTGTCTTTAGTTACCCGACTCTCTTCTGTTCTGAGCAACTTTTTCTTCTGAGAAACACTTACGACTTCTTTCTTCGTTGCGTTCAACTCAAAAGTAGACTGTGCATGCAATTTAGTGATAGTGAGAGAGGAGATCGCTGCGCTGAACCCTTTCTTTCCTTAAGAGATAATTCCTTTCTTTTCCGTATACGGGCAGTCAAATAAGCCAACACTATGGAAGCTTCTTCTATATTACACAACCATGCACGAGTACATCCTAGTTGCCATTTCCAATGTGAATATATCTTAACAAAAGCTACTTTTAATGCAATAACAATGTAAAACTAATGTGACTTGGTAAACAGAAACAACAGTTTCACTTGTTTTTATTATAAAACTGACTTTTAATTATCTACACTGCCTGCATGTTCTCTTACTCCTTCTCAAATCTCATTCTAATCTTAACTTTTAATAGTAATAGTTTATGGAAGATATGGGTATTTAGACAATGAATTTCCCATAAGAGGTCGCTGCCAACTTTCATCTTTTAAAATTCTTTCCATAAAGAAATTAATTTTGCAACACAACTTTAACTGAAGGTTCTCGGATTCGGTTGTCTTGATTCATTTAGTAAAACATAAAATTCTTCATATTTGAAAAGTTTTGGGATAGTCATAATTTTTCTAAACCTTTCACAATTCTTTTAAAATTACTTTCACACCGATTGATCTAAGTTGATTTTTCGGGTTAGGACCGCTAAAGGTGTCAGTTGGATTGACGATTTCAGGAACTAGGGTTGAGAGTACTCCCAATATGAGGCCCTAGGTATTATACTTAGGGAAGCCTGAAAATTTGAGGCTGAATATTGTAAAATTGACAAATTTTGCAATCATTTATTACGTAATAATCAGATTCGCTTTGGATTTCGTTTTGAGATGCCAGAAAAGCAAGTTTCCGATTAAGTAAGATAGGTGGGCAAATACAGCGCGTATAATTGTAGGAATTGGGAGACAGAAGGTAAATAGAGGAATGTTCGGCTGGAGAGTGAAATTCTTAGTTTAGTTCACTTTAGAATGTAGTTTGAATCACAGAGATAAACTACGTGCAGGACAGGAATATAGTTCTTAGAATACTGACTCGCAATTTACAAACGTTCCTCTTCTTCTCCGCCTCCTCTCCAAGCCTTTCTTTCTCTGACCATGATTTATTGTTATGGTTTTCTACCGCAACACCGCTTTGCTATGCCATGCTACAGAATACTAGGCACTTCCAGAAGAAACAGCAGAAGAACATGGCAAAGAACACAAACCGTATTACTCCGCATTGAAATCAAGTAAATAAACAGGCAGAGAGAGGAAGGCCAAGGAAAACAAGAGGAAGAAGAACATTCAGCTCACTCAGTCATTCCAAGCTCAGGGTAACCGAATTCCAGGAGAATCCCTTAACTTTTAATTTCCAGCTTTTATATTCATCCTAAAAGTGGTAATGATGTATTCGCCATTGTAACTTGCTCACCATATCCCTTTTATGTATTTTCTTCCTGTATGCAACGTAAAATCTTCAAAGTGCTAAATTAAATACTGAGTCGGGCGTTTTACTGTTTATTACATTGTGACTATTCGCACAGAAACCTTTTGTATACCATCTAATTTAATTCCTACTTTCAAAGAAATATATCAACACTTCTCGGCATATTTATTTTCTGCATCGCAGGAAAAGGAAAGAATTGGGTGTTAGCAAAGTTTGAGTACCCTGTAACATATACTTATGCAAAGGAATGGGAAATCATTCAGCCAAATAGCTCTGACTGAAATGTGAATGCTTACCAACTTTACTAACGTTTCTTTACTTCGTGATTCCCAGTATTTCTGGTAGAAAGATGTTTCAGGTAGATAGATAGGTGGCCCCTTATTTGTGGCCAAAACTGTTTTAGTCATTTACTCGTTTTCGGTTTCTCTGTGGTCGGAGCGTTGCGGCCCTAGTCAAAATTAACTAGATTCCGCTGTAGCTCTGTATCCCTGTCCACGCTCCACACATTCACGATTCTCAGTTCATCTACCTCCCTTAATTTCACTCTGTCTTATTTTAATTTCGTTTTCACTTGCACGTGCTGCAGCTCTACTAATTTTTGGCAATGAAATATTGGAAACCCAAAAGCCCACTGTGATTCTCATGTTTTGTACACAGTATGTAATTTCTTATTTGTCGAAAAGTTTGCACCATTGTACTATTCTTACAACTTTCAACAAAAAGAAAGCTAAAATAAAAAACATTTTCAGGTTTGTAAAGAAAAATTGATAAAAATTTCTTATAAAATAATTATGTTTGCAATTAATGGCCTTACGTTGGTGCGCATTATATAAGTTTGTAAAATTGTTCGAATCACCATGTAAAATAATTATGAGCCTACTTCTCTTAAAAACTATTATTATGCTTAAAAGTGAATATCTATCAGTTTCTTCGTATTAGTTATTTTTATTTACTTTAGTCTAGAGTATTATTTTAGTATGGGGCACAGTTAAGGTATGAAAAATGTTTTTAATTTCCATTATTTTCTTATTGATAATTTCTTATCATTTGTAATTTTACCTGCATTACTAAAAAGTTTCTATAGATTTCGATCAGGCTATATATCAATGTTTGTGAATATTATTGCTGTTACGATAGATTAGGCATATTAGTGAAAGAAATAAAAGTCTAGCAACGATAAAAAATTATTTATTTCTTTGCATTGAAGGAAATTTGTTTGTACTTGTGTATGTGTCTCCTTTTTAATAAATAGATCTGTACTGGCTTACAATTTGTTTACTTAGTTCCCTTAATTGCCGCACCAGATGTTAACGTAGTACAGTAAAAGTAGTGATACTGTCCAAATACAGTGGATTCTAAGCGAGGGAATTCATGATACGATATTTATCTGTTCATTTATCGACAAATCCCAGTTGAGACTCAATATCTGCAAAGACGTAATTTGGCTTTGTGTGTTAGAACAATGATGTTGGAGTTAGTCGCATCGCACGTAGACACAAGAAGTACTTCTATGTTATACTTAATCCTTTAGAATATTTCTGTTTTTTATTTCAGCCTTTCCCTATAGTGTTTGCAAACAAATATTGAACAGTAGAAATGAATACTGTAGTAGCAACCATCATCTTGAACATACTTCGGCCATTCGTATAATATGCTTTTCTACTAGCTAAGCTACCACAGCGAAGAACAGAGAAAGGGAAATACACTTCTGTGCAAGGAGTAAGTGTACCTGTTATGCCTTTCAACTTTCTCTGTCTATAGCACACATGCAAGTGTTATATAGAGGTCGTATAGGCATTTGTACTGCGTAATTTGTTTTTCTTTTTATACAATGTACACACTTATAAGGCAGAGCTGATGGAAAATAGCCCAAACTGCTGAATTCTTGCTAGAGAATTTTAGTGCCCAGTTAGACTAAAGTGGAATGAAAGAATAACGTAACAACGCTACATTGCAGTACATTAACTTACATCGCAAAACCCTTTTACAGCAACACAATGCAATATAACAAAACACTCGCAGAATTCTTCATCCCAAGCCCATGGCATCTTCTTCAGGACAATAGGTGCAATAAGCAATTGCTGCAATAAGAGTAGAATGCAAAGTTGTAATAAAAATTCACAAAGCCGGATATCAGTAAAATGTATCTTGTGAATATATCAACTATTTCTTTATTTGGTCTAAAACAAATTTTGCTTATTGTGGTAGCAGACAATAGAATCTTCTAAATTATATATTTAAATTTAATGTTCAAATAAATTATTAATAGGTATATATTTTATAATTTACCTATATATTTATTGTTTTCATGAGGTTCACGGGAGATAATTATTTGTCTTTGATTTCAGCTCTATTCACTATTGGTAACTATCATGCCTTGCAGAGAATAACAATTACTGTGCAATGACTCCAAGTATTTATCCACCTGACCATTAATGCTGTAAGATATTTGGTCTTGGTGCACATATGACTTTTCCATAAATTCAGCAGCTCAGTAATATTTGCTCCCAATATTTTCTAAAAGTTTTACTCATTTCTAGTTATTAGAATATTTACGGGATGCATAACAATATCCATGGCTACTTACGCAGTGAAGAATCTGTGGAGGATGAAAGAATACCTTTGGTGAAATTAGTCCATAAAGTCAGTACCTAACATTCTCCAGTGTGTATAATATCAGACGCAGACACACGAGGATGTTTTACACGACAACACGGAATAGGAGTATAGAATGGGAAGCAGGGACATGCATACATTCATGCTGCAGTGGAATATTTGACTGAGCCAGAGATGTTTCGAGCATTCGGCCTTCTGTTGTCAGAAACACTGGAGGACTAGGGACTCTCCCAGTAAGTCCTAACCACCAAATTCCTCTGGCAGTTTAATTTCATAAATGAATTTCTTTACGGACTATCTGTAGGATTTTTAATGACCAGTGTAGAAAATGAGAATTTTGAGTACTGTTGGCAAACACGAGGCTAAAAGGATATGGGTGGCATTATCAGTATCCGTAATGCTGAGTGCTTGAGCACAGTACACCGATATTAAACAGATGAGTTGAGAAGAAGTAGATGCATACAAGTAGAACATCTACATTTATATAGACATCCATTGAGGAAAGAAAGAAAAGACAAGTCTCTGGAAGGAACAGATATCTATTAGGATGGTGTGCAGAGGATGGCGAAGGCTGAGAGTGCAATGTGATGCCATGGGACGCTCATCTGGAAAAGAGTGGAACTGGAGGGCCTTTGTATGTGAAATTGCATCATAAAATTATGTATAATCTTATAGAAGGCCATAAAATAATAGTAAAGGGCACTAGCCCGTCTCATAAATCACGAGAAGGGCGTCCGAATATTGAGAATGAGTACAGGGAGCATTCATCTATTCCGTACCCACCTTCCCACTATGGACTGCTACCAAGGTGCAATTCTTTCTCACAACTCTCTCAAAACCACCCCTGTGGAAATATATTCAGTATTCCGCACACACCGCCACATAGCTACATGTGTGTGTTGTATATACAAAGATTCCTCCTTTCCTCCATGCAGTTCCGCTTTTACCTCTCCGTCCAACTTACATTCTTCCCTTTCCTCCTCATGTCATCCTCAATGCTGACTTAAGTGATACATAGTAGTGCCCACATGTACTGCACTACACAGTCCACGTAAATGCCGCTCTTATTAGCATTCTCTTCTTCCCTAGTTTGCGTATGCAGGTATTTCCTACACAGTCACAGTCCTTATGCAAAATATCTATCCAGAGAATCTGCTTCGTATTTATTGGTCTTCGTAGCAATGTTGTACTAACTCTGTTAGATCTTGTCTTATCTATTTATTTTTTATATGCAATATTATGTAGTTCTTTTTATTCCATTCAATACAAGCAGTACAGTACACAGGCTGTCATGTCATAAATTATAATAATAGTATCTGGAAAAAATTGATATTATTATTTTTATCGTAACTTATGTTAAGATCTTAACGTAACTTATCTTATGTTATTTTACCTTCATTGTTTAATGTAAAATCAACTTTCCAGGATTTCGTCACCAGAAACTGCAGTTCAGTTTTTACTTTCTTGGTAATACAATAACCGTTTGTTCTCTACTGCAATATGTGTGGCTTTGCCAATCTGTACGGAACTATTGTGCAGAATCCAATATACTCAGTCCACTGCATTTGTTATTACCTATTGTTATACACGCCACACACTTCGCACCCTCTGCAACTGCTATGGTATAAGTACGGAAGAAATAAAAGTAAATTGAAGTGTTATACTAAGAAGCATTCCATAAAATTTAATTTCCAGCTTTGCTTTTTCTACTTACTCGTTTCGTTTGCTATGTTATACGCAAAGGTACTTGGGTGCATATCATGCATGGCACTAAATATAGATACCCATATATTTATGGGAGAATACACTGAGGTACGAAACCATTTAGAGTTGCTATAAGACATTCCGAATGGTATACGAGTGTGAAAATATCTATAAAGCATTTGATAAGAGCATGTACATTGAAAAGGAGAGCTTACTGTTCCTCCCAATGAAGACATAGCATTAACATTACATTTGAGTTGATGGCCTGATAAGTATAAAAATGCACTTTGCATTTCAGAAGTTAGAAGAGGGGATAGCGAGCTAGCGTAAAGTGTTATGCACCGGGAATCCTTTTGGACTTTTAGTAGGATTGCACAAGTTGCCATCCAGCTTTTACGAAGTGCAGGTTGTTTTGAAAAGTTTACTGTTCGTTTCTGCTTTGTCTTGAAGGTAGATAGTGTCATTCACACTGTAATGCACTGTGGTTACAATGTGCAATGGCAAAGTGTTTGTGTGGTTCAACGTTCAAGTCCATATGAGAAGAGATGCAGATGTAGATATTCCCGGAAAGTAAATACGAACGCACATTCTCGTGAACCCCACAGAGAGGAAGCGAATTCTAAGAGCTTCTCGGCTCAAGAATCCTTCACTCTTCGCAAAATGATTGGTTGGTTGGTTTTTCTGGTGAATAGAGATGACGGCTGAGGACAGGAAAACATTGGCAAGTCTCCTTTATGCTTCCTACGAAGTTTACACGTTTCAGTTCACGTGTTTCAGTGAAAGAAGCAATGAGAACTAAAAACAAATGGAGGTGGCAACGATAGATATGCCTCGCGTGCCTCAGTCCAGATAAATGGTGATTAGTGATTAGTTTATTGTGTACTAGGTAGGCCGAGCTTTCTATTTACAGTATACTGCTTGACTGAATAGTAGAAATTATTTTAGTGGTAGGAGAGAACACACAGAAAAAATATCTGCAGAAATAAGTTTTAAAGCGCAATTAATCTCATTTATAAATATTTCTCACTTATCACAGTTCTCCTGCATGCAGAGAGTATCCCATTACCGCTGCGTAGACTCACTTCCATGTGCGAAGGATATAATGCACGAACTCTGTTGTTATGAAACTCAGGAGGCGGAACACACGTGGACTAGTTAAATGATTTAGTGACCCTGGAGTTAGTGAGTGAGTGAAAGAGTGAGTAAAATTTGAGTCGCAAGTTGAACGATCAAGGTAAGCTAAGGAAAGATAGCAAGGCCAAAGGCTATACCGGAAATAAAAGTAAAGAAAGTAAAAGTGGGTAGCTACAACCAGTCAAAATATATAGGACTAACGACAAGTTTCTTTTGTTAGCCATGTACGCAAACTACGACAAAGAGCACTTATACATACAAAACTGATACTTCCACATGGTACTTCACTATAAACGTGTTGGTGAGTACCTTCAGCGTCTTAAATACATTTCTGTGTATTAGAGGGTTGTCTGGGTACCTGAGACCGCTGAAACCCTCCTTTCTGTAAACTGTTAATGTCCTAATTGCATTACTAATATAACTCTAAACATGTATATTAACATTGACGCAATATACTACTTTTTACGCCAATCAAAGAAGACATTTACTTTTAAAAATATCTTAGACAATGAATACAGAACTTACTTTGTGCAGTACAATTTGTGTTTAAGGTTACCTAATGGGCTATTGTGTTTAATCAAATTTCAAAATTTCACCGTAAGCGAATTAGGGCTCAATTTGGTAATTTAATTTTTCAGAAGTTGAAAATTTTCCACTCAATTACTGCGTCTTAGAAAGTGCTCTCCAGAAACATCGCTCAGAACTGAATTATGAATGAATGATTATAATTATGATTGTATAAATGAGTTTTTCTGAGGTAAGTACATGCTAAATACCCTCACAAGTTCTGTCTTTTTTCGCAAGAAAAGACTTTTGTGCCCCCTGTGCCCAGGCAACCCTCTGGTATGCGTGTACATAATTCTAGGCACTTACACATATCTCCCTATGTAGTATTATCTATAGAAGTGCTTAAGTGCGGCTATGTACACTAACGCTAAACTAAGTAACCATAACTTCGAGGAAAAGTTCACTTTTCAACAAACTTTCAAGTGTTCTTTGCACTGTTCTTGGCTCCTGTTACTTAACAGAGCTTTATATCAATCTTTTCTCATACAATACAAATTTAAGTGCATAAGTATAAATACTATGCGTGTCCTTATATTAAAGTTTGCTATGGCGTGGCATCATGATGTGACTGTGTGACTAACGGAACTCAAGTTGACGTAGTTCAGCTCCATGCATGAAAGAGCATGAAAATCGTCATTTCATTTTCTCACTTTGTCTCCTCACTTTTCCAGACTCAGACAACACGACTGGACTGAAAGCTAATATTAGTGTTGGAATCTCACTCGTTTTCTATACCGTTGTCACTTTGATTCCTTATTTAGTAAACACTGTACTTATTTTTATGCTTTGTATATGTTTCTGATACGCATAAGAAAATTTGACAAACAGTGTCGAAATTAATCATTATTATCATAGAGTATATGTCACTCATTACCATTATTTATTGTACTACAGTTATTCAAAAACAACTGCCACCAAAAGTAAGACGAGTGCGAGTTTGGTAGGTACCTAAAAGTTATGGTTGAATACCTACACTCCGGACATGATAAAGTGGAACGGTTTATATACATCAAATAGTTTTCCTTTGCTTTCCCTTTGTCTGTCTTTTGTTGATATGGGTAAGTGCGAAAAGTTGTTTTGATGTGCTTTGAACTATGTATATGGTTGGCGTGGGAGTTGAAATGAATTGTGAGTGAACGTTCTTTTGATTTTTGTTGTTCGTCGTAAGTGGAAATAGAAATTGAACTGTCCTGTCCCATTTACAGATCTTATATCCTGTCCTAGATTCTGAATCGAATCAAGAGGGATGTCTCTCAGTTGTAACCACAAAGACTGTTAATGTCTAAAAATATCTATCACCAAATTAAGTATAACATAAGTTGGCAATTCTTTCGATGGTGTGACTGAAGACTTTGCAGACACTTTGCATGTGTCCTAAAATTCAGTTTTTTTCGATGGTATGGAATATACCTAAGTAGTGTATATATCAACAATTATATTAGATTCTTCCCTACATTTTGAACATTCTGAGAATATTTGTCAGCAATCTCAAATCTCTCAACATCAATATATTTGAACATCATAGGCATAGAAAATGGTTACAAAATAAATAAAAATAAATAGAACACATTATTATGATGTTTTTAATGAAAAGTAATTAGAGAAAGTGCTAAGTAAAGGAAACTAATAAGGACCTTTCTACTAAGCAAATTCAGAGTTACGCAGAACAATGCATTACGTTTGTATTTTTTCATGGAAAGTATATTTACATTTATAAATTTTACATGAAAACCCCATTACTGATACGTTACGCAACTAATACAGAACATATGTTGTTTACAGTATGTATATAGTTTGTATAATAAACTGATATATTACTATTGACACTGGAGTTGACTGAATGGGCCAAGATTTGTAAATTAAGAAAGACTATTTTATTTGAATTCTGTCTAAACAAATAAAAATGAATTGAATGGATACTTAAGTGGTATGAGTACATGCAGTACAGGGCCTGCATATATTTTGTTTGTGTCTCATGTATATTTGAAGGGAAGTGAGTTAGGAATGGGATGGAGGAGTCGGAGTGAAGGCGAAATTGTATTTTTGTGCGAGTCCGTTCAGTGTGGTATAAGTGAGCTGCGGACACAAGGGAACAAATCTGTAGCAATCTTGACTTTTGTGAAGCAGGAGTTGCTTTACTTACTCACGTAATGTACTCATTCTTGACTAAGGAGTTGAGATGACTGTTTGAGTAAGTGAGTGAGTGTCTCTTCGCTCCTGCCACTCACTTACTTAGACTTCCCGCGATAACATACAGCAAGAAGCAATGCAATGATACACAAAGTGGCTGCAGAGATAGACGTTAAGAGCAGAGCAAGTCTCGGAAACTATAATAAGTGGAGGACGGCTGGAGAAAGTCAAGTCGACTTAGGCGAAGGAAGTCAGAAGAACAGCACACAAGTCATAAGTACATTCCTTCTTGCGTCAGTCTCTCCACTCTCCCCACTTCAGTCCACACGTACTTTATGCATACAGTTCAATCAGATACTGCACCAACATTGAACTGTAGTGACAGTGAACTACGCATTTCTCCAAGTACCTTCATAATTGTACCACGCCAAAAAGCACTGCTTCCTCCACTTCTTTCAACTCCGTCGAGTCCGGAGACTCACCCAGAAAAGACAAAAAATACTCAGACGTCGCTAAAATCTGCTTCACTACACATATCGGGCTGACCCAAATAAGGAATGAATCAATGCAAGATTTTGCACTCTTTTAGCACAAACTGAATTCTGATTCATATCTCTTACAAATATCTCTTGATTTAAAATTTGTGTATTGCTAAACCATAAATCAAAGTATTGACCTTTGAATCACATAATGTTAATCATAAGAATTTAATCAATGACAATAAGTTAAAGATCGCCCTTGCACTCTTAAATGGTCAATCGGGGTCCCATTCATTTTTAATATTTCCCCTGTGGGTCCCCAAAAACTACGAGGTCTTACCAGGATTCCAATAAATTGAGCTCCAAATGCTTATACTGTGTGACCAATACTTGTATTGAATATTACAGACAATTATTAGTACTTTTTATATATATTTCCCCTTTGACTTGTTCGATTTTTAATAGGGTAGGAGTGTCCTTTATGTAAGATGACTTTATAATGACTTCACAACATTACTTTTGACTGAAATTACATAGACAAAAATAAATGTAGTGAAAAGGCTTAGTTAAAGAATAATGGATTGGACAAGAACAATTTGCAGAAAGCTAGTGCGAGGTGGTAGAATTTCTTGGAATATTAATCTTGGGCTTGGATGGAGGAAATGCGTATAGGCAGGTGTGAAGACGGTACTTCCGTCCATAGTGATTGGTAGAGGGCTATGTAGGTTATGATAAAATGGAGAAGTGTTTTGGAACAGAAAGAGGATAGGAAGACAGTATGGTTTTGGTTGGTATGTATCCCATGGCATTTCATTTCTCGCAGACAAAAGATTGCTATCACCGTATTTCAAAGCTGTCAATAGGGCCCCCCACATCGAATAAAATATTGTTCTAAAACTGAGTAATTAATTATGGGACGAAGCCAGAGAAAAAGTCATTTTACAGTCGAACATCTGCAAGAACCGTTTTTAACTCTTAACTCCAGCACTAAGCTACTTTATTTACCAGCACTAAAGTCCAAGTACAATTTCTTTTAGAAAGTATGTGTGTCGCTATTTCTCTAGCACATATGATAGCATTAGAAAAGTGTATTAAACAAAGCAGCTGAGATAAAAGGAGAGGAGGATAGCGGAAGGAAGAGACAGTTTTTTTATTAAAGAGGCAAGAGGATTATTTATTAACTGCGTGCGTCTTCCAGATTCTCACTAGATAAATAGCTTTCACGTTCCATGTTAGTCTCTCAGGCTACTTATACAGAACGATACCATAAATACAAAATTGAAGATATTCGTCTAAAAACTGTATACAAAATAAGGGGACTGTATTGTAATTATTTGTAGCTTAAAAGTCTTCTGCAATACATAATGCACTACTACTGGGATTAATGTTATAATAATCCATTATGCGTTTAATTTATATCAGTTAACTTACCATATTTAATAGCAGTGTACAGATATGAAATAATTTTGGTGAATTTTGGTAGGGTAACTCTATGTAATCATATGCTAGCAAATATGTACCTATGCAAACATCTGGCTATAGTATAGTAGTGCGACGATTTACGTTTGAAAGCGTACGGTGTCATTTGGTAAAGAAATGATGCGGTTGTGTTTTAACTAAACTGACCCACTTAAATAATAGCGTCCTCTATTTGTCCGTGACTGCGGGGCTAGGCATGTGTAAGAAACATTTGTTTTTTCCTTATCCTTTAAAAGTTAGCCGTTTGCTTGAGTTTGTTTTTCTACATAACATTAGAGATTCACAAAACGCTTTATCCTCTCGGAGCATTTCTCTTTTTCATCCTGTCAGCCCTGACGGTTGTGTTCTCTAATCTATAAGTTGTATTGTATTTGTGTGTGCATTAACCTATGTATTTGGGAGAACTGTGTGCAGATGGTCTGCACGGGAGTGAGAGCAGTGATATTATGCACATAAATAGTTGGAGTTGCTTGAGAAGTTGCGATAGGAGATTTTGGATGAAGTGAGTGCACAGAGGATGTTATGACATCCCATTGCAGGGTAATATTTGAATAGCTTACATGTAATGTATAGGGAATCCATGTTATCTGAATGGGAAGGCAATTGTTCGCGAAAGCTGGGAAAGTTTCCATGTTTTTATTGCAGTGTATTGCATTAAGTTGACTTACACCAGTGGCTACAAGTAGAATATTATTGCTTGAAGCACATCCGTCTACGTAGTACAGAGTCATCTTGACAATGAGTTCATCCTTAATATCACTGCATGCACTGCCTACCTCTACAGCCCGGCTCTGTGTACTTATGAGAATTTACAAGAGAGTATTAACGACATATTCGCATTAGATGTGCTTACTTAGATATAATGGAAAATAAGCAGACAGAATAGTAAGCTGATTGTGAGTGGGATGTTATACGGATGGGCCAAGTACGAGTAAACTGCCAGTTAGACCCAAAACGGCTACAACAAAACTAAAGCAGAGAGCAGAGAGCGCGAGCCAACTCTCCGGAATCAGTTTGAGTGTGCGAGACCTGACTCTGAAATTTTTGGTGAAAGTGCCGCGGAAAGGGGACATATAGCTCTCCGGAAAGGAATCGCTATACTTTGAGTGTACACGAATTGTGCAACTTCCATTATACATATGCTCCACCAGGCCCAGTTACAGAGTCCGCCTATAGAACAGTTAGGTAAGCAGTAGTACATACTTAGTGGGTATAATATTATATTTACCTACGTTTTTAAGTATGTCTAACAATAAGGAGCGTACCTCCAGCGACTACTGTTCCTTATCCAAGTTTCGGATTCGGATCATTTCGGAACCCAAAGCCATGGTCGTGAGGAGGCCAGCAGACCAGCAGAGAAAGACAGTTAGTCTCCACAGCCGAAGATAGAAGATGCAGAAGCAGCGGAGGAACGGAGTCAGATTGCAAGAAGAGAAAACAGGAGAATGGATCTTAGTTCTGCTTAGCTTAACTTAACTCAAGTTGGCTCGGATAGTTTGAAGAGGAAGCCGATGTGGAGTGGAAATGGGAAGCTCTGCAATGTCCTGTCTGTCTGTCCAAGGAGCAGAGGAGGCGAAGGCGAGTCGCAAGAGGAGCCACCACACCAACCAAACTCAGCAGCTCCCGATGAACATGAGAGAGTGCTCCTCCACAGACCCACATATATTACACGGAGAGACTACTCTCCATATGCTTCACTTTCACCGCTTTCTCTCTGCTTTCACTCGCTCTCCCTTCAAGTGTGCCGCACAAGATTCCGTTGCCCATTTATGCACTCAGTGCTCACTTGGAGAAATACAAAGTTCTCTATAGTAGTTCCTCTGTCATGTATGTAATCTCTGCTCAACCGAATCTAGTGAAATAAAAGTAGTTAAATACACCAGTTTACGCTGTGTGGTCCATTCCGCAGATTAGTAGTCCTGCGGTCGGTCGTTTCTCCTCCAGTCACATCACAATAACTCTTCTGCATACTATACCACTCAAACACTCCTATTGCCAAGACCCTTATTAGACTCAGCTAATATTATGTGCTCCTAGCTTCCCCTTAGTAGTTTACTTTTCTTTCTTCCTAGGCGATTCCACGCGGAGCAAGCTGCATTCCCTATACTCTTTTCTTCCGACTTCACTTCAGGTTCACCATCTTGAATAAATCTCATTTTAATCTGCCGGCAAGAACGTGATGGCTTATCGTGTCATATTACGCCATTAGGGACTTAATATTATCTGTTCGAGTTGAACAGAAAACCCACTCGCTCGCAATCACTCGAATATTTCAAACCCATTTCCATGTTTACATTCCTCATGTACGCAGCCCTCCAAAGGCATTAAGCTATTATCAATTAATTGCAAGCATAAATATTGTCGACTGGTATGCATATACCCTCTGTTACAAATCTTCTCAAGATATCTCCACTGTCTTCTAATAAATGTATTGATTAGCAAATCTATTGGGAGGAACTGTTTTTAAATTACCCCTATTTAGCTTTCACACTATTACCATTTCTGACTATTCAAAATAAATTAAATAGTCATACTTTGGCTGCTGCGCTTATGAAACTGTCTTCTTACAAAGATGAAAGAAAATCGTTATAAAAATATCAAAATTGCCGGTAATCCTACTTTCAATTCCAATCGTGGGAATAAAATTTGCATCACTATGAAAGTTCTTAGAATGCTTAGGAAATACAAAATTATTTTTAGGTTAGGAGCATACATTAGTTTGAAAATATTCACAGTTGATGTTGAGTTGAACTAAATGATTTAAACGAATTTTAGAGCTGCATTATCTTAATTACGTTGTGGGCTTACGTGGTAAGGATTAGTCACCTTCTAATTTAGGTTCTCTGAGTAAACGGCAATATTTCGAAAGTTTTGAATTTCTTGTTGCACTTGTGGTGAATATTAAGAAAATTACATTAAAATAATGGCTTTGCTGCCTTGAATTTTAATATGTTGATATTGCCATGCGGTCTTGATGTTCATTTATAATTAATCTGGATAGTAACAGAGTGCAATCTTGGCCGCTCCACTTTCACCGCGCAATGCCATATTCATTCAGGAATTTGTTCACTATGAAACAGTAGTTTATTTATTTACTTATCCCTCGTGAACTTGCACTATGCATAAAGAAATAAGTGCAAGTGCATTGTGCTAAAAGTACAGTGCACTGAATGAAGAAAGAGAGTGGTGTAATCTGCTTTCGACCCTTACATTTAAGTACAAATTTTTCTTATGGAGTGCCATCAATATTTGAAGACTGCAGTTCAGAAGTAGTTGAGATCCAACAAGAGGAAACATTTTGTATTAAAGGTATATAGAAAATGGCTTAAAATTCAGAGATATGGCCTCTAAAATGGCTCTCTCCTAAACTATTATGCTGAAAAGCATTGCAATAAACCGTTAAACTCGCATTACTGTTGATTTCGTGTCTCTTTGTATTGTAAATTTTTCGTTTAAGTGACGCTCTACTATGAAAAAAGTTTTCTTTCAAACACTACTATGTCCATTCATACCAGGGTATAAAATGTAATATTCAGCATCAATTCATATTTTTTCTTCACTAAGGCCATTTATAAAAAGACGTGATTGTAGTAACAGTATCGCCATAAACGCTAGTGCTGTCATATGAATAAGAAATGCAATAATGAAAATGAGCTTACAAAGATAGCAATTTCAGGAGGATACAAAATTTTAGAAAAGTCAGGCAACGAAAATTTTGCTTAGTGCGGTTTTGTCATTTGTTATTCTATAAACGTCTTTGTAACCGAATTAAAAACCTGTAGCCGATAATGAATGACAAGAAGGAAGTGTAGAAGGAAAAACGTCGCCGCATTGATTTCCTTATGTAACTATTTTTGTATGTTGTCACTGTAATGAAAAAATATGTATTTATTTCCTATACAGATCGAAGAACGGAAAGCTGCATATATCAGAGCCATTCGAAAGTGTTTCACTCCACTTTTCCATTGACATCCGATACTTCACGTAAGTTATCGTCTTTGCTCTTTTTTCACTCCCGTTTACTCCGTCCACTTTTCCTACAGTATCTTTTGTTGCGTTGCATTTTTTGTCCACTTTCTTTCAAGTATTTGCTGATATATACATACTACAACCAATATGTAGGTTTTATCTATATATAGTAAACAGAGTACATGCCGTTTACCAAAGCATCTATAATTTACGCAATTCGTTGTATGTCGTCGTAAAAGTGCAAGTATGCAAAGATAAAATCCCTGTTACGTTGGTGTACGTAGGTGTATTGCACATGTGTGCAATTTTCTGATGCACATAGTGCAATGGAAAAATTTTATTATATACTCCATGTCAATCTTGTACGTATATATATGAGTTGCTTCATAAAATGAATGTAAAGGAAGGCATTCCGCTCATAATTTATTTTCGAGAATTTTTTACTTAATGAACAAATAATTTGGGAGTGCAAAATATATTCCTGATATTTCGGCTCTTTCGCCACATTCCCGTTTTCAGCACCTTCAAATTATTGTGAAAAAAAATAAACTATAAAACAACATTATCGATATCATAGAATTTTGGATTATTTCTGCTTCACTACTCTGAATTAATAGTGTTCTAGAAACAACCTGTTGTTACCAAATTGATATATCAGAATAATTAAATACCATCCACATTGTAACTTACATGGACACAAAACTTCTGTCACCTGCCTTACTTCAGTTTGAGTTGGTTCTTTTGTGTCGCACGATTTTTCATGTACATGACATATTCACTACTTTTACAGCCTGGCAGTAATACCTTCAATTAGAACATGCATCAATGTAATGTAAAGTCGCATCTCGTTTTGTTTACATGAATTGACTGTGCATACTTAATTATACCGTATAAAGAAAGTTCACGTCAATGATACCGTTTACTGCCAAATGCAAACAGATAAAAGCGAATGCAGTTCTTCTGTTTGGAAGGAGAAAGATTATTGTTGTCCTACTGTATCTGAGAATAAGTGAAATCAAAATATTTGACAAGCAAAACAGATAGCATGAAAAGGCTTGGTAAATCAGCCAGAATAGGTCGTGCGCAAGGTTTTGAGTTTCAGTAACTCTATTTTTTTGACACCAGGGAATATTATAGAACAGTAAGAATTTTTATCATATTTTTTATTTCCAGCCAAAATGTTGTTCTTTATTTATCAGTAACAGTTTTCTAATTTCTTAGTTGTAAAATATCAGACACAAAATATTAATGGTGACGATACACTGGTAAAAATGAAGTTGTAAACATCAGAATAGTTTCAATTTTTTTGTAGTAATGGAAAATTACATTTTGTTTGGAAACACAGTTTTCAGAAGCACAAAAAGCAGCAGTCTTTTATGTATTCAAAAGTAGCTAGTTCGGTTGGTATTTTATGCCATTTTTTCCAATTGGAAGGAAGAAACTCCAAAATGGCGAAAGAGATGAAACACTAATTCAAAGTGGGCTGAGTACTAATACTAAGTGTAACGTATATCGAAAGAAGTATGTTGCAGAAGCCGTGTAATATTGTCGAGCTTACGTCCATAAATATTTAGGTGGCTGTGAATGTAAAGATATCCGTTGAGATAGAGACTAAGCATGTACAAGATGTCGGTTAGATAGATGGAGGAAGCCACGCGTATCCATACAAATAAATGAAGAAGGTTTTCTGGAGAAAAGAGGACAAAAGCAGGATTTGCCAAGGGAATTCGTCACCAATTATCTTCGAGTTCCAGTCGCATTTGTCCAATTTAGATTTCGATGAAGGGAATATGAACCGCTTCTCTTTTCAATCTTTTTCTTTGGCGTTACGTTCGGCATTCGACCCAACTACCTTAGAATATTAAGGAAACTACTACATATGAATTGAAAAATAAAGCGAGTCTCACTTTAGTGGCTATTATATTCCTACTGCAGTTAAGCAGATATACATAAAGCATAGATAAACATGATCGATCGTTCACACTTTTCCTTTCACTCCTGTATGACTCATAAAACTTTCATTTTTTAATATTTAATTTAATATTTCACTTTTCTTAATTCAATGTAGCCATGTAAATACTGCAATAAGGTAATGGAAACATGACTTTTTAAACTATCATCTTTTATTGGATTTCGTTAGGTAATTCATCGTGGTGGCCAAAACTGTAAACTTTATTTATCTTATGTGTACGGTACCTTAAACCAAGAGCAGGAAAATGAATCAAGTAAGGGAGGTCAGAAGAAAACCATATCTGCCTGGACGGAGTGCACCCCAATGATATACAATTATAATGAATACTTGAAAGGAAATGACAGCAATCATAGTATGAATATCTGTACTGGTTATTGTTTTCGATTTTCTGGAGACAGTATTGATAAATGGAAAAGCGCTGTGGCCAAAATGACATCATTGAAAGTTGGTTTCATTTAGGTAGTATTGAGTAATTCCAAGTACAGGAGTTTGTGCAGAATTGTCGTGGAAAGAGATGGGATGATTTTTGCTTAGATAGTAGAATGTTTGTTGAGATAGTGATTAGGAGGGGATTTAGTTGGATAGCATAACCGATGCTGAGTGTTCGGTTGGTTGGTCTGTGTGCGTGGTCGAGTCGAAAAAAGAAATGTTGTCGGGCTAGTTGGTTGGTTGTGGTCGGGAGAAAGAATGAAATAAGTGTAGGGGAAAGCTAGGGAGTCCCAATTTCGAAAATTATATTAGAGTGATGAGAAGTGAAATAGACCTTGTTCGCGATACATTCACATGTCAGCTCCGAGCAAATTGAATTGAATTTTATTGATAGAAAGCTTTCCGCCTCCTTCTGCATCGTATCACTTTACATCACATCACTTATAGCCTTACTTACCACTCTAACGAAACTCTCCTCTTGTTGCACTAAGTAAGTATGTAAACGGATCCAATACATTACTGCTAATGCCGTCTAGTCCATGCTGTGGAAATTCGCCCATACACTTACCTACCCAAGATCTGCAGATATTCCTATATGGGTTATTACATCAGCACAGACTTTATAACATTACTGCTTTTCTCTGCAAACTTGCAGCGTATTTGTTTGTTCAGTCCAGAGTGCATGTACGAAGGACGACAAGCCGTTGCACAGATACAGATTAGGCGATAACAGCATTTCGCCTATTGCTCTCGTCTCTGTGCCAAAGGGTCACAAGGTAGCGGGTCAGATTTCCAAAGACACAGTCACTTTACCATCCTCACAATTGTAAATATTTTATTCCCTCAAATTATTACGTAATAGCGTATAGTATCCAGTTTTTATAAATCATACCTATAGTTACCTATATAGATGCATGTAGCGTAAACATGTGTGTATATGCTTTATTATTGAATGCTCTTGTGGCGAAACAGAAAGAAAGCCAAATGTGCTGGTAAATTTCAGTTGGCTGGCGAATTGGGTCTGGTATCAAGTCACAGTCACATATATTGTGTATGTGCAACGCAATGAGGTTATGTCCATTTCTTTTTATTGATGTGTTTGTTGAATGAGAGAGGCAGGATGTATTCCATTCGATGTTTATCCAACTCCTGCAAGATTTCACAGTAAGACAAAGACAATGTTTGTATAGCTTTGCTTTCTTTCACTTTTCTCGATGCCATTAAATGTCGCACATTAATCCTCTTATCTTATGTTTGTTACTTATTGGTGACAGAACAAGTCAAACAAATATTCTATCTCAGTTAGAGATATGAATGCCACTGTCTGGCACGCTGCACTCAGGCAGCACTCACTTTTCATCATTTCAGCAAAGTAGGCAAGACCGTCTCAGTTTTTGGAAAATGTCTTTTAAAGCTTACGACTGAAAGAAATTGCAATACAAAAAATAATAAGTAGCTAAATATGGATGAGACAAAATATTTATATTAAATTGGATAGTTTGCTAAACCTAAAGGGTAACATTGGCCTTGAAATATGAAATAAACAGTAATGAGTTCGATATTCTTATTCTGCTATGGTACTTTCCGTTGTATTCCGTTATGGCCATTTTCTTGAAATAGAGAGACTTCCGCTTAAATTTGAAGTGCGCCAAGTCCCAGAGTAAAAGTTTCCATGCATTTCCGGAATCCTTTTACAGTGACAGAACTAAAGATGCCATAATTGGTTACAACAGTATTTCTTCGTGATATTCCGAAGATTTATATCCTAAAAACTAGCTTAATTTCCATTTAAAGAATTTTAGCTCCGCTAATCATTTGGATGTTGGTGTGGCTCTCTATTGTTTCGTTTTCAATATTTCAGCTCTTGACCTCAATAAACGACACATTTCCATCAGCTGTGCAATAATTACATTTAGGATTTGTTATGTACACCTAGCTATTGTATTATCGTATGTTTTTGAGACATTATATTTTGCAAGTATATTTGATATAAAATTACCAAATTGCAAATTCACAATGCCTGCTTAACAGAGTTTACATAAATTGGGCATATGCATACTACACAGTACTAATATTGTAGTTTGTGTTATGCAATGTTTATTGAGCTCAAATATGTATGCTGTATATGCTTTCCTTCTTTACTGTATCTTCAAGATGCGGTTTTAGGTTACTTATCCATGAGGGGAAAATTATTTTTAGAACGCCGTCTCGAATAGCTAACCATAAATACACAAACTATAGTATAAAAGGGGAAGTGGGATAAATGAAAGTACGCCGCTTACGCAATATATGAAATTAGAAAGGTTGATGATGATTTGATGATGATACCGATGGAGAAGACGTAACTGTTGTTTTTGTACGGGATAGCGAATACGGGACAAACAATAAGTGAAAAGATGTTGGGAAAGAAAGCTGAGGTATTGTTGTTTCGCTCATTTGGTTGATGCGAAGCTCGTCAGCTAAGAAAACAGAGGATATCTATAAGTTAAGAAGATATAGAAAGACACACATTATACAGAAATCGAAAGAGCAAATAGAAAATGTTTGCCCTATTGAATGCTACCTTGCAGTTTGTAGATATACGGTTAGGATGATAAGAGAGACCTGTACAATGGTGGAGGGTAAGGATGAGCTATAAATATTGGTGTTTCAGCATGCACGTAGATACAGCGCATTATACTTGAAGATAGACATTGTTGATTTTTATGAAAATCAATTGAGCGCGTGCATGGTTCTGTGTCATTTTCTCCTATTCTTGGAATCGCGGATAAAACGTGTTGGAAAGCAGAGATACCTTGAGTGAAGAAGAAATATGCCTTATAAATATGTCCATCTATAATAAGTTAGTTTGTTAGAACTTATTGTAGGCTATGGGATTTACTAAGTTACGTACGTCAATTTAACTCATTGAGTTGGGAATGATAAGAGAAAGTTGAGAAAGAAGTTGCCCTATTATTATTTCCGCTACAGTAAACTATAATATTCCTTCAACTTATTAAATAGGGCTATACCTGTACTGCAGTATTAGCTTATATGACATTGTAAATAGTGCAGAGTGATAAGTATTATGACAGGAATGGAGATGATAAACACATGATACAACTTTACGTTTTGATATAGGTACCTATTAAATGCATCTTGTCTACACACCTATACAAGACGGAGATGCTATCGCCAAGAAGTATTTCTACATAGGAAGGGTAAATATAAGAAATGCGTAAACATTTAGGAATATCTAGAGGAAATTTCGGATGTAAGCTAAACTAAGATGTACTTTGCCTCAGTTGTTTTTATTAAGGTAGGCAGTCATAAATTGTCTGATATTATGAATGAAAACAAAGAGGAAATTATCCCAAAGAAAGCTTCAGTTATCCAAACCCAGGCAGAAGAAAACAAATGGAAGATAGGAGTTGCTCCATTTACGGGAGTCTAAGCCACAAGGCAAGACATACTTATTATTGCTATTGTAAGATTCGCATCTGCTTTTACTGTAATACTATTAACTATACAATGCTCACAGGCTCATGAAATCCTTCTCCACTCATCTATAACGCTTTCCTTCATATCGCCGTCATCATAAGTTCATGTAATTTCAGTTCAACCTTATCTAATGCACTCCTCTTCTAAAAACCTACCATATGGCGTCTTGCCTTCATTATACCGAATCACAGCACAACAATCTTACAGCACTCTCACTGTCCAACGGATATCACCACCTTCCTTTAATATACCCCTCTAATGGTATTTTTCAGAAATTAGAACACAGAAGGAATTCAAAAATTAATTTTCTACTTTAAACAACATCAGAGATTCAATCTACGTTATCCTAACCTTGCCTCGGGCGCTTAAAATGAATATGCAAGTAGGCTCTATTCTTCCTATTTAAAGTATTAGGAAATAAACTAATTATTTCTTAATGTTCCCATTTATTTGTGTCGCTTGTAAGCATTATTTTATTACACGAACTATCCGTGGCATAGAAATAAGCCCAACAAAAATGTTCAGCATCTGTTCAGATTTCTGTTACGAATTCTTGGATCCGTTTCGTAATAAATAGGTATCGTAACTTTAAACAATATAAATATTAGAAAGCGTTTTTGAGTTAGAAGTTGAAAATACAGCTTAATAGTCAACTGGATCTACAGATACATACAAGAATCAGATCACACTGATTAGTGAGACATGATGCACATCGTCCCCACCGTTCCACCACTCAAAGCTGAATTCTCCTTCAAATCTAGGATGAAGGCGAGGTGAATTTATGTGCCGATTTAGCAGACTTATGATGAATAAAAATGTAAATAAATATTGATGATTTTTCTTAGCCTGAATGGGTATTAAGAAAAACTTCATGCAAACATTTTGGTTACTTTTCAAGTACAAAAGCTACATACGACCTCTCTAGTAGTAGTGGTGTACTTCAATAGCGAGAGTTAACGTAGGTAGAACAAATTTTTCAGCAAAATTTTTAACGGAAGTTAAAGTAAATGTATCGCGTTGCGTCTACATTTCCCCTGAAAAGAACATAATAATTGGAAAAAGTTGATATGACGCATTCATTGATGTTTCGATTAGTCGAACTGACGTGGATCGTTGATACGGTAATAGCAAGCTAAAGATAGAAATACAGAGCAGTAGTTTATTAGACAGAGCCAGAATTGACTGTTGGAGCACTCGTACTAGTTGCAGTTGAGATTTGAGACGGCCTAGCCGAATCCCTACACATGCATCAACCAAAGAATAGTCAGGATGAAAAATCAATGCTATCTTTATAGTGTCTCAGTTTATTATAAATATATGGTAGCTAACTGCGCTGCTATTTGAGCGTTGTGTATTTATTTATGTTCCTTCGGTATTTTGTGACTGTTTGGCTATATTCCATTCCAGTTGAGTTGTTTTTAGCACTTGTACTATTTTCTGCTGTCTTATCTGTAATAGATTTTCTTGCTCCTGAACTGTGGCCTAGCCAGAGAACTCACGATGTGCTGAGGTAATGTCTCCATGTAATGTACCTATTTGAGAAATAGATAATGCTATTTGGCTTTTCCATATTTCTCCACACGCTTTTCATTCATCCTCTCCATGGCACGTCATCTTTCTCTGTATTTCTACGCTCCCTTAGGTGGCGCTTTCTTAATAGCCCTATTAGTCATCTTAGGAGTATTTAGTGTAGTATAGTGCACACTAGTCACTTTGGTGGATCATGTCCTAGAAATCTTATTTCTCATCTATCCTCAATGTCACATGGAAATGACCGAAGTAAGGAATCGGTTCAATCCCGATCCACTTTACTAAATATCATTTCCTGCTCACGTAAAGCATTCTATTATTATTGAGCCCTACTTGAGGCTTTACTTTATTTTTGTGGTTACTTTGAACTTCCGTATTGTCATAACCCGACCTTCCATAATGTAATCCCTCTTATGCTTTTGTCAAATCGTTTTATTTTTGTACTCCAATAACATTTCAATCTCGTTTCCCAACCTTAGTCCTGAGTTTATCTTTAATTTATCTTTAACAAAGATATACTAGAACTAGATAGCCAAGAATTGTTAATTGGCCCATAATTGAGTCGTGCAAACTGTCTTCTGTCTACTTTTCAATTAAATTTTTCAGTGTCTATATAGGTATACAGTTGTATTACTGCGTTGTACAGTTCCCTCGGGTAAATAATTTCTATTAAAACAAGTTGATTCAAGTTCGTAGTGAATCGTATCCGTAATAATCTATGAAAAACGAATTCTCTACGAATCCGCTTAATCAAATGATTTTACACTTTACATGACGTATGTTATAAGAGTAAAGCTTAAAAGTCACATGATACTATTTTATGGTATGCTAGCAATAAGTGAGGATATCTGTTTGTAACAAGACGTCAGAGAAAGGAGAGCCAGTTAAAGAGTGAGGCATTATTATGGAGGTAGGTCATTGGTTCTCTGACTTTCTCTGCTGTGTGTTGTCCTCTGTGTGTTGTCCTAGTCTGATGAGAGAGAAAGTTGTGCGATGTGCCATGGAACTATCCATGAGAGTGACTAACAAATTGCATAAGACTGAGAGCGTCCTTTATTGTTCTTCAAGGACTTGTCTTATCTGTTGACGAGTTTTCAATTTCCATTTCCTTAAGTGTTAAGTGTCTGAAGAAAGAGTTGAGGTGGCTGCCTTGACTTGCTTCATTTCGTTGCTCCCTTCTTATTCGCAAGAATTCTTCACTCTTGAAACTTTCATCTCTCTCGTCTGAAGAGAACATTGTTTGTGTACACAAGGGATGGCAAGCGCCATTTTATTCATTGAGTTATTATGTGCATTAGTAGAAATAGTGAAAACCCATTTATAATAAGTACTGCATATCTCTGAGTACCCCTTGTAATGGAAAAGTTGAGAAATACTTTACATTGTAAATGGTCATTACTTATATTACTCTATTTATGCTGACTTATACTACTCCAGGAAAGAAATAAGTGGACAAGCAGATATTCAATTCTCATTGCCCAACAATTCCTGCATATCTGTATGTAAAGTAGGCAATCACTTGGCCATAAATAGCGTAATTTATATTCCTGCTTCGAATTCATAGAAAAAGTCCTACAATTCTGCCCAATTCCAGTTGATATCCGTAGAACTGTGTATTTTTAAAACTACATCTTAATTAGATAGGCTTAAGTAGATCGATATCAGTGTGTATCTTAAGCATCTATAAATTTAACTCTGAACAAACAAATATAACCAATGAGAGTAATATTCGTAATTAGATTATTGGAGCTCGTGGTGAAAGGAAATATTGTCAAGTGATTTGCAAGCGACGCATTAGCGTTCCATCTGTAATTTGTGCACCTAGATCCAGAGAGAGTCTTCAGTCCAGTTGGATATTCGGTCCAGTCCCTTTCAATGCAATCCACTCGACTTGAGTTGGATGGAGCTTCAATGGAACAATTTACTTACAATAATACTCTTCTAATATGTAAAATATAATATCACAAGATGAATAAAGTTTGAATCTTGAGAAGACTTCTCGGTGGCTCCTTTGGAAAATGAATGAAGAGTGGAGAAGAGAAAATGGAATCAAATGAAATTCTAGACTAAACTCCTTCATATTAATATTGTATACTAAGTGCAGGAAGTCTCTACATGCTACAGATATATCTCATTGGGTTCATTGGTTTAATAAGAGAAAGGAAAAGTGAAAGTGAAATGCAAACTGTATCTCAAAATAAGGCTAATATAGCATTCTACGCATTCCTCTAGATTCACTCTAGATTCACATGATTATAAATGTTCAAAGTTTCAGGAAATAAATTCAAAATTTTGAGCAACGGCTTGCAGAGCAATAATGAGTAAGAAGACTTCCCTTAAACACTTATACTCCTACAAATTTTAGTTCGCAATCTTCCTTTTTTCTCACCGTTTGTAGTGCAACTCAAGCAAAGAAAGGGAAAGTACGGAGAGAAAGTTAACGCAGAGTTGTCTCAATGCAGAATTTCGTGTAGCATTTATTTATCTTCGTTCCTTCAAATCACTGACTCGTCTCTGTAGAATACTCAATACCCATCTTCACATTAAGAAATACAGAATATTGTGTACTCGCTTGCTACACAAGAGAAATGTGGCCATCTATCGAAAGAAAATTTGTTAAGCACTCAAGGGCTTTTTCTAAATAGGTTTAAAAAATCATTACGTCATCCTTTATGTAGTCTCCTTCTAAGCAATGCACATTTCATGTATAGCAAAGACATACTACAACACTGAAGTAAGACTATCTTTTCTTTAGATTGTAAGGCAAAAGACTGAAAGGACGAAAGAAACCCAAGTGGAATGTTGTAGAATGGAAGAGACAGGAATGAAGATATTTTAAGGCGAAATATAATTTAGTTTAAGTCATGTACATTGAGTGGCCAAGATGATTCTTACATATGCTAACTCATTCAAGCGTTTCATTTCGAAAGGGAGAGAACTTCTGTTCGTTTAAAGTACCTTTGGTTTGCTTCCTTCTTCCTAAACTTCAGCTCGCCATTTCAATTCAGAGTAAGGATAGGCAAAGAACCTGATGTTCAATTAGAGGATCAGGATTCTTGAAGTATTTAATTGAAAAGGTATTGTGCTTTTATATATAGAATGCAATGAGGATCAGCTCCATACTGTGTATAACATAATGAGTATTGTAGCAAGGCTAATCAATGGAATCACGCAGAAAGTAAAATAGCTGACTTTGCTAACTTTCCACTTCTCTCTATAAATAATTACTTGCATAATATTTTAAGGGAATTGATAATCCAATCTAGATTCACTTCCTTCAAACGCCTGCCTAAGATATTTTATTTTCTTAACATTGCATAAGGAACAGAGGTAGCAGGGTATAACCATAGCATTCAATGCTAAAGGTAGAAACAGTAGAAAACAGTAGACGGCATGAAAGACAAAAATAGAATGGGAAAAATGAAGAACAGTGGTATACAGTGAGGTTTTTTAACTTGGAACGATAGGGTTTTCCATTATGAAAATATTAGCGGCCCTTTTACATGTAAAATTTGCTTTTAATTGGCAGCACAACAACAGTATCCATAGCCACTAAGGATACTGTTGTTGTGATGCCAATTAAAAGCGAATTTTACATGTAAAAGTACTGATAAATTTTCATAATGGAAAACCCTATCGTTCCAAGTTAAAAAACCTCACTGTAGAATAAAAAGAAATTGAGGTCGATGTGAACGGGTAGTGGAGACAAATTTGAGTAAGGTTATTGTAGACCAAACCTCGGTGTGAAAACACATTGCAGGATTAACTGAATTCAAAAGCATGAAAAATATTGCTAATGGTCGAAGTAACATTTATTAGATCTAAGGAGTTGTAAATAACAAGAGGGAAGGTGAGACAGCGAGCAAGATGTTTAGGTTACAATAAGCTGTATCAGGAAGAGAACAGGCCACGTAAATGCATCTTTTATCAGGGATGGAAGAGAAATGTTGTGATATATTATTTAATTGCAGCACACACGGTGAATATTTAATTTGTTTCGTTATGGATATTACCTGTACTATAGATAAACTTTATAGAAATGTTGTTTCTGCATACAAATTGGTAAAGTAATATTTAAATGCATTTATTCGCGTATTGAGGAAGAAAGTGCCACAAATTTTAGATTTTGTCACTGGAAGAAAGATGTGTTCATTGCTATGCAGATTTTATTAAATTAGTGATGGTGAAAGAAAGCCGTTGTTATATTTAGTAATGGAGAATGTTGAACCATTATTTTAAATTAAAATGCTTAGAAATATTCGTTTAATGGTTATATAGAGGAGCGAGTGTGGAATAAAATTAATTCATGTGTATATATAGTCGTTAATTCAATAGCAATTTAGGCCATAATCTCTGGACTGATGTAAATAAAAGGGTAAAAGGGGCATGTGGGTCGTTACGAAGATTCTATTCCCATGTTTTTCATTTCTTTGCATTTGCAGACAAGATGAGAACTGTTTTTTGCCATGAACATGCATATAGCGAGTTTTGGTGCACGCTCTCCGGTCTGTGTTATGGGACGACATCTCAAGTTTTGAATTTCAAAGTCATAGTTTAAGCTGGAGAAGATTTCCATCTTAGCAAACGGGAGAGTATGTGTCTGAAGATTATTCCCGTGTAATTAAATAGAAGGAAGTAAAGGGCAAAGCTGTGTATGTAAGTTAGCTGGGAATATTATCTGGATTAAGTGTAAGTTAAGTTGTTCTTTTACAGATACACGCATTCGCAGTCCGTCTAAACTTGGCTTAACTTCAGTTTGAACTTGTATTATTCATCGCTAGATGTTCATTTCTTGGTACAATGCTACGAAACAGAAGACATACAAACTTACTTATGTTTATTTAACCAGACTAAGATTGTAGAAGTATGTATGAAAATGTGCGCTTAAAGATATGTAGTAACGAATAGCAATTTTAACCCAATGTGCCCCTATTTAGTTGACTATACTTCCTCACAAGTATCTTTCCCTTTGTCTACAGATTTACATAGAAAAGAAAGAAAATCGTGGGAAAGCAGAGTGAAACTCACATTGCGCTTTAGCGTTATGGTCTGCTAATGTAAATTTCCAGCTATTCCACAAAGTCATTAAAAAGGAGACAGAAACGCTTTTCTCGGCTATTTTTAGCTGTCTTATCTCCTCAGCTCTGTATCGCATTTCTGTTGCACTGTCGGCTCTCCATATTCAAATTCATGGCAGTAATTGTTAATCAGTATGCAAATGAGAAAAGTAAGAGTAACTTTTCACTGTTGAACCTTGAAATTCTTCGGAAAAAACTTTTTCTCCGGTAATTATTTCCTCGGAAATTCTCTACCGAATACCTTTCTATCGCCCTTATTGTTACTGCACGTAAGCATTTATTTACATGACGCAAACACTCATTCACAAATACTCAGAAATTATATCACATATCTAAGAAGGTCTTATAAAATGATTTATCCCCTTGCATTGCCTTATCAATTTCCACATCATTTATAACTTGGTAGCTCACAAACAAAACTTTGTTTGTGATGCTGAACACAAACTAAATTAATGCACAAAAACTAAAAATTATTGAATTCTAAGTTCAAAATCAAATGAGTGTTTTAACAAACTATATTACAATACTATTAAGCAGACATTGTAGTTACCCATCAGTTCTAGCTTGGGAGATTTTTTGCAGGAGAAAATAGCCTTAAATGTATAAACCCTTCAGAGGATTAAATCAGTGCCTTCAGTAGTACTGAGTAGTACTGATGAATAAGCATGGAGTTTCCAACTGCTGTTGGGGCTTGGTGTAAAATATTGCAAAAGTAATGCCATTTACCTTGGAATTTCGATTTAAATATGCAGGTATTTAATTTTCCTTTTATTGTTCTGAAAGAAATGTATTTTTATTGCTTGTAAACTATTGTACTCAATAGAATTCGAGTATTTCTCAATAATGTTATTGCATTGACTGCGAGTGTTGTGGTACATAACAAAAAGTGGATCAAATGTGGTGGTGTGTGGCATCTCCCTATAAGATTCTGTCAGCCAAACTGACTTAAGATATTTTGCACCAGTGGTTTACTGACTCACTTTTTCCGGTTTGGGTGAGTGAATAACTAAGTCAGGACGGAAGGTTCAGTCAAGTCTAGACACTTACATTGATTGAATTGACTTGTGTAGAGGCTGCTGGAGAGATCTTCCCAGGAAAAGTGGAGTTGGATAAAGTTTAGTAGGTAGACTCAATTTTCCTTCAAAAAATTCACTCATACGCAACAACAGAATAGGTCGATCTGTGCCGTTTCTATTTGTAGTTTAGTTTATCGCATTCCGTTTCCAATCCTCCGAATCGTCTTCACTCAACCAAACCCGTCAGTGGGAAAGCATACTAACAGGATATTATTACAACAAATAAATTCTCAGGATTGATGTAGTGTACGCACACAACTACTTCTAATATTGAATTTTGATACAGATCAATATCTTTATATCCCAACTAAATGCATTAAACTCTAGCAGTGCCAAGTCCTTGAAACCTAAAGTACCACTGTCTCTGCATTTCTTTTAATAGTAATGCCGTTTGTATACCTATGTTAAGTGCACCTAGTATATTACGTTAAGACTCGCCGATAAACAAGTCTAGCGTACTGTGAATACGGTTCTCTGCTCAAGACATTAGTCGAGTACTCGCAGTAGTACAATAAGTGAAACCTCGCCGTATGCTTTTTACTACTGTAATTATGGTTTTTCATGAGGTGAGAGCCAGACAAACACAGATAATGGAACACATAGTCCAAATGATTGAATTTCGCTTGAAAGCATGTGAATCATTCCTTGAACACTATTTGTGTACCTCGGGATCCAAGGGAAATGAAACAGCTAATCTATTTAAAATTATCTTACGACAAAACCCAAAAGGAAAAATTTTCGCATATTTTTTAAATCCATATTTCAATCCGCATTTTAATTTTAAATTCTTTTAAATGCATGATTCTGAAATAGGTATACTGTCCATTTAGGGTGTTTTTAAGTTTTGTCCGATATTTCTTTGAACAAGGGAGGCGTTTAAAAGGTTATTTGAATGGCTTACAGAAAAGGCGGAAATAGCGATCTAGCAGAATAATGGAAAACGTGCATTGAAGTCGTAAACAGGGCCAAGTTTTGTAGTAACATTAAACCTAAAGTTTATTGATTGATTTTGGTCAGAATCAGAATTTACAGTCATTTATCTGTATAAATTGGTGGACTATAGCTCTAAAACGAAGGAAAGATTTTAAATGATTTAAAATAATTCTGTTCAATGGATAAGACTATTATGTATTCAGTTAAAATGAAGCCAGTTGTGGAGGAGTAGGAATTCTCGGTAGGACGACCTCACAGACCGGGGCACATGTTTCCTATCCGAATTTCGGTCATAACGGAATTAATACAAGGGGAATTGCGAAACCGACCGAAGATAAATTTCATTCAAAAATACCTCGTAGCAAAAAATGAATCTATAGGTATGATTAAAATTCACTGGCTTAATTTTTCCACTCAGATATTTTTTAATTGTTTGATTTCCTATTCGAGCAAGATCCTATTATAGTTTGTAACTGAAATGATAATGAAAGAGACAAATGCATAGGAATATCTATTTGCTCACTAACAGACAATAATAAACTTGCTAAAATGCTAAAGATCGTCTCATAGTTATATAACTGAAATGATATTGAAAGAGACAAAAGTATAAATTTGCTCACTAGCAGACATAATAATAAAGTTGCTTAAATGTTAAAAGGAGGAAAGATAAACAGTTCAAGCAAATAGCTTAAAGGTTGTCTGGATAATGTTGTAAACAAGTAATATTTTTGAGTTGTGAATTTGTGCTGTTTAGATGAGATGATAAAAAGGGAATTGTGTGGTCTTTGGCTGTGACCATGAGTTTGTGGTGTTATGAGGACAGCAAATAGCAGAAGATTATTTGTACGTCGTTAGGAAAAGTTGCATTAAATTACAAGAAGCACTTTGCGTGGCTTTTCAACTCTCTTGCCATAAATCTTGTCTTGTTGATAGATTAGAAATGTGAGGTTGTGCCTGAAAGAGCTGATTGTGACTTGAGCTGAGTTTGACTCATTGCTAAGTGTGTCACTGGAAGAAAAGTTTTGAATGCAGTTGCTAGCCAACATAAATTATCAATGTTTGTACTCGTGTAGGTATGCATGCATATAACACAAGTAAGTTGTGCTTCACTCTCCGGATTTGTTGTGAAAGGCAAACTTTGGCAAAATCATTCAGTGATTTACAACTCACCAATAGAAAGAAGGCATTGCATTTCAATTCCTGTGTTGTTGTCCACAAATACTACCACAAGTTAACGAATAAGGAATTTCTGCCAAAGAATTTCATATCAATTGACGGCATTGTGCGTAGAGTTATTGCGTAATATTTAGCGTTTCACTTTCGTTTTGGTATTCCAAAGGTTAGATCACTTTTCAGAAATAAAATTACGTACAACTAATGACTAACACCAAATTTGTTTACTTTTTCTTTAGTCAGGCTATCCTTAAGTAAACAAACTGTTTTTCCAGTATTACTTGTAATTCGCACATGTACTGCCATTAAGATAAGTACGGTAAAACATAATCCATATTGTCCACGTTCTGTTGTGTTTATGTTCATAGTTCAGTAGTGCAAGAAAGATTTACGATGTCTCAACTATATGCCTAGACGCATTATTTGTATTCATGGACATCTCTAAATAATATACTATTAATGAAAGTAGTCGACGACAAGGCTGAATCACAGTAAAGATAGGCAAAAGCAATCAAAGTATAGCAAACATTTGCTCTCCACAAAAAATGCACTTTAATAATCACAATTTAACATGCTAAATAAATATTACGTTATTATCAGTTTGGTATTTGACCTAATCTCTTGCATATGTTTTGTAGTGTGTGTATGGAGTACTTCAATTTTCTATATTTGTTTAAGGAAATGTAATGTCGTGGGTAGATTTGTGTGGAGGATCTATTACAAAGTAGTATTGAGTTGAGGCTGCATTTTCATGAGTAAATAAATGACTCATTCAGTATCAGCTCTGTGACATAGAGATTGTAAAGGCACCTTAGCATTGTCGCTGTCTATTTACAAATTATATTAGAGTGTAATCTCGGGATGACTCATCTGGTTCTGGTTCACTGTAATATCAACTTATTAGGCCCGATTTTTACAAGCCTTTCAATATTGCAAAGGAAACATTGTTTTTAAAGCAATTTACATTTTTGTAATGAACATGGACATTTTTTGTAATGAATACTAAAGTCAAAACAAGTAGATGAATACCATTTGTATGGTATTTTAATTCTTATTCATGCTTAGCGATTGTACAAGTTTGCGTGGTAATAATGTATCGTACAAAACGATTGAAACATTTATGCCTACTTTTGTCTTTGGTTTAACATGAAGTAATGAACCCAACAAAAAATCTGAACAGAAAGGAAGTCACAAATCTTTATTTTCTCTTATCTTGATAATAATGAGATTGTGACAAAACAACTCATGTGTCATCCCCTGTGTTGAGTATTAAGGCTCTCTGTACTAATATTTACTCCATTTAAAAGCAACTGTTAACTTTGCCTCCCTCTTATCAAATAATATATTAGATAAGAATAGAAGTGCGATTGCACACAGGAGGCGTTTGCTCCGAAAAGTTCCGTGTAAAGTAAATTCAGTTAACAGGCGTATAGAGCAACCTCGTTATAAATTGTGAAAACCTGAAAAATCTACGGTTCAAATTGACATTCCATTAGCATAGGAATTATTTTTGTTCAATTTATGTGAGTGTAAAATACAAGAATAAAGCAGGAAGAGCTTCAATCTGCTATTTACATACCTGTGTAAATTATTACATGAAGTTCAACCGTAGACTTGATTCTAGGTCTATATCAACAGCGGATGCACAATAATGAGTTTGCTTGTAAATACGAAATAAGTTGCATTGAACATACAAAAATTAGATGATGAGAGACATGGTACATTCATTCAGTTCGGTGGAGCTTCGAATCACAAACATTGGTTTTAAATACATATTATAGCTCTTTGGTAAATACACACAAGCTACAAACATACTGAGGTATTTAGTCAACTCGACAAAAAATTGAGGTTTGTAGGGGTTTGTCCAATGTATGGGAAAGGTAATGTACTTGAGTTCCTAAAATACAATACAGACATTGTGATTGTTATTCGAGTGTACCTTTCTATAAATACTATGCTGTCCCACTACCAGCAACCAAACAAACGACATTCAATTCAATAGCTATTTCATGGTAATAATTGTAAAACTTGTTCCCTGTTGCTCAAATAAACTTTATACACCTCTTAACATTAGGAGTAGAAGGTTCTTTATGCTGCAATATAATACATTACAAGCCAGAACAGCTTTTCTTGAATAATAATATCACTCACAAAATGTGTTTATTCTGGCCGCATTAAAAGATTTCTAACTGTTATGTTATTAAAACATCAGACTCCCCAAGTATAAATTTCATATCTGCTTAAATTCAAAATTTTAGATCAAAATATATTAGTACTAGTTACACCCTTTTCTGCAGATATAGACATCTTGCGTTTGTATGTTTAGTTTGCGAACCTGTGTAAGTGTAAGTACTTGTCCGATGTAAAATCATTTGAACTGTATTTGGAAATAACTTGACACGATTCGATTGACCGAGAGTAAACAATGAATCGACAAATACTTTTGTGTCCGGTCTTCCTTGCTCTTCCATTGGTCATCTATTTTCGTAATGGAAAACCTAGTGATAATTCACTATTGCTCCATGCACTACCTTTCAGTGTTAACGTTTCTATACAGACACTCAATATATCACCCAATTGGAATCATAATAATATTATTTACCCTCCTAGTCAGAGAGGTTAGTGCTGTGCTAGTGTCTGTACTGTACTACTAGTGGGTATCGTATATTTTAAAAGCGTAGCGTATTGACACAGACTTGTTATTTATCATATATCGTGATTTAACGATGAAACTACGGAAATAGTGAAACACATGATTTTAGGGGCAAATGGCATTCATGCTAGATTTACCTGTTTTCCATGCATTTTTAAATACCACACGTAGATTTATCCTCAGTCTCAATCTCTCACTCCTGCCGTGATGACGGCTCTGGTTGTATATTGTGCAAGTAGTAATGCAAGTGCAGTTTTAATTCGTGACATTGATATTAAAATTATAACGCATTTTCCTGTTATGTTTTGTAACTCTCTGAACTGAAATCTAGTTAACAAATAATACTAGCTTGCAAAGTAGTCAATATGCGTCATTGAATGCACATCGCATCGCGTACACAGTTTACATGAAATTTAATCCATTGTTAGCTAACTCTTCCCTTGCCAGTCAACACGTCGTAGTAATAAATGATACACCTTTTGAATTACAATTAACTCCGGCTTCTACTATACGTGTTACTTCAATTGGCAAGTCAATTTATCATTAGTTCTACAGTTAAAGAAATATTCTGTGACCGCCGGTAGTAGCCAGATATCTTCTAAGAACAATACTGATTACCAAAACTACATAAACATTTGGCGTCTGTTCAGTGCTAACAACAATAATATTTAATTGTGTTCGGAAAATATAAATAAAAGATGAACAATGAACTGAGACTTAAGACAAGTCCATGGTTGATAAAGAAATCTGCAGTTTATTATTGTATGTTCGTGTCGAGTGCATGAAGAATATTCTCTGAGAATTCAGTTTAGCCTGCACTATACATGAATTACAATTGTACGATTGTGTGATGATAATACAAATCAGGATGGATCCCCTTATGCCTTCAAGTAAAGTAAGTTTGGGTAATAACGATCTATGTTGTGAGGAGTATCTGCAGTATCAATGCCAGAATAGACAGTTTTGTGTGTATGTTAATAATTTCTATAATACATTGTTAGTGAAGTATCAAATATTTTATTATCATAACTTGCAAGTTACCCAAGTAATGACATGTTTTGTGTTTTGTGATCCATTGTCACGCAATATAGGTATCCAATTACTTAAAAAACTACGTGATAAGCATACTGTATCATTGTTAGTAAGGTTTACGGTTTGCCTTTATTTCTGTGACATATCAAAACATCCAGCTGTAAAAATTCAAATCAGCACTATATCACAAGGATAATTAATAGCCGCTCTACAACCCCGAATTCATATAACATTAAATTCGTTTAATTAATATACGGCCAACAGTAGAACATATATCAAATTGCCATACATAGTAGTAATCCTAAAACATTGGTTAAACACTAATAACGTAATAAAATAACATAGACTCAGTCTCTGTGCACAAAGAAATAATTTCGTTTGGAACCTGTTTATGTGTACGTGAATAAAATGATATTATGCATAATGCCATTTCTTAGACATCTCTCATAACGATACATTTTACCACTGCAGAATTCTTGAAATCAGAAAATATGAAAGGTATTGGCTGCCATATCATATTTCGTAACTCATTTTGTCACTTCACATTCCTCGACTCAATGCTAACGACATCAGTTGTCAATATTTCTGCAAGTCTGAATATGTATGCATGTTTGGTTTATTTCAGCTAGTACGGCACGAATAAAAGGAGGAAACAACATGATTTCATTAGCCCCCACCTCCCCAAATTCAAGGCACTTGTATAAAATATTTTGACACCAAACCCGTATAATACATTTAAGATAAATGCATCAATAACTAAAACACAATTTATCAAAGTAGATGCAGTAGTTTTGAAACCAGCTGTTTTAATAAATTCATGAAAACACATGAATGCTAAATGTTACACCACAATTACCAATAGGCTGCGACAGAAAGCTCGCTTATATTTAAATAAAGTGTGACAACATTGGTAATTAAGCCTCTATATAGTAGGTAGTTGACCTTGCCTGTTGTGCAAGGTATAGATGTTTGACGAATTCTGCTACACGCTGTTTGTGCGCGGTATGTGTTTTTTTTCAAATAGGTAAGAATGATATTATTTTAGTTTTAGGTGAAGTATTAAAGAGATTGCGAAACAGATCAAGCTACAAATATTACAACATTGTTAATGTCGTGGATTGTCTCGAATTACGAAACCACAAAGTTAAACTGTAGTTAAGATCTTTTCCATTTGCTTCATACCTTCAAAACTCCAAAATGTAAATATTGAGGTATTCACAGGTACGTTGATTTTGATATTGTTTTAATCTTTTATGCAAAGTATTCCTGAGAAGAATTGGTAATCATTTAAAAAATATTTGTGAAACAATTAGACTTCCAGTTTTATATTTCGGTATAAACGTACATCCTGCAAACGTCTACGTCTACGCATTTTCATAGGACGCCCCAAGGTGTCTCAAATTGCCATGACTGCATGGCTATAGGTGGCGACTTAAAACTGGTTTCTAGAAGCCAGTTTTGTCAAACCAAAGTTTTGAAAATGTCTACAGAAAAACTGGCAGCTGAAAATTTGTCATATTTATCAAGGCATCACCTGGTATATAAAGCACCTTGGGGCGCCATATTTGTAAATGGTTATATTTAGCGCCTAAACATTTTGTGTTAAGTGACCTGGAAAACACCTGTTGTCATGTATGTCAGTCTGCTATCATCATCTTCAAATAGTTATGCAAAAACTCCATTAAAGGGCCACTTTAGGTTATGAAAAGCAACATGTATCGTGCTTCTTGGTTCAGCTTACTTGAAATATAAACCAGGTGGAAAAAAATTTTCTCAATCTCTCTATTGAGTATAAGGTATTTCATTATAATATTTTCTTGTTAGCGCCATAAATAATAATACGATAATTCTCGTATCCTAGAATACTGTACATTGCAGTGTCTGGGATTCTGTAATTTGTGTATTCACAATGTTTACGTTACTGTAAATGACAAAGGTATTGACAAAGTCAAGAAGAAACGTCATAAACTATTTCTAGTTTTTGTGTAAAGTAATTGTGTTGGACATTGTGCTCGTAGCACTACGAACGAAGAAGATGGTTTGTGACTGTTGTTTACGATTATCATAATGCTTCGTCTGTGCTTTACAGCCTTGATGCATGTATTATTTAAAATACGTGGATTACCAAGTTTGATTCATATGAATATCTCTTAGAGGTAGTTCTGCTGCATATGAATACCCCGTAATATTACACGAACTTCAGAATGTGTCTATGTAGCCCTATTTGTAAGCAATGCTGAGGAATATTTCTTAGAATGGAAGTCGTTAAATATTGTAATAAGCTGCATCTGTCTCCCTCAATTGTAAATGCATTAAGATAAACAAGATTCTACTTTGTCCTGTATAAGTGATTATTGGATTAGGCACATGTATTACTTAGTCGCAGAGTGAGGAGAGAGACAGTGAGGACCAGAACGAAGGAATTATAACCACAGCTGAGCAGAAAAGACGCAAAGACAGTCTGGCCGGTTCTATCCAGTCGATTAGGTCAGAAGTGCAATCAGTGCTGCTTATAGTTGCCAACTTGACTGACGTGTTTTGTGAACATTGCGATAAGTTCTCGCTTGCCGGCTACGGCCTTTTTGTTTTTATTAGTTTGTTATCACAGTGGAGTGACTCATCTTAATAATGACTGTATTGTTCACTTCTGTGTCCTAGACGTTATTGTCTGCTTACAACTACAACTCCGGTTTCTTTATATTAGACTTATGACGTGATTATGACATACGACTCACTGTACGTGTAATCTTTCCGTCGCACATACACCATCGGCAATCTATTATTCATTCACACAATCGCTTGATTGTTACTCGGGCGGTGAGGTGTTTTGTTTCTACTTCTCAGATCTCACACCGATAAGCTTAGCCGGCTATTAATAGAAAACATTCTTCCTGATATTAAAACTTAAAACGCCGTATTTAATATTTATTTATTACCCTGTCAGTTAAAACTGTTCAGTTCCAATTAAAATCAATGTTTACTTTTTTGTTACTAACTTTGTGTTTCAAAGATAAGTGAGGAAAGGATAAATCTAAAAACTTTGCCATAGACTGGTGTGCTGTATAATATTTGTCCTGCTTAAAGTTTTATTTAAATGTGTCTGGTGTCTGCTGGTGAGTGCTGACTTAAATCAAGTTTTAGATTGTTGTTACCACAACATGAGCATCGTTGTCGATAATCTTACAAAAGATACTACATTTGTTTACGTGGGATAATAGTGAGATGTCTGTGGTACATCCGTGAGATTACATCTTTGTTTACGAATAACTTAAAATGCTTAGTACAAGTTTACTGTCACATGCGAAATTCAATATACTTAGACTGGTAATAGGTAAGACTCATATAACTTTATATAACAGTAGTAAAATCTTTTTACATTTGCTCTCCTATAAACATATACTTTAAGAAATACAGGTAATTTGAAGGATTTTATTCTGGCGACTAAATACTAACCAAACGCAACAAGTTATCTTCCACCCAGGTAGTCAGAAGTGAAAAATAAAAAAAGGCGCACGCAGCTAAATTATATTTACCTGATTAACAATTTTTAATTCATCACAAAATCAAAATCACAATTTCATTTTAGCAAGTCGTGTAACGGTTGGAGTGTAGATAATGGGGCCAGGAGTAAAATGGGTCGGTAGCAACGGTTGCAACGGTTGCGACGGTTGCAACATTTTTGGGAAAGGACTTAGATATAATTTTCCGGTTGCAGCGGTTGCAACACACTGTAAACAAAACTTGGTGTCATAAAAATTGATTAACAATCCTTAATAAGCAAGCCAACTGAGAGAAACTATGTCGACCGTTAGTCACATGATAAAGACTGCCCTGTGTAAAGTGCCTACTCAAAATTTCAGCTTTTGATTTCTCCAAAATTTTGAAAATGGGACTAGTTAGCAAAATTTGGCCCCCAGATATCAAACAAGCAAGTTATTCTGATAATTTACAAAACTTAAAAAAAATTTTTAACAAATATTTGAGGCCGTAGGAGCCATTTCAAAACGGACTTTTAAGCATAGAGTGACTACGAGATTCAGACATTTAGGGTGCGGTAGGGCCTGGCTGATAAAATCCATCACCCCAGCTGTGAAGCTACACTAGCGCCAGCCCCTAGCTATGCTTCCTTATACCTTAATACCCTTTTAATAATACCCCCTGAAAAATACCCAATTAATGTAATACCCACTTAAAAATATTTTAAAATGCCACCTGTAGAAATACTACCTTAAAAATGTCATCATATAAATACCTTCCTAAAAATACCCATTTAAAATACCCCCTTAAAATACCCCTAAAAATACCGCTATTAGCAATACTACTTGAAAAATACTACTACAAAAATACCCCCTCAAAAATGAATCCCACCTCAAAAATGTCACCTCAAAACCGCATTATTTGTATTTTGAGAAGGCATTTTTAAGTATTTTTAAGTGGGCATTACATAAATTGGGTATTTTTCAGGGGGTATTATTAAAGGGGTATTAAAAGGATTGTTAATCAATTTTTATGACACCAAATTTTGTTTACAGTGTGTTGCAACCGCTGCAACCGGAAAATTATATCTAAGTCCTTTCCCAAAAATGTTGCAACCGTCGCAACCGTTGCAACCGTTGCAACCGACCCATTTTACTCCTGGCCCCATTATCTACATTCCAACCCGTGTAACGATAGTACTCTAGACTGCAGCCTGATATGTAGCTGTTTGTCTACTTCTTGTATTTTAGTAAGTAATGCAAATAAAGATTTACAATGCCCCTATTTCACTATGGAATGGAATGGTAAGTTTTATTGACAGCTGAAATTAACGGTTTTACAAACATTTTATCTTCCATTCATCTTCCAATCTACAGCTTCAATATTGTGTTGGTGTTTAAATACCTACGAAAAACACTTTAGGGCTATAAATCGAAAGTGTACATTTTGTGTCACAGATATCTTATTTCTATTAATGTTCATTGAAGTGGCCATGCACCCTCCCACGTTTGACAACCCACGTTTGAAAAATTTTCTGTGTTGCTGTCTTCTGGCCAACAAAAATGATCTGGCACGTGGTACGTCCATCATTAACAAGTAGTCTTAGATATCTGCACTGCAGAAATTAATGTACGGTAAATTGGAATTTAGGGTTTTCAAGTAATAGTCGACATTCTTTTTCTTACAATCTTACAATGACATTTTAATTGATCATTGTATGTACTCATTTTGAAAAACAACACAATTACCAGTATATACAGGAGTATAAATTATAAATACGTGTATTAAAAAGAAGTACACATAACCCTTGCTATATTATTATATGCAAATCGTCGGAGACTGTGTCCTCGAGGTACAAAATAGTAGAATTAATCAAATATTTTTTCTTCATTTAATGGCACAGCAAATTCTTTGGTTTGCTGACATAGCAACATAGGGGAAAATATGAATTACCCAGCTTTATGTCGTTTTTTTCTTAGCTGACGGTACATTTATGGTATACTGATAATATTATGGATATACAGTTTGCATTCCTTACTAGACACTAATTATGCAGTCATGACTTTGGATTTCGGATATAACAAGCATGATAGTGGCAAGGCTTTTGGCTAAAGAAACAACCTTATCGTAATAGAATCAGCTTGGCTTTCAATTTAAACCATAACAACTTGTGATAAGAAAAATATTCAAAACAAAATTATACTATTTTCTTTCGCTTGACTTCTTTGCAGTTAATTTACTCTAAAATACAGTCGACCATGATGTATAGAATGCCTTGGAACGTAAAGTAGAATCCCCTTGCTGCCTAGGCTCTAACATCGAATTGAACTGAATTTATTGCTAATAAGATCAGGTGGAATAAGGCCGGAAGATGTAAGTCGTAGCTTACATTATGTCATTTGTGATTTCATTATGGCCATTGAACATTGAATATTCATGAATTTACCTTGTAAAATAATTAGGTATTGTAATAAAGTGAGATTGACATTTTAAGTTTCTACATTTGCTAGTAGAGGAATATCTAACTGGCCGACTGGACCAGTGAATCCTACTATTAGGATCTCGGCACCATGCTCACTGCATGTCTCAGTGCGCCCTTGGCATTGCATATCTTCCGGTCTTCGGCAAAAACATATCAATGCATAGAGCTGTATATAATTGACGAGACTAGCAACTGTGACCAAGATTATGAAAGCATTTTTAATCCTAATACTTAAGTCCTTGTTGTTGTACATAAATTTGTATGTCAAACCATTACAAAATTAAATATCGGATGAGAATTGATAAAACAATTAGCTTTAATGAAATGTCACATATATTAGAAGTATACGTGTAATATACAAACTACTAGTACCTATTAATAAATATGGTTACGTAAACAATAGCACATGTGATGAATATTGAGGACAAATTATGACTGCAATTTATGAGTAATTATTATTTTTAGCTCGATTTATAAACTCCACTAAAAATCATTGTTGATGAGGAAGAAAGGACATTTTTACCCATATTGTGCAATTAAATTTATTCATATAATTCAACCAGATTAATTTGCAGTAAAATTCAGTATCTGAGTTACACTAATTTCTGGTCTAAATTAATATAATTTTACAAATATAGCACATTTTATTTGTTGTAGTGATTTTATAAGTTCAAGGCGATAACAAAGTAGCACAGTACAAATTGCAAATTATTATTGTTTGTCTAAAAGAGCAACTACATCAAAATTAATATTCACATATTAGTAAATGATGATTTTATAACATGTAAATGTTGCTAGAAAGTACAGTTTACACTTGAGTAGCTTTAATGCATAACATAATAATAATATTACATAATATATCACAGATATTTATTCTTTTACCACTTACAATAAGTTGACCATTAAATATCTTTTTAAGCATATCTACGCTACCTAACTATATAGATATATATTTTGAGAATTCATTATATTTTGAGGTAGGTACATTCCATTCTGTTTCGCTGATCAGCTTTACATTTATTATCATCCAACTGAAGTTGGTTATGATCTTCTATCATTCTCTGTAAATAGCTAGGGTTAGTACAATAACGTGCCTCAAAGTAAAATAATTCATAGCTTGTTCAAAGTTCTAGAATTGGTATTACTTCGGTAGCATTTCATTTGAAAAGTGTGGCAAAGCTGACTAATAGTGAAAGGAATACCCTTATTTGCATTATATATCTACGCGTTACGGTGGCTAACCGGTGTAGTGTGTTGATATTCTTGCGGCTAATGATGGGTCGCATTCGCAGTAGACGAAGTAAAGTGGAGGTAGGTTTACATAACAATAGTTAACATTTCGGTATATAGAGCGTTATTATCATCATAACATCATTATTGAATATGTTTAGAAGTGTAACTTGGGTGCTGGTCTCTTATTCAGCTGCACACAAGGGAAGATTTTCTGTGCGTTTCCTATTAAGTCAGTGTAGGTAAGTACGGAACTTGGCTTGCATTGTATGGAATAGGAAAGGTTAAAGATTTGCATTAGTATTACTACTACAAATGGAATTCTATTTCTTTACCTACCTGAAGGTTCGGAATGTTATAGCGGTAATTATTATTTACATGCACCCATACAGGATTGAAGTTTCAGTTATTGTTGTTTGTGGGAACGAAATCTAGGGGCAGGTACTTGTCTTTATGAAGACAGTATAAAGTAGTAACAATAATACACTAGGGGTTCACCCAGGTCCATTGAGCTGTATGGATTTCTATTTTATGCAATTTGGGGATGGTGGAAACCGTCTCACCAGTAAACTCACAGCACTCATTTCCTACCTCGACAGTAATTCTGCGCGGTTGAATGTCAAAATTTTCAGTTTACATAGATAATCCATTTGAATACATTAACAGTGTGTCAAAACGTAAAATGTGCATTTGCATTAGTTTGACAATTTTAAAATAATTATGCAGGTATTAATAATACTCGTGTGTTCTGTGTGGCATTTATAATTACATGGTATGCATGTGATGTCATGCAATACTGTGATGTAAAATACTTTACAGTTATAATACATACTTTTTAAGGTTTGAAAAGCCATTGATTTTGTGGCAATTTTACTCTATGAGAACACGATGAGAATAATACTTACAATAGTTGTAACATTTGTGTCTAAACACTGTTTGATTAGAAAATTCAAAGTAGTCAAAGTTCTCGTTTTAGTGTAATCTAAAGTAAATTAAGCTAAAGAAAGGATCAGTAATATGGAAAATAATAGCATAAAATAACAGCATGGCATACGAGATGGGGTAATGTTAAAAGTAAATAAACAAAATTTACTAAAGAATTAACTGACTTAAGTGGTGTTCTGAATGCAATTAAATGGCATTATCGTTAGGGTTACCTTAAGCTATCTTTAAATTAGAATCCAAGAAAAGGAAAGCTGTTTGAGAATATTGAGAAAAGCAAAGTCAAGTGGAGATATGAACAAGGAACACTATAAGTTACAATACAAAGTTAGGAATGCTATTCAAGGAAAAGAGCAGAGTTGGAATCTATGGAACTAAATGAATGGGATTTTCAGGGAATGCAAGATTATTAAAATCACCTCATGGTGGGGCAGATGGCTTTGGATTTAATGCCGACTAACCATAAGTAAGAATTGCATAATGATACAAAACGGGCTTTTACTTCTCCCTGCCTTTCTTACATTCTATGCAATTGAATCACTTGTTATATTGGCCAGAGAACTCTGTTCCCAGAACTTCGTTTCTACATCCCCAACCGAAAAAATCCTAAACCCTTCGCGTATACTTTGTACTGAAATGTCTACAAGTTAGAATTGTACCTAGATGAGCATTTGTAGTGCATGTCAACATCTTATTAAGTAATATTTGTGTGAGTTTCAAATAAGAACAGATTTTATAATAAAATGCAATGGCCTGTCCAGAAAATTAAAGTAAAAGAATGAGATTAAATGGAAGGTCCAGTGAAATATACCTAGTTTCTTGTACTACGAATATGATTTAAGAAAATAAATAAGTATATTTAATTACTCGTGCCTATGTTTAGACTTGATACAAGAATGCTTAGGTTTTCATTTCTTTAGTTTTGACTACAGATCTGCCTAGCAGGATTGTTTATTCTTAGGATGCGGATAGTTATACATGGTTAAGGGGAGTAAACCAGAACTGAAAGCAATTGGCTACCTCAGTGACGTAACCCAGTGTACATTTAGTTATTCAAGATCTATTTATCTGTGTAGTTAGTGGCTTTCTTTTGTGAGAATCCAAGCTTTCAGCCGAATTTCATCTGTGTATCTCTCATTTAAGTGTCTCTATGGATTTGGGCTGCAATGAAGAACTGAGGTTGCGGCTAAATTCCATTGTACGCAGAAAGCATTATCTGTTCTCTTCTCTTTATAGCTTAGTTTCACGAATTTCTACTCATTGTCGACTGGTAAGCAAAGGGCAGTATACTTCATGACCATAAACATTAGTCTTGAGTAAATAGACACTCTATTTGAACATATATCGAATCTTGTCATAGCAGACGATAATATAGCGCATTATTGGTTCACTGAGCTTTACTGTCCTGTGTTTTCTATTCTACTGAGCTTATTCCCTTCCCATAGGCTGAATTGGATGTGTTGTTGCATACTTGTGTCTGGAGAAATCTAAGGTTAGACACATAAATACTCTCTGTTACATCATCTGGGTGCATGAACCAAGCCGAGAGATTCGGCTTACCGGCAAGCAACTTATTACTTAAATGCAGGGTGGTAGAATTATATATAAACGGGGGCCAATTTCTTTGTTTTGCAATCCCAATTTGCCTCCCCTTGCCATAGAGTTTATTAGGTAAGGAAAAATGAATAGGAAAATTTAAAATGTGAATATTTATTTTTTGAAAGTGGGGTTGAATAGATCACAAAAAATTAGCTGATAAGTAATTCATCAGCCTTTTGTTTTGCAGTAGACAAAATCCCTTAATCGGGAGAAGAGATAGGACTTTCCATGTACTTGAAGAATTTATGTTTCTCTGACATCATTAGAGTCAATTCAATGCAAAAATCTTAGTACTCTCCAAAAAATTGCTCCTAAGCCCTCTCCCTGTTTAAATACACAAAACTACTGCACTTATACTCCTCTGCCAATGTGATGGGTACCTACCTATACAGCCTCGAGAACAAAAAAAAACATTGCTTTTTTAGAAAAAGCCAAAAGTAAGCTCGGCTTTTTACAAGCTTATATAAAAAAGGAAAGGGTTGAAGTAGAGTTAGGAAAAAAGCAAATTCATTTTTTGTGCTTCTTTTTGCGAGCTATTCAACTGTATAAAAAACAATTGGAAATTAAATTAAAGCAAGAGGAGCAAAAAAATTGCTTTTCCGTATCGTGTACAGCATCGACTTAAAGAACTTTGGGATTAAAGAGCATTAGAATAACTTTTGATGCAAGGACCAGGGTGCATTTGTTTACCGTACTTTCTACGGATGTCATGAAGTCTTTCCCGTTTTCACTTTGAAAAATAGATACCTATACATATTTGGAAGCATACTTCTTTTCTTAAGCACTTGTATAAACTGATGAAATGTTGTGGTTTTGATGTACAATCATTGTTCTAAAGTGGACTGTGGGAAATAATTACTAAACAATGGAATTGTAATGTAAAATAATATGATAACTGTTAAGCAATTATTAATTGAATTGTTTTTGTTTACATTGCAGAAAGTGAGAAAAGAAGATTGGAGAAGGGATGAAAGAATTTAGTGGACAAGTGTCTGGACAAGAAAGAAGAAAACTCACATGGGGGATTGGTAAATCTTCGGAATTTTCGTACTTGAAGTAGGAGGACAGGGGACAGAGAGAGTGTGATGACTTTGAGACGGAGAAACCACTGGCGGTTGTTTGGAGGCAGAGGGGTGGTGATGGCACGGAACTTGTTATTGCTGATGCTAAGTGTCTGTGGGTGTTTATTAGTGAGTGTGGAGGGTTCAGTGGACTGGACAACGCAATGTCCCTCCAACTGCCGATGTACCTGGGTGTCCGGAAAGAAGATGGCCGAGTGCAAAGAGGCGGATTACCGGAGTATTCCTTCCGGACTCAGTTCGGAGGTTCAAGTGCTAGACTTGAGTGGGAATTCCATAACCGCTCTGACAAAGGATGCCTTTAAATCAGTGGGTCTTGTGAATTTGCAGAAGGTATTTCTGAAGAACTGCCGAATAGAGAAAATCGACCCGGACGCTTTTCGAGATTTAAAAATAATGATAGAGTTGGATTTGAGTGGGAACAGTGTGACGAGTCTGCAAATGGAAACATTTGAGACAAACGAGCGACTGCGAGAACTGAAATTAAATGAGAATCCTCTGAGTAAGCTGACGGGGACTTCCTTTCCGCCTCTGATGCACTTGAAACTGTTGGATTTAAGTGATTGTCAGCTGGATTCCTTCAACAAAAAGACTTTCCACTTGCTAACCAACCTGGAGACACTAGTTCTCAGTGGCAATCAGTTCAAGTATATCAATGAGGACGTTCTGAAGCCCTTGGAGAAACTCAAGAGTCTGTCTCTGGGGGGAAACCCTTGGAAGTGCGACTGTCGCCTCAAGAGCTTTCGGAACTGGGTCATCGGGCGCAAACTCTTCCAGCAGACTCTGTGCAGCGAGCCAAGTCACCTGGCCAACTTCGAGTGGGACGTGCTCCAGTCCACAGAGTTCGCGTGCAAACCGGAAATCGTCACTCTGCAAATCAGTGGGAAGGCCACCGACGCCCTCCTTGTCTACGGAGACGTGGGCAGTGATATCACCCTCGAGTGCTTGGTCCACGCCAACCCCGCCCCAGAAGTCAAGTGGGTGCGCGACGGGCAAGTTCTCACCAACTCTTCCAGGAATCAGGGCAAAACCTACTTGCTGCATATCAGTGGGGAAAACGACCGCTGGGTCAACTTGACCATCCTCAAGTCAGACCCCGACGACGCCGGCGAGTACACCTGTGTCGGAAACAACCCTGGGGGCTTCGTGGAGAAAAACCTCACGCTGAACTTCCAGGATGTGCCTACGGGGGAAGGAGTGGGCACCGGGGTCGGCGGGGTCGGTGGGGGCGCCTACAGGGATCAGAGCTGGATCTGGATTCTCGTCAGTGTCATTGTTACCTTAATTGTACTCATTGTGGTCATCATGCTCGTGTGTTTCTGCTCCAAGCGGAGACGTGTTAAGACTGCGAGGGCACAAGATCTCAAGGTATTGCCTCTTTTACTAAAACTAAATTCTTTATTAAGTTTTGCTCTAATCCGAATAATATGTAATCACTGAGTTCATTTTTAAGATAACTGCAATTTGTAAATTGCAAATCAACAGTTACTCCCATTTCAGTATTATAACCTACTTTCTAAGTTTTCAACAGTTTTATCAGTTTTGTATTTTCAGCGGAAGAGTTGTAATACGTTCGTTTTGAATATAATTAAGTAGAACTAATAATGAAGTATAACTGTGTTGACAGATAAAGCAGACCATTAATACCTAATTCTACGCAAACTAAAACTTTTGATAATGGTAATGTAAGCATTAAGATGAAATTTGACCCAGCTTTGCTCGAAGAAATTAGTAGCCACGTTTTTACATGTATTTTATGGAATACTTACGCAATTCTTACATTTACACTTAACTGCGGCTTAAAATAATACCTAAAACTAGCCCTACACTTTAAATCCTAGACATGCGCTAGATGTAGAAGTGGACTTAGAGTTACCCAAGACTATCTATAGGGCACAATAATGATACCATTGCGGTTCACTACAAGCATTCCAGTGTTTGTTTACTAACGCATCACAAGCCCTAGTGGTCAGTAATAACACAAATAATTGACAATCTACTGTGAATAGTACATTCCCACCATTCAGACACTTGGAAACAGAGTAAGATGCTATAATATGCTAGGTTTACTATTGAAGTGCAATATGGGTCACCGGGACATGAGAGTACACAATGCACATCTGCCAATATCCAATAATATTATATTATTGCGAAGAAAGGAAAGCGAATGTTGTTCCACAAGTATTACAGTTTTGCGCAGTAGTGTGTTCGACATGGGAAGCAGTGCCATCGCGTTAGATGAGTAGTTATATTTGGTGTACTAATCTTGGTAGACTTTGAAGTATTTGAGGGGAAAGTAGAACGTACTACCTGTTATTTTTGCGAAGGGCCTAACTGAGAAAACAAGGAAATAACAAGAGGAAGAGAGTCGTAGTGAGTAGGTAAAATGAAAAAAGGTGTAGTAAGGTTGTTGGTTGCAGGAATATGAAAAGCTGAGAAAAATGTGAGGACTAGGCATGGAATACTAGGTGAGTCGTAAGTGCAATAAATCCGTATATGGAATATCTGTTGAGGAGGAAGGCTGAGATGGAGGAGACTCTTCTGGTCCGTGTACTATTATGTACTTTGTACAAATGTTCTCCTCAGTGAGGCCCTTTTAGAAAATGCAATCGGCTACGTTCTCGACATACCTACATCAGATCTACATTGCATTGTGTGTCCTGGAAAACTTCAACGCCTATTCATCGGGATGGAATGACATGGCAGTATTCATGTCCGATGTTTCAGTTGATTGAACCCGGAGTAAGTAGAATGCAGGAAAGTTTCTTTGCAGCTCTTCGTCCTGGTTTCTTGTGTCTGCAACAGCCAACGCATTCAGATTGACGACTCCCAGCAAAGCTACCATGTAATATACGCTCTTTTGCAAGTATACGTGTCCCACTATTACGTAAACACAGATATTATTTGTCGGGACTTCAATTCTCCTCTCTATTGGTGGTGGGGCTTGTATGGCACCGCTGGGGAGTCGAGTCAACTCTGCACTCACTCACTTTAATACTTTCCCTCAATACTCACATATCTCGCAAATAACTTTTATACTCAGACAGACATCCACTCGTAGATAAGGAAGACAGAGAGAAAACCTTGCAGTTCGACTGATGATGCACCTATTGTGTCGAGTCACACCTGCTCACTCTCCCTCCTTTCACGCATCCCTAATTCACTTTTCTCTTAAACAAATAAACCAAGTCACGGAGCTTGGCAGGAACAAATCATATCAAGCAGACACTGCTCCACTATGTACACTCTCAGTCATGTACCCTCACAACCCGAGACACACCATGTACCATAAACCAAACCAACAACAAACGCTACTTCTCCATTCAACCGTCTTTACTCGCCCAACAGAAGTCACAACATTTAACCCCGTATTCCTCCTTTCCTTCCTTTTACTTCTTTACCATAAAGTAACCGGACTCTTATTGCGTCTATTCTCCTAAATATACAGGCATTTCAACATTTCATTTTATAACTACCTAAATTTCATACCCTTTCTCATGCTGCATAATGATACCTAATTTAAATTGCATGGATGCTGACTTCGTAGATTAAAGTGCAAGTTTCTGCTGAATTGGTTCACAGCAAACCATTTCCTATGGATTGCTGCTATGTGCTATGGATTGGACTGTATATTACATTGTATATTACAAAGTAATTAAAAGGAATAGATATGCTTCACATAGCTTTTATAACATGTAGTATGCATGTGTAAGTTATGTAGACTTTGATTTGCCAACTCACCTCACCCCTGCAAATTGCTAAAGAAAAGAGGAATTGAACAAGAATTAGCCTACAATGTCACCAAATGGAATTTATTACTGTGTTTGCATGTTATGTAGAATGACACATTTTGAGTAGTAGACCCTTTTCGGACTGTACTGTTCTGAACCTTTGTAGGGTACATAATAGCAGTGTTTATATTGTAGGGACCTAATTTTTGTTAACCGTTTAGGAATAATGCAAAAAGTTTGAATACAAATTCAAAGTTTCCGGGAAGATTTCCCAAAGATGACTTTTACTAGTTGACTTTCTTTAGATTTGGTTACGTGACACGAGACCATTTTTTCTGCTGCGTATTACTCTAACTTCAACACGTTATTAAACTTAAATTAAATTTGGGAAAGAAAACCTTCCTTTCATGCCGTATTATTTCTTTATATCTGAGAAAAGCTTCACTGTTTCGACATTTGCAAAGGTCACCTCGTTCTGGTAGTTGGCTTTCTCTTACTTTCTCCCTTTCCTTGCTGAATTGTTCTCGAACTTATAAAGTAGGTCTACCTATCCAAGACTTGATGTCACTCTGAGACTTGATATTCCAGGCAATCCAATTTAGTGTACTGTGTGCGATACTGTACACTCCCGTATAAGGTTTCTAGTGGGAAGCAAAGTTAGTGGGTGGGAAGCTGAAAAATGAACATGGGAAATGAGCCACAGACGGTACAAAGACTAAATTCATACTTATGAACAGCATTAGAAAAATTATTGTTAGTAATTTCATAAAATATTCTTATTCATGTCGGATTTTCCCGTTGTATTAAAAAATACGGGGGACATAAGAGTCGCTATCCATTTATGAATGTTCCCACATTTTCTCAGAGCTGAATAAAATGAAGCGGGAAGTACGAAATGAGGAAACCTTAGTTCTGAGGCACGCTGTTGGAAGGTGTTGGAGCCAGGGCTTGGTAGGGCGGCAGTGCTCTTCTCGTGCACCGTTTCTGGGCAATCTAACCAATCTCATTTTAAGTTGGATTAATTCAGTTCTATAGATGCAGAGATATTTTCACGCAATACCAGTACCTACCTTTGTAATTATTCGTCTGTCAGTTTGCTGATTCGTAGCATCGTAACTAGGTTCTCAAATGCCATTGCTTGCTTTCTTACTACACCCACACTGCTCAGCATCTATCCATGTTTTCTTCAAAGTTTATGTGATTTCAGTGTGAAAATTAAGTACAATTAATCTGACAATTCTGATAGATTGCATTTCTAACCAAGTGACAGAAAATACATTTTCTTTTCTTATAGATCTTTCTCTGTCCCTTCTAATCTGACACACTCCACTTCTTTCTTTCAATCTTTACTTCACCGTAATTTAAAGAGGGACTAGAGGTTCCTCTAACTCTAACTCTTCCTACAGTCTTCAAGAAATTCATTAAAAACCCATGGTTGACCTTGGACATTATGCAGTTGTCCCCTTGATTTCCATGCATGTTCATTCCTCTCAGTAATATTTTCCAGAAATGTATTAAGCTGAATCTTTTTTCAAATTTTATTCTATAATTTGTTTGTTCAGTTTCCGTTTATATTAGCTTTTGCTAATGTAGGTAACCCAGTTTTGTATTATGGCCTTCATTAAACGGCCTACTTTGTACGATTAATGCATAGATTTGAATTATTAGTCGCTTTATCTCTGGTTTTTTATTCTGATTTAACTGTCTAAATATTTTCCATAATTCGAAGGAGGAAAAATCGATGTTTTTGTGTTATGCACTCATCTGTTCAGTAACTATATTACTACATATCCCACAGTGAAGTTTAATTTTGTCTTGTGTCTTGGCCTGACCTAAATTCCTGAACACACGCCAACGAGCGGCATTATACTGTATATTACTAATCCGAGATATTTGGTTACCTTCCTTCATGCTTGGTGTTATATATTTGTAATGCTTAACTGTATAGAGATACAATGGAATTCATTGATGATAAAGTAGTTTTTTTCGGCATCACAGTATTTCTCCGTTTAGAATTTAATACAAAACGTAATAGAGCTTTCTCTGGACACAGACTGCAACAAGCTAGGCTGGAACACGAATTTCCTTTCCGCTCTAGTAGAGCTGTCATATCATATGTAATAGAGCAGTAGAGAACTAAATATTTCTAGAGAAGTGATAATTTACCTACCTAAACCAGTCACTATAATTATGAACATGTCCTCGTATATCCGCTTTTGATATATCTAATAACTATCTCCAAATGCACCGAGCAAGGATGCCGACTCAGGGTTTTTCGGTTTTTGGGTTTTTCAGTGGGTTTTAGCCCAAAAACCCATGGGTTTTTGCATCCTTGGGACTGAGGATAAGTAAAAAGTAACCTCATTCACTCACAGTCAGATTCTAATGTCCGTTCTCTTTCTGCACCGTTTTCTCTCTCCAATTTCATTCTGTGTACCGATGTGAATTTCTAGTTGATTTTCATCGGCTTCATTTCGGTTCACTTAACTTGATTGACATTGCGATAAAGTATCACATTGTATTTCATTTGTATTTGTGTGCACAAGAGAGATAAGTATCCCATCATACTTATCAACTCTGTGCTCCTCATTATAATTGGATTCCAGACTTCTCTCAACCTATACTTATCACTACAGGCATTACACATGCACTGCAACACCTATAAGTCAAGTCAGCTATCTCTTTCCCCTTCGTATCTTCTTTATATTTCCGTATAACAATGTTTCTGTGTGTGTTCGTATTAGTATCAGACAAATGCATCTCATTAAAGGGATACGTAAACAAAGTTAAATGTCCAGCATTAATCCACAGTCCCTCAAAACTGTCACAACTCAATCAGCGAAATCGTGGAGACAAGATGTTTGCATAACACATTTTGCGTTCAGTTGCAATAGCGTTTAGTTAAGAAAGCTGGGAAGCCAATGGCGTAAATAATAATTGCATTAATTTATAATTTTAATTAGGGTTTGTTAATCATCATAATACAATGAAAGTTCAGATAAAACACTGCAGATCAAATAATTCTTTCATGAAAATCAAAGTCAGTGTTAAGTTCTCTGGCATTCCCATCATAACAAAATACAAAAACTAAATTGTGATTTGTCTTTAATAATAAGTGATGTGATGTAGGATATAAATAGAAATGGATAGGATAGAAAGGATAAATAATAAATGTAGAAGCAAACTTTTGTTAAAGATCAAGAGTGCTACTATGATCCCATCTCATCAAATCTTTGGACCGTGTTTTCTATTGAGAAGCTGAAGCTTAGACCAGGGCACTGCGAGACAAATAGACAGTTAGAGCGATGAATGGAGGAAATAGAAGGGCTCCATTCACCGCACCACAGTTGGCTTCAGTCAAGTGTACACGAGACTTGGGGGGAGAGAACATAGGTTCGATTCCCAGTGGTGTTGAGTTAAATTTTCCTTGTGTTGTCTATATCTGTACCATACCTTACCTTGTTATAACTAGTAATAGCAGTATATCCTTCCCGTTTAATGTTCCTTTCAAGTATTAAAGTCAATAATGTTGTTTCAAAGTATATTAAACCTCCTATACCTAGCTAGGGTAGACCACGTGGTGGAGAACACCTTGAATAGATAAGGAGGGTCTTTTCACAAGATGCGGGGTACAAAAGTGAGTAAGGTGTGCTTCAACGTACACCCTCTACTCCAGCCCCAGCTAGCTCTCACATAGCCAAGCGATAATAGTCGATAGCTCAGGCCAGTCTTGTATAGTTAGTAGGGCTAGTTAGTGGATGCAAGGGATTACCCGCACTAGCTAGACCCTAGATTGCCGTTGCCCTTTCGAACCTGTACTGAAACATTGTAGCACAAGACTAGGCAGACGTACGCTAGACGCTAATAGACGAACGCTCATATGAACTACAGGCCGCTATGAGAACTTACGAGAGCCGCACATGCCCCATCCCCAGTAGGTATAGGGTTTAATTTGACTAAAGGGGATGAGAAGCTGAAGCTTAGACCAGGGCACTGCGAGACAAATAGACAGTTAGAGCGATGAATGGAGGAAATAGAAGGGCTCCATTCACCGCACCACAGTTGGCTTCAGTCAAGTGTACACGAGACTTGGGGGGAGAGAACATAGGTTCGATTCCCAGTGGTGTTGAGTTAAATTTTCCTTGTGTTGTCTATATCTGTACCATACCTTACCTTGTTATAACTAGTAATAGCAGTATATCCTTCCCGTTTAATGTTCCTTTCAAGTATTAAAGTCAATAATGTTGTTTCAAAGTATATTAAACCTCCTATACCTAGCTAGGGTAGACCACGTGGTGGAGAACACCTTGAATAGATAAGGAGGGTCTTTTCACACTATATAGAAAGTACAATGCTGTGTTCATAGTCTTTCACTTCTAGAGAAGGGAGATCAAAGAACTTGTCTTACTTGTCCAAAATAAGAAATAAAACTTCTTTATTCGAACCATTACACACAATGGACTGGAGTCTTAGTAGTTTTACTCCGTTATGAGATCAAAATGATTTTGATGAATAGAGGATTGCTAAAAATTGCAATGCAATATGCATTTCTGTATCTAATTATGCAGTTGTAAAATTTGTGAATTGAGACCAAAAAGTGTATTGTCGATAAAAAATCAAAGGGCCGAAAATAATCAAAAATAGCGGCCTTCGTAAAGCAGGTTTCTTAAACTTATGAAATACTTTACGTCATGGCAAACCCAGAAACAGAAATTATGTGAGTAATATCATTTAGGTATTTTTTCTCTATTTTCATTAGTTTTGTTTGTAGATGGCCGCAATGATGAGTTCAAAACAGCATACGTAGTACAGGAGAGAGAGAAAATTACTTTTACAAATAGTGGAGCAGTAGAGATCGTAAGTGTTTATTTGATTAGATCCCGGACTACATTGCCTTACATTAGAGGAGTGTGTCAGTCTTGTCGTGAGATAGAAAGAAGGGAATTCATATGGGAATAGACAGTCAAAGTGGATTTTGGAAGGCCAAAGCCAAACCCAACCGTTGCCTAGAAACCCAAAGTATATTCACAAGATTGACACATGGTGATATTGTAGCCAGACTTAAATTACACTTCTGCTCTTCCCCACATTCATTCAATCCCGTCCAGCAGTCTGGTCAGTCGGCCCTCCACAGATGGATTATTCAAAACCTATACATCCATTCGCAAGGAATGGGAAATCAGGCTTTTCGGATTTCTGAAAAAACCAGATGGCGAAATATAATAGAAACTATTCCTTTTTTCGACAAATTCAAAGAAAATAAGGGTGCAGTCATTAGTTAAATACTTAATCGATATATAGCGACTTTTCTAAATGTATTTATGGCATCTGGAATTTATACGGCATAATTTTATTTTTAAAAGACACTTCCTAGACTGCCGTAAATATGCTGGGCAAACAACTAAAAATAAAAAAGCAGAAATGAACTGATTTTTTATTCCCTGATGATACACTACCTACAGCAACTACTGTTGTTTGCAACAGTACTTTAGACACCAACACCACTGCCACCATGCATAGGTACATATCAGTAGCTCTGCTAGTCCTAATGTAAATCTTCACTCATGTTTAATACTGACATGAGTCTATTTGTGTGTAGTCCTTTATTTGCAATTTTACTTCGTTGAGTCAGTTTGATAGAAAGGCTTACGCTAATGTAATTTTCTGGAATCCACAGGAATACAAATGCCATACACCACTGAAGTGTAGACCAATCTAATCACAAAGCATTAGCGGACTACGGTGCGCGGACTCTAAACCGTACAGAATGCATTTAACAAACTACTATCAAATCAAAATGCGCCATCATTTACTCTGAAAATTATTTTATAATTATTATATCTAATTCTCATTGGCTATGAAAATTACTGTCAGAATGTCTGTCATCCAGTAGGTATTTATCTATACTTTAATTTTCTACTTGCAGTATTTCTAACATATTTACTCGACATGCCTTTACGTTCGTTATAATTATGAATACATGCACATATTGTGCTTGGTTTCTATTGCTTGTAATTCCTATGACATTTGGTAGTTTTACTAAATGCATTTTTGTGATATAAATGCATTTCCCTTCTTTTTTCTAAAGTATTACGCAAAATGGACTTCTGCGTTGCTATTAGCGCGACTTACATGGATCACACAGGTTTGACATAATCATGAGAAGCTAGTATACACGGAAAACAATGGTATTTAGTAACTATCGGCAGATATTTACTAAAAATGGTCTATCACTCTGTTCGTCCGTCTGTCCGTCAGTGGACCTTATTTTGTCGGTTGTCTAATTTAGAACGCATTGAGATATCCCTTCGAACTTTTTTTAGTAAATCGGCCATTTGGATAACTTGCTTGATGAAAATGAGTATTCCCCGACTTTTCGTTTGTTTGCAAAAATTTCGAAAACCACAAACATATCGGCTCTTTAACTTTAGAACGAATTAAGACAATCGCTTTAAACGTTTAAACGTTTTTAGTAAAATGGACAATGGGATAGCTTGCTCCTGTTGGAAATGATCACTCTCGGAATTTCAGTTTTTCGTAGAAAATTCTAAAACCGCGTTTAAAGACCGATATTTGAGTTCGCCCGTTTTGCGACGGTTTATTAGAGTACGAATTTACTATTTGCATTTGAAACGAAATTATTACGGATCGGAAACTTCAAATCAGCGAGGGTCACCGAATTTCGAAATTAGTTTTTAATTAAACTAAAATGTCAGATTGGTTTTAGCCATGATTCTTATTCATTTTGATTAATAGTACACTGTTTGTAATAGAATTAAAATTAACGTATCGCATACTACGGTAGTCTTACCCTTATCAATGTAAGTTTAGACCTTCTTTCATCACAGTAGCTACTCATCAATTCTTTAAGTCTCAGTTGAGGGTTATTACAGTGTGTTCAATAAATATTGCATCTTTAATTAAGGGATGGTCTATCCCGGTGCAGTTGCCATCATTAAATTAGGATTACTCTTTGGCTTATTTTTGAACTAATTATTATTTTCAGTAGAAAAGTTAAATATTTTGGTTATCAATCTATCAGCATTTGCTTACCTTCTGCCCTCCTGTGTAATAAACCGATCACGGTAAATTGCCCTGTAGCCACAATCCATAATGACCTTTGTGGTATGTATCATTCCGTAATCCGATATTGACAAGAAATATTGACATTTATATTGTTACTAGTTGAGTTTGAGTGCGTACGAACCAGTTGTATGACCTTAGGTCACAAAACGGCTATCAATGCTATGAAATCAGCATTTTTGTTTACCACATTACCTCCTGATATTATGTTTAATGACAATGCATAAGTGTGTTCACGTAGCGTGTCAAAAATTAATTTATTGTCATCATTTGAAGCATTCTGGTTTTACCTTTCATATATACATATGTATTTCATAGTATATATTCTTGTACATATATAGTCGGGATGTTATTGTGCTATTGATTCATAAGGATCTATAAGGAATACCTTAGCCGTGACAGTGCATTTATTAATGAAAATTAATTATAATTTAATAATCGATGATGTATACTATTGAACATTTTATCTATTGAAATTACCTTTTAGTACCTATACAGAAATGTATTACGTTAGTACGAGATGCGAAACTGGGCCTTAATTTAGAAATACTGACGTGGATTATAATTAGTGAGAACACCCGTTGTGAAAACTAGACTATTTATAATAGCGAAAGTTGTTATTTTGCCTGGATTAAATTCCTCATTGTTGCTTTTATTAAATCGGTCATTATGTGTACGCAGATGTAAGACGATAACGTCATTCTGAATTCAGGAATATGATCCGACCCTGTCAAAAACGATTTATAATGAAAGTAGGACTGGATAAAATACATATTCCGGTCTCAGCACTGTATTATTTCAATATTAATATTTAGTAGGGAAAGTAGCGTTCTTTGTCGAATTGTTTTGAAAATTAATCGTGGTTTCATGGCGGAGGACAGGGACATAATGTAATATCCAATGTCACTATCACCAATCATTACAATAATGCATTAGAGATGATCCTTTATTCCTGTATACATAATGTGGATATGACATTAGATTTTACATTTTGTTAGCATAAATTAACAAATACTATCCACAGAAACCACTGTATTTTTTCAGTGTCAAATTTTGTATATAGGCGGCTAGTTCGGCCAGTTCGCTAGTTGACGTGGTATCGTTCTCTGAGTGGCAGTCTTTGTACTGCATACCAAGTACAGAGATACCAGATACCTATGAATGTTTTGGTTGATACACGAGATGGGCAGCAGAACAGATGAGACAATGAATACTACTAGTCCGACTAGTCGATTTTGTCGTCATGTATGATTAGTTTAAAATTAGTAAGCTCTGGTGACTGTCAACTTATAAAGTAGGTAAACATAATGTGTGCTCGTAATGTGACTAGAATGCCTGGGCCATGAACTAAATGCCTGCTCCGTGCAAGGCTATTCATTAATAAATTCTATGTAAGTACAGTTTCACCTTCACCCGGTACAGTACAGATAGCTAGCTATTTACTTGTATAGAGGAGGACAAAACAAAAGCAATAATCCTGGGAAATATCTTGGTAGACTTTTTGGAATACATTATGGGTAGAATAGATATGCGGACAAACTAATGCCTGTGAATACATGCTCAGCTCTTGAATTTCCTTTTCAAAGCTAATAGTGATATTAGCAATAATGAAGATGAAAGGATCCTTGTCACAGAAAGGATTCATGACACAACATACGAGTAGAGTATTCTGTCTGTCGCGAATTTTGTAGCGAAAGCAAGCAAAGTAGCTGTGTACATTTTCACAGCGTCACGCTACTCAACAATACGAAACCGACTTTCAGCAAATTGGGATATATGAGCTTTCATCTCTTTTGTCCTTTCAATTTGAATTCCTGTCTATTGCTTTTATTGAGTCCGCCTTTTCAGACAACTCCCTCTCAGCTCCTTCTCATCCTTTTACAGCACAGCACCCAACTTTCCCTTTCCTACTTTCTACGTCCTTTGGGCAACCATACCTTGTATGTCGGCGAAATAGTGAGTTCCCTAGTAAATGGATACTCCGTCAAGATACATTGAGTAGAATTAGCAAAACCAATTGTTAACTGTTATACCGTTATTTTTTGTATGTTGTGTCTACCCTGTGCAGACCATAATCAATCCGACTCCAGTCCAGGGCTTCCGTACAAAAATCACATATATTGTTTTTAATTCAAATATTGGAAACATTTTGCATTGATCTGGGAATGCATTCATTAAGGCACTTAAGTGTCATACAAAGGTTTCGTTAAAAATCTTTTGTACGTTGTAGTATTTAATTTATGTTTTTCTTCCTCAACTTTCATCCCCTTAAATATTAATGTTGTCCATGTATATTTTCTTGCCACCGTTATTGAAAGAGTCCTCTTCCGAAATATTCTTTTGGATTAATATTGCTTGGTTTATGTCTGTATTAATGATGTGACATTATGTGCTGAGTTATAATTTAGTGAAGTGAGTCCTCTTTTGGGGGACAACCATCGGGAAAGAAAAACAGGTTGCCAGGTCGGAAATACAATCTCGCGGTTTTCGAAATACTTCGTATGAGGTGCGGTGACTTATTTGCATAGAATACTTGATTCACAGTCGACATATACGTTACATGCTTATTTCTCTCAAAATGTTAAGAATCTGGGTCATTTCGTCCTTTGGTCTTGGAGTAGAAATCAAAATATACAGAATGTTTTCAGATATGAGTTGTTCTTATATCCCCTAATAGCGATACGTGGGTGTATCATAGAATTAATTCGGGTCGGAAATATTAGTGCGTTCAAACGGATGGTTTCACCTACGGGTTCCCTGTGAAATGATGAAGGAGTAATAATCACTCAGGAAATAATTGCATTGACATCATGCCTCTACTTTCTATGAGCCTCTGGGTATCTCAACTTTAAGCAAACTATTCTGATTTCCATCATGCCAGCTGCTGGTCATTGCAAATTTCTCTAATTTATGTACACTACACTCCACAAATCTAGATTTAGCTACTAGCAAGCGAAAATGATTACAAATACAATAGCATACACAATTTACACTCTCCTCACAGCAAACACATCTTCTATTGACATTTGACGTGACCCAAAATTACTTTTTTCTCTTTCAACGTGTTGTTATTCTGTTGATTGTGTTTCATCAACTGCGAGGGTTGAGTTTACTATTAGAATAATTGCCCTGTCACTTACTAAAGAATAACTGTTATTTTAAAATGCTGGCTGGGTCATGGTCTCTGCTGCGCCTTCTTCTTTCTACTGCGGCTGGGGAATAATTCTTAGCTTTGGGACTAGTGTGTAGCATAGCTTACTGTCTTTGGGATGCTTTGATTGATGTGAGAGTGGAATGCAATGGCTCACTGTGTCTTTGATTCTTGGTGGAATTGCAGAACGAGGCCAAGCTGAACGGCTCTGTGGCGGGCTACACAGAGTGTCCCACACAAACGGCCAAGTCTGAGTTGCCACTGTCGACCAAACAAAACCAAGTGATCACTCTGAGTTCGTCGGACTCGCATGTCCACACCCCGCCCCCCTCGCTGCAGCAGCAACACCACCACCACCACCTCCAGCAGCACCTGAGTCAGCATCAACCCACGTCCAGCCTCACCTTCACCAACAAATCCACGAACGTGAACAATCTGGCGAGCAGTGCCGCGCTACACCCCCACATGACGACCCTCCGTCGTTCCAGCGCATCTGGAATCGTACAAACCCAGCGACTGGACGGCTACGACTCTCTCCCGCAAACCGAATTCGAGATGACCGACATGCCTTCTACGTCCTCCGCCTCCGCTCACCTGCCCCAGCAGCGCCACAACCTCCACCACCACTCGCACTACTTCCCGCAGCAGCAGCACCACCACGGCAACACCCCCGGGGGAGCTGGGAGTGGCGGGGGCACGCCTTGTCCCTACGGTGAAACATGTCTGACCACTTCGCCAGCTGCTTGCTGCATCGCTGCAAGTGGGGCGGGCTCTTCTTCGACGACGTCTTCCTTTGTGCCTCCCGATTCTCGCTTTGTCACCGACCACAACAATGTTGTCATGGTGGGAGATCGGGCTGCTCTCCAACAAATCAGTCCGGGTCACGGTCAGCAGATTATGACCGGTATCACTTCCATGAGCTCAAATCACTCAAGTCACAGTGGCCACGTTCACGGCCACGGCCTCAGTCCGATCATTTGTCCACCGCCCCCACCGCACCCCGCCGGAGGGAATTCCGTCGTCGTCCCCGTTCACTCCTACTGTACTCCCCAACCCATTTCCTCCTCCAGTCCCTCCACCACCCCCGTCTCCACCCCCAACAGTATGTCAATGACTCCCTCTTCGGCAGGCGGTGGTCCTTCGAGCCACCGCAACTCCTCCAACCACCCGCACTCCTCGCAGATGCTGATTGGGCTGCGGGAGCGGGAAATGCTCCAGCTGCAGCGCCAAAGGGAAATCATCATGTCCCACCATCACCACAATCAGCAACAGCAGCAGAGCATGGACCCCAGTCTCCAGCTCCCCATATCCTTGCCTCTTCCTTTGCCTATGACCATGTCAATGCCGATGACGCTGCCGCCGCCGCCTCTCCAGTACTCGCACCCGACGTCGAGTGGTCAGCAGTCCCACCACCACCCCCAACACCCCATGCACCATCAGCAGAGCACTCCGCCACATCAGACCCAGCAAACACAGACGCAGTGTGACTGGCAGCTCTCCCAGCCCTGAACCCTGCTCCCCCGACCCACCCGCTACACAGCTACCTTCAGAAATATGCCTTTCTCAGATGCCATCAGGTGCGATTAAGACTCCGCAGTCAACACACCGAACCAACGACCGGTCGACCAACCACGTCCCTTCTGCTCAATTATCTGTAACTTTCTTTTCTCAATCTTTTCTATTTACTCTGTCTCCCTTGCCGAGCTCTCTGCTGCCTGCACCTCGCTTTCCTTCGTGTACCCAACTCTGCTCTACTGCCCCTTCTTCTTCCTAAAGCACTTCCCATCCATACTAGTGTCCTTTGTCATTAAATCGGTCAACACATTTAGTTATTGCTTAATTCCAATGAACCATCAAAAAAGACTAATTTTTAAGGAACGCCTACAAAGTAATAATACTCGACTATAATTGAAAAACCAAAACCAGTACCTCAATTTGATAAAATTAAAATGGAAACCTATTTTAGTCAGTCATAAATAAATAGTAAGAAAACAATACATTACCTGTGATCTCGTTATATTATAAGGGAGGTATTACGACTATGACTATGCATATATAAGATTATTGCTTGCAATCATTAAGAATTAATTGCGATATATTATGTAGTATGTAAAAAAAGTAAATCGATGTAAAAAAAAGTATGTAAAAAAATGGATAACATCTCTTAGTGGAGTATACAATATGTATTGTACTATTCTATTGAGAATATCCTTTTTATGTCTTAGTCCCGATGCACTTATGGCACTTAAGCAGTTTGAAATGAAATGATTTTCGAAAAGTAACTCAGGAAATCAATTTTTGAATATATTGGAAATATATTTGGAAAACTATTAATTATTTTTCACAATAGATTAACACTGTGTATGCTCGTATTTATTTTTCACCGTATGTTGTGTTAGCTGTGCGCTTCTTTGCATTACTGCTATTCTTCAATCCGTGTGAAGTAGCCCATACCTATGGAAAAGTAATAATGTAGTTTATTGATGAATTTTTGTAATTTCAATATATCATACTTTCTAATCATATTTGCAGGAAAATCGATGTATATTTGATGTTAGTAATCATTCAATATTTGCTGTAAACACAATGAACAATGCTTGCGAATTTTGAGGTCAGTGAGTGATCTAGTTAGGAAGCAAAGAAAATTGTGCAAGGCAGCCAGTAAATCTGGAGAACTGTGAGAGAATTGGATGAGGAAAACAGGAATCGATTCATAGCTGCAGAAATAATTGAATATGAGTAAGATAATAATATGTACGATGTGGACAAGTTTGCCATAAAGGAAAATTGATGAGACGGGTGGACAAGGTAGACGGAGGAAGAGCTGACTGTATATGTGTACGCGGATGTTGATGAATATAGAAATCTGCAAATTTGTAGCTTAGAAAGGCAGCTAGGGAGTATAGATGGATGTAAAGTCAGGGAATATTGAGGATGTATTGTGGAGAGGAGAGACATTATCTGAAATGGCGATGCGACTGACAAAAACGTATTAGATAAGAAAGTGATTGGAGGGATGTTGAGGATGAGCAAAGTTGAGTGGAGGCTGTGTGGACGCTGAGGTTGAGTGAAGCGGAAGGAGAAAGAAATGAGATGAAGTGAAGGGTAAAGGATTGGCTGGGGAACGAATGCCATGAAATTAAATGAAGTGATTAAATTGGATGTCGTTGTTGTTGCAGGGCACGGGGCAACATGTGGACCACCACCTCCTGCTCCAGTCACACCACCGCAACGGCGCCCAGCAGCCCGACGGAAGCACCCCCCTTCTCGGAGACAGCTACCTGTCTTCGTCTGGACCGGAAGGGGACGGCACGTCGCCCGGGGACATGACTCCCGGCTCCATGACCCACCTGCGGCTGTCAGGCTCCTCCGGCAACACACCCACAGCCGCCCTCCCCCACGACCCCTCCAACTCCGAGTACCCGGACCTCCTCGACCTCCCCCACCGCTCGCAGGAGTCTCCCGCAGGCAGCACCGCCTCCACGGTGCCGGACTCGAGTCGACTCGTCATGCCGCAGCAGTTGAACCCGGGCACCCTCGCGGCCTACGACCCCCTCCGTAACTCTCTGCCGCTGAACTACCACCCCCTCCACACGAGCAGACCCCACTCCCCCTACGCCGCCAGTGTGGCCTCCTTTGCCTCGGAGCCGCAGCCGGTGATTGTCCCGCCGGCCCATCGACCAGGGTACGTGACTCTTCCGAGGAGACCTCGAGTTCCTAGTTGGTCTCCTGCCTACGTCCCCAGCACTCCTCTGGCACCCAGTCCCACGGGGTCTGCGTCTTCAGCAATGCCCTTCGTGAAGGTGCACCCGAAGTATGACAACTTGGGGCCGAGAACAACTGCAGACGGAAGTTCCCACTTGTCCCTCAACAAAATCGGCGACGGTGGAAATCCGGGAGGTCACTACGCAAGCAACGGGAATGTTACTTCGCCCAGTGGAGTGAGTACGTTGGGAAGACCCCCTGTACTGAGATCTACGCCCATTCCCTCTCTCCACAGTCCGGCTTCTCAAATGCACTTCGCACCCATTGAGGAGAACGACGGACCGAGCACCCCCAACGGAAGTGGCAACAACTCATTCAACCTGGGCGGTCCCACGACCCCCAATCAGAAGCACAGTCCTAACAACCCGCCGAGGTTGTCCACGATGCCGAGGTCTTGGAAACCCCAGGACACGAAAAAATCGGCTGCCAAGGCTAATGCTGCTTTGAAGAATAAAGGGACGCCAACGCCGAAGACGAGTAACGGGACTCTGGATAAGAAGAAAGATGCTGGCAACGAAGACAGCAATAGTCTTCATCCTAATCACACGGGGGTCAAGAAAGTTCCCCCGAAGCCACCACCCAAGCCGGCTAAGAAGAGCAATGACAATTCTGTTGTTGCCAATAACAAGAGCAATGATGCCGGAAGTTCTCCCGAAAAAGGTCCTGTGGCAAGTCAGTCAGTACAAAGCACGGAAGGGGACGATGGCACCGAAGTCTAAATATGATATTAATTATTAAAATGTTGTTATAATGTGACGCAATAGGTATTTATATATTTATCATACTTACTATGCTAATACTGTTATTACAACTATTACCGTTACATAGTAATCAACTTACTGTTATCACCCTAACTCAAACGTTCTGCTAATTATTTATTCTATGGAATTAGTTTCAGCCTTCAAATATTTGTTATTGTGTTTGTTATTTGATGGCTTTGGGTTTGCATTCTAGACTTATTGTTATACTCTTTCTTCCCGTACTGTAAACTGCATTGCAAGACTTTGCTTTGCGAACAAAGTTATTAAGGTGGTACTTGCAATCTTTTGGACGAATTCTTAGTTTTTACACCTAGTGTTTAAATACTCAACAGATAAATTTTTTGCTAACTAGCGACTATGAAAAATTATTATCACAAATGGAATACTTTGTCGATTGTTGTAATAATGTGTATCCTTGCAGTTTAACTTGTCATGAATTTATTGCTTCTTTGCCTGTGATAGTGGCCAATTTTCTACTGACAGTTGCTCAGGCCTTGTCACTGTTTCTGTAGCATATCTATGTATCCTCAAGTCATCACTCCAAGGACTGTTCTACTGTTGCCAATTTTGAGTGTTATATCCAAAGAACACGTGCTAGAGTGTTTACTACGCGAAATATACGTTGGTAATTGTTGATGTAATAATTAGTGAGTTTTTCATTGTCTGTCCGAATTCTTGTAAAATATTGTATTGGGTCCTGAAGTGTTAGCAACGTCAATATTTTTTATTGTTAAACCAATCCTAATTATATGTGATTATTCTACTGAATGCTGTTTACTGTAAAAACTGAGTTGATGTTGTTTTGATGTAACAATGAGTGAGTGATTTTTTCTTCTAGGTAACTTATCAATGTTGTAGTGTGTTTTATATTTATCTCTATACGCCTTAAAAGCCAAAACTGATTGCTCCCAAAATAAACTATTCACAAGTAATCCAGTAAATACATACTGGCATGGTAAATCCACTAGTTTTTGTTTCTCAGCAATAGATATCTTGTTTTAAGTATGTAATATTTTCAGAGATGATGTTATCCTTTATACTTAAAAATTGACTGACTATTAAAATGTAGGATCAAGTCAAGGCTCTGTGTACAGACTCATATTTTGAGAACAGTGCAGTTAGACTGACCCTCTAGCGCCGTAATTCAGGTTAGTGAACATAGACGCATTCTATGTAACTGATGACCTACAGGAGAGCCGCTACATAACATTGTATTCCCTTTAAAGAATCCTTATTTGTAAAATCTCCATCTTTGTTCGATAGGCAACTGTGGATTTTGACCTAATGCGGTTTGTTGACAAATAATTACTTAGCGGCTATGCAATTATTATCTAATAAAAGTGTAAATTAAGCGTAAAACACTGACCGTGTGTTCGTAACCGATTCTTCTGATGTGATCTTGTGGTGGTGAATGGAATGAAAATTGCAGATGGAAAGCTGTGTATCTATATTAATAACCTAATAGGATAGAGGGTAATTTAATTGTTGGTTATTTAATATTTATACAGCTGTTATTACTATGTAACATAAAACAATATTATCAAAACACATACTGGAGCATATTTGATTCCTATACTATTCAAAAAGTGTATGGGTGAAAATATACTGATAAAATACCTACATATATATTACCTATTGTTGCAAATATTGTACATTTAAATTAAGGAATAAATAACGAAGATGTAGTCATGCAGGTTTAACTTTTTGACTACTAATATAAATTTTCCGTGCTAAAGTGTAAATATGAATAGATTAGGTGGGTGAATAATGAATAGTGTCGATTGCATGTTATCTCAAAGATTTAAGGTTTCGTATTCAAATACGATATAAGGGAAAGAAATATAAATAAATAGTAAAGATGATTGTTATAGACTTTCGCCATATTTTTGTGATAATGATAATTAAATAATTAGATGTCTACGTATTTAAACAAATGTCCTGTTTTGTGGTGGACAGGAAGAGAAGAAACTTTTCAACATTATTCACCTTGAATGGCATGTAATAATAAGTAAGTCTGTGTTTACACTAAACTACGTTAATTAATTAATCCTTGTGCTCCTGAAGGATTGAATTCGACATAACGCAGTTGTGCTGCAAACGTTTTCTTCCTGAGAACTAGTTAACGATCAAAGAAATATAAGCGTTGTGAGAAATGAATCCCGAATCTATTGTACCCTAATTGTATTGTACTAATTATCAACACATGGCCGATTGAATGGATTATTCTCCGAGAGATTAAAATTGTTTAAAATAGCATGTAGTATTACCGTTTTGCCAATAGCAGCTATTTATAATTGAAGCTGTTTATAAATTTTTTAATGTCTATTTCATGTAATTATTTTAAGGTTTCCTGGTTTTCGCAATTTCGGTGGATACGGAGTAAAGTAAATACGTTTAATCGATTGAAGAAAACAAGACTTTGTAGGATCGTTCCTTTAAATTTGAATGTTGAGTAGGAACCCTTTACAAATGAATAGAGTATGGAACTGACTTACTCCAAGTTGTATGGAGCATGCCCTTAAAAGAAATATCAGAAATATTAATATTGTTACTGTTCTATTTCTAAATATTTAAAGCATTTAAAATTTGATTACATTCTAAATTTAAATACAATATATATTATTAGGTTTGAATTTAGATATATATGTCTAGTATACCTTTTAGATTTATGGTACACATTATATGTAGTACATTTTGTAAGGCTCGCGTTTATGGAGCTACTAAGCACCAAAATTTTGCCAGTAAAGGACTAATTCTGTCACAACACATGGATTTGCCATTCGGATATAAAACAAGGCATTAATGGAGAATTGCCACATACATAAAAATAACGTTCCACAAATTGACTTCAGTTGCCATTGCTTTAGTAATAGTTGCTTGATAATATTAATAATTTAATGCATGCAGTGTATATGTCATCATTCGGTTGGCGACAATTGTTAAAGAAAGACTGTCTTAGAGCACACGAAATTCGATCGCTCACTTTGGGTGTTATCTAACCTAAGTCAGAAGACTGCCAATATTAGTTAAGATTTCAAATTGAATTGTATACGATCAGTAGCTAAAAAATAAATAGTCTCCCAAGTTCTATAGGATAAATATGAAAAGTTAAAGTTTGAGCCATCTTTCCTTGCCAAAATGACTTCATAACTACAATGGTAAACAGGAAGTCCCTAAACATTTCAGATGTCCAAATACTCTACGCGGGAATGTAAATCATTATAGTACACGGCATTTACTACGAGTACTGTTTTCTAACCTTTTATTACTTAAAGTTAAACTTAAACTTACAATGTTCAATTAAAACGACAAACAAATTTAATGCCTTTGACCAAAGTTCAAGTTTTATCTAAAACATGCTAGTCTTGACTACGACGACAACTTTCAGGGATCGGGCTGCAATGCGTACTACTTTAACGTCACCTTGCACCCTGGTGAGAAAGCGATCTTCTTCCGGCCTAGGGCAGTCACCCACTAGCTCTTGTCGCCTTTTGAACCCTGATAATGTAAAACTATTACTCATGTTACTTAAGCATAAAACTTTCTACTCCCCTTGGTTTTCATGAAAATAAATTCAGTTACTCATAAGTCTTCTGCAATTACATAATTTTCGGTTTACAGATTTTCTTGAATAATGACAAAGTAGCTGTTTTGTTTATCTGTCAGTTTGTCAGCACTGCGAGCAAAAAACGAGCATTATTTCATAAGGAAAAACTGTGGTTTTTACTGAAACTGAAGCTTTCAAACATTCGTGGTTTTTACTTTTTTTCCTGATTTTATTGCAAAAAGCACCATTCCAGAAATGAAAATAATTAATGACATTATTTGAAGCTTGTGAATAAAAAGTTGTCCTGATTTAAAAAATAATTTCTTATGATGCCTGTCTATGAAAATGCTATTATCAAATATTATTTTTTCACGTAATGAGTGTAATTTATCTCCTAGGGTTTTTCATTTGTCTTCTCAAGTATTTAACCCGTAATATTTCTGAATTACAAAGTTTATACTGCTCCTAAAATGCGACAAATGAGTATTGTTACTTTTATGAAGAATGAGGGGAATCAATAGTACAAACTCTTTATATTAAGTCATGTTGTAATAATGACTCATATAGTGGTCGGGTAGAAATAATTATCAGCGAAAGAATTAACCTGTATATGCCTCTAAAAGCATACAGGGCCCTTTCTCTATTTATTTGATAAATTTTGCAATAATAGTTCTCGCAAAGAAACACGGTCACCGACTGATGCCCAGAATGTTAGCATTATAATTAACGAAACCACTGCATATTTTATATTTGACATTTACACATTCTTCTTATGTAGAGGACCTATGTACTTGTTTAGTAATATTTTAAAATGAGAAATTACAATAAGATTATTACAAATTAGCACATTCAAAAACACAATTAATTATTTAGAAATTAGTGTATCATTAGAGAAATGATGATAGAAATTCCCAAATTACTAAATTCACAAAACTTATTACTTAAAAAATCAAGACAAATTATATCGTTTATATGCCATGCATTATGCCATAAATGATATAATGAATGCGGTAATATTCTTTGCATTATTTCAAAGAATTATATTATTATCCAGTTATATTCTAAAAATAAGTTTGACTTTTAGTGAAGCTAACAAGGCTACTTGACATGTTCTATATGTGAAGAAAAGATAAAGGGAGCTACCTGTTTTGTATAATTCAATTCTTTTTACCAAAACCAATCTTTTAATAGTCTTCAGCTTTGTTGAAGTTGTAAGTGTTGCTCGAATTCCACTTTTTGGATTTTTTACCATAACAGTGGTAAAAACGCATTTAATTATAAAATTATAAATTACTATTGAGTGGTTAAATGGTGAAAATATTGATAAATAACTACATTTTCCATCTGTCATATTCTTGGCATTTTAGAAATTACTGACTAAGTAAAGTTATTGTTAAAATTATCATATTGCAAAAGATATCATTTGTTTCTTGTGTTATCGATGAATAGAAAGTAGGTAAATTCTCTGTAATTTACCTTCTCCCCATTCTCAAAAATGTATTTCTAATGTTGACAATGACAAATATTAAGAATTAACTTTATTTTGCATAATATTTTAGCTGTATATATATGAGGTATATACATTATGTATTTTCCGTAAATTTTTACCACTCATTTTTGGTACTTCTTACCATTTACCAAGAAGTAAATGATAAGAATGGTAAAATGTATTTTAATATGTTGTCTTTTACAATTTAATGCCGCATAATTCCGCTGAATATTAGTTACTCGCTACACACTGATTTTGTTTTTAACATTAAAACTTCAAAGGGGAAATTACTTTTTATGTCAAACTAAATGAATTAAATTACAACGTAGATATGACAATGGGAACTACTGTGTCGTTTTAAAGACATCTGTAAGCTATCCTTATTTATTAACTCCTTTTCAGAAAACATACTTGTTGTCCTTTTGACATCGTGTGGGAACTGAATATTGGAGCTTCAAAAGATTCAACACGTTTCATATGTCGTAATTGAGGGAGAAAATTTTGGTTCAATCGGTTTGGAAGGCAATGAACTAGCAAACGAAGTCTACATTGCGGAACGAATACTTTTTGTGTTTACAGTTCTCATTATTGTGAATATCTCAATTGTAAATCTGCATTTATATGAAAAATTAGTCATTTGAATTGCAAAATGGTTTTTAATGGTTCCGATAAATTAAAGCCATATTTTAGCGGCTAAAATTACCAGCGAAATCATGAGGACGAAATCATTTAATACTGGCAAGGAATAAGGAAATAACATGTGAAGAGTAAATAATTATATACATAAATATGCAATTATTCGCAATTTGACAAGGTGCATCCCTATTTGGAGAAAGGCCCTTTAAATTACAAAATTGATTGTAGAAATAGATTACTTTATTATATTTTAGAGAAAAATGTAGTATAATTAAACAGTTATGAGCAATTTTAATGTAAGTGTTTAAGTCTTAATATTACAATAGAATAAAGCCATGACTTGTATCCTGTTAAAAGAGCACATTTTAATGCAAAACTAGCCTTTAAGCAATAGACTAGCTTTTAGGAATACATTATTGTAATTACAAAATGAAATTAATAAATGACAAATGAATATTATAAATAAATCAACAATAAGATTGAACTAGTTTTAGTAATGAAGAAATCATTGCTCATCTTAAAATGATGCATGTCTACTGTACACAGATATCATGTAATTGTGAGATTTCTTAGAATTGGTAGTACGGTTTTATTTATTCAGACTTTGATGACATACCACCCAAGTTTTTAGCATCCGTAGTGTTGCCCTTAACGTTCCTGTATCCGGGTAACCAAAATAATTTACTTGACGGTCTTTTACACCGTCAAAAAGAATTATTTTAAAATTCTTCATCTTTTTTAGAAAACAAATTAAAATTATGAAAAATATCGCAAAAAAATCGTCATTTTTTGTGGAATTAAGATACATACTTTGCTTGCTCACCTTTGATTTACATTGGTCGATATAAAATATATTGCGCTAGGAAGTCAGATTTAGATACTTTAAACCAAAGTTGGATGTAAGCAAAATATGTAACTTAGTTCTACTAAAAATGGCGATTTTTTAACGATATTTTTCATAATTTTAAGTTACCTTCTAAAAAAAATGATGATTTTTAAAATAATTCTTTTTGACGGTGTAAAAGATCGTCAAGTAAATTATTCTGGTTACCCGTATACAGGAACCTTAATGTAAATCAAGGCTTCATCATTTTTTTGTATATTCAGAATGGGAATTACTTAAACTACATACATACATGCGGTAAGAAATGATGACTAAGCAAAGTGGAAAGAATCTCTGAAGCTCATAGTTTCAAACCGCTTTGCTGTAATGATAATCTTGAAAAAAGAAAAAGAACTAGCTATGTAAAGGAATAGAAATAATTCCTACCTCTGTAGATATAATTTATGTGTCTTTTGTTTTCATTTTTACGATTGGGATACAAAATATTAGGCTTTTAGAACTATATTAAGGGGCTCTGATGACAGCTAATGTGAACAAATCCACTTTGAAAATTATTGAAATAAAAAAGTTCAATATGGTATCATTTCTCCGAATTCTATTCATGTTGTTTGAATGTAATGTATTCAGAGATATATTTTGAACACTACAGATGTCCTAAATAACTAATCCTGTGCCATATGCCAGAAATAATAATATGCCAATAACTCAACAATACAAATTTAAACTTAACATGTTTATTGCATGAGATTCAAAATGAGATATAAATATGTAATTCTCAGTTTAACCATCATGGAGGACAATACATTTGGGTAATTATAATACTAAATTCATTGCACAATTAAGGATAATCCTTTACATTGGTAAGTACATTAATAGGGAAGTCTACACATCTAAATAACATATTTAACAATCTACTCTACGGAGGAACACGGCAGATTTCAAATAAAAGCAATTCTCTTTACTTAGAACTCTAGCGCATATAATTAACAATTTTGGCAAAGCACTCTTGCAAATTAAAAAATATATAATTAAGCATAATTGAGGAAATAGTAAAGCAATAACACCATTGTTCCAGTTATTTTAAGGAAGTCCTACAGAAACTTTCATAAGTTAGAAATATGGCTTCCAAGCCCACATTTCCGCCAACATTATTATTATATGTCATGAAATAATAGAAACTATTACAGAAAGAAGAAATGGTATAACCATACGATATGCATATTAGTAAATATTAAAAATGTTTAATGGAATAAATGATATACTGATAGATTCTTTTCAAAACTTGTACAACTTCGGCTTCCTGAAATAAAAGTGTATATTCAGTTACTTTAACAATTCAATCAAATTGAATTTTAGATATGAAAATGTAAATGATCATGCATTTTAACAAGCTGCTATATAGCATCCGTCCCAGTAGAAACAATTAATAATTAATATTTCAACCATCTTGTAATTGATTATTTGTAAAATCTATCTATCTACCTACACACACACTAATAAACATGAATAATTCGTCTTAAATCTTTTCGATAACCTGCATCTCAAAATTTACATTAGATCTAGTTTTCGAGTAAGCACAACTCACAGGATATATGATTCATCATTTTGGTTACATCAACTTTTCATCCACATTTGGGTAGTTTTCTAAGTACATATCTAGTAATCCCATTTTAACAGTCAATGGCACACAACTAATATATTGCAATTACAACTCCATAGTATTAGTTTGCATATTGTACATTGCACTCACCCCAATGAAATACCATTTGACAAACAAGTTGATATAATTGCAATAACATCTGTTTGATAATTAAATACCACGCACCTTTGTTTCTCAAACATTAAACAGAGAACGAAGTGGAAATACATGTAAGCATACAAAGAGAGCATGTAAAGGCTCCGATTAAGGACATTTTTGAAAATTACATTGTTGTACTACTTGCTTTCAACTTCTAACATTTCCTCACTCATTTTAGTTTAAAATAAATCAAAACATACCTTTCCATCTTTCAGTTCATTTTGCCTTAGAGATTTCTTTGTCACAATTTGTGTGTAGTACGTAATTATCATCCAGTTCTACATTTGCATACCTTGGCAATATCCCCGTCATTTATGAATCTATCCCTGTTGCTTACAATGGCAAAATAACGTTGGCGTTTACAAAATGACATTTATATTTACCAACCTTAAACATATACTAATCCTAAGCATTTCTTTCACTGATCATATTATTCATCAGTGTAATTTTCTAATGTCTACATCTTTACAAATCTACTAGTACACCACACTGCTATATATACCTAAGCTGCAATACAATAAAGCATAATGCAAATTAAAAATACTTGAACCAAAATACATAAATTGTCCTTAACAAAGGGATTGTAAGTACAGCGATACTCAAATCTTGTACAGTTGCAAGAAATATCACAACAATTGCATTGATTGACATCATCAGTAATTAAAAATGAATTATACCACAGTTACTCCTCTCTAAATAAGTACATATGTAATTAAATTGGTTATTAAACAATAAATCCTCGGTCAGGCTAAATAGATCACTATTAGACACAATACATTTTTTTCTGGTTCAGTTTCAATGTAATACAGTAATACAGATGAAGCATTTTTTTGTTTTTACCGGAAATATGGAATCAGTCGTCGTTGACAAAAGCAACTTAAACGATAAACGTGCATTTCACAAAATGAAAGATGAAAATCTTTGGCTAACACGAATATTATAATAATTATTGTAATGAATGCAAATGATTGATTAGTGAAACAACTCGTAGCATGGTAGAATCTTAAACACCAATCTAAATTCTAAAGGACTCTGATTTAGAATCAATGTGCTTCAAACGAAGGTAGATATCTGTTCCGATTCCTTGGAGAGATTGAATTGTAAGTCCACCACCAAGGTATTCAGCATAGGCACGAGAGGTTGGAAGCCCAAATCCGTAACCGTGCATAGGTCCCGAAGTAGTACTATTTGCCGTCTCCACCATGTTACTGAAAACGTCATTTTCCATATTATATTCTGTTGATAAGTCAGCAGTGCTAAAGCTGTATACCATTATCTTAGGCATTAAATGATGAGGAATTCCCCCACCTCTGTCAGAAATCCTGAAACAATTCCAAAAGTTGGTTAGCAATGTTGGCTCATGGTACTCCTATTACGGTATAACCATACGTTAGGGATTTTAACATTCATTGGTTACAGCGACTGTATGTTAACTTGAGACTTAGCAGCGTTCAGCTACGCAAGTCAATGTTTCTCACTAAAAGTTAAATACAATAAAATGTTTTTCATCAATGAAAATTGTTACTCTGCTATCTCTATACGAATTGACACGTCCACCAATGGCAAAAAATGGTGTTTTCAACACATTGATGTATTTGATTTACCTTACTACATCACTGTGCATGGATATTTATTATTATGTAACGATCACTTGAATATTGTGTATTTTTATTTGAATTTGCTGTGACTCTTAGTAATGGTAATTATTACTGTAGAGGCAAAAGTAATAAAATTTAGTTGTTAAAACACTATTACGGTGTTCAAAGCGCATAAAGATGGACACAGTCGATTATCTATAATGACATAGTTTATTGGACATTTTTTCCATTTTCAGGAATGCAATCAAAATCCATGAAACACTTAATGCTTACCTAATAATAAAATCAATGTCGTTATTGGCAATTGTTATTTGTATAGGAGGCAAAGAGCTCTCGTTTAGGTCTCCATGTGTTTCAATAGTGGCTCGCACCGAGTTTTTAAGAAGTTCAGGAAAGATATAATCAAGTGGAAGCTGAATATATGGAAAAGTTGCATTAATGTGTCCAGACAACTTGATACGAGGAGCTTTGCCGTATTTGTCTTGGGCTAGTCGTGTGACAAAATCAGCCCACCGTTCAATTACGTCCTTCACTCTCATTGTAACATTAATAATTCCGACATGATTGGGCTGAAATAAAATTGCAAATTATTACTACAACGAAATTGTTCATAGGTCATGAGCACTGTGTAGCATATTACTGGGCTATTAGTAGAAGTATTAAAATTACTTTGTCATCACTTAATGCCAAATGGTGTGTTGCTAGCATGCGTAGTCCCAAACGAGATGTCAAGGTCCGGTCTAAAAATTGGCGCACCAAATCATCCTGCTATAAAATGCATCACAACGACCAATTCATGAGTAAGACCACATCAATTTGGAGTAGAACACAAAGTCTTAACTTCACTTTCATAACCAGTCAGAATGTTCTGTTAGTATTACGTCACCTTTATATGTTTTCGGCAAGCCTTAAATCCTTCGGCCAATTGTGTAACAACATGTTTAAAATCGTCCAGCAGATTTCCCAATAGTTGACTGTACTCTTCTTCTTCCTTCATGTCTTGTATAAGAGGGAAATCGTTCAGAATGTGGAATGCTTTTATGTACATTTCATGCTGAAAAAATTTAATGCATTATTTACTATCCGTGTTTCTATTGTCACTAGTGTGCGTATTTTTTTAAAGACTGTGGGATCAAACAAATGCTGTCAATATATTTTTAAACAGTCAAATAAGTTTAATAAATAATAATCTACAATCGTATTTTAGAATGGGCAATTTAAAACCTGCAGTTTACTACATCAATTTTATCAACATTATTATACCTTTACATGGCATTAAATGATGAATCTATATTTATGTATTAGTATTATCAGCGTGGAATGCGGTACTGGTACTTTGAACGAAAGAATATTGCGAAAAGCGAAAAAAAGTTAAAAGAGTTGTGCACACTTGCACTTGACAGAAATGAACTTTGGACTTTGTGGTGCTCGTGTCTAGAAAACTCTTAGAATACAATTTTGGACAATATCCAAAATCCAAAATTATACTTAGGAACATTTTCCTACCACGTGCATCGTGCATGGGCACGTCTGTTAAGTAAACCCCACAGACATAACAGCAATGACGTTTGCCGCTCCTGCACTCATTATATTTAGAAGTCTTACAATTTTTGCACATTAATATTGCATTGGATAGTTATATTTGTACTTCACTTACAACAGCCAATATAGTTGGATTACATCCAACAATGAACGGCAGTGTCCTAAAGCCGGCAATTCGGTGGGCAATACGTACAGGTAGTTCCTTTTGAAGATACTGTGCACTTTTCTAAAATGACACACAATTCAAATTGTACATTTCATTCACAACGACTACAAAATAACTTTGTAAATATACCCGTACCACTATATAGGTATGTGCGTCACTATTTTAGATATGGGAGGTATAAGAATAAAGTTATTAATTTAAAAGGTTCGAAATGACAATATAAATTGGCAGTAAAAACGAAGAGCGCATATCCATTTAATTTTTAAAAATTAAGTTAGAATATTTCCAGTATTTATTGAAACTTAATTTTGTCACATTGATTGGCTGTGTAAGTTTAAAATTAAACAGTATTGTACTGTACTGCACTTTTAAAATACAAAGCAACAAGAATGAGAGTAAAAAATATGTTAACTTGAATGAACTATAAATGAACTACACCTATGTTGCTCTTTCGATACCAGTGTTTGACTTTTTATTAGTTTGCTGTTATGCTACAAAATAAGGATAAATAACGTTTTCACTCACCAAGATATGACTGGAATCGGTACTTCGTCCGGCATACATTATTGTGGCTGGAGTCAGTCGTACGGATGGCTGAAAATGTATTCGTTATTCGAGATAAATATAGGAATAAAAAACTGCAGAAGTTACAAAAACATAAAATAATGTAATTTCCCTTCTTTGGACACCTAATCCCACTTCCAAAAGCTTGCCCTTTTAATAAGTGTCCCTATTGAGCACTTTTTGATAAAAATGTCACTCTTTTGGCAAAATTGGCTTTGTTGTGCCCTTTTAGGTAAATTGTCTCTAATTTCTTATCCCTAATTGACCGTGAGGAAAATTCGTATTTCCGTAAAGTTAAAAAAGGTTTATACATACGAAGAACTCCAAAAACTTTAAATCTAGTTGAGGGTTTACGGTTAAATTCGATAAGGACATCATTATTGGACATGCTACTACAATAGTTTGTCTCCACATTATTATTTAAGTAGTATATTTTCATACATCAAACTAACATAGTTTTAAAATTTCATTTCATTTTTCGTTTTGTCCTGGTGAAAGTAGCAGCTAGCTGTCGAAAGCTCGACAATTTTTGATAAAATAAATAATATTAAAACGTTAATCCCTGCAAAATGCCTTTAAAGAGATCCTACTGTTATCCAATCTATCTTCTGGAAAAGAGTATGAGGATTAATGAATTAATGAGAAGAAATGCATGAAATTACTTTAGCTGCAGCAACGTCAATAGCACTTTGGTTATAGTAGGCAGTGACAGTACGGCTTCTTTCTCGTGTGCTGGAGTCGTGACTATATTCAAGACGGTTTGGCGTTGAAGAATAATGTGCAATGACACCAAGAAGTCTGGCCGAATTGAACGATCCTCGGAATAGAAGTACATTCGACATGTTTGCTATCGACATAATGTTGTAGCTTGAACAAGTTTTTGATGATTTCGACGAAAGCTAATGAGGACAGAATCTTCTAATACTTGTTTACCACATAGGAACGACGAGTTGAGTGAGATTTTGCTGGCCGGCACCTATGCCCCTTTAATGACTTGCTTATGATGTGATGAACCAGCACTGTGGAAAAACATAATTATATGTACCTAATAAACAATGTGTTAAAATTTTAAATATTCCTTTTATTTCATAATTATAAAGAGTAAATAATTTTCAAATGGCCTAAGTAATATAAATTCAACTTGTCTTTACATATGGTGATTTGGGAATTTGTGATTGCTATCTGTTCAGGTTTTTAAAAAAAATGGCAATAAGATGTCTACAAAAATTTGGTAAGAACCAGAAGTTGAAGGAGGGATTTTAAAAGTATTTTGGTAAAACCCAAAAGTTGAATGACCTTGGATTGCTCAAAATTTATAGTAATAAATAATATAGTTCTAAAATATGTAAAATTTAGTCTGGAAAATTCAAGGACTTACAATAAAAGCCATTAATTGAAGTTTTGTAGTAGTATCAAAATGTAGAAAAATGTTGTAGTAGAAAAGCAGCTGACTTCATATGCTGTTGGCTGAAAGTAGGTCGAATTACGCAGAACACTCGTCAAATTGGCAATGATGAAAAAGGTGAACAATCATCCAGGCAGTAACTCCACATTAATAAAAGACAGTGAAATCTCTTGAATTTATTGTAGTTAAAAGATAATTTTTGCAATAATTGGCTACAAAATGTTGGGAAGCAACAACGCAAAATGTTCTGCCAACAATGGTGAATGGCTATGAAAGAAAATGAACGGAGGACCAATATGTACAATTAATAAAATATGTACATTAATAGATCCTTAGTAATCTCTACTAATGTCGTAAAGCTATTTATCACATAATTATTATTATTGAGTAGACAACTGAGAAACTAGTACAAGGAAATGAAGAGTGTTCAGATGTGTTCGACGTTCGACCTACTCCTTCAGAGAGTAAAGACATCATCTGTCTCTCAAATATTCCATCTCTTAGCTTTATAAAGAAAAGCAAGGCCTAGTTTTGCTTTGCATTTGGAGTTTGGACTGGAGTCTTGCTCATGGTGTTCTCATGTCTAGGAAACTGTATGAGAGTATTACATTTTCCATCTGTGTAAAATGTGGGATTCTCTTATTCCGTGTAGACTGGAATTTACATCAGGCTTTATCAGACCCGACTTGCGACTCATATGCAGCCACAACCGGAGTAAAAACTCGTACCGGGACAGGGACAATAGTGTCTTAAAAATGTCTTTTCCACACAGCTCACACTTTCAAGCTTTTATATACTGCAATACATTACGCTGTAAAGTATTTTGAAAACACGTTGCTTAAAATGCAGACATTGTAATTTGAATAGAAAACACCAATAATTTTACATTTGTGTATCATTCAAAATTCGGAATAGATTTAAAAATATATATCAATTGGAGACTCTCAGGTTACAGGTATAAAATTCACGTTTCATTGTAGACGTCGATCACAGCAAAAATGTCACTGTTCCTTTTTCTATATAATTCAGCATCCAAAAGAGTTTTAGGTATACAATACCAGATAGAGTAGGATACCACGGTACCAGCCTATGGTATGTTGCGCAATGAGCTTTATTTCGTACTACGTACAAATCCAAATGGCTGCAACAATAATTAATTCTCCGTTAATAGACATTTTTAAAATGTACTTCGAAATGGCCTGTGCTTGAGAAAGGGCTGGGCCGTGTAGTATACAGGTGTAGACGGTGTAGTGTTGTTGTCTTCCATTTAATTGAAAGATGCGATGATGCGAATACTACATTTCGAAACATAAAAATAGAAATATTTTCTATTGTGGACGAATCTTTTAGCCCTAATTTATACTTCCACCACTAGTTGTAAAGGTAATAATATTTGTTTCAAGAAACGCATTTTTAGTGTATCTATATAAGCACTTTATAAACGATTTCACTTATTTAGAATTCTGCTTCACCTATGTTTAGAAATCATTTACTATCGCATTTCTAAGGAACTCTTTTATGAGACAGTTAACGTTACGCTAGAAAAGTGATGTCTTGTAGACAGTTCCCACGTTTATAATATCCATATGTGGCCATGTTTTGTAGACTACTACAAATTAGGGCGTTTCAAACGGATGTCCTCCCGATATGTTTAATTTTAATTCTTATGACAGCTAACCCTGTATTTATGCGAAAACAATGTTAAGCTGTACTTTTAGAAATTGCTGTAGCCAATCTTCAAAACTTGGCTTACAGTATATTAATAAATCTATTTGGTCTTTCCAACTTATGTGATGAGATTTTCGGAAACTCTTCTTTATGCAAAAATGACGAAGAACATAAGATGTAGCAATCAATAAATGCATGACATTTCGACATTTGTTTGAATGTCACATTAACTTGGCAAGCAAGGTATTTTATTCCAAAAAAAGTTAGATGTCTGCTTTGTAAATAAACGAACAACAGGAATAAGTTTTTCTAAAATTTTAGAACATTGCTAGTCAATACAAAGTAGGTTCGTAATGTCTTACAGCATAGCAACATTGCAGATACTAACATCAATTATTTCTATTTTGACACGTACACGGTAATTTTTAGTTTTCCTTTTTGCGTAAGATAATAATAAGAAATAAGGTAAAGATGGGATGCAGAGTAAATCATAATAATGGGTAATTTAACTGTTTTGCAACACGCACTACACTACAGCTTATAACTTTTAAACCCCTAGACCTATGATTTTGTGGCTATTTGGATTGCATTCCTGACGAAATTCGCCTTCTATACGGTTGAATATGGTGGGAATTGAGTCTAATTTCAATAATTGCTATTCCTTGAAGTGTTCTGAAATTTTAGGCAAAACTAAAACATGAATAAATTCATATTTACTGAACGAAAAAGTACTATTGTGGGACGAGCCTTGATTCTTACCAAATCCAATCAAGGGATTCAAAACTTATATGGTGCGAAATTCGCACTGCGAATTCCTTGACTAACCCTGTACACTTATAATGCGATGTGCGGATGTCCACTTAACATGTAAAACCATTGTAATATCTCACCGATTTCGGTTTTTACGATTTTACACACATTCACAATCTATTGAAAAATTGCAATAATATACGAAAATCTATGAAAACATTACATTGGCATACACTATTGATGCGAAAAAAATTAACTGCAGGACATTTACAATTTACTCTTGCTATACTCTGAACACATTAGAAGTGCAACCCGTTCATATATAAATGTATCTGTCCAAATGGTTCACACTTTACTATACTGTTTTCAAATGTCCAATTTTTCATCAAAAAGAATTTTTGTACTACGTATAATTTCTGTATTTTTGAAATAAAGTCCGACGACAATTCTCATGAAAATATTGTATAGCTGTCGAATCAACGGCATCGTCGAAATTGTCGGCGAACCGAAACATTTTTTACCCGACTTAATCATTATCAGACGTTCTGAAGGCTCAGAGTTGGAGACACGCCGAACCTGACTCTTAGCATCGTAAAAATTATTAGACCCATACTACTTCACATGACAATGCTTTTCGATATTTGTCGGATAATTATTTTGTATCAAAATAATTGGAAAGATATAGAAGGGATCTAAAACTTGATGTGGTGTAAACTATGTGAATGCGTTTGAAGAGATACTTTTTACACACGAATGGTGTGCATAGTTCTTTGCTTAAGTACCGTATTACCTCTAATACACACTGGTCTAAAAAAAATAATTCGTATGCATAATAATACAGGGATAACTTGTAAATCGCCCCGAATTCGACTTTACCCCGTAAAAACCGAGCCTGCATGATTTAATACCAAGTAATAGTGTATTTTGCAGGTGATGCATGCAGTATCTTAATATGTATATACCACGACATTTGAAAAAAAACATGTACGTAAATAGACATTCTAGCATTATTTTGACGATCACTGAATCTACAAACTTAGCAAGAATAGACCAGATCTCTATTAAACGACTGCCATTCCAATACTCGCTCCCGGTAATCTAGGTCAATGTTTTGATATTAAGAATACGGACATCTAGCATTTATCAGAGGTGATACAGTACTTCATTAATTAAGCATACACAGACTTGTGAAACTGTTAAATAGTAGTTGCTTTGTAATGTTATCGTCAATAACAGTAATATCAAAATAAAGTAGACGTAGACAATTGAGAGATCGAATGAAAATGTAAGCATATGGCATATAGCACCAGTAATGTGTATTTTAAGGGATACCATACAGTTAAGATAGATATAATAGGATTTCTAATGTTGTATTTTCATTATTTTAATATGTTTTAAATACATTGCACTAAATGTAGGTGTGATAGGATATTTATATCATAACAGTTATAGTAGTTTAAAAAAATCCATTTAATTAAGGAATGCATACTGATGTCATTAATATAATATTATATGAATATACACAGGCAGCTAAAATCAAACAGAAAAAGAATGATAAACAATGCGAACTAATAGTGTAATATATTAACATAGTTGATAATAAAATAAAATTTAGGAACTGTAATACTACAGGCATACACGATACACCAAATAAAACTGGCTGTAATTTTTATGCGCTACCAAAAAACTACTTTAACTTGACTAAACAACCGATTTTGCAGGTAAAATGGTTCTTGAAAAATTGAACACTCCGCTATTTAACAAATACAACTAAACCGGAAATCCTTTCTTATAAATTGTACTCAGTTTCCATTAGCTTTACTGAGAATTTCCTCTAGGTACGCCATTTAATTAGTGGTAATCGTTATTAAGCAATGTAAACTTAGTGTAATTCACAGAAAAATATTTTAGGTGAAGCGGTATTTTTGAATTGGGTATCTAGATATATTTTTACATATTCAGTTTTTCAGAGAGAACCATTTTTCAGGGTAAAATCAGTATTTGCATTCACGGTAAGGTAGCTTTTTGGTCGCCCGATAAATTCAAGCCAATAAAAATACACGAACGGGACGGTGATTAAACTCATTTAAATTACAATGAAGTTTTGTTAATAATAGAATCATTTAGAACCAAGGGCTTGGCTCAGAGTATAATTTGATTCTATTTTTGTCAGAGCTGTTTGTCGTACTTTTTCATGAACTTCAGCTGTTCGGTGAGTTATTCCAAAAATATCCTCATGATATCTGTTGTCATCCTTAATAAAGAAATAATTCAATTTGTATTCTTATACACCACAGCTTAAAATTAATTTTTAAATAAAAATGATGAGCTAACTTACTCTTAATGACAGCATATAACTTTCGACTTCATTATCGTTCATCTGTCCTTTGTCTTGAACTATTGCTTTTAATGTTTGGTAAACATCCTCGGCCATTGTGCAATCACCACAGACATAAACATGACCCCCTTCATCCATAACTTGGCGGGCTATGCTTTCCCCTTGTCGGACCAATAAATCTTGAACATATGTCTAACATTGGAAAACACGTTTTATTCCCGGTACAAACTCCATAATATAAAATGATTTAAGCCGTAAGATGTTTCTTATTAATACGCATTTCCCAATTGGACTATACAGGTGTTATACTTAAACGATACCTTTTTGATAGCTGGCTCTCGAGAGAGAGCCAAATAAATATCCGACAGAACACTCTCCTTCTTCATTTCCTCCAACTCTGTTTTATAGAGAATCATTTCTTTTGTCCTGCATCCAAAAAACAACGTCATTTTTCCAAATTTCCGATTTTTCTCAATTTCCGCATTAATTTTCCTTTCTTGCCAAAATCCTCTAAATGGTGCTATGCCAGTTCCGGGGCCAACCATAACAACCGGGCGACTTGTATCTGTTGGCATGCGAAACGCCACAGCACTGGAAAATGCAAAATAGCTTCAACACACTGGCCAATAAACCGATATATTTACCTCACTCAGTTTCATTTTAGGATGAATCGAATTTAAACGGTACCAAAAATTCCTAAATACACATCTCTATGGTTGTATGTTCTTAAAATCTGGTACAAAGTTTACCACACCACCTTGCAAAAGAGGAACACTATCCTCCAGTGCAGCGATAAGTTCGCCTTTCTTATACTTCATTAGCATTGATAGTGTAGAAATATTTAGAAATTAGATTGATAATTATAATAATGGTTCCCTTAAACCAAGACACATTGGTTTTTCATAATGTTACTAAATCCTCACACGGCAGATGATCTCAATTACTTCTAACTGTCGTAGTCAAATTTCTATTTTGGCCTTTTGCAAATAGTTATGGTCTTTTTAAATGTAAAACTTAATAATTAATAACGAATCTGTTGAATTTGACTAACACACTTGTAACCATGAATGTATTCTTTCGCTTCTATAACATTTTATAAAGATCTAGCACAAGAATTTACCTTCTAACAAAGCAAGGAACTTGTGTCCCCAACTCAATGGAATTGAGGTAGTTGGAACACACACCATAATGTGTCGGTCCTTCCCCTCCTCGCGTGCAGTAGGTGACAACGGCAACTGTTAAATGTAGCTCACTTGGGTGAACTAACGGAGAGGATGAAACACTGTAGAATCTTGGTTGCAGTATAGGCAGCATTGTACACAGTACTGTTGCGTCTGGATGCACAGACGGAAATTGTTCCAAAACTGTAGCTAGATTGGGCCAGTGAAATTGCTTCCAGTGCTCGTATTCATTAGAATCCTGGAATATAATGCAAAGTTTTATGAACGCCTACAATAAATATAAATTTTTAATAAAATATATTTTTTGCTAATTCTTTTAATAATTAAAAGTAAGTTCAGAAATTGTCACCTTTCCAAGGGTGCTGATGCGTTCTTTTTCTTCCTCATTTTCAGTGCACCGAACAAGATAAAGCAGAAGGTTTGGACGAGGAGGAGTGGTAATATCCAAATAACGGGTAAACATTTGCCTTAAGCTGCAGCGTGGTAATCTCTCATGAGGAATCCATTGCTTTTGAATTCCTATTTAGCCCAAATCAAACAAAAATTAAACGACATATTCTGAAAAAAACTTCGTCATTAGCATTAGCTTAGGGGCATGCTTTATTTATTGGACGTTACAATGAACTAAGTTTTTCAATCCTGTCAAAATAAGTCCAAATCGGTGGTTTTATCAAGATGAGTTCTAGAGTTAGCTTACAGACGTATGAACGCGAGAACCTACAGCATTGTTTCACTAAATATAGTGTTAAAAATGGCGACAAAGGGTGTAACAATGTAACTACTGTTGAATTCAATTGATTAGACGATTTTGAATTTAATTTTACATTGACAAATACTATTAAGTTCATGAAAATTCACAAAATAAAATTTCAGGTTTTTGTTCCCCTTGAAAACAAAATTAAAATGGCAATCCGCATAATCAACCAAGAAATAAAAAGTGTCTAATCTATTGACTTTGGCAATAATATCGGAATCGTCGGGAAGTAATGTATAGCTATTTGAAATGAATTTTCATTCAGAAACTGGAAAAGTGGCACAAAAAAGTAGAAAACTGACTCAACTATCAATGAATTATCATCGGGTAAATGCGCAATGTTATATTTATTGTAAGTAAATACTAAATTATATCATGAATGCACTACCTTAATAAAACGGTTGGTGTAGCTTATGTAATAGTATTATTCACATTTGTGAATAGTTCTAAAAAAAATAAGGTTATATTCAGACTTAGAATTTAATTTGGGTAGGCGAAGTAAAACTTGAAAATCATTTACAGTTCAATGATATTTTTAATTTCCTCCTAGTTACTTTTTAAGATTGCAGACCTTTTTTGAGTATTCTTCCTTTTTGGAACAACAGTTTCTTTTTTTTTGGTACAACAATTTCTTTTTTGGTACAACAGTTTCTTTTTTCCGGTGTACTGTAGTAGCAAGCTAAAGCTATTAATATCTACTTGTATTATAATGATCTGATAAGATGTACCCATTGGAGTGTGCTTCTCCTGAAGAAGTTGTAGCTGAACAGCCTCGTCATTGCTTTCTGGTTTGTTGATTAATCGGCTCAGAATGACGTCTACCAGTTCGGATCGATTGCCTGCCATGATTCCAACATGATCACCACTGTGGTAACTGAGAGCTGGAGAATTTGTCTTCTCCCTTAAAATGGCTTTAATGGTCACTCGACTGTAAGGTCCAAACAAGGACAAGATCAATCACGTTAATCAAGATATCGTGCCTAGGGAACCCTAAGTCGAAAATATTCTAGCCAGGCAGAATTATTATAATAAAAGTTAAGCCAAGCATAAAATAATGGTTCCTACATAATCTAGGAGCAGAATTATATATTAATCATAGTGTGGTATGCTAAAATTTGTTGAGTTAATTATTTAATTCGATAATTAAACGGCCTGTTTCGCAGCACAATTGGCACAACCTCGTATAAGAAATTATTTACAAAGGCCATGTTGCGTGTATAATAATCTCCAGAGTACTGCCATTACTTGCATATCTTTTCGGTGCTTCCATTAACTTAATACTTATTTCAATTAGGCAGATTAATTTATGGACGTCAACAACGCAATTATCTTATAAGAGCCTCAATTTAAAATTATTTTTAAAGTCACTATATAAAACACTACTTACAAACTATTATATGTGACAGTGTGCCACTTTATGAAAATGCACCATGATTTACCTGGCGGTGTTTTCGTGAAGATTTGTTTTTTCTTCTAAGGTGTACATGGCTACTTTGCGGTTGTGCAGTTTAGAAAGAGCTGTGTAAAATAAAATAAAATACAATTATTAACATCGTTTGGCAATTATAAACTTATTTATAATGTAAGCACAGAGTAAAGTGACTACATGGGAACAATAGGTTAAGCTAGGGTCGCATGCATTCGACCTGAGCATAGCATTTGAATGTGATGCTAAGAAACTTTGTGCCTACAGTAAACAAAGAGCACCCAATGTTTCCTATGAGAGTACACGTTCGTATTTACGTATTTTGTTTTACCTTTCTCCATCACTGTTACTTTCAAGACTTGCCACATGCATTACGTAAGTGATGAATTATCAAAGTTATAGCGAGCAGTATGCCGCAGCGGAAAATTTTTCAGCGGTGCGGACCTCGGTACTATTTACAATGACAGTTGTTCTTATAAAATATAAAGTAGTTACTTTATGGTGGAGCAGGTTTTCTTCCCATTAAAAACAAACTGCTTAAACCCCGTGAATAGTGCATAAGCGTTAATGAATCCGACATTACTTTGGCACATTGGCACTAGTGGCACTACTACCAACATTGTCCATTGCTAATCAATGGATTGATTAGCAATGGACAGTGTTGGAAGAAAGTCTCAAATAGGAGATCGGACTCCCGTTTTAGCCCTCATCAAGTAGTACGATGTCGCTGTAATAAACAAGTCTCTAGTTCCCCTTTCTTTAGTAGAGAAAAATTAGGCCCAGACACAGAGGGGCACACTATATTAATTTTTAAATTACTACATAGGCCAGAGACGCTAATGTTGGCTGCATGAAAAAAAACATCTACGAAACTATAGTGGAACTTAAAAGCAAGCTTCTCGACTGTTATTACCAAAAGTAAATTAAAATTGATTCAACATGGAAATACCTTGAACTTCTTCGTCAGCATTTGGACACGGAAGGAATCGCACTGCCTCTGGTGAAAGAGTGTCTGACTTAAGGGCCGCAGATATTTCAGCCATATTTTTGTCGCAATCCAAACAGAAATTGTCACATGCAATCTGAGAGGTTTTTGATAGAAAAATCAGTTTTAATAACTTTCTCACATTTATGTTTCTTTTTGAGACAGTTTTGGTTAGCAAAAATTGAAAAGCACTAAAATTGAATTCAATGTGTATTGCTCTATAAATTCATTGTCTGTAGTACGCGCTGAGTTTGGATAAACATTGACAATTATTACTTGTCCCCGGAAGGGATTAGAAAGGTTAACAGAAGCTGACTTCACGTAACTTACAGGAAAAACTTCAGCCGCCCAGTTCCGGAAAGCTTGATCTTGGCCTGCAAGTTCATCACCAGTGGTTAATTTCATCAATCTGTCGCCTCCAAGTTCTCCCAAAAGATTATCCACGTATCGACCAAAAGCACAAAAGTTAGGATAAGCACTGGATCCAAGAGCAAATACTGCGAACCTAAGGAAATCAGTAATTATCTAACTAATTAAACTGTATTGACTAATATATTTAGTCTAGAAATTTCATAACAAGAAAAAAAGCTGACAAAGGCTTATGCTTTACTTGATGTTTATAAGCGGTCCAGAATTGTCATCCGACATTACATCAGACATTTGACTTCCTTTCAGGGAATCTGTGCGGTCAAATTTTCTATCCAATGAATGCACCGAATCCGTCTGGCTATTCATTTTAATGAAGGATTTGGATGTCGCCATACTAAATTAGAGACAAATAAAGATGAAGTACAACTCACCAATACAGCAACCTATAAGAATAGATATGACACTAGGTATGAGGGCTTACTTTATTCCGTATTCATCGCCCATATTAAATCCCTGATTCATTTTGATGGCGTATAAACTGTGGGCAAAAGACTACACAAACCAATTCCGTTAGTTGTAATAAACATTAAACAAAACAGTATAGATGCCGTAACGCTTGGGACAATTAACCTTTAAGAGAAAATAGGTTCCCTTCCCGTCTACTCTAAACCAATTTATCCTCTGGCTAAATTTGTGGTACATTACTTCGCATTTAATTTCTCGCTCTCAACTAGTACCTCGTACCAGTGCGCAGTGCCGTGTCCCTTATTGTCATTCTATATATTACAATATGTAGTATTTTGGCAGTAACAGTAAAATGTATGTCCCGAGACGCACCCACAAACATAAAAACGCAGTGCAATTTAACTAATACAATTAAAGGGCAGGGAGAAAATTACTACGGAGACGTTATATTATTGAAGGGACCACTTCAAAACAATACCCTTCCATTGGTCAGCGTCAATTGCATAAAACAACAACGTGGATCTAGTGGCTAGTATTTACCATATTTGTCACACAAATCAGTTGCGGTAGTAAAGAATATCAATGCAATTCGAGGTCATCTTTTGCATTGCGCTACCTTAAATTTGGACGTACGTCATGTACAAGTACTGCATAAATATCACATTTACATACAGTATAATGGATAGAAATAAAATCCATTCCACTTCTATAACAACTCAAAAGCTGGCATTCCAAAAATCAAAAATACAGGAAAACTATCTCTACAATTTCATAAAATAAAAATTCTTTTTATTCCAAATTATAATACCTGATCAAAATTAGCAAAAATAAAGTAAATTAGAAAAAGAATAAATATATTTTATCGAACAATAATTTAATAAAAACATCAACTTTCAGTCACTTTTAGTCAAGATCCCAGTTAGCAGACCATTTTCCCAAAATTATTGAGCGGTCTTGCTGTGAGAATTCACCCAAACTGGTTGTTCAAGATAAAGTAAACGTGACTACTAGTACATTTGAGAAAGTTTTTGTAACTGAACGCTAACGATTTTTAAAAAAATTTTGTAATTTTTAAAAATGAACATACAAATGAGGTTACATTTAGGTTGCTGACGGCATTTTCCCGTCAATTTCTAATAAATGTAATAACTGGAAAATTAAGTTGAATTCAGGGGAAAACACTATTTTAATTCACGGTAAAAAATTAAATTCAAGTGGAAAAGCCCACCTTCAGGACAAAAAACCTTTTTTCCAGGGCAAGCGATGATTTTCACAGCTTGCGACAAACAGCAGCCTTGATAAGTAACGTAAAATGTGAATCTAGGCGGCATGTTGCTGTGGCTGTGACTTTGCGCATTCTGTCTCAGTATTTGCCATGCTTGCATTTCGTCTTAAGGATGCTAAAAAATTGCGTCTCAAATCAGTGGCAGTAGAACATTTTCGCATAATTCGCAATGTTATTTAACCTTACCAGTAGTGTTGGACAGTAAAGTCAAACATACAATTTTCTAAGACTAACCAACTTTCTGGTAGGGATTTGTTGAAAATTCGAGTTTGCGAAAATCTTATGCAACCAAACTGGACTTTACTGTATAGTAATTGTTATTATTACTCTATTTTTTTGCCAGAAAATAAATTTTAAAAGTTCACACCTCTCCATTCTCCGGTGGATCTCCATTTCCAAATGTTGAAGTGACAACAAGAACTAATGTCTCATGCTCAATGTTTATGATGTCGTAGTTATCCATGCAATAAACCTGTACAAGTAACACAAATAATTTAATTTCAATATTAGTAAAACAAGTACATATATTAGCGACATCATAAGTCAACAGAATTAAATTACAATGTCAGATCATAGATGTAAAATGTGCACCGCAGTGGTAGGGAGGTACCCCCGATGGCCATCCGGCTAGGGAGGTACCCACCTGGCCCGAAGGGCCAGGTGGATACCTCTCTAGCCGGATGGCTAGTGTAAAAGGGCCAAGAAAATTGAAGACTGACGAAAAACTTCCGATATATCCTTAAATATACGCTTTAAGACTTATTTTGCCTTCTAAATGCCCAAAATTTTTCGCGCTCCGCGCGAATAAGTGTGTATTTTACTGATTTAAAGTCGACAAATGACGACTTATTTTACGATTTATCTCGAAATATACGCATTTTGCTTTGTTTTATATTTGAAAAGCCAAAAATTTTTCGCGCTCCGCGCGAATGAATGTATTTTTGCCGGATTTTTTTCTAAAAATTTTCGGAAGCCACGCCCCGAAGGGGCGTGGCTTGTGTTTGGGAGGTACCCACCTAGGAATGCAGGGGATGTACCCCTGATGCACAAGTAGCTATTTTACACCTATGTGTCAGATACATTTTCGGTTAGACAACTGCCGCTCTTTACATGTAATGAAGCGTACCAAACGTAAAAGGGAGTTAAGTTCTAGTTCAAGTTAGATTTATTAATGTGTCCAATAAGCACAGATATGCAAATTACAAGCCCGTTAATCGTAACAATTAAGTTCAGTATATATTATACTGAACTACTACTATAAGATATAGTAAAAGCATTTTGATTGCATACACATAGCTAATAGGTAATAGGGAATAGAAAAGATTCACTTTTTACAGTAGTAGAAGGGTTATTAAAAAACATGTGGAGACAAAGGGGTTACGCGCGACTTTTCTAGTAGTTTGCATAACAATACTGATTTGCCACGTTGGGTAGGGCTACCATCTGCTGCGCCAATGAGATGCTTCGCTACACTAGCGAATACGAATTTGGCACTAGTTCTAGAGTGTGTAATTAATCGGTAAACTTATCCAAGTGAAATATTGCATTGTAGCCTACAGCACGATTACAACTCTAAAATAGATCATATCATATCCCAGTATACATCTCCACTCCACCTTTGCATCTTATCTCAAGGCCAAGCATCACTTCATACGTTAGCCATTGTGTCTCTATATTCTATCATACACCATCAATGCAAAATATGCCAAGGGTTACACTTAGAGTACTCTAAATATCGACGTAATACGTAGCATTGGCCGTGAATTGACGCGATAAATGTAAAGTTAATATAGCAATAGGTTCCTGTTATGTTATAGTAAGTAGTGCACTACAAGAAGGCTTTTGCCTTTCAAGAAATGACATGTAAATGTGAAATATGTTTAAAAATATTCTGACCTATAAAGAAATGTATTTGAAAACATGTTTAAGAAAAGTAGCTTACTACAAGTATACATTATTTATTATTATTATCTTACAACGATTTATCTATTTTTTGACGTCATCTATGATGGCTTAACTTACTACAGCTGTCCATTTTGGCATCACAATAGCTGCTGCAAAAGCCTAGTCTGAGAAAGTGCAATATCTAACCAGTGTTCATATAAAATTACATATAAAATTTCAAAATATGCAGGTAGTTTATATGTTGCAGCGCACTACAAAACAAATCCCTAGAAAAACCAAGTCAAAGCCTAATCTTGGCAATGTTATATATTCTGTAGCGAAAGCGACATTATGAAAACGATTTGCTTGTCTGTCTATCTGTGCGTTGACGACAGTTTCCATAACTCGAGAACGTTTTAATTTTTCGTTGAAACTTTCACTGGGTCTTGTAGGAACCAAGTATATGTCCCAACCAAAATATGCCGATTCTAAACTATGACCTGCGAGTAAAAATTAAAAACCCTAAAAATTAAATAAAATACATTGAAAATTACTTGTGACTGGTGATAAAATATTTTTTGTTTCTTTGTTTTGCGTTCGCTACTGTGTTAAATGCTTTTTGCAATGGTTTATTACACTAGTGAAGAAAAATAGTACATATAATTAAGGTTACTGTATCAATGGACAAAGTGTAGACCGCCATGGGCTGTGGCATATGCATATCTAAGGACATATTATGACACTAGGGGCCACCAATCAAGGTCATGTATAACAATATGTTTTGATAAGTACTTTCGTAAAACTGCATAACTGAATACAAGAATACAACACCGTACTTTGCATTGCTTATAATAAGCGTGTAAATGCCGTAAATTACGAAAAAGTAATGAAATGAAAGTATTTTTGGCATTTACAGCGTTTACGGCATTTTTGACATTTAAGGATTTGATGTGGTTTACAGGATGTCGACTTTATATTCTGCATTTGACATTTCATCAATCCTGCAATACTCATTTTTCTGTTTGACGGTGGTACGCTGGACGGCAGACCTACGATTTGCTTGTTTTTAGATTCTCTGAAATCACTAAACTCAACCCATGAAAGAATCCACAACATAATCCTTTGGTTGACCCCTACTCGGACTTTAGGTAATCGTAGTTAGGATTGAGTTTAAGATTTTCTGGGTGAGAAGATAGCAGATTGTGAATGAAAACGAATCAACATACTTCACATTCCTATGCTTCTGAAAATCGATTAAACATCCTTGGCTAGGTGCTTTACAAATGTGAAAAGGAAATCTAGCTTATATTCATAGTAAATAAATTTTAGCTTTGCACATATACTGTAAGTAGGTATACCTTCATACTTGCATGGTCATACCGCGATATAGAATTGTTGTTGGGTTATTGGTTTAAATATGATGCTGTTGAATGGCTCACAGAATGAAATATTATATTGCATACAGAATTTGACATGCTTGGAAGTATAAAGGAGGAGAGTGAGGGAAGATCAAGTACAGAGAGCAATGCCACGAGACAGCCAATTCAGAAGAAGCAGAGGGATTCCGAAAAAAGAGGAAAGAAGCTAAACGACTTTCGACCGGAGTCAACCTGCCTGGATTTAAGTAATGTATTTACTAAAAAACAGTTAAAGTCAAGTAATGTTAAGGGAACCTGAGAATTGAATGCATGTCCGAAAATTTCTCCCAGTCGTCTCGCATACATTTCAGATTTTCCCGTCTCCGTCCCGTAGAGAATAGTCGCCTTTATCCGTTTGGATAGCGCTTTCCCGAACAATTTCGAAGTAAATTTCACGGCACGGGCAATCTCTTTGAAGTGAAATTTTCTCCGAGCAGTTTTACGGTTTCTCCCGGAACCTGACCCACTGCCTCCATCACGCTGAGAAGAACTCTTCTTCCAAACATGTGTTTTCCACGCTGCATCCTGGTACTCGTAATTCGGTTTCAAGTGGTACAGGGCCATTTCTTGATGGAATACTGGAGTGGCAGAACCAGACATCGGAGGAATTATCCACACCCAGTCAGCAGGACATCCACCACGAACTCGCATCTCATTCTCGTAATGTTTCATAAATGATTCCGATGCACTGTGATGGTCTACCACGGTCACTCCTGCTTTCTAGACATCCCCAAGAAACCATTGTTCTATTAATCTATTGACAGTTTCGAATTAGGATAAGAAAAACGGCATCTCCAAGAAATTGGCGTAAATTTCTGAATTTTTCGAATGCTATGTTTCCTTGAGTGCTTAATTAATTAACTGAAATCATCAGTCCTTAAGTTAAGTTTGATACTTAACATAAGACTTTAAAATTGACCTTAAATAATTCAAATCTGGCTAAAATAAAAAGATTGAAGAAGAGCGAAAATCTGAAGACTCTGAATCTTCTGACTGATATATGGTTGCAAAATATGTCTTTTCAATCGGAACTTCTTACTTCTTGATTCAGAGTTTCTTATTTCAGGAATCTTGAAGGTGCACGTACCATTTTTACAGTTCACTCGATTAATAATTTAAAATCACAACTCACTTGATAGCTGTACAGAACAGCAACGTTAAGCTCGACCATTGCACGATCCTTCCAAAGTGTTGTAGGGTTCTTAGTATCAAGTCCCATCCTCACTGCAACGTCCTGTACTCAGTTAAACGAAAACAGAGTTACGACAAATGACACTTTAAAATGTTCAGAGTTGTGAGACATGCGTACCCTTCCTTCCAGTTGTTTAAATACACCAAGTTTTGTAGAAGTATGTTTTTTAATGTCTTTATTTTGTTCGCATACAATACATCTAGTAAAAGAAACTGCTGAATTTTACTTTCAAAAAATTCTTTATTACATTGGGCTATTAAATGAGAACAACTTTTTTGTATTTCAATTACTTTTATTTTTTATTTCAGGAATAGCTTAAGTCATTGCTAAATGGGCCGTCTAAATTAAATCTTAGTTTTCACCGATGGGAACACGTTTAAACTAGTTATTCTACAATGAGGCAAACCTATGAGCGCGTACTGACTCTGAAGCATTATCGCTAAACTTTAAAGCTGTAATGTTAGCAACTACAACAGTTTTAGAATTGAGCCTTATAAAGACATGGGTGTTTGAGGAACCTCCAAGAAAACTGCAATGTATTATTGATGTACAACTGACGGATCTACTATGTCGGTGCATATGATCGATTGTATGTGCGGATGAATTCAGTTGGCTACCCAGAGAGGAGATGAGACGGTTTGGGGTAGTAGTGCTTATATGCTACATATATTTATAGCATTGTTTAGTTGTTAAATAACATGTGTATACTATCATAATAGCCACATAGTGTATAATAAAAACACCTTGTTGAACTAAGCCTAACTAGGTACTCATGTCAAAGAAAAATGGGGTAAGCACTTTGACTAGTGGTACATTTTGTACCCTTAAGGCAGAAGTAGGAACATGTCACGTTTAAGTTAACGAAAACTGAAAAAGAAAGTCAAAATAGAGTTTTACCTCTAAAACATTGTATCGATGAACGTCGCCAAGATCTCTGCAGCCAATCTCGGTACCCATATACCAGCCATTGAAAGGAGCTGCAGTGAATTCCAGTCCTCCACAATCGAAAAGCATACCAGAAACCGCAGGCAAAGCATACCAGCGTATGGCCAATTCAGGAAACCATTCAAAACTGTAAAATATCATGCATATAAAAATTCCAACTTACACAAGCGAAACCGCACTAATTATAATTAGGTATTTAGGTAAACCCATTTACTAATTAATATTAAATCTATAAAATATCTGTGGCGCCCTAAATGAGCGCGTAGATATTTTTGAAGTGTTTATTGGCGGTCAGTTGACATGAGAACTCTCTCTACCACAGCCAATATATAAAGATAATATAACCATACCTTGGATGAATAATTGGAACCTCCAAAATAAGTTCCGATGGGATTTCGAAATATTCTGGATCATGTCCATCAGCTGATAGAACCAGAGGTAGAATGTCCCATTTTGTTCCTTTACCCTTCCATCCTAGCTTAATGCAAACCTGAAAAATACATAGGTCACATAAATATGGTGTTAAATTATCCGCTCTTGTATTACATTCCATTAGTCAAGTAGTAACAGATGAGACATTGGCTATGTATTAGGGATACGGGACGGGATGATGTCCTAGACACATTTCATAAAACATATACAAAGAAAAATAACTGGATAAATTTTTTAGGGATGCATTTACCTCTGTAAACTCAACACTGGCAGGATCTCCCAATATCGTACCATCAGAATTCCGATAGCCAGCATAACTCAGAATCTGAGGATTCCATATTCTAAAGTCATGCCTGCCGTCCGTTCTTTGAGGGAAAATTGTAATTGCAGACCTAGAGAATAAGTAGACAGTCCAAAGGAAATATTAGTTACAAGAAATTGTACATTTATAAAATAACCTAAGTAGTAATAGAATAATATATGGCAATTTTTTATTTCTGCTTTGCAGATTATTGTTCTCCAAAATTAATCAAACATATTTACTATACTGTACATGTCATCATTTTCAATTTTGTTATTAGTCTCGCAGCATTACAAAAATACAGTTCTCTCTATTGGGACTGGGACGTTATTACCATAGGAAAACAACTGAAACCATACAAAATATCCAAATCGCTTTCCCATATTCTATGTTAAACGACACTACCAATTGAAATATGCGGTTAATGAGATTGATATTTCAGGGCATAGCGATTAGAGTCTAGTTTTAGGTATTTTTTAAGGTTTGATGCCCATTTTCAAAAATAGCGGTGTAGAACCCGAATAAGTTGGGAATTTTGCATGCGTCTCAGAAACAAACCTAACATGGGATAAAATTCTGTTCTTGAGGTTGTTTACTTTGTCAAGGAGAAGGGCGTGAAGAATAATTTCGGGATACTCTTTAGCGTTTTGTTGTAGACATGTATATTTATATTTATGGATTCAGAATATAACTGTCATAAGTCTTGAATTTTACGGAAGATTAGTTTAGTGCGATGTAAAGAAATGTCAGTGCTTTTTCGGACTGCAAAATGACACTATGAATGAGGATCAAAGGACTATTATTGCCACCGCAAAATTATCTCTATTCATTGAAATATGTGTTCATGTACGTTGACAGTATTGCTTATCTCCAGCGGTAGAAAAATACTATCGAATTCATCCTCATCATATTTATAGTAATAAGTACAGATGCATTTGTGACGATTTAGTATGTAAAATTCTATTTGGCCACATTAGGAGCTCAACTTTTGTTAAAGTTTTCAACATTATATTACAGTATATCGTGGAATAAGCCTAGAGAACCATTTTTTCCATTCCGATTTTTTGTCATGTAAATGGCCACTCCACCAGCCATATTAAAGGAGCCTTCTCTAATAGGACTAAACATGTGTTCCATACCTCTGCAGACTGTTCGGGGGATTTTACTCTTATCCCGGAACTATATACGCATACTGCCTCTGTATATATGCAGTCATATACTTGTACTATATATGTAAAGTACGATTACAGGAAAACAGGTAGTTTTATAAGAAATCTCTACCATTTTTCCATCAAGACATATTTTGATCACATGATTTCTTTCTGAACTGTACATTCAATTCACTTTGTTGCTAAACTGAACACGTAAAAACACCTATCGATTAAAAAGTACATTAATACATTGACTGTTTGCGAATCTAAAGAATTACATTGGAAAAACGACAGTAGGATACATATTTTAATAGCCGGGCTTTATTGTATCAAAAATATGTCAAAGATCTTTTGAAATATGTTTTTCTTTCAAAATGCTGAGTTCTCCAGATCAAAATAAATGATTATCATAAACAAGTTTGTACGAATGACATTTTTCTTATTTAGTTTGTAAATTGAGTTGACATGAAGCGCCATGTAATGAATGATCACTGTAAGTATAAAGGAATCTTTCTTGAATTTGCAGCCTATTCAACTTGAGGATTTCCGTCGTGAGGTTTAGAACGTGTTCTGCGTTCGGATATTTGGCAGTAATATTATATACACTAGTCCTGTACACCCAAGTTGTCACTGCACGCAATTATCTAAATTCAACGAAAATCTAAATTCGCATTTCAACGCAAATATATTCGGCTTGCATAAACAGCTATGTTAAGGAAGCTTTCGCAGCCATTTAGGTTAGGTATTTTTAACGGATACTAATATTGTTCCTCAAGCTATACCAGATTAAATTAGCATTCATTTTCAAATATAAAATTAAATAATGAGTAAAAAGTGTACACAATGGGAGAAGACAAATGCGTCGAGTGAGCGCAGGGAAAAGAAGAGTCGTGGTCGCATTTTCTTTGATCCCAAAGTCAGTCAGTATGTTCGAGAACTGAGTCTTGCCTATGAGTAGAATTTTTAGCCAATTATCTATATTTTTGAAGTTTAGTTTTTAACCGATATCATTAAGCTGTCTTATTGATATTGTCTATTATCAATAAATTGGCATTAAAACTGTAAAGGTGAAAACTAATATACTGACATTGGGCAATTCATTTTGTCACTAGCGCTAGAACCCGAAATCAGTTAATAGAAATCGTTAGTCGCCATCCTGACGAATCTCCCAAAAAGTTGTGAGAACCTTTGGTTTTAAAGGTGCACTGAAGTGACTAGAAAGAATTACAATTAAATATAAAGGTATGATATTCAGTGGTTCAGCTGATTTTGCTGTACACACTAATTTCTGGTTTCGGCTAACATACTTTCCATTTCTATAGCATGTTAAAGCTGTGGATAAAACTGATGGGAGTAATACAATTGTCATATACGAAGAATATACGTGTCTACATGGTTAGTTAGATCACCACAATGAATACTCTGACTAGAACAGTCTTTTAGCTTTACTTAAACAATATAGTGATTAAAAATGAATGGAGCCACCTTACCGTATATTTCCCTTGTTTGTGGAATATTTAATGTGCTTGCAAACCGCTTCGAACATTCCAGTAGTTGTAGTAACACTTCGGGCATCGAAAACCTGAAATGATTCAATACACATACATCTATGTATTAATTTTGCACATTGCTTATGTTTTACTTCGTTATATTACCTTAATATTATTACCGTTACCGGATTTAGAATGTCATTCTATAGACTAGAATACAATTATATTCCACCTTCCACTATATTAGGTCACTGTAAAGTCGCAGTGCTTATTATCATTTGTTAAGATTTACGGGTCAGTTCCTTTGTATACAGGGTCAAACTTATTACAATGCTTCATTAGCCTACCCTAACCAAATATTTTGGGCAACTAAATCTTTAAAATGCAGTCCTTCATGTAAAAGGCAAGAATCGCCAAGGAGAATAAACTACGTTATAATGACAAATTAAATTAAATTATGTCGACTTTAATATAATCTGATTTTAATTGTTTACAAACTTTTTAAGATGATTATGTAAGATTTAAATGTCAGAATAAGTCTACGTCGCGTCACTACCCTACATTTCGTGTTCCGAGGTAGATTCAAAAATGCTTCACCTGATATGTACGTATGTCGTACTGTCTACACCGCTATTCAAGTACCAGCATAATTATTGTATACTAAAAATCTAGTCAGGAAATGAATTATCGTTTGTATCACACTATAGAAGTGAAACAAAAATGTTTATTACTGTACAATGTCTCGATCCTCACCTGTAATTTTGCCCATTGAATCCGGCCAATGCATCTGACAGAGTTTCGCCAAGCAAGTTTAGCACCATAAACTAACTCTGTTTCCGTAAGGTCATAAGTACCTGTTTCTTGGACGAGTTTTAGAACTTGCTCCCAACGTAATTTGTGAGATGTTGAATTAAATCTGGATAGAAAGAAAAGTTCCACTGTAAGAAATTCCTACTTATTGTATACTATTAATTAATTAATCACCTATTCTAATCAGGTATATTGGGGACTTATATAATATTTATCTATTTTAACTCCAAAAATTAAACTTCCATGATGGTAACGGTAACAACGTCAATGTTTAATGGTCATGCTTTGTTAATATAGGAAATCCATTTAGTAGCATCTTAGCCTGACTCTGAGCGGCTTGCAACTTTTACCTTCTACCGCTGACAGAAATCTGAAAAAGTTGTTTTCCAAAGACGGCTATCCGTAGCGGTGCGCCTTTTGTATTACTACATAATTCAATTTTACTTTTACCTAATACTGTTTAACTAATAGAGGATAGTGTACGGTTTTGGACTAAACTTTCAAATTCCAAAGTTTGAATTGAACTATAATGGGGTACAGTAAGGACCACCGTACTACCGTAAGAGTTTGAATGAGTTAATCCAATCCATCCATCCTTAAGTATCACGTAGGTGGACAGGCAGATAGAAAATAGTCGGTAGCCCAGCTACTTAATAGCAAATATTTAATTATTACGGTATACATCTACCTGTATATATTAGCAGCTATCACGAGTGACCGGGCTGTGCACATGCAGGTCATACTGTAGACATTAGTTAATGATATTAACTCCAGGGTAGAGTAGAAACAAAAAGATGAAAGGAGGGCTTTACTGACGTTACAAATGAATTATTACAATAGTTTCAAGTGACATGTACTACTGAACTCTAAATATCACAAAGTTCACACGATTCGCAGCTCGACAAACGACCCTACCGCACAAAGCACTCTCAAAATATTCTTGCAAATACTTCGGCGCATTTTAATTAAAATTGTCTGTCTTTCACTTGTTCTTTTGTTGTTCGGTTGTTCTGAAAACTTGAATTTTTAATCCTGATGGAGGGACAAGTCGTGACTCATTTTAATGGTCATTTCTCCTTTAACAATCGATTTAAACTACCTCAATGTAAAGTAATTCTATTCTTTCTCATTTTACTAAGAAATTAAGGCAGTAAAGACAATATAGGTATGCATTCTAACAAGCACTCATTTCTTGTTCCAACGTCGAAAATATCCTATAGTGGAATTAACAGGGTTAATACTGAGGATCATGGGTAAAGCATTGGCAGTGGCAGCGTTTCAGTGAATTCCACCACCATAACTGCTGCTACCCCGACACTGTAGACAGACAATACGTTTTGTAAGCTCTCAGTAGTGTGGTGAAACAAGAAAAACCGGAAAACTGAGAACCTTAAACTAATATTTATAAAAAATTATTAATACATGAAAATAGCACAAGCGTTCTATGATATAAGGTTCTCATATAAGCAATTTTATGACAAGATATTTTAGCAATTTGTCGGCTGTTGTTACACGCCTACACCTTCATAACTCCTCTACTACTTGATCTCTGAAACAATTAGCTACGAATGCTATGCACGTCAACTAAGTAGAGAATACCGATCAAACTTTTCAAGACTGCAAGAGAAAAGGAAATACCGGACTTGGACGAGGTAATGAATGGTAGTTCTTGCTGTCGGCTCATACATCACTAAGATTATTTGTTACTCTATAAACGCTTCGGTACGTTTAACACTTCTGCGGTATTCAAGGAAAGTAAGAGTACTTTCCTGAGCGAAGAAACTGAGTTGTGTGACATGACAGTGAAAACAAACAGCATTGCAGGAGTTCGAAAGTCTAGATACAAGTCGCCAAGTGGGATCTTTTGTCTGCAGACGTCAGACAACAGTGTTTGGGGACAAATGATATTTTCCCGATGAGTAGAAGTAACAATAAAAACACAATTAAAGTATGCACCCAAAACCAAATTGACAAAATGCATCCCTGCTTTTGCACACCATGCTACGAATAGAAAATGGAACAAAGAGATTGACCAATTATGAAGATTGCTGAATCAATTACTCAAAACTTGATATTTTAAGTGCAATATAATTTCCAGGAAGAACATGTAATATCCTAACTGATTTGAGTATTGAAGGTAGCAATGCGGGAATATTACCAAATTTCCCAGACTGAGAGGTTACTTTTTTGGCAAAAAAAGTGGAAATTTTTAGAATTTGAATCCAATTTTTAATGTAGAACAGCAACTTCAGCAGCATAATGTCGTTCTCCATGACACATCGTGCATTGGCATGGTCAAAAGAAATACAGTATTAATTCACTAACCTCAATACGCGCACGAGTGGATTTATCCAGTCAACATATCAGAAAAACCTGCTTTTAATCCGTTTGTCACAATCACCATTTTAGCAGAAATCTAATGAATATAATTGGGGTTTGCATCTTACACCATTTGTTCAGAAATAGGACATTATACTATAGTTGGTTCCAGGTCACCCTGTCCCTGTAAGTACGTAAGTGGTAAGTGGTCTATAAGCTGTATTGCTATAGCTGTCATCAGAAACATTCAGACGAAGAGTAATTTAAAGTTTGACATGGCGTTAAATCGAAACGAGAAGATATCCTTACCATTGCACTGTATTTCAACCTTACAATGTTGTTCTCGTAATTCAATTCAAGTACATTTAGAGAATATCATGTTTCATGATCTCTTCTCAACTGCCACATGATACTCTTCCACGTGTGATTTTACTCTTCTACTACACATTGCCCCAATGAATAAAACTTGTGAAGCTCTTGATTTACTGACGGAAAGGAGTACAGTACGAGCCACTTCAGTTTCACGCAAAGGTATCCAGAGGTAGCCATGCTTAGTCAGCCTGTCAGCCTACATCGATTCCCCAAACCCAAGTTCAGGCCTTAAAAACTGTCATTGATGCCAATACTGTGCCATTAGGAAGCAGTGGATGAACAGACATTGTGTATGTATAAAAATAGTATATAGTGTACATACATACGTATATTACATAGTACACGAAATGCACAGAATTAAATCTTTATCAGACACACCATAATAAATATACCTAAATGCTGATATATATTACCAATTTTCATTCAATTTATTCATAATACCTTACATGCATGTGTACTTCATGAGGTGAACTACACGAATGCAATTTCGTATACAAGAATTATTATAGCACCGTTAGATACCCATACAAGACAGATTACAAAAACCCACTCGGTGAAAGTTCTGGGTTTATTTTCCGATTAAGTACCCAAAGTAATGCCGTTGACATGCAGAAACATGGGGACCCTATATATAAGAGTTATTTTAAAAGAGTCATGATTGCCCTTCGGCTTTGTCTCAATATTTAGGCATACTTTTAAAGTGTAATATATATATATAGGTGTGCATTGTTAAATTGAATACACATTTTTCCATCAGTGTTGCGTGTTTATAATGTGAATGAGCTCATTATATGGTGATGCACTGTTTTTCAAATAATCAGCACGGATGGCAAACCAGAGTAGACCAAATGCGAATACAAGAACGAGTCTCACTCAAAGGTAGCTTCGAAAGTCAATATTTACAAGTACCTTTTCCACTCTTTGGAAAATTCCAATACTTATCTTGAAGATATAATCGCAGTAGTTTGATATTACGTCTACTTTCATAAAAGTAGAGCTTAGGTCTAAGGATCTGTGATCCTCTTAACATTTTCGAAGTCTCAAAGTCAAGTTAGTACACTTTTTTATTCAATTTTCTACTCAACTTACATTGGTTGTCTTATTTCATGTAGGAAATTGTACTCCTTCTTAGTAGAAAGTGTTGCTTTAAAGTATTTTGCAAAGCTAAATTAAAGTGTTTCTATTTTTACTTATGTAATAAAATCTTGCTTTGCTTGTAATTCTCCTAAAGTTTCAATAAAGTTCAAGTTAGTTTTCTAAGACTTAAAGAGTAGTGTAGTTTGCATACCTTTCCCTAAATTCCTTCACTCATTGATGTACACTACAGATACATAAATTCACTGTGTTACTAAGCATGCAATGCATGGAAAAAGAGAGAAGCGTAAAATAAGAGTAATTTGATACTATAGATAGAATGCTCTTGACAGAGCTGCCTTCTGAGCTGACATAAAGAATGCGTAGTAGCAAAGATAAAATTAATACATTTTGGAATAAGTGTAATTTACTAAAACTTTATCTTTGCTCTAAAGGTCTACAAGTCAAATATATTGATGCTTTCGACAATGTCAAAGTGAAAGTAGATCCTGTGTGGCACTTTACACAGAATTGACAAAATAACAAATAAACAAAATGGAGATTTCAGTTTTAAATAAGTAAACCAAATTATAAAACGCATACCTAACACAATAACGAAAGCAAAGCAAACAAACAGAAACATCTTATTACTTCTTACGGCCAGTCACAATTGCTATTTAATATAGTTTTTGAAACTTTTTTTTTCATTTTGAGGTCATAGGTCATCACCCATTTTAAGAAGGGAATTTACATATAGTCCCAAGATGATCTACTGGAAGTTTAAACAAAAAGTTCCACAACTTTTAGTGATATTTACTGAATCGACATGGAATAAGACATCTGAAATAAACGTTTGAAGACCTAAAAAGCTTGTATAACAAAGCAACGTTTGATATTTTATTACTCACTCCACACCCCTGCAATGTGTTCAATACTATTGCGGAGTGTTTACTACAGAGCTACAGATCTTATCTTATTCAATTGACACAGTCATGTAAGTAATGAGTGATGTTTTAAATCAGAAGACTATTTTGTGAAAGCGAAATTGTTTCTAGAATTCTAATTATCCGTTTTGAAAAACTTAAAACTGTTTACATATTTTACGTGTGCTAAAATTAATTTTTGTAAAATTCCACCTGGTTAAATAAAAGTTTTGCGCAAATTAAGCTTTCATATGTAATTGAGTTGTTTTCAGGTTCACATGTAGGTTTATATGGACAGGGACAGATTACAAATTAATGAGTCACTCAATTCTCTGGCTTGCTAAAAATAGTTGAAATAACGCAGAAAATGCTAACGATAAGACGCGTACGTTTGTATTGATCTACAAGTTTAGACTATTCAGCAAAATTTTAAAACCTACTTATGAGATAGTAAGTAGGCATTAAAGAAAAAGCATTATTAAACTTGAGTGGCTTAAAAGTAGAAGGAAATTGTATACCTTTTTATAGAAGTGTAGTATTGGTCGAAAAAGTCTTTGGCAAGCCTCTTTACTTCTTCTGCTGGACGACATGTCTCTGTATTTGGCCTTGAACTCGGAAAGGAAACAATGCTGCCCAGACACATTTGCTCCGAACATCTTACGCTCTGCAATTTAAAAAAGTAAAAACAATTTTTTATTTTGCATTTTCATTTTTTGAGTATTATAGTTTTATATGATTAGAATTATTCTTTTCAAAATAATTTCATAGTGTCCACTTAATAATTCATATTTGATTAATGTATTTGAGTACCCTTATTTTACTCATCTACCTACGACGTCTTTTATTTGAGTTAACACATGAGTGTACAATGGCACACATTATTCATTTATATCTAGTTGGATCATTGCATACAGATCTAGTGTGCTTTGTAGTTATTTGTCGGGTGCCCTACCACACTATGTAGGAAATTGAATACAATCTGAGGAAGCTCAAAAAAAGTTTGCTCAGGTTTACGTCACTGATTCCAGATTTGTTTAAGGTATTTCGTTTATTTACTTTACTTTTCCAAATAACCAGTCAGTATAGACATAGCTGAAGGCCGAGTTTAGGAGGACAAATTTATTGCAAGACTCTTACTTAGGTGTAATTAAACTATAGCAGATTTGAAGCCAATGGAAACACAGTACATCCTTATAAGAAGGTACAGATCATAGATCCATAATGCATACCCGTACTTTAACTCGATGAATTGGACCATTGAATTCTTTAGTGTCTCAATGGAGTGCATGACGTTGAAATTGTGCGGAAATTGACCGTTAAAATATAACCACAGTGTGGAATTATTTATGACAGTTTCAAAAAAGTGCGGAATTGTTTATATCTTTGTGAAGACAATATATCTACACGCGATGTACATAAGGGAACTAGAGTATTATACTCTGGAAAGCCACCCTGTGATATAGATATAGAGAGGGTCTTGGTTCGCAGATTCAATTTAATTTGAGTTAAGGTCGCCATTAAATGTAAACATGACGTGTTCTGGTTTCATCTGATTTGATCTGTTGTAAGTTGATTGAATGGAACAAGTGGGTAGGGGAAACATGAGAGATTTGGAGACAGTCGAGAAGAAAGTGCTAAGAAATATTTCCTTTCTTTCTAATACAGATACTTTGTGGAGATAGACGAGAACAACGAGATAACGAGGGACAGTTTCCGATTCCTATTGATTTTTAAGAATGCTCAATCTTATTGTCCGTGATATAGCAAAGATGTTTCTTCTTTATCAAACTTCCCAGCAGAAGTACATTTATATTATATCTCATCCATCTCTCAATTCCCACTCACAGACTCAAAGCCCATCCATCTCATTTCTCTGCTCCTCTTTTCCCTTCAGCTCTCGTCTGACTTCTCTTACCCACCACTCCGTCCTGCAGAGTGACCATAGGAATTCTCCTATCTCCTACCTACACGTCTACAGTCTGCGGAGCCAGTCGCCCGAGTCGTTTGTCGTTCTGTGGGTAAAAGGTGATTTCACTGCTCTATCACTTTCACTACCCGAATTCCCCATTTATATCCAATTCTTTCTTTTTTATTTCTTTTCTCTTATAGGCAGCTTTTATAGTTCTTTGTTTTTCGGATTTCATGTGTATGTTTTAGTCTCCTTGCATGGTAAATGTGTCTAGGTACTCCTGATGAAAGCTTCCATTTTCTCAGAAGAAAGATACCACTAAAACTCGACTCCTGCTCAGATTACGCCTAGCCATTTTTTATTATCATTCCGCTGCAGTTTGAAGTTCGTGAATTCTGGATAGCTTTATCAATGGAGTGTGTCAACTGTCAACCTGAATTTATCAACAGAATACTGCACAGACTTCTTTGTTTCTCTTTTCATTTAACGCTCGCTATATAATTTTCTAATCAACAAATCACCCTCTACAGTTATATTAACACTCAGCAGTACCAAGCAAAATACAACAGCAAATTATCATGAAATGCACACTGGTGAAAACTACAAAAATAAACCAAATTAAGTTCGATGAAAATGTCGCCATAGCCAACGCCACGAAAAATATAAATTATAACGCGCCACAGAGAAGCTTAGTACTGGGTTGAAGATTACCAGCTAGTTACTGTGTGAATTGGCAAATTCATATCGTTTAATTATATATTTGGCTTTCAGACCCACAATGAGTATTAAAGGTTCAAAACAATTCGGTTGGATTCCGTCAAATTTTTTCTACTTTTAAAATTCTACAGACCGTAAACTATATATATTATTAGTGCACCCTACTGGAATAATATTTATATTTGTAGAGTGGTCTTATTGTATCATCGGCTAAATGCGTCAAATTAATCTGAGTTTACTGTCCTAAAACCAGAAACACTTGCATGTAAAAAGTGCAACTTTCATTATGTGCTGTACATATTTTGTCTATTTGTCCTTATTTCATTTTGACCATTTGTATTTCAAAATAGGTTTGTATATTTCTACCATTCAGTAGTCTGAAAACTGTTTGGGGCGCAATGAAGACTTTGAAATATTTAAACACGAGTTTATAACTTTCCCAACTATTTTGTATTAAAATGTTCAAGCGTTGAAAAATTTATTGGAAAAGGAAAACTAAGCATGCAAATAGTCATAAAGTGAGGAATTTCAAAACGTGTAAATGCGGGTATTATTTTTGATTATAAAGGAGTCCACTCACAATTAGAAAATGGAGAACACAGTGAAAGCATGCATCTCTATTCATGCCGGTGCCACTAAAGACAATGCAGAGAGAGCCTTTTGTTTAGCCAAAGTCGATAGAACATCAGTAGCCATGGACATCTAGTATAGTAGTAAAATTATCTCTACCAACACAGTGGCATAATAGCACAGCACTGTTAGTTAGTATAGTTAGCTCAGTGAAGTAGAGTTCTAGTCTAGCTTGAAGACAAAAAGTTAATGTTGCAAATTAAGTTGATGGGAATACCTAGGTAGAACGATTCGACAGGTTTCTGGTGGTTGATTCGAATTATGAGCTGGATTGAACCTGTAGAAAGTTACCGTCGAGTCCACACAGTTAATGGTATTTTCTCAAGCCAACAGTATCTAACCAGTTGATTAATAACGGTTCAAATGCTTCTACGGAAAATCAGCCACTAAAAGATGGGAACAATATTGAACTATATATATGCATCAGAATCAAGCAGAATTGCCTCCCATCCTAACCAAGCTTACATTGGTGGTCTACGACACTAGCATAGAATTATCATATTGACAACCTACTATTTTTGTGGTCCGTCGATAAAGTTTTACTTTTGTGTACTTCAGATGTCTTCATTTTCCATGCTTCCAAAAAGTGTAGTGGGACATTTTGACTTCATATCACTTAAAAGGATTTTTTATTTCAATAAAGAGTGCAACACAAAGATTGAGTCATTTTCTTAACAAAACGCATGAATAAAATGAACTAAGATTAGTTCACTTTATGCATATATATAATTTAAAAGAAAATGGGTAATTTCCATGAAGCTTTATGCTGCTCATTAATTTGCATTTAGAAGCGCACTTTATTTATTATTATTTATGCATTCATTTGAATATTTTTACATTTTTCAGAAAAATCGAAATTATTAAACAAGGGAAAAATTTGAAACGCTTTATGTAGTCCTCTCTGCAAACAATGGGAAGCGTCAGAGTCTCGGCAGCATTGAAGGTCCCTCAACATGTTTCACGCTTTCACTTGTTATTGAAAGGGCACAATGATAAAGTGGTACAATAGTACAATAGCTGGAAACTCTGAGGCTATGCCAGTATACAATTCTGGAGATTTCTTTAGGTCATTTATCTCTAGACGATTTCCTATTCGATTCTGTTTTATTTTAACAGGAAAAATATATTTGGCTATGGCAGAGAAGAGGAAACCAAGCAGAATTCACAATCGAGTTCCGTCATTGACACTAGTCTTTTCGTTGTAAATCCGATTGCCACATTTTATGTAGATATTATCTATAGCTTACTGCCTCCCTTATAAGTGATTAGATTACCTATATACTCAGGGTTCATCCCTTCTTGTCGGACCCCAGGTTTCCATTGTACTGTATTCTTCCACCATAGCTTTCGCCATTCAAGAGTACCAAGAACTACACGTGCTTAAATGGTAGAAAAGTGTCTAAGAGAAGATCTACCGGAGTCCTGTATTTGCATATCGAATTCTTCCCTAAAGCTATTGCATGAAGTATGGTAACTGCAGACTGCAACGCTCAAGGTATAGCATAAAGTAGATTATGTGAAACGGTTAACACGATTGTATCAATACTTTAATATATTTTTTATACTTCTGTTAGGTTTTAGGTTGCACACGAAATATTATATTATAACACACCTACTTCGCCTACTGCACCTCTATTTTTCAAGCTTTGAATATAATGGTTTTACTTGGAATTGGAATGTAAATGCTAACTTTACCAAGAAGCAAACGTTTGGCCTAGGTTAGAGTTGCATAGCCTTTAATTAAAATATATTAATACAATGAAATAAATCTTTTATTTAACATTGCTTTCATTTATTGACATTTACCATAATGTAATTGTTATTGCCAGTAATAAACTCCCGACATTATTTTCATAGATACTAACAATATCGATTAAGACTACAGGAGGCCTGTGTTGTTTTTTATAACAGAACATTGTGTGAATGCTGCTGAAAGTTCTACCCCCGAGTTTCGAGTAACCTGCTTCAGTTGCAGGATACCCCTGCACTGCTTCCCGTTACTTCGGCACCAACAAACTCTTTATAAACTTTCTCTTTTCACCAGTTATATTCGGAATGTTGTTTCATGAAGTATTTATTATGTATATTTGCTACTTGAACGAAATACGAAAGTGAGTGGATGAATGTAGCTTTAGCAAAGTTAAGCACCCGTTACACTTTGTAGTCTGCAAACGAAGAACACTTGCTGTTGTTGCTCTCATTTCCCCTAGTCCCTACTACTATTCATAGGTTAATACGGGAAAAGGTTTCAATCGTTATTAAGGACTTCTGCATTAAGAATTTGTTTTACCGAAACCTTTTTGTTTTAGCCAAAATTGCTAAATGCATAACATATAGACTTTTGAACGTTTTTTAATTTATCGTCACTACTATTTACTTTAATTACCATGTCACTATCGAAGTATATTTTCTGTTACGTTGTAGCTTTAAATATGCTGGTTTTATTTAAAATGCTCAATGTACAACTGGGAGGCATGAATTAAATTAATAATAAGGTAATATATAATTGAGAAGTTCACAATGTAACCATTGCAATATTTATGCTCACTTAAATGCTTATACAATTCACAGTTACTATATTGCAAATGAGTATTTGTGTTATTTTTGCTATACTAAAATTGATTACTTGATTTTTTCTAATTTTGGAGATGTGTTTTGGTTGGGTGTCTACTCAAGGAAAATGAAGAAGACGTACATCATGAGGATGTTCTGCACTAAACATAAAGTATCAAAGTATTGACTTGACATGACTACATATATCAAACAAATGATAGGTGCGACTCTATTCGGGTTTAGTTCGTTGATGTATGTTCATTTTTTTCTTTTTTACTTCACTTTCCCTTTCCGTGTACCAAAAGTAAAAGTAAATTGAGTTGAGGCTTACATGTATAATATATTGTATGCATCATGGCCTACATACATCATATCATCATATTGTAATGTTTTTACTTCAACCACTGTAGCTGCTGAATGGAGAAACAGAGGAAAGCCCAAAAAAGTTTTCAAGTAAGGAAATAATATTATTATTATGTTACTTTACTGCATATATTATTATAGAAATGAAGCATACAACCATCCTGCTCTTTTTATGTCAACCTACAGAAATATTTTCATTGAATCCAATTTAACCGCACACACCTTGGCTACATACATGTTTGTTGACGTAACTACCGGCTGTTATTTAAAGTGGATTAAAAAGTACAGGTTTATCCAAAAGTAAAGACCTATTTGAGCAAATCGTCTACTAGATAGGGACGGCTAATGACGTATGACATAAAGCATGAGGCTAAAATATTATGCTTCTTGAGTATGTATTGAACTATATATACAGGGTATAAAGCAATAAATGCTCCCTAGGACACATAGCCTCCCTATAGAGGTACCATAATTCAAAAAAACCAACTTTAATGGCATTTTCCTAAGTAGCTAAGTATTGTCAAATGTTGTCAATATTCTTTCCAAAAAATTAGTACAACTTCAAGGCTAAGGGGTATTCAAGGCTTAATTTCGGGGGTTACTTATTAAATCAAAGTTTTCAAAAAGATAAAATGTTTGAGCCTTATGACAGTGTACACCCAAGATAGTTGCCAAGGATATTGACAATGATGACAAGTACAGGTAGTCTGATAGTCAAGCCAATACATCCAAAGTTCTTTTTTTCATTCTTATAAATTTGAACCAAATGAACAGTGTATCATATTAGTATCATAACAGTGTTGAAGTTCATTTGGCTTCTAAAAATTTGATCCAAAAAGAACTTTGAATGTTTTGTCTTGCCTACCAGACTACCCATACTTGTCATGATTATCAGTATCCTTGGCAACTATCATGGGTGTACACTGCCATCAGGTTCAAACATTTTGTCTTTTACAAACTTATTTGTCAAGAAATAATTTTCCCCGAAATGCTCACTTAGTGTTTCTTAATATATTTTCAATTTTATTTACCTTAGATTTTTAACATTCCTTCATATTTTTAACCCGTTCGTTTTTTCAAGCAGAAAATGGTCGAAATAAATGTTTTCATGTTCACATTTTTGTTACCGCTGGTGCAAGTACTCTCCATTTTACTGGACACCTAAAGAGACGATATTTTGTATTTACTGATATTTCTAATCTAAGACGTAAATAATCAGTTGACTCCATGGGCAGCCTTTTGGTTCCCGATTTGCTTCGACTAGAAATAGTAGCTATAGGATTTTGTTTACTACCTTTAATAGCAAGTAAAGTCTAAATGACAATGTTCATATTTATCTCATCTTTTGTTGGTTCATTTCATTATTCTTCTGCAGTCGAACAAAAGCAGCCAGAACTCTATCTGCTTTCCAGGAATTGCTTTACCTTTGGGTTTTGGAGAGAAGTCTCCGTTTCAGAGAAAAGTAGGCTGTAAAAGGTGGGTGAACTTTGGGAAAACCCTGTGTGTTTCTAAATTGTATGCAGATACAATAGTATAGTGTTTTAGTTGTAGTTTCCTACTTGGCTTAAGCTAGTTCAATGATAAAGAAAAAGAATATCCTTTATGGTCCCGGTCTTTTAGTTTCCTTTTGAGTTACTCCTTCACTAACTCCAAGGAAACTGTCTGTGAGAAGTAAGAAAGTAATGCTGTCTATGAGTATACATTCGGTGTGTCAAATAGTGGTAAGCTTTAGTTGCATGAATGAGTGCGGTCAAAAGCTCAAAAGTTAAGGTTTTCCATTTGGGTTTAGACTTTTAAACGAGCTGTTTGCTTTCTCTTCATCTTATTCAATTTTCCATGCTTCAGTGCTCTCCTCGGACTTCTTACACTTGAAAACATAATATTTGGTACGCAGAGCTACACAACACAAAGTAAGATATTTTCTAAGTGTAAATATTGTGCACATAAATATATTCTTTTAGGTAAGTCTGCAGTCGTACACATCTAAAGACGGAAATACAAAAGACAGATGTACATTTATATTTTCCCATATAGATGACAAAAAGTGAAGCAGTATTCATGGTGCACTGCCGTGTGGTAATGGTAATCGTCAATGTCTGTGTAACATATGAATGCTTGTAAAAGATAGTTCTTTTGACAGAAAAACCTACCTTGGTAACTTTCATCATATCACACTTGTTCTGCTCTATTCTGTTCCACGGTAGAAAGGAGAGAACGAGTGAGAGTGCATCAACAGCATAATCAACTGTATTTCAAATATTTCTCATGTTCTTTACATTTTCGCTTCGTTAAATTCAGTTTACCAACACAAAGTAAGTAAATAAGCGGAATACACTCTTCCATCGATTCGTAAATCAGCCTTGAGTCACAAAAATATATAATGCCTGTGTGTACTTTTCTTGTGTGTGTGCCTGTACAAATAAATGCATTGTACTTTATTGCGTCTGTCCATGATAAAGGAACTAGAACTATGAGTTTGCACATTTAAATATTTACAAAAGGTATTGCCAGATCATTTTTCTAAACGTTATTACGCTAATCCATAAAATATTTGCCGCAAGAAAATCATTTGTACAATGAAGTCGCTGGAAACGTTCATATGTTCATCACCTTAGTGCAGGCTTGACTACAACTCCCTTCATCGTTACGCCAGTCCGTACACAATATACTTCATGGCGTGAGTAACAACACGCGCTTCAAGGTAGTGGTGGGCCACCTTAGCCATAATTTTGGCCAAGAATGTTTACCATTTCACCGGTATTCGAGTAGCCACCCGCTAGTGGCTAAAAGGGGTTAAAGGATAATAAAGGTTAAAGAATTGGCTGAAGTGAAACTACTAAGTTTAATACTAAATGATATGCAAACAACACCATACTAATTTAATATATTTCATGAATATTAACTATATTTCATGTAAACTATTTAGAATGATTATCAAGTGAAATGCATTAAACAAACTGAATTTTTTAATGTGGCTAGAGTTACATTTGCACTTCAACCACATTCTCTAGCCAACGTACTCAATTACACCTCTGAGTTTCAGGTATTGCCGAAAAAAAATCTAGAAGGATTCAAAACATTTGCAAAATTTCTTTTCCTATTTCTTTAATGTTAAATATTTAGCATCCTAGTGGAAAACCAATATTTTTTATCCATTATCCGGAAATCTTTCTACTCTAAAGTTAAAATTAAAAAATAGAAAATAAATTTTCGGCTAAAAATAGTCAACCTTTTAAACTTACAATCCACACAATGGACATTTGCAATTCCTTTTTAACTCACTGTTCAATTTAACCATCCTTATAGTCAAGGTTAACCAAGCAAACTTCAACCTGTGTCTCAGATTTAAAAATGGAATACGCCCATTCCTTTTCATATTTCAATACATCTGTAAAAGTGAATGGACACAGGGCCCCAGGTTGTGGAAAACCAAAAATCAAATTACTAAAACTAGACTTATATGAACGGATTTAAAATAAACGTTAAAATATGAAAATCTTTGAAGTTTTATTTTCAGAACATGCTAAATAACATGTATTGTATACCTTAATGAGCAATATCCTTCAATTATGGTCGACGAGTGCGTGGGCATTCTTTTTTGTGCACTGTATTATAAGTCTACTTTTTAACATGTATGAAATATAGGGTTTCATTTGCTTTACACTAACACATCGGCAATGGCATGTCAAAGCTGTCTCCAAAAACATTGGTAGTCAGCCAAAGCTGCTAAATTTCACGACTTTGGTCTTAGTGTAATTACTGTAGTCATTAAAAACACAATAATGAATGGAATGGATGGCTGTATGATCTACTTTCTAACATGAATGTGTTTTTTAAGTAAAAGTAAACCCAATGTCACATCTTCCACAGTGTAATTACTCCTCTAAATGTGAATGTAAAGTTAGAATTATTCAGTATATTCTGCATAGGTAGTTTTATATTTACTGATTAGTTATTAAGCCAAATTTCCGAAAAGCTGGCTTATTTTGGGATACTTAGGTGTGCATCAGTGTATTCATGTAGCTTTGCAATAATATTGTATTGTTTGCATTATAGTGAATATTGCACCATTGTGTTTAAACTGCATTTACTCATTACGGTATGTGGATTTGTGTGTTAACTAAACAGATTTGGCTGTAGACCTCAATCAATCAATGTACATGTTACTTTTCACAAAAGTTTTAAAAATGCTTGTAAAGATATATATCACCATTTTTGTGCGCAAAATTTTTTAGTTTCTCATCTCTTCTCAAATGTTGCTTCATTTCTTTTATGTCAAGATACAGCTCAAGATAGAGGAAATGAACGATGCTTAAAGGAAGAGTGAATAAAGCATGGCATGAGTTCAGAGTTTTACTCTTAGCCAAATGTAAAGATAAAAGAGAATTATTTAAATTAACTGTAATATTTAATATATGTTAATTCAGCAGCTGAAACCTACACACAATGCCTATTGCAATTTTTGACATTCAGAATTAAATTACACGTCACCATATTGGCTGCAATTATGGAAAGCGGCATTTAGTCAAAGACTTCCAAACTGATTTTCCGTAAACGAATTATTCGTGAACTGGAATAAATGGATTTCATGTTTTTTAAATCCTTATTATACTTTGTAAAAAGCTTAATATACAAAGGCATGTATTTCAAACAAGTATAGTACGAAGTCCTGTTGTGAGACGATAACATAAGAATATATTGCCAATGATGCAATTGTGACTTTGTGATCAGAAGGACGTGCTCTGAATGACAATTATAGTTTGGTAGCAAGATAATCAAAGTCAATACACATAAAATAGAAAACACAGTATACATTCCTTTCTGTCTGCTATGTCCGCTATTCAGTTCACATATCACACGAAGGATGACAATCGCATATGAACTTGAAAATGTACTTCATGCGGTAGGCTGTTGGTGTTCCCCGGCTAAAACTTAGTTGGCCTAGGCCACTGGAAGTGGCTAGTTCAGGCTTCAGGATTTTTGGACTGCTTTTCAAGAACTTGAAATAACTAATAGGAATTGCCCAATTGCATTATTGTATTCGACGACTCATATTGTGGATTAACACTAATATTTGGAAACAATTAAAGTGATAGTGGATTTTGGGCTCATTGTGCCAGCAACTGTGAACCTACAGTAAGGTTCGCTGGAAACGATTCATTGGGTTAACCATGTATATGTAATAGTATTGGTATTTAAATTGCCGATTCCTGACTCGAAGTGCGTAAAGTCAAAACGAACTTAGAGACGAGAGGTATCACGGCACTTCCTTATACACTGTAAGTCTTATGAATCGTTTCTAGCGAACCTCACTGTATATAGGATTCCTTATTTTTATGTAAATACGATAGTTTTGTGAAAACCTTTAACTCGACGGTCATAAACAGCGAAAATTCTCAGGCAGGCTAACCAACGTCCTGCTTTTCCTACCCTTACAGCCTACCTCAAATACGCGGCGCTAACGTATCTTTGATTTTTCAGCTAACTTTGCTCACAGTTCAAAAATGATGTGCACACAAAACTTTCCTATATGTCTGTACAGCACAAGAACATGTACTGTGTATGCACACATAGTTTATCTAGTCATCAAGTGTCTAACAAGCTCTATATAGATAACTATAATTATATGTACAAACTTCCTTGTGTAGATAAGCATTGTTGATTATTGTAAATATTTTACTCAAAGTGTGATGTGAATATGACGCAACGTTGCAATGGAAAAGCAATGTTATTAAATGGGCTGCAGGTCACATTTATCTTTGCTAATAACTAGGATCATATAATCCTTGGGTAGAATATTAACACTAGCATAGCTAGCAATTTTATACTCTACTATGATATCTTAGAAACCGCAACACCTGGTGTGGGACCTCATATGGGTTGTACAATCTAAATTAATGTGGGCATTTCAAAAGTGCAAAACCTGAGCGAATTTCTAAAAGGCGGTAATAGTTCTTATTTTCGCAATCATATTAATCGGTTTTACATTAGCGTCAAAGTTGAATCCATTAAATTAATACATACAAAATAGATACCTATGAAGTAGTCAAAGAAGTAGCTAGGCAATGTATTCGGTGGATTGACTGTATTGTTTGCACGTAAACGTAAGCCCAGTTCGCCCATTTACAACGCATGAGCAGAGTAGCTTTTTCTAAACTATTTTATATAGTAGAAAGTTTTGCTTCTCCAGGTGGTACATATTTAAGTCAGCTTCTAAATTAAATGCCGTGAGTCGTAGTCAGCGACAACCCAATTGTAAATTAAATTAACTCAAAAATATCAGCAACTTCCTAACAATTTGAAAGTTAATGGAAACAATTATCACTGAAAATTTATCAATAAAACAAAAATGGCAAAATTTTATCGACAGTTTTTACGTAGAAGAAACGGCAAATATTGGTAAAATACAAAGTGTCTAGGTGTACTAAATGGGATTGTCTTGTTTCTTTTTGAATTTGTTTGCTCTCTAGCTGATAACTTTGACTCTAGTGCAAACCGACGTTCACCTTTTGCTCATATTTTATTTAGGATACTTATTTGCGTTATTCTGCTGTAAGGCTACTGCACTGTATCAACTTTTATTTGCATTGGATGTCCATTAATGGATGTAAAAAATAATTATCTTTCTTGATATTTACAACGCAATCAACCATAAATCGTATGATGCGAGGTACGATTGATATTTACTATACTACATAAATAACTAATTACCATTTTTTTAGTTTTGTTTTGTGTACTCTTCCTTTTTAACTTTGAATAAATCGCCTTACAAACAGAATGAAAAGTGTCTATATATAGTGTGCCGCATATATTAAGTGCTTATCTCTTACTCTTTACACAAATAATTCACAAGTGCTGTGCAGGCCAAGAAAAACAATGACCAATATTTAATGTGTGTAAGTGTGCCTTCTGGTTCTATTGTAAAAAATAAAATAAAAGCAAGCAATGTATTATCAAAACAATATTAATTGAATATCTACTTGTACGTTCTTTTTTATGTAACAGGGGCAAGTCACTAATGACATTTGAATAATTGATTACTTTTGCAAATACAAGAAAGGTGAAATCCTACTTTATTTTTTAGTTGCAAGTCACAAGCATGTAATTATGCGTAAAAGGGGTTATGTAAAAACGGAGTTCTATTTTGTCCGTCCTTTTTGTATTTTGTCCGTCCACCTGGACAAAATGGACGAAATGAACAAAACGGACAAATTGAACAAAATGGACAAAAAGCGGATATCCTTGGATTTTTAACTTGAGACACCCTATTTACAATGTGATACTTAAGAATGATAACGTCTTTCATTCAGAATTGTTGTTTTATGTAAGTCTATCGTTAATTCTACACATCATCTTCTTACCTTAACTGTATTCTAAACTATTTATTGCCACTTAGACCTGTATTCTAATTACATTTTAGTGTTATTAACCAAATAAATTCCCATAACTTTATTTTATATACCAACTCGATTGTTTCTTAAGTGGATTAAGCTTCTTATTAACAATTACAACATTCCTGTAGCAAAACTCCATGTTTATATCGATATCTTGTACACTTCACTTATTTTTGTCCATTTGGTCCATTTTGTTCTTGTCCACCTTCATTTATGTCCGTCCATTGTCCATTTTGGACATAGCCAATTTGTCCACTGTCCACTGGACAGTGAAACCATGTGTAAAAATGGTAAGCGTAAGGCGCTTGCAGTTATGCACGGGGAAGCAATATTAGGTACACACCCAGGCTGGGTTCTCTCAGAGGCGGTGACACATAATAATATAGCCATTCACTCAACTTATTTTGCCTTTGCGCATTTGGGACATTATGCTGTACGTTGCCCGACGTGCGATACAAAGATATCAGCAAAATTCCTCCTTAAAGAATTATTGCTTAATGGAGCCACTATGAGCATTAGCAATGGTCACGAATTTTCATTAATCATTCTCTAGTCATTTTATGTAACCTGTACGCGTTTTGTTTATTTTTACACTTCACTAATTGTCTAAGAATTTTTCTGAATTCATAGCACCAGAATAACTGGCAAAACAACGATAGTAAAAATTATATTTTCATGAGGTAGAACACTGCACTGAGTGTTTCTAAATGAAAATGCCAGCTTTGAAATGGCCTCAAATGTCAAGAATGCAAGGAAACAGTAATATGAAAAGTCTATAGCAACTGACCAATTTTACAAATTGAAATTCTAATTTGCAAACACTTGAATGTCCTACCTGATGAAAAATATTGCAAGTGTAACAAGCACACTAATAAATTTCTGTCTACAACTCCCCGAGGTGTAGTAGCTGTAGTTTTAGATTTTATGGATTTGGAATATTATTTGCACATAAGGTGTAATTTTCTACTGTGTTTTGTCTTTAATGATAGTGGTCAGACGTAATTTCACAGTAAAAGCGAGTATACTCGCTTATATTTTGGTTCTACTCAAGTAGAACCAAAATATATTCTTGAAAGAAAACGCCATTACTATGTGAGTACTTTAGAATCAATATTTTTAACTATTTCCAAAAGCTCTGAATCCATTAAGTTCGCTTAGCTTGGATAAAATAGTTTATTTTCGATTAAATATTTCTTACCGTTGAATACGTTATTGAATTGCATACTGAATAGTATTTATTACATGTATACGGCTTCATGCATAAGGAGTGCATTAAGCATGACTGCTGAAAAATGTTGTCCTGTATAGCTATAAACCCCAATGAAATACAAGATATCCTGAGGCTATGAAAATAATTTTATAGATGACAACAGTTGCAAAAGCAATTATGGAAAATGTATATACTAGAAATCAGAGTAAAATTAAGGTTAACCTGAACGATTTTAGATGACTGCTGCAAACGGTCAATGATTTCATCTCTCGTTTGAGAATTATACAATTTCAGAAGAGGTGGTCTTCCATTTTGCTTGTAATTGCTCATTTTGCCCTGTTTACTTTATCCCCAAGGTTTTATCACTTAGGAATACCAACAAAATCTTCAAGTAGCAGTAAGATTAAATAAATAAATCAAGCCGGCACTTTCTGTTAATATGTTTAATATTGTATTTCTAGAAATGGAATATTAGAAAATAAAAAATCTCTCTGCGTTCACTTTTTATGTTTTATGATGAAATACAACTTTGTGGTAATCAAATATCGACAGCAACTGCCTGGGCTTTTATTTATATTGCCATTACATGGACAAAATAAGGTTGTCAAAACAAAAATAGTTTTCATTTAAGAATAATTGAGTTGTATTGTTCTCATATCTATATCGTATGTTATAAATAAATCAAACTTACTATCAATGATTGTGTAAAAATAAAACACTATGTAATTTTAAATGAGAAACTCAATCACTAGCCCACACACTGAAAATATTTAGTCATCCACATCCACTGTGGTAAATATCGTTTTGAAAACTGGGAATGAGACACAAATTGACACAAAAATTGCATTATTAAAATGCACTGCAGGCGGAATCACAAATCAAAGCAATGCTATCACGTAATAACTAATCTACGGGAAATTTCAATGATTTTACCATATTTAACTGGCCACTTATGAGTCCGTGATCGCAAAAGACAACGGTAAAGTTAGCTTATTTGATTGTCACCAATTTCAATTGCTTTAGCTAACATCACTATACACCACAACATATACTAGAGTACGCAACCCACCATCAGTCTTCTCGCACTCATGTAATGCGATTACCTCCACTTGCATTTCTCTTTCGCATAGGACACAAGCAAACTAATGGCTTTCAGGTAAGTTATCTTATATTTGCCTACATTAAAGGGTGGGTGAATGTACAATAACACTACTTACAGTATTCAACACATATCATCATTCATATTTTGTCATGTCAGATTTCACCAATGTGAGATTTAAAGTGCCGGAGTACCTAATTACAGGCTTAGTGATAACACATTGAAAAAGTCTAAACGAAGATGGTTTTGACCCTGGTATGTACTGATGATTGAATACGTTTGAAATATATTTGATATTGTGTATACCTGGATATTACACTGAGTATTATAGTAAGTTACGTAGTACTAAAGCATTCAAGATTTTACGAAATATTCTATTTCTTGAATCAATCGATATCAGTTTAACAACCGAACAAAATCGGTCCGACAGTATAAAGACTTTTCACCCACAGACGTTCACCCGGTTTTACTGTATCATAACCACTCATTAACATTTTAGCATTATTTCATCAATGTAAGGGTAAGGCATATAATGACGTGCTGTTATCGGCTTGATGTTATCAGAGCAACTCAGACCTGATACAAAATATCTTTTAAAAAACCAGTTCTATGGAGGGAAAAGAGAGTTTCTAGCCATTTTGAAGGCACACTCATGTACGAAGACACTTTTAGCCCCCACAGTAAGTGATGACAATGATAACGAAGGGAATATTAAGTGCACCTCGTAAATAGTCAGTTTACCTCAATAAAAATAATCACTTTGCCTCATATAAATAGATTTACCTAATAAATATTTATCCCGTCTCAAGTTTTGTCACTTAGAACTGATAATATACCTTTGCCTCAAGTTTTAGTACAAATTGCTAACATAAAAGTTGATTTAAGTCATTTTTAATTGAGGATTTGGTACTATACTTGAGGCAAAAGTACTTTTCTATTAGCAATTTGTACTAAAACTTGAGGCAAAGGTATATTATCAGTTCTAAGTGACGAAACTTGAGGCGGGATAAATATTCTTTAGGTATTTATGTATATGTATGTATTTATATGAGGTAAAGTGATTATTTTTATTGAGGTAAACCGACTATTTATGAAGTGCACTTAATATTCCACCATTATTTAATAGTTTCACAAAAACTTTAATTTCTTTGCGAGCCAAGTATTTTTAAATTAATAGATTAATTCACTACAGGCTATGAGCCATATTGTAATTACATGCTAAATAAGAAATGCAACAAGATAATTTAAAAGTTAACTATACTTGTAATGCGTACCGTTGGAGAACAAAAAGTTGAAAATTAGTATTGTAATGCTTTTAAAGGTAAGCCTGTAATTCTGATTTCTGTTCAAAATGACATTGTCGATATGATAACACCTAAAGTGCAATGAAGCAAGCGATCGATAAACTCTACAATCGATGTGAATTTTGTTGATCTGCGTTTTCAGCAAGTAGCCTCTTGCAGTTTGCATAAATGATTCTTTTGTTATTATGATTCTAAAATTAAAACAGTTCTTCATCACTTTAGTTGGAAATAGATGCTTTAAGTTACACAGAACATTTATTGTGAAGTACAATACAGACAGTTTGAGATATGTGCTAATTATAAATCCGCTGTTTTTGCGAAATGATATTGCATGTAAAGTTAAATGGACTGAATTTACTGGCCCGAATTGTGCAGTCTTTTTCTTCAACATTTCTGGGAAAAGTAATTTTCAAAATATATAAGCGATTATTGCAGGGACTGAACTACTAGACACGAAATTAGCTATTCTAATACTACTTAAAGAACGAAAGAGGAAGACCGTACATAGTGTCATAGTAAAGGATGTCACTAGTGTGTGGTCTTTTCATTCTTTCTGTGATACTGAAGTAAACGTGTTATATCACTTCAGCCAAAAGAATAGCTGTAGTGAATTTGAGTCGCAGGTTAATACTAATATAGATAGTGTGCGGAACAGTAAAACGTATCTGTGCAAAAGTTCATAATAAACTGCAACTTCCTCTTAAGCTAAAAATTAAACAGAGACTAACTGCTGATAATACGTATAATATGAAATGATATTAGTTAACTTCGTTCCACATAAACTTTCGCAGCAGAAGAAACATGTTGTTACAAAACACTCGAAACTTATAAGTTATGATGTCATTACACCCTGTAATTTCTTGTCCTATCTTCATCAGCATTGCCTACCTAATCTTATGACTGCCATAGGAGACTATTTGTTACCATTAGGTTTTACTCATGTAACTTAAACTTCCAGTGCTTCAAAGTAATTTTACTGCCTACCTAAGATTTCTAACTTTATGCATATGGGCTTTAAAAATTAAAAAGAATCTGTCGTTTCATGATACAGGTATTTATTTGCACAGCCATACTATTTTTATTTATATTATATGTATCATCTAATCTTTCGTAGGTAATATTTGTAAGAATGACACCAGGGTAACAATGAAACGAAATAAGATTAGATCAGATAAGACATAATCTAATCCCAAAGCATTTCCTTACCTTTGCAATTAACTGCGGATGAAGCACTGTGAGTTCAGCTGGTTGTTTACATAGGTTTTTTGTACAGTTTTACAAGGCACGTGACCAGAAAACCTAGATTATATTGAGTGAAGTGATACTAGTAAGTAATAAAAGTTGCCTAATGATTCAGAAGTGGAAGAACTATAGTCCCCACCAAATCGCATAAAATAAAAATTTCACTTTTTTCAAATTGGCTAGAATTCTGAGGATTGAGAGCTAAATCTTTGCACCCAAAGCGTAAGGTAAAACAAAATCGCTAAGCAACTACTAAAATGAAGAAAAGTGAATTTGAATTACTCTGGATTTACTATCAATTTACCTTTATAGGGCTACAGAAAAGAGCTATCTTGGATTCGCATTACTGCATTCACTACATAACATTCATTTCTCAGCGTATTTGTTGGCAGTTTATTTATTCTCTGTGGTCTCCCTCTGTAATTATATTTAAATGTCAAATTTAAGTGCAACAGATTAACGGTTTTATTTATAAACGAAAGTCAAGCCAGATATCTTCTAAATTACTGAGTATATAAAATAGTAATTCAGGATTCGTATTGAGAGCTTTATGTACATACGCAAGGTTATCAAATGTTCATTCGACGACCGTATGAATTACAAAATGTGGTATGTTCAGCTACGAAGATTGCAATATTCTATAGTTTATATTTACGTGTATACAATGACGAAGGGACGAAAATTTTTCATATAGCGTGAGATAACCATTTCTTCATTCTCATTACATGCTGTATACTATGTTAGCTTTTAACTTCGGTAAATTATGTAGTAGAAAGTTCATATTTTACACATAAATTGTTCATTATAATACCTTGGACACGTTTGAATGTGAGCACTTTTCGGCTTTTGCCCTTTGAGCTAAAAATCAAAACCTGAAGCATAAATCTCTGAATTGCAGTAAAATTACATTCTTTGGTCTTTTTAGTGTTAGCCAAATGATATATGTAGGAACGCTGAATGAAGAACCTCGTTGCAGAGCACACAGCCACTGCAGTGGAATATCATTCAATTGCAATTTCCAAAGCTTTCACTGCAAAATACTATTGACCACTATTGAGAATTGCATATGTGGCTCTTGTTTCCAATAAAGGTCAGGAATGAAAACAAATTTCGGACAATTAGTCCCAATATTTCCATGGTATCCTATTGCACGCAAATCCCAATAAAAAATTTTATGAAAAAGCAGTCTTATTATGAAATAGTTATGCAGTTTTTCAGAAGTGGTGATCGCAAATTTTACAGCGATTTTCCTGGAAATCTGAAGTAGTCAATTTTATATGGTATGATCTCTACTTATCAATTTTCCAAAAATGTAAAAAACATTACAATTTTCGACTACGTGATTTTGATGAAAATTATCTGCAAAATAAGTAATGTCATATTAAATGAGGTTAAGCAATTATTATATTTCGAAAAAAATAAAACAAATTCTCAAAATGGTATTGTACAGATTCGATCTACCAATTCCGAAACTAGAAAAAATCAGTGGCTACTAGATAGAATATACCTATTGATACACTTATACGCTGTTTGAACTTCATAATCGGACAATCTGATAGACCCATCCTTGAGTTTTACTTACGTACGTTGCGCAATAGGAGCATCTCATAAAATCCAAGAAATGCAACATAGTAGTTTACGTACTCATGCATTTCCCCAACAGAAAAACAACTGACAATTTTTACATTACCAGGGTGAGATTTCTTACTTTCACAAACTTTGTCAAGTTTGAGAATTAATACCGTTTTTTAGCAATTTTCCCGAATTGTACACTTTTCTATGTGTCCACATTATTGGAGTACCCATAAGTAAGCCATTATATGAAATATTATATTTATAACATTAATTCAGCAACTATTTTAACACTTTAATTGATTGTTGCTACCACATCAAGAAATATTACTTTTGCTATGCAAAATTTCGAAGTACTGTGATATGAAATAGATGAAAGGAATTCATCTCATAGTGTATTCATTGCTAATTCTATCTGGTTCCTTGAAGTGAAGTTATACTAAGATTGTGGTAGCTTTTAAAAGAACCGACTAACGAACCTTGGCAAAAATTAGCAGAACACTTAAGTTGAGAAATAATTAACCAAGACGTGGTGCAGAATGTCTAAAATATACTACAGAGAAGAAAGCTGCCCAGTCTTTTTTCGATGCTATTTCAGCAAAAGCAAAATACATAAAACTTACTTCTTGTACTCCAAAAGTTTACCGCAGCCTTTGCAAAGATAATTTTGAGACTTTACTCTGCTTATGAGAAACCTACACGGACCTTACATGTTATTTCATCACATCACAAAATCATATTTTACTTTGCTTGATTTACAAAAATATTTTATTGCAGAAGATCTTTTTCTCTTACATCTTTTGTAAATAACTATTTCTCTATAATGGCAGTTGATATAAAGTCTACACTTTCGCAATTGCCTACTGTAAATACTGTGGTACTATGGAAAACAACGAAAAGAGACCACATACACTGTGACTTTTGTCACACACTTTTTTGGTCCTTCTCAATCCTTACGTAATACTAGATTGCAGACATGTACAGCTTTCAGATACCTTCTTTAATATTATTAAATTATTAAATATCGGCTAGACGGCGGGACATTTTTGGAAATGCTCTGTCATACGTCCGTCCGTTAGTCCAACATGATTTTGTTGGTCGAATAACTCGGAAACGTTTTAATATCATTCGTTTGAAATTTTTTTGAAAATTGAGTATTAAAATAGCTTGCTTATTCAAAATGTATTTTTCAACTTAACCTTTACGCGAATAGTTTACGCGAATATATTTACTTGTTGGTGCATATTTTGCATGATCATTTAGCTCCCAAACGCAGACTACTTTTATGGCACTATGCAGAGTAATGTATTTATTCTGTATTACATTATTTAAAATTCCACCAAATAATTACATAGGTCGCACTGTACCTCAAAAGATAGAAATATTATTATGACGATGGATTTTACTTAGACGAGATCTTTTCTTAGAATACCCATTGGAAGTCTTTATTAGTAATGTTATATTATGGCCAATATAAAGCCACCATATGAATCCATTTATGTATGAAATCGTTATTTCCGCCAGAATGATTAGCCAATTAGCCAACTGTATCTTGAATTGATCGTCGTAAGCTTAATCTAAGATTTCTTTACTTATTAAAGCAATACAATTTCACTAAATTCTTAAATATAAATTGCAGAAGAGCAATTCCATCTCAGGGATCATTTACACCATGCACGAAGGAATTTTCTCCATTGTCGATGTATCATCCTTATCTCTCTTGGATTGAAATATCGCCCTTATATTTCATCAACTGACGTGTCAACTTATACCTTTAAATATCTTGTACTGACATGTCACATTTATTTCCTTCTCCCTGTCGGACATATGCCATAGCACCTTATCAGCAACCTAAATATATTAGCCTAAAGCAACTTTACTTGTTAATTTCAATGCTTACAAATTCACATACCGGGTTGTGACAGGCAGATGCCAATAACCTAAAAGCCCTTAAGTGATGAGATGGTCTCATTATTGAAATATCTAGACCATGTATTTATGCTTTCTAGAAACCTAGTTGGTAAAAATAATTTGATAAGGAGGCTAAAAGTATTTTCGTAAAGTACCTAGTGCTGGGCTTATAAATTGTTTTCGTAAATAATAATTCAATTGTAGCTAGAAATCCAATAAAGGTCCCAAATGAGTAGTAAAATAAAGATAAGTGTATCAAGAACTCCCTGTACCCTCTACTTCCACAATTACCACCAGCATAAGTCCAATTTGGCTCCATCCATTACATTCGAAATAGACCACAACACCCAGAGGGTCGCGACCCAACAAACCACAAAGCATGAAAATTACGGAACATTGACGTAGTTAGTAAACGTATTTATTACAGAGATCTTGTCCGCTTTAGGATATTGTTTTTCTCCTTAAAAAAGTTACGCATTAAAACTGTCTTTACCATTACGAAATTCTCATGTAGTGGAAAATACAGCATAATTACGTATTTTTAATGTGTGCATTTATGTAGTTTATACATATTTTTATTGTAACTGTTGTAATGTAGATCTTACATACCTTCCAGCACGTACTTGGTACGTAATTATTTGTACTTATTACGTAGTTTTCATGTATCTTTTCTTACTGGCAAACTACGGTATGCAGGATGATTAATAAACAACCAAAAATAGATTTTCACATTACAATAATACAATTTATTAATGGAATTAACTGTAATACAAATATATCAATAAGAAAAATATGTCATTTAAACGATTGTTATACCTACAGCCAAGCTTCAGCTCCTGAGAAATTTTAATTTTCTTGATGTCTTCATTTTGAGTTTAGAATTCTAGAAAAATTAAAAATAATGTTTAGATAAATATTTATATTTTAGTATTCCATACATATTTATAAAAATAATTGTAACAGTTATAGATGATCTTTTATTTTATAATTCGTAAATTACCTTTATTAAACTGGAAGAGTATTCGGGGGACGTATGTAGCTGTCCGTATTGGATTCCTTGAAATCACCTGCAAAAATAATAGATTTAAGTAAGCAATTAATAATCAAATAATATTAAAATTATTTTAAAAGAATTTAAAGCAGTAATTTTGTTAAACTTACCTTAATTTTGAAATATTCGTCCGGCTCAACGATAATTATGCAGCAGTGCAGAGCAGACCAAGTGGTTTTCTTCAAAGTGTAGTTGCAAACGAAAAATCTTGTCAACTGTCAACTTCCCAATGAATACGCGCGTAACGAATTTTATAATGGCTTGGGTTTCAAATTACGCCGCCATTATGTAATTTTTATAGACTTTGTGGCTCAGTAGAGTTGAGTACGCAAAAATTACATAGTTTTCATGATTTTTATGCTCCGCAAATAGAGCAGATTTTAAAATTCTTGAAAAACTACGTAATTATTGCGTTACATAGGGCACTGAAAATCGATGTGCCTAAGGCTACTTCAAAATAGCGGTGAAACTACGCCTACAATGGCACCTAAAGTTGATGTAACTGAAAACACTTTAATAGTATGTAGGAGTTACGTACTTTAATGTATTAACATACACCTATATGCCAAAATACGTATTAACTATGGGCCTTTATTGTCATTTTTGGTACTGAAGTTTTCCAGTACGAATGTAATGTAAAAACTGCGGAATATTAGAGTAGCTTATGTGATGAACACGTAAAAACTACGTTGACTACGTAAATTGTTCGTAATTACTCTGTTCGTGGTTTATTGGGGAGGTTTGTCCCGTTCAACAAAAATTAAATATTAGTAATTTAGGGAAAAATGGCAGTCTCATTGTCACGTCGTGTGCGGTGGGATAAATAAAATTATCAAAAATGCTTTCCCCAAGGTGCTCCCGGAGTCAATAAGTATTCCCCACCCCCACTTTCGGTAAGACTGGTGAAAGTGAGACTACTAGACTTAAGTGTTGGTTTTTAAAGTTAATTGCACATCTTTCAATCATAAAAAAGCACGAATATTGTGGACTTTATTAGAATGGAAACTCAAATGCAGAATTTATGTCAATTTTTGAAGCTAAAATGTGACATATTTTGCCGATTGTGATGTTAGCAGTGGTTTCAACCAAATGGTGAAGTTTAAGACTTCAAGTTGCATTTAAAGTTACATTAAAGTTAGGCTAACGTAAGATTTTGAAATTGGCCCCTGTCAGTTTATGGAGTATTTGGAAGTTGTAAAAAGACAAGCGCACTCAGCATGCATTATGCATCTTGCTTCATTCGAGACTTAAGTAAACAAATTCTTGTCTCGTCAGCTTTAATCGCAAATGCGAACTTTGTATTCTCTGAATCGAATCTCAGTACATGGTAATGTATTTAATAGAGTATCTAGATAGCTCCGCAAGAAAAAGTGGGAAAGAATGCCGAAACGAGACTAGAGTTACTGTTAATCCTATAGGGCAAAATGATCAGCTTTTCCTTTCACTTTCCATTCAGCTTACTGATGGAGAAGATGTTTTCGGATTGACATTGGTTAGAATTTGTATGTATTTGTATCCGTAATATTTTTAAATTAAATATTTCCTTAAATGACATATTTCTTTTAATGTGTTAATGGACTTGAGAGCAGCTTTCCTTGCAAAATAATTATACTGGAGTCTGAGAAATATCAAAATTTGAAATCAGAAAATTCAAAATTGTGTATAGGTACAGTTTGATTAAGGATTTTATTCATGTATTTTCACCAATTTATTGGAGAGGAAAGATTTCCCAATAGTGTGAAAGAATATTGCGATTTAATGTCAGTCGAAATTAGTGCTAAAAGTTAGGGTAGCGTATGATAAGTACTTTTATTTGTCGGGAATTGCCTCTACTGCACTGTGGACTAAAGAATTATAGAGAACTTTTCAACTCCCTTCCCTATGTAAAAATTTATTTCGTCGGACTGTATTTTTGCAGTGCGGAGTCTCTCATTGATTGCTGTGGTTTAACTCTCCCAGGCCACCTCAGCAGTAGTGAATGAGAACCGAAACCAAATCATTCTAGAACATTTTGTCTGCTCCAGTGAATAGTAAAAGCGTAGCATAGCATCTGCCTTAGATGGATTTAGGTGGTGAACTACTTGTTATACTTCATGATATATTTAATAATATTTGCAAACAAGGGAAACTAATCAAACCAAATTGCACTAGACATGTTCTATGAATTAGATATGCATGTCTTATGCCTATTATTAAATAGTGACATATACTATTCACATTAGTACAAAACTCTGTACAGTAAAACCAGGCTATAAATCCTTAGCCATCGTCAATAATTCCATCACTACTCCCAAAAATTTGTTTAGAAATGTCAATGCATTCACAACCCTATTTCCGTATTAATTGCAAAATAAAATTTATATATTAGAATACTTTTCGATATAAATTAATCAAATGATACAATACAGATAATTGCAAAATACTGCTTTTGTTTTCAAGGATGGGTGTACAGAATAAAAGTACACAGGAATGAGTTGCTCAACCTTGCACAGATATACCAATGTAATCAAGAAATGTACATTTGCATGTCAATCTAAAAGATTGATTTCAAAGTGGGTGAAAGGAGTTGGAGGAAGACCCTGGTCTGTAAAAGATTTTTACGGTGGTTGAAATAGTAATGTTGTGAAACTTTATCCGTCTTGGTGTTTTTTCTCGCATTAGGAACATGTAAGGATAGATAGTAAGACTAAGGGCATGTAACAAAACGAAGTGAGCACCAAGGGAAACTCAGACAATCGGTATAAGTAATTCAACAGGAACTTGACTGAAAAGTGGATGGGATGGCAATTACATTGGTCCTGTAGCATTTAAGTGAGACGAAGCTAGTACGATGAGGACTCTCAAGGGACAGCTTTTCTGACTACAACTGCGTACAGATAGTCATAGAAAGTGCATTAGTTTACATGGAGCAGCTTTACATTATATTAATAGAGGAGATAGAAAGAGGGCAGAGGATGCTTTTGCATAACAAAACCTCACCAAATGTATGGCAAGGCGATGCGGTAAACACAATAAATACACACAGTGACACATCTATTCTATTCAATTGACCATATGTAAGGTTTGCAGCTACACTTGCCATTTTGCTTGCCCTTTCTATCCATACATAGTAGGACGCATTTATTTCATATCTAGGGCCGCAGTACTAACGTGAGTGATTATACTTGCCCACTCAAACCCGGAGGATCTATATTTGGCAATTAGTTAGTTCAATCATCTTCAGTTGAGTTCTTTAGCTTTATTCGGCGTGTACACGACATGCACCACCTACGAGTGCTGATTACTTCTTCGCTAGTGAAAAGTAAGGACTAACTAATTGTAAGTTGTAATACCGATCTCTAGAAGCAGATAAAGGATTTTACTTCTGCCGCGTCACTTTCATATTACCTAATGTACTCTACTTTTTCATCACATGGAATAATTAATGTCGTAACAGGCGAGACAAATTAAATTACATTTCATACAAAACTATCTCACTTTCTTCTCATCCGCATCTGCAATTTTTAGCTCCGCATTTACTGCCCTCGGGAACCTCGATAATGACCCTAACTTCCGTGTTAGTTCCATGTTAGCTAAAATGCTACCTTTACATAACTCTTGGTTAAGCAGATATAATGTTATGTACCCAGTGCATTAAATATTAAACTTCTTTCGAATATTTAACTCGCATCTTTCATATGTAATCAAATCACAAGAGTTCTGAGTCATGACTAAAGTTAAGAATAACACTCATCTACTAAGTTCTTTGTAGCAAGAACATACAGTCAAATTTAAATGCTTTATCTACTACTGTCCACAGTAAACAATGACAATTTTTCCTTATAGTCAGTATGTTATATTTTATAGTCATAGTGGTTGCCTATCCCTTCTTCGCATAAAATCAAGCTTAAAGGCCACTTTATTTTTCATAAATGCTATAATGCATTCCCACTTGCAATTGAATAGAATAAGAAAAATTTGGCTAGTTTGCTGTATTAAGCTAAGAGCAAACGGTCTTCCCAATAGACTGTAAATTACTAAGCAATGAGGAATGCCCTCCGCAGAATTATTTTTTTCTGCAATATGCAAACTCAATTGCAAATAAAATTATTGCAATTATTTGTACTTGCAAATAATTTTATTTCCCTTTCAAAATAGACGTACATGCGCATTGAAATTAACACGCCCAGTTCATTCCATTTCAAGCTTTACGTAAGTAAATAACCGTTTTTTGCTCTAGCTCTACATATAAACATTAGTAGTGCACATGTGCAAGACATCATGATCATGATGAACTCGTAATTTTTAAAATTCTTCTTTTCAAACAAACACAGGCTTACCTAGTTTAGTTTGCCAACTCAATTTGGCAGAAATTCTTCCTTTTAGTCAGTCATCGCATCGTATCAAAATCAGTAACAGCAATTAAATAATGCTAAACAGTTATAACTTGTATTCGTCAGTATAACTACTGACGAATACGCTTGCGTTGAAACTACTGATTAAAATATCTCGAAAGCAATTAAAGTAGGTAGAGATTTATTGAATAAACAAATTGTCATACACGAGGTCATTTAAGCTGACTGATAAGTAGTTTGGCTCAAATATAACTCAATTACAGCTTAAATGACCTCGTATCCATTGACAAATGACCTTGTTAAGAGGTGTGTCCGATTAATTTGTCAATTAAAATGATATTAAGACCATCACATTCTGATGACTTTGAAGGCCTCAAAGTGGGTACAAATTGCAAAAGCCTCTTATTGAGGGTCTTATCTTTTAAGCTAAATAAATACTGGCCAATTCTCAATGCATTTTATGCATGGTAAAATGGCAGTAGCTCCAAGTCTACATGTTCGGAGTCGGGAATTTTGTAAAAGAAAGCTAGAAATGTGACCTTTAAACTTTCAACTGGGCCACCCAAAATGTTCCTTAAAGATGTGGTTTATAATATGCTATAGCAGTTTAGTATAACAACAGTGCATTTTACTAGTTGAAATTAAAACATTGCTGATTTACTTTCTACGGTATTTGGCCTTCTGGAAATCAAAGTTGCTTAGTAAAAGGGTAAGGAATGTCTCAATTCTAGCTCTAAAAATAAAGGAGGACAATGTTGAGTTGGAATTGCTGAGAGAGTCAGGAAAGGAAATAGATGAAGATTTCTAGAGGAGAATGCCTGAACACGAAATATAGAGTAAACTTGAAACTGAAGTAAAAACACAATCATGGAAAGGAAAAAGTGGGGAAAAGTTGAACATTATTTGATAGCACAGGGCTAAGGAATAACATTTCGTAACATAACACGCCTACATCATGTTAGGATTTGGTTTGTGTATTTGTACTGCTGATATTGTTACTCTGAGCTGCAAGTTATGGTTACCTTTGCTATAAATACTGTATATTTACTACTTTTTTGATTATTCTTTCCATTTCAGAATAGTTTTCCCATTCAGTACCAGCTTTCATACTCACCTAAAACTTTTAAATTTACCTGTATCGTGCCACGTTATATCTTTTGAAATATCTAAGCAGATGTTCAAATGGTATCTGTTTTCATTTTATGGTGAACACAATTAGTTTTACTGCAACGTATTCTTGAATTGTGTAAGCACTAAACCGTACGACCTCTATCATTTATTTTGATGTTGATTGATATGACACTAACGAATTATCTGTTTGCAACCAAATTTTAATTTACAATAATTCGCTATTGATGCTAAATGTCAGAGAAATGTGGAGGAGGACATTACAAACCGGTTGGTTGCCTGGAACACCTTAAAGGTTCCCCAAACGATATCAAAGTTATAAAGTCCAATATATTCTCATTTAAAATAAAATAATTATTGCAACTTTGATTCTTTGTGCGCAAAAAACGACTTACAAATTTGCGAAAAATTTAAATTAAACATGTTTTCTGCTGTTTTTAACGGGTGGGTGGGTGGAGAGCCAAAAGAGTTGGCCAAGGCATATATTGCTAATAAATATTGGAACCTGTCACTACACATTGTACACATGTAGTATGTAGTAGTATGTAGTACTGTCAATTATAAATTTAATCGCATTAAGGTTCAGAGAAATGCGGGGGAGTACACTACGAACCCGCACACACAATGTAATGCATAGATCCGTAATCAGCGAAGCAAGATAATCCGGAAAGCAAATGTTTAATTTAAAATTTGCTCAAATTTTTGTAAGAGTCGTTTTTTGTACACAAAGAATCAAAAAGTAGTTGAAATAATTATTTTATTTTAAATGAGAATTTATGGTGCTTTAGTTTAATAACTTTGATATCGTTTGGGGAAACCTTTAATGTGTCCCAACCTAGTTAGTTTCTCCCGTTTCTCACACTCCTATGCAATTACTTTCCACCCATCTCCCGTTTCTATCAGCATGCTTCTCCCACTCACCAATTGGAATGCCGTTTAGGAGATATACTATAATATGTCAAGGCAATGTACGGATGGATATCAAATGCATTAACAGCGTGGCCAGATTTTACAATCCAAATCCGTAGCATCGTATTACCTCACCGTTTACAATTACTCCAAAGGTGAAGTGCTTCTTTCCCAGAAAGTAGTGAAGTACAAAGGTTTGAAAGAAAGCATGATTTTACCAACTAGGTAATTCCGTTTTCAGTGATATTCTTGTGATAGTGTAAACACGAATTCATTCTTCGTCCTCTGATTTGTAAAACTAATGTCTTGTAACTCTGAAACCAGCTTTTTATTTCATAAAATGAATATAAGTATTTTAAGGTAACCTCTAAGGCCCTTGACCTACAATGTTGATTTAGACCTATACCACCTAGCAGTTTAGTATGAACTATAGGCAGGGCATGAAATAAGTAATGTGTATAATAATAAAATGAAGAATGCAGTCGTAGAACGAAACTGCATTGAAATCACTTCAAATAAGCATATATCTTACATTTTGGGAAGCGGAATAGGAATGTAGAATTGCAGTGATATGGTACCACCTCAACTGAACTGTTTTTTTACATCCACTGTGATGGTAGTCCGCAGAGGAGCACACCTTTGCAATAGTTTGTTACAGCTGGTATGGAGAAACTATCATCTGTAAGCTAAAGACTTGAAAGAAACCGAAAGAAGGATACATACCCCAAGTTATCTATACTTTTCCAAATTCCAAACACATTTTGCATTTCTTTGTCTTAGTCTTTTATCCGGTGGAATATCGGAGAAGCTACCTAAGAAGAGACGCGGTGTCAGCTAGGTAATCTTATATTATGCTTAGAACCCATAGACACGGTAGACAGACAAATACTATTTGTACCTCCGTGGTGCAGGTGCTTACGGGAAGGAATACACATAGAAGAGATAAACATATGTCTGCGAAATAATATTCCTTTCTGGTGACTCTATTCATTCATACTATGCATAATGTTTTCCACCTAGGAAACCCATGAATATCTTACTGCTATCCCCCAGAAATAATAATACGTTGGAGGCATAAGCAGGTTGCTACAAATCCATAACATCTATCACTAACCTAACTAACGTAAGTAAAAGAAAAATGAACGCAAACACTGAAAGTTCACTTGGAAGAAATGATGGCTTTCTATTTATGTTTATTATAGATATTCACAAAGTATGCACAATGATATCTTTGAGTGCACGGTATCTCCTTATTACTTTGTACGTTGATTTATGAAAACAACCAACACTGTGCTCTTTGGTTGCAGAAAGTATTTGCAAAACATTTTTCTATTTTAAGGCAAGGTTGTCAGTCAAGCAAACAACATGCCTCACACACTTTTTCAATTATTTTTATTGCACACATTCTTTTTTATGCTGAAACCCGTCTTTAGCATGCACGTCGATTTCGTGCTTGACATAACTAAATTTTGTCGTATAAATAGTTACTTAATATTATGTCCAAAATAAACAAAATATAGTTATACCACAAATATTTATTACGCGTTTATTTATAAAAGAATACAATTTTATTTAATATACTATTCATGAAATAAATCTGTGATAGCACGGTTAATCCACGTTCTTATAGACTTTTAAAGTGTTCAAAACGCGTGAATTTAGGAAAACCCCTTGAATGGAATCTATCTACTGGAAAGTTAAAAAGATGTTCAAAATTTAAAGTATCAAGTGGTTTCGGCTTGTGTTTCCGTATAAGTAGCACACCCTTACCAGTGTTTTGGTGTGCAATGCACGTATTCACGAAACGCACTGCATTAAATGCAAAGTGCACTCATGAAAAGGATAAGTAATGCGCGAAATGCACGAAATAAAATCACTATGAGACAAGATTATAATATGCCTTGAGAATCTTTCTGTATTATATTATAATAACTGCATTATAGGATTTTTAATTAATTTTTGTAACTTATATTGAATGTACCTTGAGTCAAATTCAATGAATGAACTGACTGACTCATACTGATAATATGCCATGTTGGGTCTTCATTGGCTTCTTATTTTCCACTGTTTATAAACATTGCCCATCAACGTGCAATTTGTGCCGTGGGACTTTCCTGAATTTCATGCAGTGTACTGCAGGAAAGTAATATGCACGAATTGAACACTGTCGGCTACCGATCAACCATGCATACGCAGTTGTCTCACTTGCCAAGCTCTAAACTTGTATATTTGAGCAAAATAGCTCGATTTGAGACACTTCTTTGGCATTGGTTTTCTTTAAGCGAGTAGTATTTAGCTATTATCTGCTGTAACCTGAAATGGGTAATACGCTTCACCTAATATAATAAATTCTTTTATACTGGTATGTTTTCAAGCACTAAGTATATTATTTTCAAAGTTTAATAAATTCTATTACGTCAATAAATGGGCACATGCTTCGTCACAACTATTATGTGTTGTATACAATGTAAAGAGATGCACTAACCAATTTGGCTTTTCTTCTGGTTCGTCTGAATTCTCTTTTAGTTGTCTTCCTTTTAGAACTTGAGAATGAAAGTAAAAGAAGAAGAGAAATCAAAGCCTAACAACAAAATAGTTAAGTAAGTTAGTGAGAAGTGACTGACTCGGTCAGGCACAAATCCCATTCTAAAAGCTATCCAGAACAACACCGCTGCCGCAGAGAGCAGCGCTATGCTCTTCGTTTGTTTTGTTCGTACTGAATGAAATGAAAGTTACCAAATGAAAAGACCACTCGCAAACTAACAAATTTATCAGTTTTCTACTTGCCATTTTCAAGTGGCACTAATAAGCAAAAATAAAATAAAGTACACAGAAAGCCTACTGTAATGAGTTTTAAAATGTTGCGTCAATAATTATTAAAATATCAGTAAATAGCAATGAAATATTATTACTCAGAATACAAGCTGCTTATAATACTAGTGTTACCATAAGTTAAGAACCTTGAGACTTGATAACGTACATTTTGTGTACTGTATACACTGTATAGGGGGAAAATGGGGGAAAGTGTAAAATCTTACAAAGACAAATACTAAGGAGTTGTGTATCTGTGTTCTTTTTTGTAGTGTTCGCGTTTGAAAAGAAAAGGGGAGAGAATCTCTATGTGAGCAATATTGTTAGGTTATAGCACTTTTTAAAAGCCAGGTTGGGTTTGGGTTGGCCGTGCAACACAAAATACTTTACACTTGAAAGAGGAAAGTGACCTGAATTCTTTAATACTGTCACACACTAGGTGTACACAATCCCTTAATGCCTTAAATAATTTGCAGTTATCTAGTAGTATCTAGTAGGGAGTTTAAAACGGATGAAGTACGCTAAAAACTTATAAATACTTTTACAGTTTCACAACATTTCGAAAAGTAACTACTCATCCCACAAGGTATTCGTGTAATTTTTACCAATGGCCAAATGCCTTACTCGCACTACTATTTTGAGATTCGTTTTGTATTACGGCTAATAGTATGTACTAGCAAAGAAAGAATTTGAAGCTTACCTGTGTGTTGTTAGAAGTGTGTGCCGTAAAGGACTTGATGTGGAGATTATCGTAGTAGTCAGTAGCTCCTCCAGCATGATTTTTTAGTTTGAGTGGTTTTCTCGGAGGCGGTTGCCTTTGGTTTACAACAATTTGAGGTTGTGTTTGACTGAAGGCTCTGTGTTCTTCAAAGGTAGCCGGTTGACCTGGAATCTGAATCTGAGGTATGGGAGACCTTCTATTTGTCGAAGTAAATAAGTTAGGGTTAATTCCTGCAGAGCTGGAGTGAGGCAAGGAAATAGAGTGAGAGCGAGTCTGAGAATATTGTTGAGGGCCAGGGAGTTGGCTAGGTGTTTGTTTCGGATTGGAAGGTGAGGGATTGGGATTGGGAGAAGGAAAAGACAAAATTTGACCCTGATTTTGGCCCAGGGTCAAATTTTGAGTGGACTTGCCAACTTCTTCTTGGTTCGACAGTTTTTTCTGATTCTGCTCCACGCTGTGTGTTTTCTCCGTGGTATTTGGAGGAGCAGAAGAGTCTGCAGTTTTCGAGGGGGAGTCAAACAAACTGTTAACAGTAACGGTTCCGTTATTATTAGAATTGTTGTTAATACTCGTGGCAATAGTGTCGACTGCTGGAGGAGCACCACTAATGGAGTTCCTTTTGGTAGCCGTGCTGACTGCTGGATTCACGACTGCTGACTCCGGAGGACCGGGGAGTCGAGGTTGACTACTGCTAGCACCATTAGCACTACCACTGGCATAGTCACTTTGCTTGTCTTTCATGTCGACGGAGCCACCGAGACTAAATAGCGAACATCTTGGTGGAGAGCGGAACTTTTTATGAGAAAGTGTTCAGTTTGCCTCCTCATCCTAAGATCCCCTTCTCGCATCCAGAGACGGATAGCTCCTCTGCCAGCTCCAGTCAGAGCGACTAACTGGATAGAGAGGCACGGCGAGAAAGAGCAAGTCAGGAGATACTTGCCATGCAAAGGCATCCACACTCAGACAGATTAGCAGACAGACACTGCTCCCTCACTCCGGCTTTCTCCGTGAACACCAAGCAAGTCAGATTCGAAAGTGAGTGAGACGATAAGGTACTGCAGTCTGACCCACACACAGTCACCCAACCAAGTCACTCGCACAGCTTTCTTTTCTTGTGGCTCACTTCGCTTCGCCTCAGCCACTCACTCCTTCCACTCCACAGAAACTCCATGTTCTTCCTCGCAGATGGACAAACAGTCTGCAATGCCTCTCTCCTGCCTGCTGCACTATCGCTGAGCCTCCTCGCAAAACACTCTCCGGCTAGCAATCCACAGTTCTCCGTTAACCACTGGCCCACTTGCCTTCCAGTCCATGTTTCCTGAGTGTCAGTACAAATTCAAACGCCAGCATAACATCCATTATCTTCTATTTTTCTTGCCCCACCAAATACTGTCACATGTCCAGGTCACCTTCCCATCCCTTTCATCAACATTATCCAATACGCTTCGCTTTATAATCCAATCCTACAGTAGTCCACATCTTATGTAAACAAAAAACATTCTTTCCCAGTTTGCATAAATGAGATTCACCAATAGCAAACAAAGTTTACACCAGTCCTCCACAATTGTACGTGCATGGCGCTATTTCTATTAAATACACCGTTTCCTACTTTTCACTTCCCAACACAAAAGTTTGCATACATGGCCAAATGCTGAAGCCGGGAAAATGTCTGAAAACCGGGAATTATAAACCCTTTCCAAGAATGACTGAAAATTTGCTTTTTAACTAAAAACTTTGCGTAAAAATGAATTCTCCAGTGCATGGCTTTTGTAGTATACTTAAATCTGTAGTTGTGTATTGTGTACCGTTAGCTAGACTGTTTTTCCCAAGAAAAACTATAAGCTGCGTCGCTTCGCTGTTAAGAACTCAAAATCAGCATCTCCGTCAGAGACGCTTTTTTAGCACTTTTTTATTTTTATTCAGTCTTCAGTGATGAAAGAGCGCGCAGCTTTCATACCCTTTTTTAGTGAGCACGCTGCATTGAAAGTAATTACTCTATGGTTGAGACAAGCTCATGCAACGTTATCCCTTGCCTCACGAGACCAACAGAGAAACCAACAACTTGTAGAAATCCTTGTAGACAATATCTGCCTTTTCTCCTCACTCGCAACTGCGCCTTCGTGAATCTTCAAAGCCTTAGACATTTTACAGTTCTTTACAGCGAAGCGACGCAGCTTATAGTTTTTCTTTGGTTCTCCCTTAGTGTAGGCGAGACACTGTGCTAGGGGTTAGCCTACTCTAAGGCCACGGTTTTGAACCGAAAACTAGTTTTAATAGAGATATTGTAGACTAATATGATACCCGTCCTATTGACCGTATAGGGCCAGTATCTGTCCCATAGCAAACAAAGGTAATTGTATTGATCTGTCTGGACATTGGTCAAAATTGCTCGAGCAAATGTAATTCGAGTAATCGAATTATAAAAAAAATTATCGTAAGCCTATGTCTCAAGCTTTTCGTTTTGCAAAAATTCTCTAGTTGTGCCCCTAAAAGAAATCTATCAGCCCAACCGGTTCCGGATAATCCAATATTTCAGGATTTAGGTCACCAGCCCCTAAAATCGGTGAAATCAACTTGCTTCGGTCATCATGAAATTATTCAGGGACATTACATATTACTATTACATTCCTTCTTCAAATTGTGAAAAGGATTTTCATAAAAAATTATTTATGCCTACAAAAATTTCTGAAACTTAAAAAGTGATGACAATTCTTTTTTATTCAACCCGACAACTTACCAAGCAAATGTCAGCCGATTTTGCGGGGACCAAGTGTCATAAAATTGTATGGAAATACCCTTTCAGAGTATATCACTGCAGGGCTACTAGACCTGGGTTCAATCATTCTGCACGTCCCTGTATATAGAGGACCCCATTACGATTCTCCAATAAAAGTATATCAGAGAACTTATGGACCATCAATCAAATGATAAACGGACACCTATTAAAGTTGTTGTTGTATTTAATATGCATGTCCATAAACATCATTTTATTGAATCGAAATTTATATGTTTGAAGATTGCACGCTCTGATTTGTCGACTTGATGGAATATGTTTTAAATCTAAATACTGACTACTGGTAACACTGAACCCTCATTCCCATCTGAATATCCTTGTAGTTATGGTCGTATAGATACAGATTATAAGGCAGAGTAGTACATTTCAATTGTTATGGACACGCAGACTTCATCTGGTAGGTTTTTTAAGGAAGCAACTTTCTTCGAATTACGCTGTAGTTTTATAAACTGACCGGTTTCTCTTTATTTAATGATAAGCCCACCTAACTGAAATAATCTCTCAACTTTGTTCAAGTACTCGAAGCAACCGCTGCACTGTAAACTTACTCTCACTAATGAGCAACACTAAAATTAGTTCGCATTGCATTACAGCATTCCTATACACTTTCTCACAGCTTAGGAGCAACATATACCCGCTTTCTTTCTCAGGATTTTCATGCATGTCATGTCATGATTACACACCATTATACGGTTAACTAATACCCTTTCCTGGCCCTCCTTTAGAATGAATGTACACAACGTTTAGCAATGCTCAATTTAAAGGATATTTCTTAGCCCTTTCCCTACAGACTTGGAATTTCCCTGCTGTCTTAAGCAATTCCTTCCGACAGAACCAGAACCAGTTTACTGTTCACTGGCATTCAGTTTTCATCATAAAATGAAATCGAAATTATGCTTTTGCTATAAATGTTACAGCTATGTGAGATCTAGTATTTAATGAGTAATTCCCGAAGTTTTTAAATGTGTTGTACAGATACAAAATAAAGACATTTAATTACCACTGGTTTTAGAGGCACTTTAAATTGTCACAGACTGTTATTTTTCTAATTGCAAATATGAATTTTCTGAGTGATCATGAGTTAAAACCTTAAGTAGGTAAACTAAATATACTTATAAAGCAATTCTGTAGAACATCATTACTCCAAACGCCAATACCGAGTGACCTTTTCAAGAACTCAGGGTTGGTTGTTGTTTTTGTTTCTGGTCGCTCACAATTTTTGCGACGCCGCAGTACATCCTAGGTCTTAGGGCTACCAGAGACGACTCATTTGTGTTCTAGGATAGCCACCACTGGGCTACCAAATTGAATCGACTTGTGGCTAGAAATAAGTGAAAGTCGAGAGGAAAACATTACTATTTTATTTTTAATGGTTTTCCTACATTGTGAAAGTAAGTGTTGAGAACTCTTACTCTTTATTATGTTAGATGGTCTTGACAGCGTCCATCTAGACAAAATGGGAAGACAGCGGCTAAACTAACATATAAGTTAGTTGAGCAAGCACTTTATTTTTCAATGTACCATCCGCAAATGTACAAAGTGTGCAGTCTGTGCAGGTACTCACAACGGCCAGAGCCTATATAATTACAATCACCAGGTTGAAGAAAGGAATAACCGTAGTCCATTGGGAAAAGAAATAAATAGGGATACAGATGTTCCCAAGAAAGGGGAGCCGGAGCCACGCCTATTTGGAATTTTACTTCACTGACTTTCTGACGTTTTGATATAGTATTTTAAGCGGTTCAGACTGAATCACTTTTTCGTTGCAGTAATTCTTTTGTTTTACCCTTAGTTGGTATTTAGTTGCAACTGTAATTGTTCTGTCCTGTTAGGACAGCTTCACTTTATTTTAGTTTTATTGCACAATCACTTGAACTTAAGAGACTTTAACTGACCTGTAAATTAAACCACCGACAGGGTACTCCCATGCAGTGCATGCATGCATTACGTGCACTGCATGAAATGCATAGTGCATGCATAAAAAGGGTCGTGTGCAGTGCACAAAATGCACGAAATGCATGAAATTAAAACATTCCTTTTTATCACTTTCTGAACTATTTAATAATACAATTTTCTGGCATATTTTTACTAATTACAATCAGTAATAATCAATTCACAACAAATACAAACGTTTTGCTTTGAAAATTGCAAAAATATTGGCAATTGGGTGAACACCACACAAAGTGTAATTTGAATGCCTTTACACTCTTTCTTTATGATTTCCGTTTTTGCAAAAAAACAATTTCTTACCAGTAAACTATTTTACCCAAAGCAGTAAATCCTAAATTCATAAAATAGAAAACTATGAGAATATTATGCTTAGCATACAAATGACAATATAGCAGCTAATTATTATACCCACACTATGGAAAATAAACGAATGTAGTTAGCTATTGGCAGATATTGGATATATATGGGTTATTTGGTGTCAAATATTATACGGAAGTGTTTTCGATGTACGGAATTATCAGTTGAGTGGTTAAAAGAAACAGATTTTATAGCAAAGTTACATTCGTCCATTACAAATATACCAATATCTCTATACTGTACCCTATTCGTGCATTATGTGCATTTCATGCATTTCATGCATTTTGTGCATTTTGTGCAGGTGGGTGCATGAAAACAATTTCGTGCGCACGTTGGCGTACACTGACCACCGATCTGTAAATCTACCTTTAACTGATCCGTAAATCATTCATTCACAGCAAGTCAATTCCCAAACCCAAACATTCCTGTTGGTTGGAATATGAAGTCTTGTCTTACTACTAGGATAGCACGATAGCAGTCAAGTGCAGGGCTTATTTAGTCAGTCGCGTGTCTTGCCTATTTATTTGGGCAATTATGTGCCAAAGTAACAAGTTTCAAGGAGTGATTAAATGATATAATTAAGTATCGAAGTCTACCATCTGAATGACAGTAGCGATGTCAAAAAGAAGAAATCCTCAGAAGTACAATTGGCCGATACACCCCAGATATGGCGTACTTTATGATGGCCAACGGCAAATTACAAAGGTAATACACTTATCAAGTAGCAATACGTCTGAGACGGCATATCATATTAGGAACTGACCTGCGCATTGTTTTATTGCTAATGTATTTATCCTCGGAAGCATATATTGCATTGAAACCGGCAGGACAAGTGTTTTTGGCTTTCAGCATATTTCTGATTATTTTCATTGTCATTGTAATATTGCTGATTACAATATGACAGCTATGAGACGAGATAGATGAGAATAATAATAATAAATAAATAAAAATAATAAACTCCTTTAAATTGTAATTTCTAAATAAACCATATAAAATATAATCCTACCATATATAAGTAAAACAATAATATTATTTGTATTGCCAATAACGTTTCATGGACCACTAGCTGTTGTGGTATCGTATTTGTTTGTGTATTTTTTATAAAAATGATTAATTTTCTGAAATCTTTCTCAAATTTCCCACATCCGCCAAAAAAGAACATTACCACACAGGAAAGTGAAGAATACTCCCATTGTAAAATTATAAAACCTGAATGTACGAATGATACTCAAGCAGGTATAAAGAAGGCCTAGTATATTTCAGTTCATTACTAGTACATTAAAGAAAATCTTCATTGGCTAAAGTTAAAAAGTTGCTTACACTCACATATACTTTCCGGGTTTGTTTCTTTTTATAGCAAGAATGCATGTTTGTGTTCATATTATGTGTAAAATTTATTATACAGTACTTTCTTCTCACTTGTAAACTAAACATACACTAGCATACAGTACCTATAAACACGTATTAGGGTTTTACTTATGATCATACGTTAGCATATAATTGCTTTCCTTGTCCCCGGATCCTTCCTATATATCCACTACCGAAGAAGGAAAACGGTGACGGCAACATCCATCCAAGCTCGTAAATTTCGCGAACCAAATAAACAGTAGAAGGGATGTGGCAAATAATTAAAATGCTGTACAAGAATCCTCATGAGATTTGCTCTTATCTTTGTTCACTTACCTAACTGGCCTAGACGCATAGCGCACCTTGCACTACAGAAGTACAAACATACATAAAGTAAGTGGCAGATATTCCTGTTCCAAAGATATTTGTTCTGGGTTTGTACGTGTACTTACTGCTTTTCTTTAGCGGACTTAAGTGAGTTGAGTGAGTTACAGTACTACTCCCGTTTTACGTACTTCGTATCTACCATGCAATATACATGGCACACAAATACGCATCTCTTTTGGCTAACAAGCGAAATGTAATGTTTTATTACGGGCAGTGGATACCAATACCATATACTTTATAACACAGAAGTATGCTTCATTCTTGTGGTATTTACTTTTTTACCGTAAGTTCATAAATGGAGGAATGGGCAGCGAACAAGTATTACTTTGTACTGCTGCAAACTAACCGTTGTGCTATTACCATGCGCTCCACAAATAATGGTACAGACAGCTCACTGTTAGGCTCAAGTAGAAGCCCAATGTCTTGAATCTCGGTTGTATTATGTGGACTACTCAGGTGAGGCTCTATATCTAAAATCAAAAGCCTTTATCTATAGATACTATAACATGGAAATATTGCACAAATGTAGTGCAGTGTTCCACAGCTTATTAATATACAGAAGTCGAAATTTGACACACATTTAGACATACAATTAGGATTAGAAAACAGAAATTAGACGGCAGTTTAACGATTGCGTAACTTTGCTTTGGAAGTAAACAACTGGTGTAAGTGAATAGTTTTGATGTTAAACAAGTGTCAATAGAGAGGCCCCCAAATTATTCCAAATGTAACAAATTCGTGACAAGAGATCCAATTTGCTATTATTGATTTCCTTTTTAGTCACCAAGTTTTCATACGGAGGACAAGTATGTAATTTTCAAGTGATTGTTAACCTTATACCATTTATGCGCTGTATGAATATTTCTCTAATTCTTTCTTTTCTTTAAGTTTTCTCTAATTGTGTTTCTTATTGTGTCGTGTGTACAACATGATACCAGTATATACCGCTTTACTAGCTTTCGCAAGAGACAACCTGCCTTTCTTGCCATTTCTTGTCAGTTCTACTTTAATGTGAAGGAAATCAAAGTGACGAAGACCAAATAGCTTTACAATTTAGGTTTAACAGGACATTTATGGGACTTAAATACTGGAATTTATCGTTTTTGATATTTACTTTAAAAAGTTAAATTAAATCACACTTTATATAGAAGACAAACTTAAATCTCTTGCTGAAACTAAAATATGTTATGGACATGCTTTTTGATTCTGACAATCAATTAATTTGCTTCCTTCAATGTTACATCTAAGACTGAAGCTCGTGAGTACTACACTACACCAAGAACGAAAACAATTCGTTGTATTTAGTGTTCTTTACGAAATAGCCTATTAAATGACTTTTACACGGCATTTCAGTAGACCACAAAATTTCATTCTTTATAAAATATTCTACAAAAATACCCGCTCACGCAACACTAGCATTCAGTACTTTTATAAGTGAAACAATCTAAAGCAGTACAGACCTTCAAATACGAAACTTATATTACATGGTCATTAGTGCTTTAGTACTTATATATATTTTCGACATGGGAGTTTAATGAAGTGACACATCTAATTAAATGAGGCTTTGGTGGAAAATATCTTTATTGCACCACCTCCAGGATATCCATAGGACCAATCCATAACCACAAGAAGTCGAACTATGAGTCGGGCATGCATTATTCGAACGAGTATACTCCTTCGAGTAGTATGGAATTTTATCAACTTGCAAACTTGCTATCCAATTCACTTGGATGAAAAGCGGTATGTTTCACTGAAGTGACACCAGCAACAAACTATATAATTAACTAATCAAAAACCTGCTGCTAAACAAATAATAGCCAAAGTAATAAATAAAAAACTAATCAGCAAATCAATACAAAACTAATTAAAAATCTATACCAAGCAAATCAAAGGTTCAAAACCGCTTCTGTGTCTAGGTCTAGTTTGTCCAATAATGCCTCCAATCATAATTGACCCAACATTGCTTTGTCGCCTGGCCGTTAATATTGATTGTTCTGGCATGTTGCTGGCCTTTCCTCTTCCCAATCCCATTATTACCCCCTCAATAAAGTCTTCCCTAGTCTCTTCTCGCCTAGTTTTCTTAGCATAAAGCCTTCCCATGATTCATTTAAGCCCAATAACCCAAACTAAAGGTTTATAAGAGTCTCAATCCTGAGTGTATAATAAACTGCTAACAAAGTAGTTGCAAATTGTATAGCAAACCAATAAGGAATACAGCAACTAATGTCAAATGATGACTAAATGAAGTCAATGATATATCTACGAAAATTTCGTGGTCCATTTCTTCGTCCCCCTCGGGGCTCCGTTATTTGGTACTTTTCGTGGCTAGTCATCGTCTTGGTATTTTGCTCCCTCACCCCTGTGCCTCCAAGTTTCGTCATCACCTTAGAACTTTTTCTGTCACTCTTGGTGGATCTAGTTTCTTCTCATCGTGAGATATTCGTTTGTGCATTTGTTGCCACATTGTAGGACTTTCATTTGTTACCAAATGGGGACTTTCATTGGACCATCGTAGGGCCTGCATTGGTCACCAGCAGAAGGCTTTCGTTGGGTATCGTCGTGGGATTCAAAGCTGACTTGGGAAGGCGATTGTAGTTATCACAGCAACATTGAATTCAGATTGTTAGAAGTGAATTTATTGTCATACCAGTTTCCAAAGTTGAGTTGCATTTGCTCTTGAAAAATAAATTTGCCCTGTGGAATTACCTGATATTAAGTGTGACTGCTGTAATTTTATGACATCAAATATGCATGTAAATGGTTGTTAAATGAATTCCCTAGAAATGTTATGTTACCCAAGGAAACGTTTGAAAGACTGGTCTTCTGAATTTTATGTTACTACCAAAGAAAAGGACTGACAAAGTTGACACACATGTGTTCAAAAATATATATCTAAGTTATTATAGTGATCTTCTTAAATTACGGAATTGTGTAGCAGGAAAATGATATTTTTTATAGAGCTTCCATGTTACTTTAAAGTTGAACAAAACTTTAGCAGAATATTAAGCCATTTGTAATTACGCATCTAGTCATTCATAAATTGTAATTAACTGCCTATTTACTTGCAAACTCCAATACAAATCTGCGGAATTAAAAAAGTATTTTCCAGTTCCTTACTAAACTAGTTTGACAGAGGATGATATCTTCGTATCCATTGTCCATAGAAAGTTCTTTTACGTTCGTCTTACTTAGTAATCTGGCTGCATTGTTTCGTCGTCATGTCAGTTAGTGAGCGTCTATAAAGTAAATTTGGTTACATTACAATAGATAGATCGGAATCGATTTCACTTTTCTGTGCGCCTCATGTTTATATTTACACAGTTTAATTTGAGGGAGAAATGAGAGGGCTTTCTCTGAAGTTCTTTGTTCTCGCATTTAACTACAGTCTTTTTAATTCAGCGCTGCACATGTTAAGTACTTGCGTCGAAGTTCTCTCATTTTTATTGGTGTTTCTCCTTCGCAGTATTTCTCTTAACTGAGAACGGCGACTATGCAAAATGTGTGTATATTAACATTTATACTAACTAGAACAATAGAAAATAAGTGTTAGAAGTAAGTACGTATATCTTTGTGCAATGACTGCCGCAGTACTTTATTTTCGGCTTCATATTGTACAAAGCAACTAAGCTTACATTAGTAAAATATAAACCTAAGCATTGTTATTCTGTAATGATGTAGGTATCTATACACTGCACTAAAGGATATACGAAAGAAAATACGGCCAACAGTCGCTAAGAAGTATGAAATGAAATGATATAAAGGAATACAAGAAAAGGTAAGGGAGAAAACTGAAGCCGACGTTTACTTTACTTCTCAAATCTTTCATTAATTATTTTGCTCTTTTATTTCACTTGGCTTACTTTTTTGTGTTTACTTACGTTTAGTTTACTTCTTTTCAAGACAGGCTTAAGTTTCACAGTAACACTAACATAACTTAAAATGGCTAAAACATGACTTAGCTTCACTTCCTTATCAGAAAATCCAATACAATCTCATAGTACTTTCGTATTGTAATACATTTCTAATCAACAAGAATCTCATTTCACCAAATTCACCGTCCATGGAAAAGTAGCAAAGATGAAAATGTAATGAAACCATTGCTCAATGCTTAGCAGATTACTGGGTGTTGAGAAAAAAGTGTCCACAAGCCTTGGCCCCAAATAGCTAATAATACTTTTGAAGTGAACCACAATGTGTTCACAATAACTGTTTGATTTTTTGCTTTAGATTTTACCTAATGCCCAGAACTTTTATCATCAGTCAGAAACTGATGGACAAGTCTTCGAGAAATAACATTAACGTTGGCTTAAATTTTATTTGTAATGGCTTTACTCTTATGAAGAAAAGTTTAGATGTTAGTGAAGATTTTAATTATATGACCAGAAATATTGAAAATATGTTCCTCGAAATTCCGAAAGGCTCAAAAGTTCAAAGTCGGAAGTTTCATATTGGGAAAGGTGTCCCCAAACCAATTTTCTCCAAAAGTCCACCATAGACATGTATGAAAATAAGTAAACAGTTTTTGTGTAATCATATGTATCAGTCCTGTGTACTATTTGAACCAGTCTAATGATTCTAAAAAGCACTGTTTTCAAAAATGCATTTAAAATTTAAAGGGAAATATTTCTAGAAGAATGAAGTACTTTTGTCACTTTTATTTGGAATGTCATTTTTCATGTTATTAATTTCCTACATTTTTTTGCTCACAATGCATTACTTTAATGTGGATTATTAATTAATAATGTTAGGGATCGCAAATAAAAGTAAGTTATGGGTTTTCATATTTTCATACTTGTGGTCAAAATGTGGGGACATATTTAATAGACACCCTTTACATCCAAAGAATGTGCCTATGAACAAGTGGTGCGTTCATATCAAATGATGAAGTCGATTTGGAAAATAATAATACAATTGCCTGCGCAAATTCTTTCGATTTTTTGCAAAGATGAGTAAGTATTCGTATTTATAGTCCCAAATAAACGAAACCTGAATTCATTCTAATTGTAGTTATTTCGTTCAAAGAAAATGGCGTTCTACGAACGCTTGAATCAGTCAGCATTTCTTGAAAGATTTACCTTAAAAGGCAAGCTCTTTATTAGTTACTAGTAAATTACCCGTCCTAGGGACTGGTTTAAAGGCATCCATGGTAATCGGAGTTTTCCAGAAATAACAAAACGTCCTCTGCATTAAGAATAATAGAATTGAATTAATCCCACAAGAAAGCAATTTACCCGTATCCAAATTACGCTGCACAGTTGTCTATTTCCTCCCACTCATGGTCGTCTCCGAGTTATGCTTCACCCTGTTCTGTTTCCTCACAACCACGATCGCCTCCTACTTATGCTTCACCTTTTTCTGTTTCCCCATACTAACGATCGTCGCCCACTTATGCTACACCTCTGTCTGTTTCCTCACACTGGCGGTCGTCTCTCTAACCGGACTTAGATTAACGATACAAACTTAACCCGGTGTTTCGCAATACTTGTGCGTCCCCTTAGAGAAGTTAATTCACTACTTACATTTAAAAAATACTTTGGAATGGATAGGATATTTCTTTTTATTTGTACTTGTAGGAATTTTTTAATTCCCACTTTTGTGTAGCTTGCGTTTATAATTTCAACCAGATCCAGATTCCTTTAAATCAAGATAACCTTTTAGGTGCGAACTTGCAAAGGCAGGTCTGCAAATGTGTCTACATATTTGAGACGGCCATTTCAATGTATCCAAGAATCTTTTCATTGCACTAGAGCGTTTTGTCTCTGTTTAGTTTGTGGTACTAATTAATTCTACCTTTCACTCAAATTAGCACAAAAAGTTTGACATAGAAAGTTTGAGATAACTTTGACTGTGAAGTACTATTTGTGTTATGAAGATGAATCATAGCAAAGTGCATAAGTTCGTTCCTCGTCTCTTTGATACAATGCTGTTTTGCTTCCGCTGTATATAAATCAAATACAGTGGAAGTTGCGTAAACAGAAAATAAGGGCAATGTGAAATAAAACTGTTCCTTATAGGTGTTTTTCTTATACTTCTACGAGCTGTAGTGATACTTTTAGTTATCGACCTGCTGGCACTAATGATTTAAGGTGGCCATCATCGCTTTTGTGTAACTAAGCTGGAAAACAGTAGATAAAGTCATATTATAATGATTTCGTTGCCTATTTCACGGTGTGAGTTGAGCATTCTACTATGTGTTTTTGATGTAGAAATACTTGAAAGCATTTTGAAATGAAAGCAGTTGAATGAATAATTTAAAATGAAAAGCAAAGGGTATAACAATCGAAAAATTGCAAATAAACAACATAACGGATAGTTCAGAATAATTGAAAAACGTAAACAACCTTATTGATAGTAGAAATTCAGAGTAAACGTTAAAAAGAATTGAAAGTATTAGAGATAACGTTTTACATTGAAATTGGGAATAATTAATAAATAAATAGTAATTATGAATTTTAACAGCCTTAACGCAATATAGTAATTAAAACTTTTGTTACCAGAATTAACAATGTACAAAAGCTGTTATGTATTTACTACATACTTACAAGGATTGGCCCTCTACTAATCAGCTATACCATCGAGTTCAATATTTTGGGTGGGAGGGCCTACCCTACACTGGGTTTAACATAGAGCAGTAAATGGGTATTTTGATAACCAGTCACAAAAATTTGAATCCAATTACCCAACCCAAAACTAATTTTGCCTGGCTCTTTACGAACCCAATGTCATGAAACCCAACCACAACCTGAATTTATTGATTCAATGGAGCCTAATTGTCAAATAAATCCAATTCTATAGAAAGCAGTTAAATGGTATTAGGGATGAATTTTAAGTGATATAAAAAATATTTGCTGACCCATAAATTTTACATCAAAAGAATGCATTTACTATTAACCACCATCTGATGAATCCAATTTAACCAGCCAAATAAAATTTGAACCCAACTCAACCTAAAAGCCTTTTTGGCTGCCTTTTGGTTTGGATGCGCTGCTCTAGCTTAGCGTACGGCGGATGGAAAAATTCTCTACGCACATCTAAGGTCGATCATCTAGCGCTGGGAGGACAAGCTTAGGATAAAAACCTTTTGAGTAACTAAAATTCAAATAAATATAGCGAAGGTACAGGAGGTTTTAAATTTGGTGATGCCTATAATTAGAAAAATACTTATTCGAGGTATTATTTCTCACTCTGTTAATCTCCTACTTTTAGTGCTAATGTTAAAACAATTCCTTTAAAATTTTAAAAGTTTTGAAGTTAAGTTTTTCATTAAGTACACAGGAAAGAGTAGGAGCGTTGTCTGAAAGCTAGAGAGATATGCCGAATAGCACAGCAATTTGACTTTTGTTTTCAGGTTGTGTTGCACGACGGGAGGGGCAGCCGCTGGCTGAACGTTTTTAAATGCGGGGAAGGCACGGGTTGAAGAACAGTAAGATTTGCACACCTCTAGCTAGCATGATGAATAATCTGAGTTTCCAAGGCAAGAATGTTAAATAAACGGTAGCTGAAACTGGAATGAAATGCAGAAAACCGTATTAGAGAAGCCAGGAAGTGTAACAGGAAAACTGCAGTAAGTTTATATGAGGGAATCAAGATGGTATATATGGCTTTAAGTCTTGAATCAGTCAAGACAGAATAGTTGGAAGCTTTTAGGAGAATGAGGCTTGTTTTGCTTGTGACAAATTAATAATTCACAATATAAAGTCACCGTTTCATCTTCTTTCATTTCCAACTCTTCCATGCATTCCAACTTGTACTCTACTTTCTATTTTGTTTACAGTCAGAAGGATTAATATGTTGTGCATTTCGACTTTCCTCATGCTGAAATTGGTATCGGTGATAGGTATTACATATTATTATAGGTAGAGAATGAAGACAGCTAAAGAAGAGATCCATGATCTTCCTGTCACACATACATCTGCAATAGTGGTTATTCATAATGTCATCTTGGAAATCACGCAAGAATGAGTCCTAAAAACATATAATACCCAGATGTTCCCGGAATTCGTAATTTAATAATATGTACATCTTTTATTATTAAACTAGTCAGATACTCATTTTAGAAAGAGACTAGTTAGACCAGCTACAGTCTCCAATGTAAGACATATCAGAGGTCTTGTCAGTAGGATTATCAAGAATATCGTTCTAATTTAATGCGTGTGCAGCCTACTCATTACTTACAACAATTTTTCCTATTATTAATTATCCCTATGCCTACCTGGCAGAATTAAGTTCTCCACTTCAAGGCAGTCGTAAGACGGCACAGCAACCAGTTTAATTACTAATCCTTCTTCCATAAGCTATCTTACAATAGTAGAGCTACTCTTACTTGAAACCCTATTATCTGCTGTCATGCTTCAGACCTGACTTCTCAAACCAGATCCGATTAACCAAGCCCATATCTGTCATCGATCTCTTTAAAATGAGCCCACATAACATAACAATGCTCCTTTCTCAAATCGACTTCTCAGAAATTGGGTCGAATTAAGTGCACCAATCTCTCATCCATGACTCCCGTTTATTTAGCTCCATCCTGGGCTTAAAAACATTTTGATTATTTGGTACTCGTATCTGGCTTAGCAAGATTTCATAATTTTGATTTAAACAGCTTAGTACAAGGTACACATCGAAAGGTAAAGATCAGGTACTTTTGGACTGCAAATATACAGTCCTTAAAGGACGAGTATCTAAAACGAATTGTACGACTTCAATGACACCATGATTGCCATGTCTTAATGAAAAATGGGATTGCTTGAAAAGAAAAATGGCTTTGTGATAAGCTGTAGTACTAGCTTTTTTTCATTACCTCTGAAATCGTTTTGTATATACACAGCAATTAAGATTGGAAAGGCTGGATTTCAAATATCTTTTTAGAATTATTTTTCCTAAGTTACTAAGATCAAAAAATTGGAGTGCATAAATAACTTCGGTGTACAGGGATATTGCTTATATTATACCAGAATATTCCTTATCCTAAGAACGGGATGAGATATGAGATGAGAAATGAGAACTATACGATAACAATAGCAAGTCCTTCCCTTAATAATTGAATTTTACTATTAAGATTTGAATCTTAATAGTAGTTAAGTATATTAATCCATGTAGTTACCCCCGTAAGGGAAATTATGAACCTCCAGTAATTGCGCCCCTAAAGGGTAACTGACTTGACAATTGGGAAATTGACTTTCGGGAAATGACCTCCGGGAAATTGTAATAATAGTAAATTGCAAATGAAAATTGTGCGCGATCGCCTTTTTGATTGATTCTCACATGGTTACCTATTTCAAGTCAACTACCCACAAGCCAATTGCCCGGAAGTAAGTCAATTTGTCGGAAGTCATTTGCCGGAAGTCATTTCCGGGAATACCGCATCTAAAAATACTGTGCATCCCTGATTGTTTTAGTTTCTGAACAGGAATGAAAACTTTGCCTGGAATAATTTGCCATTTCGTTTATTACAGATATCATTGAATAACAATAATATGTTAATCAATTTCAGCTATTAACTATTAGCATTACTACAAAAAACTTGCAAAAGGGTGATAATTACAACTGTTTGCAACAATTGAGCACCAATTTTTTTAGAATTTCTGGACATTAAAATGTTCTTCAGGCATATCTAACAATCATATTTCTGAGCGCATAGTGGGCTGATTAGGCTGATGTATTACTTTATACAGCCCAAAGGTATAAATGATGGACAATTATGTTTCGTGCTGTCCTGTGTATTCTTATTGGCCACAGATTACAAGACGGTCATCATTCCCCTTCCCCTAGAGTATAAACTAATCCTGTGTATGTGGTTACGTAACCAGCCAAGTCCTTCTTCCAATTATCTCATTTGTTCTTAAACTATTCCAAATCATGTTAAGTATACGGCAGAAGCTTTAGCTCAGACTTATTTGCTTGACTTCCAGTGTACGCCAACGTGCGCACAAAATGGTTTCATGCACCCACCTACACAAAATGCATGAAATGCATGCCAATATCGGCCAATTGCTGCTTACGTTTGTTTGTTTTAGATAGTTTGAGCATAATAGCAAATTGCTATATTCTCGTTAGTAAGCGAAGCATAATATACTCTTCTCATAATTTTCCAATTCATAAATTAATGATTTATTGTTTTGGGTAATACAAATTAGTGAAAGGAAACGGGTTATTTTGGAAACGGAAAACTGGAATGTTTTAGATGCAGTTCATCAAATTCAAAAGAGAATTTATTTGGTGTTCACCCAATTGTCAACATTTTTGCAAAGCAAAACATTTGTATTTGTGAACTGATTATAATTGATTGTAAGTAGTAAATAGTTGCCACACAAATTATTAAATAGTCCACGAAGGGATAAAAAAGAATGGTTTAATTTCGTGCATTTTGTGCACTACACACTACCCTTTTCATGTGTGTACTATGCATTTCATGCACTGCATGTTGTGCATAGCAGTACACTGTACATTGTTGATTTCTCTGTTTTATTGAATCTGTGTAAGCCATAAAATAGCTCTTTGTTCTGTAATCTTATGCTGGAAGTATGCTTTGGCTAGCCACAGTGATGGCAATGTTATTTATGTGGTATTGTGGTATGTATAATTCTTCAGAAGAATATCATTTATCTGTTGGCTTTTCCTTGTCTCGTCTCTTCTGTTCTGGCTTTGCACTCGGTTAGCGAAAATGATCAATCAATTCAGGCAGAAAAAGTATGATGTGACAAGTTGATCGAAGACAAAGTTTTCGACTTCTTATAGCAAGTATTTTTAGTCCAGTGGGAAATATATTTGTTCTAGAAAGTCGTACACACAAAAACTATTAGTCGTCCTTGGATGCTACATTTTTATTGATGTATAGACATTTACAATACAGGTGAGATACGTCTGCAGCTTCCTGGAGAACTCCTGAGGGTTCCTTAAAATCCTGAAGTACATCTGCAATAATTGCTATTTTATGATGACATTAAAGCACTGTAATTTATGAAATATCAAACATTTAAAAATAATTAGAAGTTATTCCTGAGAATCTTTTGGAGGCCCATGAAGAATCTCAGGGCGTTCCTAAACAAGGGGACTAAACAAAACAAACTTTTGAACAGAGTCTGTCAATTGCTTAATCCACCCCTAACTGAAGCCTATAATAATAGTAACAGCAAGTTTGGAAATATTATCCATTTTTTTACAATCAAAAACTATAAAAGGAAAATCGAAATTTATGCATCAAAATTACTTCGGTTGACCGGAAGCATTCTAAAATGCAATTTGTATACACCGCCCATCGAGAACACCAAATGAAATAATTTAAATGTGCAAAGCAAGAAAACGATGTGGCATATTTGGGAGACAAAGGTATTGTGTTCACAAGAGGCAAAAGAACTGTGTATGCCTAAGTTGGAGAGATGTAGCCCATAAGATGGAACCGGCTTGCACAGGTCGTACGGTGGTCACTTGTAAACCCACTCGGTCACATGTAAAACTTATACTGATTGACCTCAGACTTTATTGCTGGCGTTCTTTCAGTATTTATTTGTAATTTATATTCGTATACGTAACGCGTACATAGAACAGCAACTCACCTACTTTTTAAAACTAAAGGATTAATACCAGAGAAGTAGAAAGTAATGAAGGAACTTAGAATAAATGGGAGAATATCGTTGCATGTCAAATAGAATTACCATCTAGAGGGGGTACATTGTTCGACTCAAAGCGCATTTTTCCGATTGAGCAGAATGAGTTTTCCTGTCTTACTCCTTTCTTTACAAAGTAAGTTTTAGGAAAAGTTATTTACCGAATTTACAGGATTAATTATCCGGGAATTATAGTTCAAATGCCACATTTTTGAAGCAAAGATGTTAGTAATAAGCACACCAGGTGGAATATATATTACATTGACTGGGACAATTCGAGTTATATTTTATGTTGTGCTTAGAATTTCACAGAACTTATCTACCTCCAACTTAAAAAGTATATAAATCTTGCATACATTAGTGTAGGATAAAAACCTATTTTGTTAGCCATTCTCAAACTACTGAACTTTACAATATATTTATCAACTGCTTGTGCTGTTATTTGTTTATCAAAGTAATACCTATAACAGCAGTAGGTAGGAATATGTATATTAACGACAAAAGACGATGAATTATGATAGAGGAAGGTTAACATTCTCCTAATCCTAAGCACTTGCCCGAATAAATTTGGAAGGGGTAAATACGGCATTCCAACTAAAGAAATGAAGTTTTGCCAATAATAAACATGTGCAATGGTACTTACAATGCATTAATTCGAAAAATTATCTACCATTTCCGTATATAATTACATGTTCTCAAATTAATTTTGTCTTCATTTCTTCTTCCTAATGCATAAATTAAATACTTCAATTAAAATTCACTTTAAATACGATCAATTCATGATCATTGAAGAATACGTTTGCTATTATAAAAAATATTAATACAGAACTTTACTGAGCAAAGATAAAAACACTTTTTGCCATACAATGAATGTCTTATAAGAAACGACATATAGTAAAATATCAAACCATTTTCCACAATTGAAACAAATGTTAAATTATTTAACATTTGGATAAGCGAACACATGAAATGCGAAGAAACCTTATTACACAGTTACAAAGTATTCAATTAACTTGGATTCAATTAACTCGCACTGTAAATAAATATTCATAAAATTAGGATATGTGAAATATTCTTGTAAGTATAGACACTTGCACAATTAATGGCATAAAATACAATTTATTTGGTTCAATCATTCCCTGTTCTGCAATTTGAGTTATAGTTGACTCATTGGTGTGACAGCGAATACAAATAACATTATCAAGAAACGTCAGTTTAAATCTCAAAAAAGACATTTATTTATTATTTCGGTACATCGGTAGGTTATAAATTATTGTCTTTATGTTTAGCTATACAGCTTATAAATTATGTTAAACTTGTACCTGGGCATGCTAAAGTGAGTTTGGTTTTGTTTTATGGCAAAGTGAGTTTTATTACGACTAGATAAATGCAAGCCAAGCATTAATGGCTATACGATTGACTACACATTTACCATATGACTTCTACTCTTCTACTCACCACCATTTGTACTTGTACTTTGTTTCTAAAACGCAACTACTTTTAAGACTACAGAATACAGATAAACAACCAAATTCATTTGGTTACCTACTGTCACTGCCCTTTTTGTAGGTACCCAAAAGAATGCAACTTCCATTTTCCTTTATTTTTTGCAACTTATCTGCAAGTCCTGTAAAAATACTCCTTATATCTTAATTGTATAAAATCATTTTATTCACAATGTTGAAATTTGAATAGTTCATGCCAGTACATAAGTTAGTCAGTTCCTTAAAAACTTGTTAATTCATTTTATGCATTTTTGCAAATTAAATCTTTATTGGTGCATAATATAAATCTTTATTGATGCGGACATGTGTCATTAATATTTTTGGAACAAAATAACAGTTATAGTTATTCACAAATAATTGAGGGATTTAAACAAAAAATAGTAATCATTACTCTGAAAATTCCAACTGAAAACAGTCGGGGCTTACAACAACGGCGAACCCGAACTAACAAGCTGGCTTAAGAAGATGTTATGTTGTACTGTACCCTTTACCTGCTGTTACGACCTAAAATAAGTCTTAGATACATGCAAGTTTCAGCAGCGTTGCCGTTTTGTTACTCTTTACTTGCAAAGAAAATCACAAAGCATCAACCCTGTTTATAACAGGAACAATTTTTTTTATACATTTTCCAAGACAATATATTTTATTACTAGGTACATAGCATTCGTACGGGTTAAAGGAATAGAATTCAGTTTGAAAATAAATACGTCCAATGTAGTAATATACCATTATCTACTAAGTTTTGTTTTCATAAAGTATTGTGGAAATACTATTTTTCAATATTTCATTAGTAATAAGTAAAAGAATTTTCCAGTTAAATATGCCCAGTGCACTATAAATATAGCGAGCGCGCTATAAATATGCCAAGTGTACTATAAATGTAGCCATGGTGGGATAAATGTAGCCACCGTACTATAAATGTGTCCATTATACTATGAATCTGCTCACCTTACTGTAAATGTGCTGACTTTACTGTAAATATACTGACAATCAATGCTATGGGCATCTTGGCTGTGTAATAGATCACTACACTATAATTTAGCTGATAATACTGTGTGTATTGTGGTTGAGTATGGGACTTTTATTCGGCAGCCTGACAAACGGAGAATCTGCAAATGAATGTTCTCAAACCGGTTATTATTATGTGTCTATTTAAGTCGTAAATACAGACTGCAAACAGAATGTGTATAGCAAATGTTTACTTAAACAGATATGTTTGCTTGTAATCAGATTGCGTTGATTTGTTCTGAGATGTAAAAACGAGCAACAATGCAGGTTCTTTGAAAGGAAAAGAATTTGGTGATTAGCCTACCTGCGAAAGAATTGTAGTCATCAGTTATTGAGATGGCATTAAAATAATGCAAATATTTCAGGTGACAGAGCGAGAGAGGGAAGGGAAATGCTAATATTATTCACCGAGGTATACGACAATAAGTAATGGCATTGAAATTGAAGTGCAATAGAAAAGCTGATCATAGTGGTGTCAGGAATGTGTTTATCGGTAATACTTCCTTATACTGGGTGAGATGTGCTATATTTTGCAGAGAGCGTTGGAAGTTAGGCGATTGAAAGCAAGGAAATACATGAGAGACGAAGCGAACTAACAATAAGTCAACTGAATTGAAAGCAAACGGCAAAGTAAATATACTAAGTCCGGTCTGAGAGACTCAAGTTAGTTAGTAGTAGATATTTTCTTGCATTGATTACATTTTACACAACATCACATGGCCTGAGAGCAGAGACTACAGACTACATTGCAGAGAAGAGCTAGATGAGTAGTGGAGGAAACTTTTTGATACAAAAAGTACATTCCACTCAAGTACGTTCACCTTATTCCTTGAGACGTTGTTGGGTAATCTAGAAATTTTTCATTTGCATTTCCGTACCCGTACTGCAAGTTCAGTTTCTATTGCTCGCTACTCCTCTTCCAAAGATCTCTCACTTGACGAAGATTTCTTGTTGTTGTCCCATCCAGGAGGGAAGGAGCCAACATGATAATATACATCCAAGCCAGCTAAGCAAAGAAGTCCAAGTTAACCAAAGGAAGATCCTCCCGAGTAACTTAGTCTGGCCTGGCTTATCATCGCAAACAGGTCACAGCTTCTCCTGCACCACACAAACCACTACCGGCTCTTCGCACTTATTGCACATAACACACGTACTCATCCTCCGTCTCAATCTCACCTCATCACCACTACAGCAATTCTACTCAACCAGATATCCTACGTTTTCCACTCCATTTTGTCTCCCTTTTCCCTGTGTGGCCTCAGTCTTAACTGCCCAACTCACCGACACTTTTCTCAAAACAGTTGCATGCACTCCTCCAAGCTCACTAAACCATTCCACGTCCACAAAGCCGTACACGCCACACCGCAACGTCTTTCTTCGTCTTTCCACCATTTTTACCGGTAAATCTTTTTCTTCATTTCGTAATATTAAAATTTTAGCAGAGGAATTGAGTTGCCCAAGCAGCTAGTTAGCCAAGCAAACCTATCCACATACACAAATAACAAATGCTCACGCTATAATTGTGTTAGCTAAGGAAATGAGGTGGTTAGTCTAATCATCAAATTTAGAGCTCTGCCAGGAAGAAAGAGGAAACCTTCTCAGATAAGTATAATGGCAGGGGATTTCCGTACTTTCACTCCTAGGAGCACCCGGGTTCCCGCATGCCCCCCTCCCTTCTTTATATTCTCATACCATCTGTCTCTACGTTTTCTTTCCGCAAACAAATTCCTCCGTTCCATTTGTCCTCATGGGTTTTTCACGAATCAAGATTTATTTATGTTTCTGTTTAGTCAAGCATACTCTTCCTAAATACTTTTCCTTTATTTACTAAAGCGTGCTTTATAACCTGTAAATTATGGCATGTTTGATATATATATTAAGTCTTTGCGAAATACCAGATTATAAAGAAAGAAAGACCACCATCCACTCTTTCCCAACCATGGCTCAACACAATTTGATTGACTTATAACTATGCCTATGTGACTTTCATAGAAATTATTTGTAAACCAAATAATTCGTTATAGCCATTACCATAATAACCATTCCATACCAAATTAACGTACATAGGTTAGGTAGTCTATTTAAAACTGGACAATGATAACTATGATTCAATAAAATTGTTAGTAAAACTCCATAGGCCAATGTTTATACCTACTGTTGAGTATTTTAAGGCATTTGGTGGTTACAAATAGTAGCATCTCTGTATTACAACAGATATTATACGCCATTTCAGATATTGAATACACCAGTAGTTTGCAACATAATATATAGTTACACCATTCGTTCCAGGCCGCCCCTTTTCACAATATAGGTAAATATTTCGCATTAAAATTAATCCTTTCAATCTGGATTAAAAATAATCAAAATGATCAAAATTAATATCCATCGATTAAACTATTGTATTTCATATTCTGGGTTTTGAAGATAAAGTTGGTTTACACGCAGTTATTTTCCTATTAGACAGTACAATTAATTAATGACTAGATGTTATATAATCACCGTTGGCCTTGAATAATGTCTTCAGGTCATTTATATATTTGGCTTCCGCTATCACTGTAATACCGCATTCCGTTGCTACTATCATTGCAATAAAACATTCGCGACTGTACACCTCTTCTCTACAAGTGCAAATATACAAGGTTGTTAAAACTTGTAAAACTTGTAGCATTGGTAATTTAGAGGCCAAAATCGTCAAGAAAAATTTGCTGTGCAGACAGAAGCGACGCCATGCCATTAGTCTAGCTTCTAAAGTTGACGTTTTAGTTCAGATTTATTTGTGACCAACCAATTAGTACAATGTACAATGCATACAAAATACATACATTATTTAGAGAAATCATGAACTACAACTACAACTATAACTATGAGTAGTGAAATTTAATGGGTTTACATTTTCCGACGATTTTTCATCCCTTAATTTAATCAGTTAGTTAAGAATTAAATCAAATTAATATACACTCCGAGTGAGTTTATGTCAGATTATCACTGAGCTTATATAGACTTATTAAATGTATCTGGCGATTTGAGTATACCAAGAAATCAATGAATGTGTGATTTAGTAATTGCCAAATTAGAAATTAGAGTCATCATTCCTCTTAAGATATATGGCGATTATTTTGAAAGAATTATTAAACTAGAGTGTAATTAACTTTACTTTTGTCGATATCGCCGATTTTTTGTGAACAATTTTTTGTGAACCCTATTTAGGCATCTATTAAAATTTCACTCTCTATAACTGTATGCACTCCACTCACAATTAAAGTTTATTAGGAGTTTCGGATGTTTCCCTCTCAATATAAGATCTTGCAGACATGTAATACTCAACAGATACATTTGATAAAAATAATATTTTCATTTATATAAGCTGTATTTCCATACATGTAGTTTTGAATATGGAATTTTCCTCAAAATGTGAGAAGATAGCACGCACGGTTGGTGTTGTCAATGTGAAGGTCATACGTTCTCAGTGATTTGCGCTGTAAAAGAAGGTATGGAAGGGATGAAAGGGAAAATAAAGTACCCGTACTAGGAGTATGAAACTGCCGTTTCCTAAGTTGTTCTTGCATAATTTGATTACATTTACCTTAATTTTGGTAGAAATTCATAAGTAAGTAGCCTATACTTTAGGCCTTAACCAAGTGTCACTTAATGGACACCTCTATGCGTATATGATTATGTATATCAATACCCATGAAAGCATTATTTGCTTACTCAATTTATCCGCAATATTTAATTGTAGAAATTACATTTACGGTTGATGAAAAAATGGAAGACTAAAAATCGAAATCGAAAGTAAGGAATGCGGAGGCCTTCCTGGACTTTGTAGCAACTCTCATCAAAACAAGAAATCTCAAATAATATATGGAGTACACTGAAGTAACTGTCGAAACTAAGAATAATTAAATTCTGAATTCTGTAGAATCGATTAAATGAACTATGACTGGACACAATTTATCTGTGTGTGTGCACTAACCTTCATAAAAAGTACATTCCTTACGCCCCATGTACCTAATATGGTTGAAACGCCATAAACTACTTCTAATAGAGTAACTATAAAGGTACCCAAAAAAGGAATCGTTTTTGCATCTTCATATTATATGTCATGCGATCTGCCTGATGTAATGCATTACAAATACAAACAAATAATATTGCTGGGGGTCAAGATTCGCAAAGGCTTCAGACTGAGTAAGACTGTTTCTACTTAATCTGTACACGATCTTCGTAGTATGTGCAGCTCAGCAACTTAACATTACATACACTGGATATCAATTATTATACTATTGAGACTAACATTCTGCCGCCTGCGTATGTGTATGCTGCAGTTTTACCGTACTTTCAACAAATGGAGGTACATACAGTTGGATGCAGAGTGGATGTGTGTATTTGATATAATGTACGTGGCACAAATGTATGTTCACCAAACTCTGCTATGTTTTTGGCATTTAAAGTTAGGATTAACGCGATTTTTGCCAGTCGAATCGAAATAAAATTTTAGTGTTAGGATCGACTCAATACTAACGGACTAGCTAACGGAATCGTGTTGCCTGTCCATGTGTATGTACGCATAGTACGCAAATGAATACGACAATCATATGCAAACGGCATAGCTCTAGGACATATCAAGCGATTTTGGCACAACTTCAGTGAACTATAGTATTCTCGACATGATTAGGAACCATATTGCGAATACATGTAATCAGTCCACCCGTATTATATGAAAAGCGCGATTGGCTCCTACATTTAATAATATGATAGCGTAATGAATTATAATATTACTAACTACCTATGTAACCATATTAGAATTTCAATACGTTTGTCTTACCGGGAGCATCAATTGGCAGTACAATATTTTGTCGTACATTATTATTTCACACTAGAATACGTATAAATACTCGGCAAGAGTAAAGGAACGGTAATAATTGGCAAATTCGGTCCGAGAATTTAAAAACTGGAAAAATGGCAGTTTATTGTCAGCGTTTCAAAAAATGTTAGGTATATAGTATTTGGCATAAGAAATGGTTTCTCTAAATTAAATATGGTATGTGGCTTAATAGATGAAACTTTTACTCAATTCCTAGTATAAGCCAGATATATCGCAGTTGCTATACACTGAGCCGTAAACACCTTTATAAATCAAAAGTTATTTTAATTCAAAATTGTGTTTGCGTTTTCTGAATTTTGACAGATGGAGTTTTGCAAATTATAATTTACTTTTCTGGTCAGATATGTCCGGCGGGTCCGCTAGTATGCTTGTAAGTTAGGAGTGAGCGAGTTTTGTATTAATTAGGCCTCTTCGATCTTCGGTTACTGATAACACTTTGGCCATAGGCTGAGTATCTATTATGTGGGGAACCTTCTATGAGGAAGTACCACACTTATCATGTATAATATTTGTTAGATAAGATATAATAAATAGATAAGAAATGGTATTAAGTTTCGTCTTGTGAACTAAGTAGCCTGTCTGACGCAGTGCAAGCAAACTAATACCAACTCGCATTCTTGTTATCTCAGAATTCAAAATATTATACAGGCGCCTACTTAATTCCCCTTCATTATTGCTTACTTAAGTGCATACAAATAACGTTAGTAGCCAAAGCCCAATAAATGTCTAGTCTGTCTGTAGTCTCTGAAGGATTTATGAATCAAAAGGCAAAACAGATGCTACATGTGATACGTATTACATAAGGAATGAAGCTTATACATTAATTAATCGCAAATATTGTTATTTACAGGTGAAAAGGGTTTGATTCTTCCTCCTGAATATATTATAGCCATTTATCTAGCAAATTATCAGAATATTACAGTAATAGTGGGTAGTTCCAGTTATAATGTACAAAACTGAAAAGTAAGGGTTTTTCAAATAGTGTTTTTCAAATGACAGCAAACAATTATTGTCATTGACAGATCTGAAAAAGAAAAGTGCTTTCAGAGCGACAACCTACGAATTTCTCTCTAAGGTTGATGAAAAGATTAAGCAATTCTATAAAATGAGAAAGAATAGAAAAATAAGCATATTGAGTTATGCATTCAATTCACATGAAAAATCTTCAGAAAAAATTAAGTCTTATTTTTTTAAAGCCATAGAGTTTACCAAGAAATTGTATTAAGGCCTGGATAAGCGAAAACAGGGATTTCTCAGAACAAATTTATTAGACCTGGATTTCGTTTTTCTTTAATCGGCAATACATTGTGTGAGTGTAGAGCAATTAATGCACAGCAATTGCAGTATCATGCTCATAACAACAATATTTTTTTATTACAACGGCAATTATCTTTCGTATTTCCTGGTTTGCAGTGCTTCGGGTCAAAATAATTTACAATGTACCTGCTCATCTATCACATTAAGTTGACTGAGAGGCTATGTAATTCACAGAGCAACTGCACAGTTGGCTATCCTGACGGCAGACGAATGTTCTACACACAACGGATGGAATTCTTATATATATAGTACTGCAGTCAGTAAATAGGTGGAATATTTCCTTTCAACCCAGTCCAGTTTTTAAATCATCCTAACCCAAAACCGATTTACGTATAATTGATGGTTATCTTAATATTTCCCAATGAATTTTGCTAAAAAATATGGGTCGAGCTTGCCTAAAATTCAATAATCCTTGGTCGGGAATTCGTACTGCCACCCGTCGATTCTATTGTCTTCTAATACCACTTCGTATAAGTACACTTTTGTCCTGAGTCTTATTTAAGTACTTCAGTGCTATTTAGATAGGTATTGACTACAGTGACCATTGCTTCTGTAGAATTTAACTTGCTAGTAATTTTTAATATTCTAATTGACTCACCATAGAATTTCAAATAACTGCAGTGACATTTTCTGTTTAGCATGTAAAAATATCGCTAGGGGTATAATAATATAACAATTATGCATGCATCTATTATTTATTCACAGCTACAGTAAAAAATCGGCATTTAGTTTTTAGCGTATTGGTAGTGCAAGGTAGCATTGTCTATTTTTAGGTACTTAATCCCTAACAGGATTATTTGCGGTACTATGAAGACCCTTGGGTAATTCATACCTAAGCGACGCCCCAGGTTTGACTGCTTTGGTTTATTGTTACATCTATGAAGGAAAATAAACCTGGAAATATAAGAAAATATTTTAAGCCTCACAATACAGCGCTCTCAGAAACAGTGTATAAACTAAGAATCCTAACTAAATAATTGTTGTAAATTCTGCTTGAAAACAGTGCATGAGTTGCAATGATTATTATTCACTTAAATTCCATAAAGCTAGTGAAATGACTGCTTTTTTGTTTTGTTTTGCATGTGAAGTTAAGATTGTTAAAGCGTGGGACATTGGTTTGCTGACGAGACCCACTGTGATTAATTTATCTATTGATGACCAGTAAACAGTCGAAAATGACGACTGCCCAATGGTTGTCTCTCCCGTTTGCATTTCTTCTAGTCCTTCTTCCCTCCGTTTCTCATGCAAGTAAGTACACATATTCATTTTTACGTATAACAGCTATAATATCTTAATTAATTGTGTACTATTTTAGTTTTTCCATTTGCATGTAAACCATACACTACTGTTCATCGCTTAAAACTTCACATTCACATTCATTCACATTATAGCTAACTTTTAATAGATTATCGCTAATTCGCAACTAAAAGTGCTGCGCTACAGCTTTCAAAATATCAAATATGCAAGCCTTCTCTGCTAAGCGTTTTATGTTGAGATAGCATAAAATGTATCATGTAGAAATTGATATCCAAAGTCAGAATACAAAGTGTAAATTATTCTACTCAGACAGATTAATTTGCCAATTAGTATATAAATTCCAGTAGGCGAGTATATAATGCAATTAATTCAAGTGCACAAACCACGCAACATTGATGATGATGAGTTTTTCCAAACACTAATTACCGTATTTACCAAATTACTAGCCCCTTCAAAATACTTGCCAATGATGGGTAATTACATCTGTAAACCACGCTGTGCCATTAAACATTAAATGTCCATGTCAAAATATTTAAGATTTTATCATTGGTTCAGATTTCACTATACCAATATAATAATTGGTAATATGACACTGAAATAAGCCGATAACGAAGAACTTTTTATCAGAGTCGAATACTGTGTAACCCTGTTCCTCTTGTTATGATCATTAAATGCAATATGTTAGAAACAAAAATTAGAAGGGGAGGCTAAATTGGTAAATACGGTAATAATGGTAAGTTTATCAAAACAACAACAACATACTTCATGTTCTGCTTGTTAATTATACAACTAGAGCATATATATAGTATAATATTACTGCTAATATAAATGCCGAACCTTATTTAATCCCAAATCTGTCCGTGCAACTAATCTGTAGATCAATAGTTAGTGAAATTGTATAATTACAGGTTTACATGATTTAGTCATAACTGCAAACAAAGTGATAAGAAAATTAATGTACATGGGTAACAATAAGTCCCTGGTCAGATTTAAGTGCTGCCAATTAAACAGACGCATATACATGAGTGCCTTATGTCATGTTGGAAATAGGATATTGTTCCTTAAGACTTTTATTTGATCAGTACTGCTTCTTCATAACCCATACAACTAGACATAGGAATAACGTGGATAAGAACTTAAATATTTGAATTTCGGTCTAAAAATGTATTTCAAACCTGGTAATGCTAATGTCATTTATTCTTTTAATTTAAATTGTTAGGATGAATTTTTCAAATCATACAGGGTGCATCACAAAACGACCTACTGAAAAAAAATCATTTTTATTAATCATTTTCGAACTCAAATGGTTAGAATACAATTAACTATTTTGAATAAATATTCCCATTTTTCAATAAACATTTCCAATTTCGATTACACTTTCTCAATTTGAACTACAAGTCCTATATTAAGTTTTAAGCCAGAATATTGTCTGTCATTGCATTGCAACTGCTCTGATTTCTAGGTTATTAGAACTTATACTGAATCTTGGATGTTTTGGTGGTAGTTCGTCTTCAAGAGTGTCAGGAAGTGGGTACATATTGTAAAGATATTCCTTTTTTGTCGGTATGTAGACCCTTACTCTGCCATGAAGGAATGCATTTTAGACACAACCATACCATCTCCTTTTGTGGAACACTAATGATTGTGTACAACTTCGTGACAGATAAACCAGGACGGAATACAGGGAAACGGATGCAAATACTGTTTTATGTAGAGCTTTAAATGCCCTGTATATATTGGTATATTTTGTTCTATTTCCAGTCAACACCACATTTACAAGAAAACAGAGTTACGAATACATTGACTGCCCTTCCCCTACGAGGATATTTATGAGGACTTTTGGCTGCACTATCCCTTAGTTTGGTATAAATTCCCTAAGAATATTTTTGCACAAATGTTTCAGTTTCAACTCATCTTACTATTATTTACTATGGGACAGTATATTAGCTTCCTTTAATAACAAGGAGCAGTAAAGTTGTCTTTTTATAAAATCCCTAACTCTGACGTGGGTGGAATGAATACAAATAGGATCTTCAAAACGTATCGTATGACAATTACTGACATTGTGTGCAACGTGACGTCATTTTATAGATTTTCTTAGGTCGTTGCGAAGGGTGAGTAACATTTCATTGTCTCGGCTTCATTCTTCCACTCACTGGTTCCATGGATGAATAAATATATTTATATGCATAAAGGCGACAAGTCATGATCGTTGACAAGACATGACAAGAGTCAACTTCTCACTTGCAAACGGTTCAGAGAGCAATAAGTCGAAATTTAGCCTTGTTGCCATCTAGTCTAAGTTGACACGTCTTCGTTTTGACGGATTGGTATTCCGTGTTGCACCGGATCAGGATTAGTATCATAAGCTGCTATAAAAAAGTCGGCCTCGGGCTTTTGCACGTAGCCTTAAAGTATTTCCAGACTCAAATTTATAAAAATGCTGTATGCCAAGTGGAATTGTCAGTCTGGTCAGATCGTCAAACAAAATAGAAGGATTCTTCTATATTTCTGTTGCAGATGTCATTTCACCCCACGTCTTCTCCACAATCTGTCTTTGTACATCCAAAGACCTTCCTGGGAAGCAACATGGCTGTCAACGCTTTTGACTCTGCATTTCTGAGCTTAACACTTTTCTCAATAGTGGGGGACTTATGCGTCAGCTAGCTCGGCTATATTGTATCAATGCAATCTGTAGATATAAGGAAGAATTTTTACATGGTAAAAACTGCAGAAATGGACCACTAAAGAAATAGGAAATGCAAATGCAGTACTGAATATTGAAGTAGTTTATACTCAGGTTATTATTGTTTTAAGATTTCACTTACAAAGGATAGACAATGCAGAATGTCACGGAAAGAACCAAGGTAAGTAAGACGATGAGCGAAAGAAAGATTTTTCTAGCAGTGCCCCCACAAGGAGATTGCTCCTACTGGCCTTTCGGCCATAGTACGGCCGAATAGGAATTGTTTCTCTGAACACACTTGCAGTTACTGAAATAATGCACGGATTCCCATATCGCTAAATTACAACGAACTGTAGATGTAATCATTGTGAGACAATCATTTGGATAAATTTAGATTTTGGTAGCATGATTTATTTTATTAACTGATTGACCTCATTTTAGAACTTTGCTTCATTTGGGTCCTAGAAATTCCTAGTACACTAGAATCTCAATTTTTCTTCAGTTTTGGACATGTCAAAGTTATAAACCACATTTCTCAAAACTGAATTATGTTAGTGTAGCAGATTGGTTCCATCTTTTGATTAAATAGAGGCATATTAAAAGTTTTTAACAAATTATCTACATTCGTTCCTGAGTTTTATTGTTATCTTTAACTTTAAATCACATACAGGCATACTTACATACATAAAGAAAGCAAAAATCCCATTGCAGTATATATACTTTTAAAAGGGCTGTGTTTATTAATATTATTAAAGTTTACGGAGATTCGCAATACCTCTTTGGAACTCTCCGCTTCCATTTGCATTGCCAAAAACTATACTTCCTATCTTATAAGGTATTTCTATGGAGTACGGGGTTCATCTGTATTATAAAAATGTGTTGCATTACAACATATCGCTAACAATATCTTATTTATTTCAGATCCAATAAACAGGCAAGTGGGCATTAGTGAGAATGTATTCATCACTGTACAAAACGATACATACGGAAATGAACAGAGAGGTAAGCTCATTGTTGTATACATTTGTGTGAAATCATTGCCTTAATTCGTGTCAAAATTACACTACTACACAGCATTATGGACTACCTTTGTATGTCAGTATTTACTTATGTATTTACCTCTACAGTGATTACGCTACCTTCTAGAAAAAATATTGAACTATTTATTTACAGTTTGTTCGATTGACTCGGTGACCTACGTGGATGGCGATTCAATTCCAACGTCTTCACCTTGTGAACACTGTATTTGCCGACCTCCCGGATTCGCTTGTACAATAATTAGCTGCGAATATCGTCCAGGATGCAAAGCATTAAAACGATCCGACCAATGTTGTCCGGAATACCAATGCGGTAAGATCAAGCATTTTTGCAAAGAAAAAAACTGCTGTTTTTCTCCAAATGTTGAGCAAAACAGGAAAGGAAAATATATCTAGGTATTCCTTATTGTATTGATGTATCATAAAATGTACCAAAATCTGATATTAGCAATATGTCAAGAATTCTTTCCATTTACCAAATGGATTGACTCGCGTAAATAACACAGTATAACTTCTAAATCTCCAAAATTTCTGTCCCCCTAAACAATAAATTTGTGTATAAACGATTTCCACAAAGCGCAATCTACATAAATGAAAGGGACCGTACATAAAAGATTTTATTGATTGCTACACAGCCAAATTTTTTATAGTTATAGGTTTACAACAAAAAGTTTCAAAATGTCCTCTCGTAAACTCTAGTTTTTGTATCATAGTGAAACGTTACATGTCCCTTGAACATTAATTTGCTTTCTTGAGCAGTGACGGTTCGAAATTCTGGCGGTAGCATAAGTAGGCGTAGCATATTCATATCGGTCTTATAGTTCAATGTAATTTAATTTTAACTAATGGTGTCAGTAATAACTGCACAACGAAATGAATAGAAAAGATACGATTCACCATTTTTATCTTTAAACGTGAACAGGACTAAACGTAACTTTTAATAATTGGGTTTTTCGTAATTATATTATTTCCAGGAGATTTTCCTTTTGCCCCTTATACTGTAATATTGATATGAAAATTAATAGATGACTGCTTATATTATTAATAATTTGAATTTATATTATAAACAAGTCTTGGAATGCAGTTATCTATAGGCGATTTAAAAATTAAATATAAATTATTTTGTTTTCCAAGATCTTCAACGTTCTTATGAGAAGTGTATACAACATTTTATAAAAATCTTCTTCATAATATTACGGAAGTTTAGCAAGTATCTAAATTACAGTATACCGAATTAATTTTTCCCGTTGATATAGTTCTCCATTTGGGTAATTGTACCTGTATGATACCGAAAATGGGACTCTTGAAATGTAAATCGCCATTTCGAAATAATTCCCCATTATTTTGTTTAAGGTATATGAATTTTGAGAGTCTCCTTTTTCAGGGTCGCTCGCTGCCTATTTGGGTAGCTTCTGTGGTTTTAAAAGGTTTATTGCTTGGCATAGGTAAAATAATTCCCCCCGCGAAAATAATTCCCCATGGCCCTAAATGATCATTTCAGCCCTCAAATTGTGTTAATGAAACAATAATTAATTCGGCATATGCAGTACGCTATTAAAGAGTTAAAACCCTGCAAGTTGGTTTGGTTGACTTCTCATTGTTCACGTAAAATAAAAATGTATTCTAGGTTCTAATGTATAACGTGCTGTTGTTTATAGAGTGTGAGAAAAATGGAAAAATCTATCAGAACGGTGAGAAGATTCTCGATAACAACAATCCCTGTGAGGTATGTTACTGTCAAGGTGGAGATGTAATTTGTGCTGTGATTGACTGCTACTGGCGAAGTGATTGTCAGCCCCGTTACATTGAAAATAGATGCTGTCCTTTGTACGACCACTGTCCACCACCAGCAGGTACCTTTATGAATTTCATTGTGTAATCTGTGTCAATAAGTCACAATTGGTTTAGTGGACGAGCAGATTTTTATATACTTTGAGTGGAAGGCAAACATTCGTAAATCCAACTCTTGTTTTATTCAACTGCCAAAGACTTGTTTAGCTTATAACTTTTTAACCTCAGCAGTGATGAAAATGGTGATTGGATTTGTTATAAAAGTTTGTTTTTAAGGTCCCTATTTCCAAGCTATTATTAAAACCGCAGTAGTAACTTTTATACTAAAAAAACATCTTCATTTAATTAATAGTGGGTGATGATAAGTTGTTTCATAGTCTTACCTAATAACTTTGCAATTATTAAACCTACTTTCACCTACATTAACGATTAAAATAATATTGCAAATTTGCCATTAAATGTAGACTTTTAATTCTGCTATACTTTAAAGGTGGTGATTTTTCATTTCATTTTCATTGAATCGCTCATGAAAGTCGCTGATTTGGTTACAGTCCTTTTCTGAAAAGCATTCTGCTCAACTACACATGAACGATTTCATCATTTATCGTTAATGGTTATTATAATGATGTTAATAGAAGCACTATTTTTGAAATTGACTTTATTTTACAATAATAATATTCAATGAAAAATAAGTATGAGATCTTTATGTAATTTTCTTCGAAAACGTTGACTATACAAAAAATAAAATTAATACCTTTGTAAGCTTGCACACTAATTGGAGGACTTATATTTCAGATGTAGGACCAACTAGACCAACTAGGCCAACTATACCAACTACCACTGCTGTAGAAACAACACCTTTCTCTTGGCTTAACATAAGTTCTACTGTGAATGAAAGTCCTTCTCCTGTTATTTCAACATCACCAGTTACTACAACATCGCAAGTAACTACTACATCGCCAGTAACTACAACATCGCCAGTAACTACAACTTCGGCAGTAACTACAACTTCGGCAGTAACTACTACATCGCCAGTAACTACAACATCGCCAGTAACTACAGCATCGCCAGTAACTACAACATCGCCAGTTAGTACAACATCCCAAGTTACTACATCACCAGTTACTTCAACATCCCAAGTTACTACATCACCAGTTACTTCAACATCGCCAGTTACTACAGCAGCTTCCTCGACAACATCTACAGAGAAAATTTCGGAGCCTTCGACTTCGCCTGTATCCACAGTTATACCGGAAGAGACATCAAGACCATCAGAGATTGTACAAACGGCAGATGACAAAGTATTTGCAATTCCAGAGATATCTGACCTGACAAACATTATTGACAAACAACCATTTGAATCTCCTCAACCAATTCAGACAGAAGCTCCGGTTGCAGTAGACCCAATACCAAGTATCCAGCCTTCCAAAGCTACTCCGGTGGTGGAGTCCACAACAATACTGTACGTCAAGCCAGTTCTCCTAACAATTAATCCAACCCCTGTAAGTCAACCATCAGATATTTCTACGGCGACGGAAATAAGCACCGTGAATGCCACTGAAGAGGTTGAAGAAATAAAAACGGAACCGGAGTCGGAACATGTTACCTCTGCAACTATTACGCCATCAAAAGTAGTGGGCAGTGAAGCTATTTCTTTACCAACAGAAACGCCGTCAGTTTCAACAGTACTTTTTGGAATTGAGTCCTTGAGTGATGAAGAAGTGAACGGGCTAACTACTTTATCCTCAGTTTTGGCAATTAGCAATGAGCCCAATTTAGTTTCATCATCGGAAACAATTCAATCAGTTCCTGTAACAGAAAACTATCAACAAGATGAAGCTATTGTGCAAACAACAATTCAACCTGTGGCAGAAAACGATGAAATTGGTCAAAATGAGCCAGAAATTACAACGGTGTCTTCACCTAATTATTCAGAAGTAGTAGTTCACGACAGCGAAGCCAAACCAATTGAATTAGTTGCAGAACAAACTCTTCCAGAAGGATTGGCGGATGAAGCAGCAGTAGTGGAAGCAGGAAAAGTAAATGCTGAACCAGAAATTACGGCTACTAAGCTCCAATCCCCAGAAGGTCCAAACTTATCTTCAGTCCCTATCAATTCTGCTACTCAAAATAATGTCGAGGTACAGCCTGAACCCATTCAACCACCAACATCTCAACCAGATGTGATTATTCATGATGAAACTATAGAATCGACCACAGAAACACTTTTAGAAAAACTCCAAGATGAAGAAAAAGTTGATGACGGTGTTGTCCAAACAACACTGTCACCTTTAAGTCACGACTCACCTGTGACAGTTGCCCAAGATCATTTTAGTTTTGAAGATACTCAATTTGATGGTCAAGATTCTCAGCACGTTGATCGTACCAGCGAGGCAAGTGTACCCACTTCTTATAATGATGTTGTTGCCTCATCTTCACCTGAACCGGAAGTTCTGGATGGAGCGCTTCCAACTGAAATAACTCAGTCAGATGACATTGGAGGAAACGTTGACGTTTTGAATGATGTAGTGCCTGTAACCACAAGTAGCGGAATTAACACTGTGGAAGTTACTAATTCTCCGATTATTTTTGTTGTTGCTCCAGGACAAGAAGAGTTTTACTCCCCAGTACCACACAGAGATTCTCCTGACAAACTTATTGCTTCGGAATTGAATCTGTCACCGGAAACATTAAACGAACAAACGACACAATCGTCGGTTGTATCGGATGGTGTACCCCAGTCCGATTCTGCTGCAAACCTTGTAGATGATGACACCTTTGAAATATCTCCTGAGAAGGGGAAAGAACAAGAATCCTTGCCATTAGTACAAAATCAAATTGTAGAAGAACAAAAAATTCAGCATAAAGTAGTGTCTCCATTAGAAATAGTTTTGGGCGAACTTATAACAACAACTGTTAAGACCAACCTGAAGGGAGACAAAGAAGAAGAGACGGACGGAAAGGATGGAGATGAAGATACAATTGAAGTGGCCAGTTTAATTAATAACTCTCCAGACTCACAGAATCAGGCTGATGATGCTGTATCACCAACTACTGTTTTACCCAATGAACTTGCTAAAGTTCACGATGAGCAAAACCCAAAAGATTCATCTGCAAATGAGCAATTGAGCGATGGAGCTGTTGACATTTTGTCAGATGCAACGGAATCTGCCACCGCTGCAGTAGACATTCTGCAAAATGATCATGTAAACCATAACACAAAAATATATCAATCCCTGGCTAATCATGGAGCACAAAATGATGGAGAAAATGAGCTTAGCGCGAACAACGAAGTACAGAACACAGAAATTCCAATAAAACCTTCTACTGAAAGTATCAATCTATTATCGGATTACGTCACGACACTTTCCCCTCAAGAATCAATGGAAGATGAGCCGCAATTACAGGATGACAAACAAATGGAGGAGCAAGATCAGTCTTCTTCCGCTACAACCTTAAATACGCTAGAAGTGGGATCTATTGAAAATTTAGTAAATAATAAAATTGCTGCGAATGAAATCGCTCTAGACGATGAAAATGTTGTACCGCCTACTAATAGCCCTTTGAAGACCGTACCTTCCAAAATCAAACAAGAAAATCAGGAAAATCGTTTGCAATTTGACGAATCAGTAGTAACTACTATTTCCCCAATCGCTGAAGAAGTATATGATGTACTTTCAGATCAAGTTATTGAAATTTCGCATCCACAAACGGCTGAAGATTTAAAGGCAATCCTGTCAGACGAAGCCGTGGAGATTAATCCCTCTCAAACTGCTGAAGGATTAAGCAGCATTTCAAATCAGGCCGTGGAAATTAACTATCATCATCCAGCAGAAAAATTGCAAGTTTCGGATCACAAAATTGGAAATGCTGATTCAATTATGCAAGACGAGAAAAATAATTTCGATGAAACTGTTCCGACATTACTGCCAGGCATAGAGACTGATGTAACGAAAAATGCACCGACAATGAATAAAGTACAAAAAGTTGCCTCTGTATTATCAACAAAGGTTTCTGCTTCCGTTCCTGATATTAAAACAGCAATAGGTGGTCAACCCCTTAATATTGACAGTGAAGTTGCAACAGTTAAAACAGATTTGAATGAAATTAGTGAAGGTCTTGACCTTGTAGAATCTAAGTTTCGCTTAGATTCTTCAATTTTTGACGATTCTACAGAAGAAGTTGGAAAAATAATTGAGAAGAATATTGTAAATGTTAAAATTCCCAATCAAGAAAATGAAATTAAGAAAGATGATATTTTTACGGCCAAGCAGGAAGACACGAAAATAATTGTAGACGTGAATCAAAACATTAAATCTGAAGTTCCTGCAGTTGTAGATTCGACTAGTCGACCAAATTCGCAACCCGTAGATGGTATTGCTAACAATGACGAAATCTTAATTTTTGACGAAGGACAACTAACTCCAACACTATTGCCTGCAATCCAATCTCTTCACCGCGACGAATCTATAGTAGAAAAAGTACATGAAAAACAACAGGAGAAGGAACAATTAGAAGAGCATAAAGAGGTTCTCGAAGTCTCCGACGATAAAGAGCAGAGCCCAACAACGGAATTATATCTAAACCGTGGCAGAGATGATATTGACTTCAGTGGCGAAGTTTCAGAAGTTGTCACTCCTCCAGCAGAAATCTTGGAAATTAAAAAGTCGGGTGATGTTGATAATTCAGTTCCATCAGTTGATGTGAACGCAATAAAAAAGCAGGCGATTTCAGAACTTCAGAATTTGTTAATAGAGGAAAACTCAAGACATCCTGTTGACCATAGTGTCTCCCAAATTAAAACAGTTAACGTAGAAAAATTGAATGAGGAGGTGGGAACCACTGTATCAGCTTTGTTAAGGAATCAAATTGTTAACGATGAAACTACTGTAGGAGGTATTTTGCAAGATGAGACAAAGGAAGAATCTCACTCCACTCCTGCAAATCTCCGCATTCAGGAAGATGATGGAGAAGTTCATTTTGATGAAATGGTAACGATCCCGACAGAAAAAGGGATTGTAGATGATCACCAACAAAATTCAAACGATTTCGTGGAGGTGGCTACAGCCAAGAATAGTGGGTTCGCAGCGGAATATCAAAATGATGCAGAACAAACTACTTCTCTTCCAAAAGTATTAGCAATCAATAAAGTTATACATGATTCCATAGAACCATTAAATAGAGAAAATATCAAGTCAGAAATAATCGCAAATGATGACGTTATTGCTTCAAATCTTATCGAGGCAAATGCATCACCAACTGAGGAAAATAGAAAAGAATTAATATTTTCAGATGAACCGGTCACCACTATCACTTCAAATCAAGTTTTTTCAGATGAGCCAGTTGCAACGACAGTAGATCCTGCTACCCTTATAGTTAATAACGATCAGCCTAAATTTGAACATATAGTATCAGATGAAGTAGGAATAAATGATGTAAAAAATGAAAGTGATGTCAAAAATCATGTAGAACAAATACACAGTAATATGGGCGAAAATGTTAAAATTCCTCTAATTTCTGACGATATGAGATCTGATTTAAACTCATTTGTTTCTGAATTGAGTACAAAAAATAGAATGAACCACGAAATATCACAAATAGAGGAGCCTTGGTTGCGGAGAACTTATAATGGGATTCGAAATTTGAACTTTTTCCCGAAATTATGGAGACAGTCTAGAAATGTTGAATCAAACAATAAGGTTAAACAACAAACAGCGTATCCAAAATCAAAGAAAGCCACTGGAGAGTTGCCCAAAGAAGTTAAAAAACTAATTAAGCTCCCTAGTAGAAGTTTTCTACTTTGGTAGTAAATGCAAATCATAGTTTACGCAAATATGGCAAGTAATACATAGTAATTCTGAAATACTCTCAGCAATTTAAATATGCAAGAATGACGTTTTATAATGTAACTATTTGTAAACAGGGCCCAAAATTTCTATTCTGAAAATCAAAAGAAATCATTATACATTCTTTAAAAGCAACCAAATATTTTCTTAAATATTTTCATTTATTAATTGAATTTTTTTATTGGAATAAGTCACATTATGTTTCCCAATTGAATCAGGTACTTTATTACAGCATTTTTTATCTTAAAAGTTTTCGTACGTTTCAGTTTACTGAACAAAAATATTCAAATACTAAATAAAAATTCTTACATGCGTACTTCAAAACCATTGAAAACTTTGATATCACTTTTCTAAAATAGAAAATTAGGCAGAAAAATATTTTATAGATATCCGAGCCTTGTTTCTAAATAGCACATACATAATTAAACACTTACCTGTTAAAATAGCAATTTGATTTTTAAAATTAGAATGAAAAGAATTTTATGGAAAGTTAACACTTGTGATTTAATCTAATGAGCAACATAAAGCCTAATTGCAGTAGTTCCTCAAAACAACCGTACTCTCTCACTAGAGAAAAGAAGTGAAATTTGAAGGCACCAATAATAGATGCGACTTGTAATGTGAGTTGAGTGTGCTCAATGGGTGTTTTTTGGAAAATCTGGCAGTTGGACTGAAACCGTTGTAATTGTCTACTTGTAGGCTTCTAATGAAGCGAAGTACATTAATCGTCAGTTTTAGTCACAAACGCAACTTTATATTCTCGGTACAGAATCCCAGTAAGTAATTTAAATAATTTCCCTGTTTAATATGCAGGTTATATTGTGCGTTACAATGCATTGCATTTAATATTTACAAATAAAAATATGCCAAATCTCATTTTCCATAATGTGTCCCTGTAAATATTTTAGATCATCGTGAAAATATGTATGCCTTCTAGGTGAAACACATTTAAGGTTTTCGGTTTTAACTGTATTGTGGTACAGAAAATGTTTTATTCTTTAATGTATCAAATATATCTTTTTATGTAAATATTATTGTACAAGCTTAAAATATCTTGTATTATGTTGTATTTGGTGAGGAATGAGGATATGGTGATATTTATTATGATGGTGATCAATTTATTATTTATGGTGATTGTTCTGTGGTATTATATGATATGGTACGGTTCTATTCTATAATTTCTAGTGTATTCTTCGAAATGTGTACATGTAAAATCATGCATTACGTATCTGCACGAAAACTTCGTTGAATTGAAGTGAAAGAATTTGCAGATTTAATAAATACAGTATTAAGCCAATATACATCGTTGGCATTCATTATTACTTCTTGAACTGAGTTATGCATATTCAATATTAATAAGCAATGGCAACAATATAACAAAGTAGTATTAGGAACTCCATATAGAATGGCTAATCCATGTAAATTTTTTATTCGCGATCAATGTTGTCGAAACAGTAAGGCATAATGGTTCAAATGATTCTGTGGTTCAAACCACAGATGATTCAAATGTAGGGCTTATGGCAATAATCCACATATCATAAAAACCGAGATTTTCTAAGCTCTGCTTTATTTTTCCAACCCATTTTTTGTCTTGTGATGGTCGCACTAAATGCGTATGCATAATAATTATTTCGACGGAATACTTATATCTGCAAGAAAGAATTAATATTTATTTATGATATTACCAATGTCAAAGGGTTACAAATCAAAATCAGACAGCAATGACATCCAGTACGGTAAGTGGAACGCTGTACGCACATCTATTGCAATCCCGCCAATAATTTGTTGATAATTGATTTAATTGCCTTTGCTGAACCAGCGATGCTAAATTTAGCAAATCCCTTGCTCAAGTCAACATTTGCATAACATTCCTATTCCTGGGGTGCTGCAGGGTTTAAGAAAACTTTTTAGTAATAAAGCAAACCCAATAACCTGCCTCACTTTGGTTCACTTAGAAATCGTATGGTTGTAAAATGATTTTCCTAATTAAAATTAAAGTAAAGTCGATATTTAGTCATAATAGTTACATTAGTGGTTATCTTAACTGGTTAATTGAACTTTAGAGTGTACTACTGTAGTGGGAAGGAAAGAGATTGTACCGCAATGTCTAGAATGTATTGCTGTGTGGGATAAACATATTATTTCCTAAATATCATGCAATAAACGCCCTGATCACAACTTTTGTACTTATTCACAATTGCAGATTACGAAATATATGATTTCAACAAGTAATGAAATGGCACTGAATATCTTAATTTAACACACATCGACAAATATGTGCACAAGTTCATGTAAGACTTTCATTAGCCCAGATACCACAACCCTTATTCGATCAATTAATAGCAATCAGAAAAGCAATGTAAAGCTAAACCAGCAAATCACATATTCTTTATATAGTACAAGTAGCCGTCGCATATATCCACTGTCTAATCACTTGTGTAGGCATACTGCCAGAAATTCTCTATATTCACCTGTCAATATAAATCTTGTCTATCGGCCGTTTCCATCATTCTTATTTAACGAATTACTACATCTAAAATGAACTTCGGTAGTACCTCATATATTTATATTAGGAAGACAATTTTTTCCAATTCATAGGCAGCTTCTCTCCGATTACCTATGTTTTTATCCTAGGCTAAGATTGTCTAGGGCATGAGTTCTCCCTAGAACACTCGTGACAATACTGATTTGGTACTACCAAGTGTGGGCCACAATTATGCGATTGATGTAACAATATCATGTCAATAGATATTAGTGTCCCCGATTCACAGTTTGGCAAAATACTTTTACTTGATTGCACATAGAAAGCTTTAAACGGTTATCTCAATCTGTTCTGAGTAATGGGCAGACGAACAGAGCATTTTCACAAGTATCTTCCAGTAATTATTCCCAAATAACACCCAGAGCCTTATTAAGCATTTTGCTTATCTAGGAACATCTATTAGAGATGTGTATCATATTTTATTGCAAAGGACTAAATGCATTGAGTATTTATATTTAGAAAAATGGAAAGCGTACAAGGAAAAATTTGCTAGTTCGTATTCCGTGTTTTATAACTCATACATACCGTATAGCATCATGTGCTCTGAACTCAATGAACTGTTTAGGGCAGCGAAAAAAGTAGAGAACTGAAAATGTAAGTTTTATTAACACATGCAAGTATGACAGTCAGTAATGACTTACAATAATATCGTATTCATTTCATATCTAAACTCTGTCGTTTCTTGACATATAGCACAGCACATTTTACCACGGTTATGATAAAGCAGTCAAAATGAATGCGTTGCAGCAACGCTTTGTCAACTCTTGCAACATTTGAAATTCAAACTTTGTAATTTTACTCGCTGTTCCTGCATTACAAACAGAATGATAAGGGAGATAATATATTTGATCAACATCGAGGTGCTATAAAAAGCTACAAAAACTTAACACTTTAAATACTTGTGTACAGGGTTTCCCAGGATGAACATTAGTAGACTTTAGGACAATGACAGATTAAATTAAAGCAATTATTGGGTAGGTAGGTAGTTATTAGACGCACCATTTCAAAGAGATTGTTGAGAACACTTTTATTGGAAACCTGTGATTCCGTAAGCTAAAATTGGCAAAACTTATGGCTAGGAAAGGTCGGAAAATAAAAGAAATAAGAAAATTATCTCATCGACTCTACGAAATTATCCTTTTAGCAATAAGGAAAGGGTTGGCAACAGACGCTTGGGCAAAAAATTATCACTTACGAAATGATACTTTTGTCATGCAAACGGCTGCCTGAGGATTCGTTACTAGCACGAAGCAACATCAAAAAATCATGAATGAATTTTTTTTAAATGTATCCTTCATAAGCGGTCAAGGTCATGCAAATAGAAGATTTAAACTGAATACCCGATTCTTAAACTTATTCTCTTTAACATCATGTGTAAAACTGGCTAATACTCTGATTTTTGTTTGCGATGAATAAATAATTTTATCCTCCATTTCGACTTCTTACTTTTGACTTTGGCATCGCACGCCATTGTCCATCTATAAAATTATCCATCTCCTTGGCGATTAGGTAATTAATTGGATAAGTTGACTTCTAAATTGATCATTTTTAGCTAAAAGTCGTTTAGGAATGATTTCTTTGTTATTAAACTCATAGTTTGGATACTCAATGTGGTGCACTTTTGACAAAAAAGGAAATTGGAAAACACTTTTTTCATATTTTATTTTGGATTTCGTAGGGTAGACAATCACAGCAAATGTGCTCATTGAATGACTATATAGCATCCAATTGCAATAATTTAATCAAGGCTTATTTACGTTCATTATGGTCCACCCTATGCAAATGAGTGAATCTGCTTTTTATACGGCTTTATACTAAGTGTCGAAGATACTTTAATGAAGTGCCCTTGATAGTCAGTTTGTCCGTCCGTCCGTCTACATGATAACTCGTGATTGTCGGGACGCTGTTTCCACGCGTTCTTCTCAGAGGTATGAAGCGTAAGAACATAACTCCATCCCGTAACGTTACACTTGTGGGATCGGTTTGTTAAGTAAAAAATTAGCTATTGGTATTACGACTACTATTTTCGAAAATGCTAACATCCATTAATGACATATCCTGACAAATATCATATTCAAAGTAAATTATTAAATATTAAGTTAAAGGGTTTATTAATAGAGTTTACATCCAAAGCATGGTCTTTATTAGGCAAAATAATATTTCATAATTTTGAATTACAATTATTATATGCTGAATAACTTAAACTTATTTAAAAAACCTAATATATTTAGAATGATAATTCTAATAGTGTTGAATGACACAGATGTTTCACAGTGTGCTACGTAAAGTTAAGCCAGTTTTGGATTAACTCACAAAAAATAATGCAAAAATGTTCCGAACAACGAAAAACAAATTCCGAATTGAGATACACATAATACGAATATACTATTAGCGTAAAATATTTCCAATAGCGTGCATTATTTTTGATATTGAGCTGGTAGTATAATAGTAAAGTAAGTATATATTCTGGATCGCATTGAAATTTTTTAAGTTGCATGCTAGCATTTTAAGAACATTTGGTGTATTTTGGGGAAATAGTGTATTCTGAACAACTAATCAATACTTTAAGTAAAATTCGCTAAGGACAACAGTATTCTACACTCTTTTTCTCTTTATTAAATGATTATCGGATATTTGGAATTTGCTGAGATAATGAGAAACGGAAGAATTTTTGGTAGGGTTTCACAAATTTTACAGTTACTGGTGGTTAAAACACATGTTTTGCAATAGAACTTCAGCAAATGGAAAATTCTATATTTGTGTTTTTTCAAATTTTCCATTTTGGAAATGTACCAGAAATGTTTTGAATTTATGATGTCTTCATTTGAGAGATAGTGATTACAAAGAGCTCTTGTAAATCGTATTTTATTGTACATTTTCGAAAATAAGAATTACCAGAATTTACTAAAGAATAGTCCAAACGTCGTTTCGTGTCCATATATTAGGGCATATAAGTATTACTGATTGGCAGAACAAAGAAATGTCCTCGTTTATCTCCTCGATTGTCCGCATATTTTATTTCGGGTGTCGAGTGCCCGCATTGTGGCCTTATGCCTTCTTCAGTTTTCATTTTCCATGTATACGCAGGCATCAGATAATATGCACATCTTGATACACAGTAAGTACAACCCTCCGTACTCTCACGCTTCAAGTTTACGATTTTTTGTGCTGTTCTTTTAATGCGATGTGATTACCTGGTCGGTTCCCACTGCATCCCATTCAGGTATTACTCAACAGAGAAGTGAAAAACAAACCAAATATAACATTATTTCATTAGACTTTGTTGCCTTAGTTGGTGTTAGACGTTAGACCTGGTCAGACAATCGCTGTGAAGCACATCTGAGTACAAGTATTCCATATCTTTCTTACGTGCACACTTCAGGGCAGTATACTGTGATTGCTTTGTTATATACCTTCTTGTACTGAAATAATACTAAAATAAACTTTTATGCAATAAAAACTCAAGCAACGATTAAAATAAACGTATATCAAAGTGTTTATTCGCATGCAAACAAAATACAGTGAATACAGAGTAAAGTAGATTTAAAAATTGTGTTCTAAGTTCTGGCATTACATCATTAGTTATAATATTATAACAAGGGTTCAAAGTTTTCCTCAGAACGACATCAAGGACAAAAATACTAAACCACCACGGAAAAACATCTACGCTAACCGGCTCTATAACTCCTTAAGGTATAGCTGAAAGTCATAGTAAGATTACTATAAGAATTTTTCTATTGCATGCACCTGGCTGAGAAATATTATTACTCTATCTGGACATGCTGCAAGGAAAACAACAAAGCTTCATACTAAATGTTTTAAAATTTTCTGTTCAGCAAAAATGGTATACATATCTCCCATAGAGTAACTCAAAAGTGTATATGTACAGGGTGAACAGAAACAAACTTTGGTTACAATACAGCCAATTATAAACTATCATTTAATTATAAACTGAACAATTTATTACGTATTTTCCTGAAATTACTTTTATTTACCTCTAATTAGTGACCCTCCATTGCTGTTCTTTTGCGTACAACGTCAATTGATTTCATGTTGAGGGGGAAACTTAAGGCTTCTATGAATTAATTAAGGGATGCAGACTGAGGCATATTGGGACCTCTTTAGAGTTAATTTTGCAATTTAGAGTACATTATATATTGAAAACGCATCCTTCAAAACCAAGGAAATTAAATTTTAAACATTGTTGACGCATTGAAATAAAAACCTAATTTGTATTAATGCTAATCAAGGGAACCCTTCCAAATAATAGTGGGTATTTTACGTGTAAGACGTAGACGTTTTTTTCTATTTGACAACTAAAAACTTAAGCTATTGAGAGAATAAAAAATATGTCATACGTAGCCCCAAAATGTAGAATATAAGGTGCCTTATAACACTTTATATTAATCCGTGACGAGAAACAGATTTTCTTTCCATAAATATTCAATAATTAACATTTGTGATTTTGAGTATAAATGACTACTGAATAGATAAAAAGTAAAAAACGGAAAATTCCATTTTAAATTTTCATTTTAAACACTGCTAATCTAATCAAATTAGCAAACAAATAAGATTATCCTTCAGAATCAAATAAATTGTTTGAAAAGAAAATTCTTTGCTTTTCCAAACTTAAAAAAACTACATTAAGTACATTTACTGTATTATTAAAGGTATACTTTTAGGTTTCTTGGAAAATAGGAACGACTTATATGTCGAAATCATATATGTCGAAAATTAAAAAGGGAGATGAAGGTGCAATTGAGTGGATGCGATTTGTAGGCAAAAGAAAAAAAAACTAGAAGGCATTAACTATTAACTATAGGCATTATTCAGAGAAAATTATTCAGTGTTTGTTTGAGTACAGTCAACGGAGTTGAGGAGTGCAATCTTAATTTTTAAAAGCCTGAGACTTTATGTTGCAAATGACGGTGATGAGGATGAGGGGTGTTAATTTCTAATAGCATTGTGTGTTTATTCAATTCTAACCTCATAATATAAGCTTTAAAATATCTCCCCATTATAACAGAGAGATATATTTAAACTAACGTCTGCATTCAGTGCTTTACTTGAGCCATGTATAGTAGCACTCCTTTAAAGATATAAAAAACCAGTCTTAAGATCTATTTGACAGACTGGAGTAACACATAAAGAAACTCATGCAAGAAGTTCGTACTAAATGCAATTCCCGCTCGGGAAGAATTTAGTTTGTTAGAGGAGTTTTATTGTTTGCATATCTTACACTAACCCCTAATTTGAAGTTACTGTTAACAACCGTTAGTTACTATTCAATGCCACTTACATAGGTGGTGTATGGTAATTTATACAATGATCGCACACTAAGGAATACTTAATATTTGTGAGAATAAAAGGTAGACAAGACCAAGATGTGCATCCACTGTGTTGTTTACTCTTGGTAACAATGGGTAGAAATAATTTCTTTTCAACGTGCCCCGTCTCAACGTTTCTGAAAACTCCTGGTGTTCAATTTCCTTATTTGCTATATTAGGATGGATAATAGTATTATGTGCAACAATAAGGTGTCAATGAATTTCTATGGAATTGCAATGAGAATCTCTACTACAAAATATTTTGGCTTTATGCTTATTTGTGTCACTCGTCTATCAATTTCGTCACGCCATTTTTACTGTAACTGGACATTTAACCTGTAGTATACATAGTACATGCGTTAATATTGTTTATAAATTTCAGTACTGGAAGTTTCTATTTTCAGGAATTCCAGTCACCCACGCATGCAGAATCACTCATGAAACAGTTCAAACCTGAAAAGCAATTGACATCTGACTTTATTGTTTGTGCTACTCGAGTTTGTAATTAAACAGACTTTAACCGATAGAAAAAGTTCAAATACTAACAGTGAAGTTATTTCATTAAAGCAATATGGTTAACTCTCCAAGTAATCACATATTCAGTTTCAACAACTACATTCATCAGAATCTTGTTAGCTTGTTATTATGGATGGCTGTAGTTAATTTCAAACATGGATCTGTTAACTCAGGTAAGCTGTAAATTCGAAGTTTAATTTAATTTACCTAATGACATGCCAGTGTAATTTCAAAATGCACTTTGATTTTCAATGTATTGCACTATTCATCTTATATAACCTCCATGCCTTGGGGTCATTGAAATTTTCACATATGAATTACGTTGAAAATAGAACAGTAATAGACTATATGGTTCGCCTAGATTGAATCTGATACCCAGTTATTGAGACTTTGGTACTCCTGCTCCCTTTGCTTTTCTCAAATGCAGCTACAAACATGAATGATAATGAGAGTAGACTCCAATTTTTTCCAATCATAAAAGATAGACTTCGGCGTGTTCTGCATGGTGTTAATTTACTAATAAAAAGAAATCATATCATGCAATGGTGTACGATAAAACAAAATAAAAGATAAGGAACTAACGAAAGGCAAAATGATTCACAGAACATGATGGACACTATTTAAATATTATGTGCATTTGGTAGGTTTTTCCTTGGTATTTAGTATGTAATAATTGGCTAATTTTGATAGCAATTGGCTACTCCTATGGGATCGACCGGTTGAAGCCATTTTCGAACTTGACTGTAGCAAAGTTTGAACTAATAATGTTAATTCATAAGTTTTGGAGTTATCTTGCCAACCGAGGGACAAATAGACAAAACGGCTATCCTTTTGTTAATAAAAACTGGCTTCTGCTAATAAATAAAAATAAGCCAGCCAGACAGTTTAATAGGATAAGGAGTATTTAATACGTATGAAATGATCGTACAGACATTTACCTGGGTGATCCTGGGTGATAATGTGCTATAATGAGATTTATGAGAGACTTTATACGCGGCTTGGGAACCCCTACAGATTTTTTCGTTGCTTTTCTAATTTAAAACGGTACTGATGTTCAGTATTTTATGGAAATAAATATATGCAAGCTAAACATTCTATAGGTAGGTTGAATATGAAAAAATGTAAAGAAAGCAATTATTTATGAAAATAAATGCTGGCCAGAAATAATGGAAACATGTTGCACTTCTTTTTTGGTTGCATAATTTCGGAAGTGGTTTAAAAGTCAACCGAAAAAAATATAAGATGAATACGTATTTGGTTTTAACCCCCAAAAATTGTGATATAATGTAATGTTTTACATATTTTTCGTTGTTTTAGTTCCGTTGGTAATAGAAGCCCCTTCTGCGAATATTGGAAAGAATTCTTTAGCTACAGAGAATCTTATTCGACAATCAGGTACTCCATTTACGTTACCTCACAATGCTAATGCTAACTGAATTAAGATTAACAAAATTTAGAATAACTAGACTGACTCATCGCAAAGAGGTTTGACAATTAATACAAATAAGTTTTATGTTTTTTCAGCGTTTTTTTTATTAAATAACTTATATGTGATAAATTCACAAAAAGTTTTGCATAGCTGACTGAGTAGTTTTTGATATTGCACAGCCACTATAGAAGGTGTTGAAAAGTAACCCAAATTAAGTGATTTTATGCACAGTGTAATTCAAAATAGTAGATACTGGGACACTATCGTTTAACACATAAGTTTTTTCCAAAACACCGTCCCTGGACCGGAGGGGGTGGCATTCCGAAAGGGAAACATTATTGTTTCACCAAACATAATATTATATTTCTATACACCAGTAATACTCCAGCTATAGTAATAAGGGGCACATTTCGAAACGGGGCAGTATTATTTCAACCCATGTTTTCTCCAAAACTTAAAGCTCGAACCACTCGCTGGTGAGTGTGAGTACTAGGACTAGGAAGTTCACTACGTAGTTATATTCATCTCCGTGTTTCACAAACAGATTACGTAATGGGTATAATGTAATAATTGTTGAATGGTCAATATTAGGATGTCGTTACAAAGCAAGATTGTACTCAGCTGGAGAAGATGTGCCAACTGATGAACCGTGTCTCTTGTGCCAATGCAAAAATACAGCAACAGTTTGCAAACTTCGAATTTGTCCAGACATTCCTATTCCTCCTCCTCCGGGGTGTATTGTTGTCCACAAAGCAAAAAAGTGCTGCCCTCAGCTTATTTGTCAAGGTGAGTTATCTCTCTATGATCATTATCAAGAAAAATGCGTATTACAATTAAATGCAACTATCAGAAGTTCAATGTTCACTACTGCTGATGATGTAAGGCATTTTATATTATTAATTCATATTTCAGTTTAATTGCTTATAATGAAACGTCTAGTTTTATTTAAATTATACAAATGTTTTTCAACTGATTATTTTTTAAGTAAATTAATTGAATTTTGTTTAAATTAATTAAACATTGTTTATAAAGTAATTGATTTGGTTCAAACTAATTTAATTTCTCTTCAATTTTTGGATTTTAGTTTATTTAATTGAACTTTGTTTAAATTCGGTGATATTAATTTACGTCTTAAACTTTTTAAGTATTAGAAAAAAAGTCACGATTTAAAAACCAAATTCTTAAATTACACGGAAAAGCATAAAAGTAAACACTTAAAAGCATCAATATGTTTCTTAATATTAAAGGATAATGATATTAAAATCTTAGTATAGTGACTGTCATTACTAAGAAAAGATCCTCAGCCTGTACATACAGATTGAACGGAAAGTTGTGGAAGATTTATTTTATAATATTGTAGCAAGACTTCACGTTTTAGAGCCTGTACAGATATCTTTAATTTGCAATATTGCAAATTGCAAATAAGTTTGCTATAAGCATGCTATGGCACGAGTTACCTGGACTCATTATAAAAAAAACTAGTTTTATACGTTTGTGCTACAGAAGGAATTGATACATTTTCCGGTCTCTAACTACAAGTATTCTCTCAGTTAGTAGTGCTGGCTCAATACTCCGTTGCCTCCAAATTACCAGTATTATTTACATTCCCTGACAACTATCATTTACATAGAGCCAAAAACAATAAATCTGTCTGATAAGCAGCAGTATTTTAAAGAGAATTCCTGCCTACAATAAATAAAAATAACTTGGAGACAGCAATTAAAGGATATCTAAAGGTAAATTAGCAGGATTAATAATTACAATGAGGTTAGCGAACCGATAGAGAGCTCGCCACAATTGATAATAACAAACTGTATATTATTATAGTTGTCAATTACATAATATTCATTGTTATTGCAGTGCATTACCGTCAACAACAATCAGTCAACCCTGAGGGTGTGAGTGGTATAGCTTGGGTTTGCTACATTAAGTTATCGAGACCATTGCATAGGTATCTTGTCGGGTGTTTGAACTAAATGTACGAAAGCCACACTACAATAAACCATCTGCCAATGCTAAGGAAAAAGTTTGCTTATGTTTGGGTTGGTAGTAGACCTTGGGAGTTCATTTCATGTATAAATATATGCATCCTTCGTTGTCTATTATTGTCAGGGAGCATAATAGGCTGAGCTCCGCTATATGTGGTCCATATAATGTCATGTTCATTGTTCGTAGATAAATAATAATAATATGGGAAGGATGAGTACATATTAAAAGAAAAGGAAGAAAGCGTTTTTGTTCTTTCATCGTGGTTTCGAGCAATATGTATAGTGAAATCGTGTATGCACGCACAACCAGCTACACAGTCGTTTTCTGCAACAGATAAGAGGTACACAAATGTGTACTACAACTCCATAGAGATAGGTTGACTAACATGTACGCTCTTCCCAATATCTGTCTGATTTGAAAAACGTTTTGTTCTGAGGTTAAAGACTTCGTTCGTTAGTATATCTATCTTAGCAGGATGATAAAGACGCTGCCGATTGCATAGCTACATTTCGGCTATTCCGTTCATGCGATTGATATTCGCCCTGGCAGCAGAGAAGCCTCCACCGGAAGAAACAGCAAAACCTCAACTTGCCTATATTTTGCGCAGGCAGTTTGAAATATTTTGCATGACTCACTGATCATAAATTCAATGCAAAAACATATATTAGTTGAGGACAAAGGATGGCTCAAAGAAAGCCGCTCATTACTCATGCTAAAAAGTACGAACACAAACAAAATGTTTCATGCTGCAGATCGCACCTTTATGTTTACGTCCGAATTTAAGAATGGTATTCTTGTCTTCCGCCTATAATTCCAAAAGCGAAATTTTCTGGAATTGTCATGTAGGTATATAATGAAAACTGTAAAATGGTTTTTTAAATTAGTGCGGCTTCAAAAAACTCGTTATTTGTCCCCAGCTTCGGGGCGCGTGCTGTTGTGTGCCCTGCATACATTATAAAATAAATAAATTTTGCTCTTTTAAGTGCATTATAGTATAGTGTACTGTTAAAGCATTTAGCATCCTCCTTTGTAAGACCATAATAGTTAGCATAAATAAGCTCTAACGACTGAAGTAGTTTATTACATAGAATTATATTAACAGCGCAACTTCATTATTAAGCACCCCAAGGGGTGAATCGTATGCAGAATAAGCACTAAGGCGTTGGTCTCACATAAACTGCATTTAAAAAATTACAGAGCCGTGTGAGTTCTAAGACAGGCCCCACTACGTGTGTGAAATCATGCTCAACCCTGACCGTGAGTGAGGATTTAGTTTAAGTCTTATGGAAGAAACCCTTTTCAACTAATTAACAAGAAATGAGGAATCATGCGAAAGTACTATTTGCCTTTTCTATTCTGATCTATTCTGATCGGTAGCTTTCATGTACAGCCAGCAATTTGAGGCTATTTTATTTTGGCGCTATATTTTTATAAAACAATTTTATCAACAACAAAATGATAATAATATACATAATTTCTCAACAATTTCCACTATCATAGACTTGGATTTTGTCAAGTAACTAGATATGAATTTAACATGCGATAGGGAAATATCTTTATGGAAGGAGGAATTTAAAGTGTGGTTTCTACTTATTTAAATCGCCATGAAAATGGTAAACTTTAATTAGTAGATTTGATTTAATTAGACCAAGAGAATGTCAAAAGTGTAAACGTGAGGAATATACATTAGAAGGCTGATAGCAATGAATAAACATACAAAATTGTTTTGTACGGTTTACTGTTGGGTAACGGCAAAAGCAGTTGCAATTTATTTTCGTTTCCATGGGAAGACGGCTTTTGCCGTTTCATAAGCTTTTGTGTAGCCTTAGGGAGTCTGCAATATCCGTCGATTGTTTGTATACATGTGTAAGTGTAGACTCGAGCTGACGACTTCTGCTGTTTTCAGTTTTGTACAGCTTATTGCAAAAAACCATGCCACTTGTACAACAGGAATGATGTATTATAATGTAATACCTCAGATTTAGCCTGCTCATTCACGAATAGCGTGCACTTTTTATATTAATTGGGTAATTTCAATTTTCGAAATGTTCAAATTAGGAATAACTTATTTTTAATTTAGTTAACATCACACGGTGACTTGAAAGTTAAGAAAAATGTTAGCTTAAAATGAGAATTTGTTTAAGACAAATTATAAATGCATCAGAGAGTTGATTTCATGCTAATGTACTATCAAAGCCCATTATGGAACGAGTAAAACCGACGTGAGCATCTTAAGCAAGCAAAATACCCATAGTCGATATGATTTGGTTGATTACACGTTAAAAATTATTTCTATAGTCGTAACGTATGATTTGATTTACTTCAATTATTTTTCATCTTTGTTATAGCCACCACAGCACTATAAAAACTCAAATTACAGTTACATTTTGAAATATTAAAGCTTACAATATATTGTTCCGAAACATCATTTTTATCAGAAAATATCTTTTTAAATCAAAACTACCGTTTTTATCCAAATATGAGCTATATTTAACTTATTATTTAAAAAGTATCATATTTTATTCAAACATGTCCACAGTTTTTTTTCCGGAGCACTAATACTTCTCATACTATATCATAAGACGCACAGTATTTATATATCTTGATGCATATAAGTTGTTAAATGCATCAACTACGCCCAAAGTCGTAGTACTTCTGTTGCTTGTCTCGGTTAATGATTTTAGCACACCAACTGTCTTCAGTACTTTTCGTTTGTCCAACTGTGCAGCTTATCCTTTTTACGTTTGGCTAAGGGCGCCTAACAGTTGGGGTTGATAATTAGTTTTCAGTGATTTAACTCATGAGTTGATGCATTTATAATCATGGAATACGATTTCATCATTTCAGTTTACCAATCCTCACTCAAGAATAAATGATACAATTTTTTTAGAATTTATTCAACTGGTTACGAAGGAGGCAACCTTATGCCATTTTTGCATTTTTACTTGGCTCACTATAGTTCGAAATATTCCTACATGAAACATAAAAGCATTGCCAAGATATTTTTCAGAGATATTTAAGTAAACAAAAAACTATAAAAATTAAGCTATGTGCAGATTAACATAAAAATTTTGAGCAAGCATTGATCTTTTAAAGCATGTAGATATACTTATGGGCGGTCTAAAATAAGGTCCCTATAATGTTGTTTTTACATTCCTACCACAATGAAAGTGTATATGTCGTAGTCCCAGAGAGGACGCAGACTTTGAGATTCAAAGACTAGTCTTTGAAGCAACGAATCCAAAGTCTAGTCTTTGAAGCAACGAATTCAAAGTCTAGTCTTTGAAGCAACGAATGCAAAAAATAGTCGTTTGGAGTACGGCATTCCAGTCCCTATGAGGACGGATAATTATTACTGTTTACCATGTGTACTATATACTGAATGAAATAAAGAACACTCTTTTATTAATCATCACAGTATTGATAGATATTATTAATCATATTAAAGAGAGCGTATTTATGTATTGTATTAGTATAAAAATTAACCAACAACATTCAAGTCATAAAAGATTTTATAAGTAGTTATCGCAGATTGAAGCAGCGGTAATATTGCATTTCGGATACCGACTGGTCATTATTTTTCCACGAAATTCCACTTGGTTCTACAAAGTATATCGTTTTCCGTACACACACACATCTATTTGGTTGGCAACCTGACTGGCATTTGCAAATAGAGGTCTTGCTGTATGAAGTTACCGAGCGGATGGCTGTTATGTATTTGACGTACGTAGTTAGCCATGACGTTGGGTCTAAGAGTGCTGACCATGTCCCTACTGAGCTCTCCAAAAAAAACCTTCAATTATACCAACTTCGTTGTAAAACAACACTTAGCAAATTGTATTGATAGATTCGATCCGTCAGTTCGAGTGATCGGTAGAGACACTTTTCCATGTTTCCCCCTTTCTGTAATATCAGTATTGCTTTCATCACTTCGTAAACATGACCTATTGGAAATTGATCAATATTTCGTACTATATAGTCTGTAAAATAAGAGGGGGTCTCCATTGTGCATTGTGGTTAGATTTCAACTCATTTGCAAATGATAGTGTTTCCCATTTTGTCCTTCCTTGTCTCAAGTCCTAGTTCTATAGCTTGTTATCGTATTGACTTCAGCCTTCTTAGATTTACGAAACTTTCGATGCAGTAGGGTCATTACCTTTATTAGGATACCTTTCTACATATTACATATATTTTTTCATCACAATGAAATGACTAAGCATATTAATAGGACTATACATCCTCCAAATATTATCTTTCCTCCAGCTTATATCTTATTATTGTACTTTTATGCTTATGCAATACATAAATTACATTTTCTTTAAAATGATTAATGATAATATCTATAAATAATGTAATGATTATGTCCTTTATATTATTCAGTACACTGTACATATGGTAAACAATGATAATTATCCGTCCTAACGGGCACTGGAATGCCGTACTCCGAAAGACTAGTATTTGAATTCGTTGCTTCAAAGACTAGTATTTGAATTCGTTGCTTCAAAGACTAGTCTTTGAATCTCAAAGTCTGCGTCCTCTTTGGGACTACGACATATATATTCGCACATTCGCACACTGTGGAGTTACTTTAACTTTCATTTTATGTAGTGAAATGTAATAATCGTTTTGATCTATAAAGTTGTGTTTTTTTGTTTGGACAGAAAACAACCGTAAGTACTCGAGAGAACACCGGCTTCCAATATCAGATTCCTCAATGATATCGGATGTCGACGCTTTAGCTTCAGGGAAAGGTAATTCATTTTTATTAGATACATGGGTTTTCTTTCAATTTATTGACTAACTATGTCATGTTTTATTTTCACGTAGACAAAAATGAGTTTATCTGTATTTCGGATGTTGATTGCAATCAGTTAATTTACCGATATTACTCCGTGAATATTTAATTTGTGCGTTTATGATGTCAATGTTCTACAATTAAATGAGTTTTGGAAAATACAATCAATACAATTTGCAACATAACACAAAAGGATTATTCATGTAATGTTATTACGGCTTCATATTTCTACAAATTTGATGATCGACTATTTCAATTAAAAATATTTAAATTTTCCAAGTCAAGTCATTTTGACATTTAGACTTTTTATAGAGTACATAAGATAAACTGTTCAGTATTTAAACTGCTACTACTAACGTGTGACATCTTTTATCTTTCTACAGGATACTGCCTTCTTGACGGGACAGTTTATGCAGAAGGATCAGCCATGAGATCATCCACTCTTTGTGAGTACTGCTTCTGTATCCGTGGAGAGATGAAGTGCTCTAGTCCTCAATGTGTAATTCCATTGAATGGGTGCAAACCCAATTTCAGGTCTTACGCATGTTGCCCAATCAATTATGATTGCAGTAAGTAAACAATTCTAAATGCAAAAGATTTCACTACAATTACATATTTATGAACTCCATGAATTGTGCCTGCTAAGGGCTAGTTAAATGTACCCAATTGACGGTCTTTGTTATTACATATACCAGACGCTTCTAATGGAACGGCCATCCTGAAAAACATTCCAAGTTCAACGCCAATTCCGCAGTTTCTTAAAGGGTGTCAAGTAAACCAACGTTTTGTAGCTGAAGGAGAACCTGTGGCCCCGATGCAATTAGCAGTAGCAGCCAGTCCTGATCTCAACGCTACCGACGCCTGCCAAACTTGCTTTTGTATGGGTGGAGTTGTGCGATGTCAACCTCTGGAATGTGACAGACCGATTGCCGGCTGTAGAGCCATCACTGAGGACGGACACTGTTGTCCAGATCGTTACGAGTGTGATGAGATTCAAATTTCAACATCACCTTCTGATGACATACCTTTTACAACATTTCGTAGCATTCTGCCAGACGATAATTACCGAAATATCACTTTGTTTGGGACACCTGACAGTAATGCTGAAAATGAAGCCAAAGCTGTACTCCCTGCTGTTAAGGTAGAATAACGGTTTTTTATTAGTCTAGCATACTTTGAAGTACTCATCGTGAAAATTAGGAACTCTGATGTATAATTGTAAATTGTACATCGACTATTGTTGCTCATACAGGTTTCAGCAGTGAAGAATGGAAAGGCCAAAAACAGGAGCAATTCGAATATTGATAATGAAAGGAATGGACAAGCAACTGCTGCATTAGGTGTAGTAGAGAGTCGTTCAGATGTGGGAAGTCGAGAGGAAAGGCGTAATAAAGATGGGGAGGACTATTCTTCTAGAACTTTCTACGACGACGACGAAAAAGACGAAGATATGTCGGCACTCAGCTTTGAAAACAGGCAAAAGTATAGACATTCCAGTCTTTCTTTTGAAGGTAATACTTCCTCAATTCCCATAGAAGGCAATTTGATTTTAGGAAATCTTTTCGTTTTGATGATCCAATCATTAAGGCTGTCATTACGACTTTTGAATATTCAAAATTGAGGCAGAGAAATAAGAGGTCAATATTGTGAAAGGATTTTTTAAATGACGATTAGGATAATAATGACTTGAAAAATAAAAATAATTTTTCTCTTAACTTTATTTAATTTTTGGTTAACTATTGCAGAAACCACTGACCAATCAGATTCCAATTCAGAAATGGAACCGGAACAAGGAGAAACTGAAACGGATTCACCGCCGACGGAAGAAACGATTAGAACTGAAACATTCGTAACAGAATCACAGAATGAATTATATGTTAATCCGTCCACCGCTACAGAGTCTATCTCATCATTGTCAGTAAGAAGTGATGATTCTGTTGAAAAGACAAGTGAGACTACTCCTCCTCCAGAAATTACATCTTCCACTCGCGAAGAGGCTGAAATTTTAAATTCAACTTCTAACAAAGCCTCCGCCCGACCTCCTCAAACACTTTCGTCAACTCTGCAAGAAATAAAGAAAATACTTGTTGCCTCAGATCCAGAAATCGCAGCTCTAAATCTGGGTTCCCTAAGCCAGACAGAATCTCCGAGAACAACAACATGGATTTCCAGCGAACCCAAACCTACACTTGAAGTACAAACACATCCTTCTACTTCAGCAACAACAGCTCCGCCCGCATCAACAAAAAGTGCGGTTGAGGAAACAACAGTGAGGAATGTTATGTTTATACCGTTCGGAGTAGAAGATGCTGTTCACAATCCATCGAATGACTCTGCTGAAACCATGAAACCTGATCATTTTAAAATCCCCAGCTATGACAGTCATGCAGTAATTAAGGGAAGCTTGATACCCCCAACACCACCAAAGGGTTACACATCGAGTACACACAAATCAAGTACACAAAATAAAGGTGTTGATTACAATTCAACAAAACTCGGGTCCGCAGCTTGGAGTGTTACAAATGAAACCTTAAGGAAAAGTGATGTTAATCCAATGAAAGATGATTTTCGCAATGCCATAATGGATGTACCCGTTTCGACGAGTCTTTACAATAACGGTTATTATAAACAGGGATCCATTGCAGACCAAAATGTTACAGATCTCACAATGGGGCACTCAGTGCATGACCTGGAGATGGCTGGTTTACAGAAACAGAACATTTCAAAAGTTAATAATAAAACAAAAAAGTTCGAGGGCCATACTTTCGAAGATTCGGATTCTAGTAGCTTTGGTATCGGGGAAGCTATCGCCCAACCAGTATCTTTATATGAAGAATATCATAATACAAAGCCTAGTCAGGCTCCAGGAAAGACTCATAAAGCTACTTATGATTTTCTTCCATATGCTGGCCCCGTGCCTGTACGTCATTCAAAAAATAACGAAACAAAAGCCAGTGGAAATCCAACCAGAACATATTCTAAGTTTGGAATGCAAGATTCTACGTATTACAGATATAGTAATGGTGGAAATGTTAAAGAACCGCAAAACGTTGGCCTTGGTCAAACTGGTCATCACAGATATAATAATCAACCGGAAATGATGCACGGTAGCCCACATTCACACAGCGAAGTCAATCGGAATAATGCCAATACGTTTAATAAAAATTACAACCCCTTTTCAGACTTTGAGTCGTACAATGACGGTGGTATGGATAATGTCGCTGAAGAAGAGAGTTTTGAAAATTACCAGCCAAAAAATACGAAAACTCATCTTGGAGTTGGTACTGTCAATATAAACGCAAGTCCCAGTACTTCTATCTTTGCTGGAAGTCCTACCAATGTCAACACTGGAATTAATTTCAGTACCAATAAAACACCAAAAAAACCTGCTGTTCCTGAAGAATTTGTCAATCAAGCAGATTTGTCAGGATTCAAAGCTACAGTTGCTTTTCCATTTACGATTCAAAAGAAATTAACGAACAATTCGTTCAATTTGGGGCTTAAACTTAGTGGTTGTAATATCTACGGAAAAATGTACCGAGTTGGGAGTATTATTAACGAATTGTCAACCTCATGTGTTCGATGCAGGTGCACTGACGTTGGTGTCCAGTGTTCCGAGTTGCCTTGTTAGAAATGGTAGTAATTTTTAATCTTGTTAATAATTATGAGTTTTTACAGTGTGGTCATTTACCAATGGATTTTCTATATAGAATATGTAGGGAGTTTAAGTACAGGCGGATTGCAAATCTCACATCGCTATCTCAAACAACTGACATTTGTACCGGAAAAAAGTTTCCGAAAAGTGTTATATTTTAATCTGTGAAAATGTAATGTTTTAGGTTTTATATTCATGTAAAATTGAATTAAAAGTGTACAATTATAAATAACAAATTGTTGTAAAGCATGAATAAATACCCAGTGCCTAGAATAAAATAAAATTGATTTCATTGAAGCTCTCAATACTAATTACTAATTACATCTGGTCTGAATATTTGAACTGCTATCTATCGTGTATATATGTGATTTGTTACTTACAACTGCAAGTCAGGCAATTAGCTTTAGGTGAAGATACGATTTTAAGCTTAGCAGATATTTATTTAGATGGTATTTTTTGCACACAAAGTGTATATAGGGTCCTTTCCCACCGTTTTGGATTTCAGATAAATGTTATACCAACTTTTAAGTAATACGACGTGCACAAACCACCCGTGTGAGCATAAACTTTTCCAACTGGCTTGAAATTTTCCTTCCAAGGAACTTTAATATATTTACATGAGCTAGAAACAGCTCGGTTTTGGTTTCTGTTAATTTTCTTTTCATTGATGCTCACAAAGGCAATTTATTGAGGCTAACAAATAATACAAGTATGAATATTAATAAACTTCGTTTCCACCCGTATTTCAGAAAACTTGCTAACAATACTGCACGTTAGGTGATGACAGGTAAAGGTATGCCTGAAAGATGAGATTAGGTGTTTCTTTGAATAGTGTGGAGTTGTATGGATCCAGAGAGCATCTGTTCAAAGGAGAATAATAATTTACATATCTCGGTCATGTCATAACAGTCACTACAGTACATTTTCTTCTATTTCTTTCAAATTAAACTTCACTAGACTACACCATCTAATTCGCCAGCTACTTATCAATCTTTATTGTTTTATACACAGTATCCAAGCTACTAACATTCTTATTACTTTTCAGGTACTTACAATAAGAAGCGAAAACAGCTATGTAAGCTACGAAATTGATTTACTGATCATAAAGCTCACTAATAACTGTTCATAGGGAAAGCAGAGTGCATCTTAATTGGATTTCTGCTCGGTGGGACTAAAGCGAAATACCAGTGTGGAGTATAAAACTGAAATCTGTAAAATAACCTATACAGACGCGTTTTACATTGTCAATGTCAGCATAGGCGCCCTTCTTGGCTTAGGTATACATATTCCATCACTCTATAAAAGCATTTCCAAAGCGCAGTCCAAAGTAGTCCAGGTTCACTTCGCATAAAGAACTAATAGACACAATGTAAGCCGTAGTATTAAATACCCTAAAAATATAAAGTTGTTCCTCAGCAGACAATGCAGAATACAGGGACGACTGAGCTAAATACTGGCTAACTTCTTGTAGCCAATAGGGTGCGGACTCCTTGTAGCCAATAGGCTAATGACACCATGTAGCCAATATGGTGACTATTCAATGAAGCCAACAGGGTGACTATTCAATGAAGCCAACAGGGTGACGACTCAGTTTAAGCACTAAAGTAACCACTCAGAGTAGCCTTAAGTTAATTACTCAGAGTAGCCATTAAGTTAATCCCTCAGAGTGGCCAATAAGTTAATTACTCAGAGTAGCCATTAAGTTATCCCTCAGAGTAGCCAATACGTTAATTACTCAGAGTAGCCAATAAGTTAATTACTCAGTGTAGCCAATAAGTTAATCACTCAGAGCAGCCAATAAGATAACTACTCGCTGTAGTCAAAGTGACTCATGCAGCCAATGGGGTGACGACTGAGTTTAGCCAATATAAGGTAGTGAATTAGAGTAGCCATTAAGTTAATCCCTCAGAGTAGCCAATAAGGTAGCGACTTAGAGTAGCCAATACGTTAATTACTCAGAGTAGCCATTAAGTTAATCCCTCAGATTAGCCAATAAGAAAACTACTCGCAATAGGAAAGTGGCATAATTCTTCACTTTAGGTATAATTTTTTGGCATAAATAATTTGGCATAAAAAATTTGACATAAATCGCATTTTATGTACATGGGCAGTGGGGATAAATGTAATGGAAAAGGCAGTCTCTTGCCAGAAAGCAGATGATTAAGAAGCAGAAGCTTCTTTATAAGAATGCTCGGAAAAATCTGCCTGTCCGTCCGTCCGTTATTAAATAAATCACACATTATGAAATTACTGATTTATGCCATTTTGGGGATTTGAAAAAACTTATTTATGCCAAATTGGGAGTAAGAGAAATTCATATGCCAAAAAGGAATATGTCAAAACGTATATGGATGTGTATATGAATATGGCAATCAGGGGTACATATATAAGTATATACAACTCCGTGGCTATAATGCCACTAAATAGAATTGATTTCAGTTGAAACAAAATAATTTTAGCCAATACCTTAAATAGTACAACATTTTAACCCCTAAATCGATATTGTTGCATAAGTAAATCTGTTTGCCGCACATAAAATGTATAATCTCGTTTCCAATACATATCTTTTAAATTGTGGTATACATTATTTAAATATTATAAGATATTACTGTACAATTTTTGAAAGTGTAACGATAGTTACTGACATTAGCTGTAACCAAATCTAGAAAGAAATTTGGAGATGGTAGCCCACATGTTCTAAATAGAAGCTTAACTCGACTCGTTATAATACGATTTTAATATCCTTTAGCCTTTAACAAATAACCAGTGTTCATTCAATATAAGAATTTAATCTAGTTGACCACTTCCTAATCCTTCTTGCATAGCGGTGTGCTTACGATTCTCCTAGTTCAGATTGCTATACCTATGATTGAGCAATCCAGATCCCCAAACAACAGTTTTGAGCTTGGAATAGTGAATTAAATTGAAAGGTTGGAAAAATGTATACAGCGCGGTTAGAGATTTGTGCTGTACTAGTGGATGGTCGATTAAACTGTGTCTATTTTATTGTTGAATTAAGACAATAATGAGAATTAAGCATCATAGAGGGTCGCTAGTGGATGGATTTTATGGCTACATTTATATAGAATTCGAAAAGATTTACCGGAACTTAGCGGGTTGGGATTTTTGAGGAAGAGTGGGAAGGGCTGAGGTAAGGCTGGAGTGTGTTCTATAGAGTTGGTGGGGAAGCGAAGGAACAAAGCAGGAGAAGCAGAACACACGAACGAAAGTAAAGAACAGGTTTCGCAGTCAGTCTTCGGCAGATAAGAATCAGAGCAGACAAAAAAGGAGAAAGGAATTGTTGAGTAGAGTGTGGCTTCTTTTGGAGTCAGTTCATATTCTAAATTACATACAAAGCCAATCCAGGCTCAGCCTCATACTGTTATACATTTGATGTGGAAGAAAAGAAAGCCTGAGGATTGTGTCCGAACACAAGAGAAGTTCTAGACGGTCGCTATGGCCCTGCATTTGTATTGCAGACATTTATTTAAGACTCCTTTCCCTGGATTCTCTGCTTACGGCTGCTCGCGAACTAAAGAACTAACTGAATGTGTTAAAACCCAGTGACTTAGTCAGTAATCATGTAGAGATCAAAGAGTAAGGAGGTGAAGAGAAAAGCGAGCCGAAGTCACCCAACAGATCCGATAATATGAGATCAAATTAAACAAATAAAACAATTCTAATACACTTCAGTACAGCATAGACATCTCTTCAGACAGTGTTACTACTCCAGGAATCAGTTACTCTCACTGCTACGTACAATTCGTCAATTCTTTCTTTCTTCTCTTTTTCCATTCTACTTCTCATTTCAGTAGCTAGTCCATTTATTCTACGCTACCAATCTTCATTTTCACCATTTGTTAAATTATGTAGCACAGTAGCCACTGCAGTTTTCAAATCGAACCATTTTTTTGCCAGATACGAACTCTCTTTTTAAACACACGAATTGATTTATTTCATTCATATAAATAGCAAAATTATCGTGTTATTTTCAGTGTAAAAAGTATTCAAAATGCAAATATTTATACATGAGAAATAAAAAGCACAGAAGTTGGTGCACACCAACTTTTGACATTAAGTCAACTGTAGTTTCACGGCTGATGTGCACAAAGCCTAACCAAAAATAGTTTCTCCTAAATGTGTAAGTAATACACTTCCGATTTGAATATTTTACTTTAAAGACACAAAATATAGGCAAGTGAAAATATATGGAGTTCGAAAGGTTAGAAGGGTAGATGAATTGGGTGGAAGGGTGGAAAAGTAAAACTGAAGTCATATTTTCTTCACTGCTGATAGTCACAAGCCACAAATGACTTTTAAGATACCGGAAGACTTGACCACGCAACAGATTATTTGATAATTTCTGGAACTTCAGAAGCATTTTAGAAAACTCTGCTGGAGGATCAATGTCGACGGAAAAGATGGACAGAAGAAAAAGTGCAGTTTCCCAAGGCTCGAGTGCCGCTGTGGAAGAAGATTCGCAATCGGACCCTGCAGAACTTGACAGTAGTAAATCTCCTGATGAACCACTAGCGGAGACAGGGAAATGCCAAAATAGTAGCAGTGAGAGTCAAGATGAACAATTGCAAGTGGAGCCTCACATATTACCCCTTGTAATTATCGAGGAAAATCGGGAAACCTGGGCTAAAAAAGTTGATTTTCTACTGTCTGTTATTGGTTTTGCAGTGGATTTGGCCAATGTCTGGAGGTTTCCATACCTTTGCTACAAGAATGGTGGAGGTATGTGCCTTTTCTAGTCTACTTATTAATATTGATATCAGTAAAAGTCATTTCCGAGGATCGTTTAGCTTTGGCGTTTCCCTAGACGTGATGAGATGAGAAACTTCTCCTTTGAATAGCTGATGTGAAAACTTAAAACCTTCAATTATTTATGTGTCCATTTATTAAATAACGCACCAATTTAAATTCATGCTTATCTATCGAATATGATATAGCAAGAATTCAAAATATTTTTTTAAATGTTGGACTTCAAAATTACAAATGCTTTCTAAGTTGGTAAATTGATATAACTTCTTCCTCACAACCACTTATTGCCTATTTTTTGGAATTCCATGAAAATTCACGATGAAGTATGCTTCCAGAAAAAGGGGTATTCTGAAGTGAAGATAAAGGAATTGGGATTTGTCCTATAACTCCCCATAGCCTACTTTCCACAAGAGAAGTCAAATTTTAATTTTATATTTTAATTTCGCCTCAAAGCTGTTAAAACCTTAATGGTGAAATGAGACTGTGGAAAACTATGTAGTGTTTTGTATAGCAACGAAAATCCTTATAGGAACATTTTGCTTTGCCTAATTTTCACTGACACAATGCCATTATGATCGAATGGCCGAACAGATCGAGTCAGTTCCCTAATGCATTCCAACAAAGGTTGACCATGGCCATCATTGCCATTTACCACTCAGCAATTGTAAGTAGTACTAACTGAGAAATGATGTTAAATAGTATTTCCTTGAAAGTGGCCATTGCTACATAAATAAAACCGTGTAATTCGCTAATACTTCGCCGACTTCAAGAGGTATTGTATAAAATCAAAATATTCGAATACTGATTTGGAAAATTAGCCTCAAAATTTCCAAAAAAGAGTGAACTCGAACTCTATAACTTCGAATTTACGTAAAGCAACAAAGGTCGTCAACTAATTTACGAATTGAGTGGCGGTTGTAATTTTTACAATTTTTATTGAAATCAAAAATAGTTATTTTTCATGTCTAGAAATTATAGTTTTTCAAAATCCAAAAAATTAACTTAAATCAACTCCGATTTTGATGAAATTAATGATAAAATAAACCCGTTAAAACAGCACGTAATGAAGAGGAGCGTAGACATTGGGAAAACCTAAACCGAGAAAAACAGCAGGAAAGTTGACAATGAGACGACACATACTAACAATTAGTACAACCAATGACATCTGCATTTATTTGTAAGTATTCCATATTCCTTAGTATTAGACATCTGCAATCTGCACTAAGGTAAAGAAGGCCGACGTAGATGGGCCCCAGAAGTGACTTTTGGAGCCCATCTATGGCAAACTCTTCTTTACCTTAGTGTATTGCATTGTATGAAAGGACCAAGAAACCAAGATGGCTAGAAACCAAGACGCCCAGACAGACAGACAGACAGATCATTCATTCCTATAAAGAGTTCGCTGACGCTTCTCTTAATAACTAATAGCATTCTAAGATAAGCGAGATTGTGCAATTATTATATTAAAGCAAAAGCCTTTGTCGCCAAAAGAAATTTTTCCAATATTAAATTTAGCAAAAAATATTTTTCAACAGACTTGTCAGCCATATAATTTTCTCATGAAAGTGTTATGATAATTTTCATCAAAATTGAATTCGCCCTGGAACACTTCGCCCCGGGAAGTTCATTTTGGCTAGGAGATCGTCTTCTTCAGCAAAATTTGACTTACGAATATTTACAGTGTCTCTATAAACCATGCCTTGTTAGATTCTTCCGAACACTGCTGATACCAATCATCTAAGAAGACTTTATTTAGCTGATGAACCTAACAATGTTTAGGAACTTGGTTCATAATAGGGCCTTGATAGGGCCCATGTGACTCTTGATCTTTGATAACTAGTCTTCCTAAAATAAAATTTTGGGTAAAAGAAACTGTCTTTCTAAAAATTGTACACTGATTGTTTGTTTGAATTTATGGCAAAAGTTATTTTTAGAAACATTCCCTACCCTGAAATATTATAAAATTTAGTAAAGCATACTAAGTAAAAAAACCAAAAATACAACTCAGTTGGTTGTCAGTGTCGTAAACATGGTGCAATGCGAGAATTATAAAACAGAGACAAATGTTAAAACCTGTTCTCATACAGCACTAACCAAACAGAAGTAAATACAAATAAAACTAAGATGAAGCTAACTCACTTTTTGGTTCAAGCTTCATAAGCAGGTGCGTTTGAAATATAAAACAAAGTAGCGGAAGCCAAAAATGCAAATGTAAAAACGAAGTGAATACGAATGCAATTTACAGAGGCTTAAAAGCAAAGTAATCTGTCATAAAGTTTGAATTAATTTGGAACATTTAATTGAAATGGTTTATCTATGTAGAATAGGATTTTATTAATATGCACTTATAATAATTAGCGCTTTGTAGCATAGATCAATTTTTAATTAGTACGAAAATATTTAATTTAATATCAAATAATACGTCAATTTATAGCAAATGACAATTAGCCAGCACATTTTCCTCTCGAATGTGCGATTAATTGCCAACTTAGCCTATTTTCTTATCTCGTTTTATTCTTCTGCTTTGACTTTCAATGTTAATGCTTAATGTAATTTACTTACCTTCTTATACCAATATCGACAAGCTTTCGATACAAAAACACATAATTGGGAATTGGGGTATTGCTAAAATTTAGTACATTATGCTTCTCCTTTATTGAGTAAAAGAGCAGACAGTTGTACAGACATGATCATAGATTGCTGTCATAAAGTAGATTCTGCTACCTACCAAGCATGAAAAGATAAAAAGCACGGCATTATTATGTAGCGGAGCTACATTATGTAAACGCTCTGTCTGTCTGTCTGTCTGTCTGTCTGTCCGTCCGTCCGTCCGTCCGTCTGTATCCACCATAACTCGAGAACGCTTTGAGATAATTAGTTCAAGTTTAGAACACATTAAGATAAGGTCCAGTGGGAGATAAATCTAGGAGATGGGGTCAATCGGTCAATGGGTTCCAGAAATACAGTCCGAAACATAGAGCCTGCAGTACCATGTATACCACATTGAGTGGTATAAATAAAACTTAGCATGTACCACATTGAGTGGTATAAATAAAACTTAGCATGTACCACATTGGGGGGTATAAATAAAACTTAGCATGTACCACATTGAGTGGCATAAATAAAACTTAGCATTCAACCGATGATCATTGCCGATGATCAACCGATGATCAATCAATGATTCAACTGACTTCTCCGCTACATACTTACGCCGTTTTGCACAACGGGTTTATTTGTAAAGGAACTGCAAGTCAAAGCATACGATGTATACGGTATTTAACTACCAGGGCAAGATAACAAAAATGAATTCAAGTCAATAAAGCAAAGTAATAAAACAGACAAATGAAAGCGAAAAGAAAAAATAGTATCACATCACATGTGGTTCTTTGATCTCAATAAAGACATAAATACTACATACCTACATTAATTCTTAGCGAAATTTTGCACCTCTAAAAGATGCGTAGACTAAACCTTAACGGTTTAAGAGGTAACAAAAAAGTGGATTTCGGGTATTGTAATTTTAAAAAGCATTTCTATTTCTTGTATAAAATATACAAATCGATGCTAAACACTATTCTTCTGAATCTTATGAAGTATATTCTGAATTGGATTGAGCTGTATTTACTGCTTTCAATTTTCAAGATAGAATTTCAATTTCCAGACCAATTGTATTATGAGGCTACGCGTGCATTATATGTGCTTGTACTCGAATAAAGGAAAACTGCACTGCTTTTCTGTTTTTTGTTCCCTCTGATTTACTGGATAATAAGATGATACTCAAGTTCTGTATACTATTTTTATGTACCAGCATCTCTAAACGAATTCCATAAAGTTAGTAATTGACGAAATTTGAAAAACATTATGGAAGTAAAGCAATAAAATGCATTAGCTCAACAATTACTTAGAAATGAACTACAGCGTTGACAAACCAAATACTGCTTTGTCTTTTATAACAATAAACCGAAGAATATATGTTGAAGTAAAAAATTCCTTTACTATATGCAAATAATGTAAAAGGAGCAAAATCATGGGTATTTGTAATCTACTTTGTTCAATGGCAACTATAAAGAACGTGAGAAATAATTTGGACAATTTCTTAAACTAGTATTTAACTAGTAGACTGCCATCATATCAAATTCAATAGACATACCATCTGGAAAGGTTCCTTGCCATATTTTTATACATAATCGTTGACGAAATCGCATCTATCTAAATTCTACGTCCCACCTCCAAATGAAATTGCTTTGTGGGTAATTTCCTATACTACATAGTTGGCTGTAAGCAATGCACAATGGAAAAGGTGAAAAATCCAGCCCTAGCAATTATCGACTTATATGGATTGTATGCGCTTACTAAAATTAATTGGGCGTTTACTGAATTAATGGTACAATAAAGTCGTTCATGCATTCATACAATCACTCTATCACCCAGGAAATACGGATTATGATGAACATCACTCCATTATTAAATATCGGAAACGACTTTATAGAACTACCTGATCGGTCTGTCCATCCATCTATCTATCCCTTCATTCCTTTATCTTCCATATATTCCTACATTCCTCTATTCATCCCTACATCAGTTTTGTTCAAATGCTTTGTGTTCGCTTTACCTTAAAATTACTTCAATCATTGTTTATTGGTTGTCCTTACAATTAGTCCAAGTATTTTCAATTAATGCAACTATAGTTAAACCACCCAAAAATAATCAGGGCATTAATTCACTTTTGAATCAAGGTAGCTTGCGATTTTCATTTCAGATATTGTGGATTCCGATTGCTCAGTTCAAAACAAAAACTGATTTACAATATTAAATGAAAGAAGTCCCAATAGAACTTAATCAACATTATTGCAAAAATATCCTGTGTCGACATAATATTTAAAGTCGTTCTGGAACTTTCGAAATGTTTTCGGGATCTGTAACAAAGCTACTTAAAATTGATATTACTATATGCAACAGAGGAGATTGAGACTGTTTTACCAATATCACTTTGGCATTAGGTGCTTGAATGAACAGTTCAGATAACTGTGCTATGTGTAAGAAAAGAAAAGAGAAAGTACTAGCTCTTATGTGAAAAATCACACTTTACGTTAAAAAGTTATCTTCTATTATTATACATATAGTTTTCCACAACAAATAATAGTGGTAGAGTAGAACTGGACAGCAAGCGATGATTTTGACTGTAATTATGCGAATGTTAGCGACAACATTTACATTGAAGATGGTACTACTGGTGCCCTGCTGCGCATAAATACAAGTAAAATGCATCGCATCTATGTATCATTATACTGTGAAAATGAATCAATAAACTCTTAATAAGTCCCTAGCGTTTTAATTCATTTGAGAGGCAAGCTTGGATTTCTTTGTTCGTTATATTAATGGTGTCTATACCGTATGAAGTTGGTATCACAGACAGTGATAGGTCTAAAATTGCTACTTAATTGAGTTTACACTAAAGAAATTACTGCAGGCCTTTATGTCTGTGAGCTCTCCGTGTTTTGCAGCTAGAGGCTAATGAAACGTTTCAAACGACGGGTTCATTTTCCTGATATGTAAATATTACACAATTGTAATACACATCCATGAGGTATATAGCTGCCTACTTAATATCCTTAAGGTGTTACCAATTTAACACGAAGCCAACAAAATTGTTTAGGGAGCTATGGAAGACTTTATTACAGAATAGAACAGTAAACAAGAGAGCACATAAATCTTTTAAATGGTATTTCTTTCTGCATTCATTGTAAGCAATATATTTGACCTGAAATTAGTTATAACTTGAATTGCCAAAATTGTATAATTGCTTAGCAAGCCCAAATGCCGTTGTAATTTGCTAAACCATATGTACTACACCATTTTTATAGAATAAATTGAAGAATAAAACTTCCATTTCCTACTATTCCGACTAGTGACTAGTACCATTATGCAAACCTCGTTATGCGGCACCCAGATAGGATGTTTGAATAAAAAAGTCCGTCCTATATTGCTCAAACGATTTCCCAGTACATAATACGTTTGATAAATGTCAACTGGAGTAACTGTTGAAAGGTTGGCCAATATTTTACAGGGGTGAAAGAAAGGGGGTCTTAAAAGTAAAGTGACGTAAGAGTTTTGTACATTTCGATAAATTCTAAATTCTATGGCATTTCCCCCTAATAAACTCATTTACATTGGGGAAATTTGCCGAATCAAATCGGATTCGAAGCTAAATTGAGAACAAATTCAAGTGTTAAAGTGAAATTTATATTGGGGTACATCCCCATTGGTCATCAGTATTTCTGACATAAAAGACAGGTTTATAGGTTTACGAAAGTGCATTTATAATTGCAAGTAATGCAGAAAGCAAATTCAAATGGGTATTTATTGACATGGAAATATTAGAAAGCCCCTTCCCCCCGAGCATAAAGTTAACCAATAGAATCAACAATTCCAACACAGTTGGCTTTTGCTCAATTTGTTCATTGTTGAACGATAAGATTATTTAAATAATTTTAGTTCTGAGACTACATTTACCCGAATAAATCGGTATTAAATATTAAAGGTAGATAGATATGAAAGACCATTCCTGGGTAATTAAAATATATTATATCTTATATTATAATCTGCATATTGGAATATTGCTAATTTTTGGGGGAAAGGCGTCTGGTAAGCATCTAGTAGTAGAAATAATATGAACTGTATTTAAATTCAAGCACTAATGCAATATAGGAAACTTGAAAGCAAAAATAAAAAGCAAAATAGTAGATGGTTAGGAATAAAAAGATATAATAAATCGATTTAACTTTGGAAAGGAAGGATGACGTTTCATTTCCGATACAAGATGTGATATACCCTCAAGTCATGTCAAGTTTCACTCACGTTTTTTGCGTTCTATTTCTTTTTCGTTTTAACCATAAATAAGTATTAGCCTCTTAGTAATACTGACCATTACCTTGAAAAGATTTGTAGTATGGAACTATAAGAAATCTATTATCCAAACATGCCCATTAAGCTTCTTTACTTCAATTTTACAATTGCATCAAAATAGTTTAATAAATAAAAACTTTACTTTTGCAAAACTCAGCATTAAGATTTTGGTATTCACAATGGTACACAATTCACCTCTTTGCCTTCAAATGATTGGGGACTTTGGAACAAAAGTCTATACTTTTAAAACACCCCTTTTGACATCCTCTTTCAAGATAAAATAGTCCATGAAAAAACTGACATGTACAAATCTTTTCACAATTTCAAACGTTACAATGTGAAAGGCAACCACCAAAAGAGATAAGCCGCAGGATCCTTTCTTCCTGATGCATTCGACTTCAATATCAATCTGCTTTGTAGAATATACGCAGAGTGAATAATACTGCTGACAATATGTTACTTTTATTTCAAAGAAGAACATTTATTTTTTCGGAATGAAAGATTCTTTCCAAAGAAGTTATAATAAAAAATCATAATGGACATCCTTGGCTTGCTTTTGAAATGCGACAAACCAAGTTATATTTTGTTAAAAATCCTGCACATCATTTTTGTCAGGTGGCTGTGACTTATGTAGTAAGCCTGTTTTATAAAAATTATGCATATGAACCACCAAAAAGCCGAGATTGTAACATTGATAGAATTGCATTTAACACTGACAACATTTAGGATAGCATTTATTAATATTTGCTTTCTTGTAAGTAAAGAAAAAAGTTATTTAAATATTTTGGGCGCACTGCCATAATTTTTTGATGCGGAATCAACCTATGTTAGATGTCAACAAAGTATGATGCAAATGTCGTAACCGATGCGCATGCCAGCGGTAATATTAATCATGCCTAACATGGTATATTTCATTTAAATCAGAATTCAATTTTTATATAAATTTAGATGGTTATTGTGCAAATTAAAATTTTTTGTCGTTCATTATAATTAGCATCTAGACTTATATATGATAATTAACAAACAGCTGTCCACAACAAATTGACCATTCTTTAAAGCAAATTATTATTGAAAAGTTGAAATCTGTAAAAGCCATAATAAATCGTTATATTCATAGTATTAAAAATATGTTCAAGGCCAACGTTGAAGTGGAGACATGATAAATTACTTTTACTTATTAAATTATAGTAAGATTTTGGGAAAATTATGTTTTATTTCCCAGAAATTCAAAGCATACAATAAATAGCAAAATGTTTGTGATAATTAATGGAAAATAGTGTTTGTATGTGAATTATTTATTTAAAGATTGAAATATGTTTTGTGTTTAGGAGCATTTTTAATTCCTTATGGGATTATGCTGATAGTGGGTGGAATTCCACTTTTCTATATGGAATTGGCATTAGGACAATACAACCGTAAAGGTGCTATTACATGTTGGGGAAGAATTGTTCCACTCCTCAAAGGTAAGCCAATACATTTTTGCCAATCAATTCAAATAGTATTTATTGACTTGTCATGACCAAGGTCAAAAAGTAAAAAAGGTCGACTAAGGGACAGGTAGTACTAATTTACGTTTAAAATTAAATGTCCTCCTTGAAATACTCATAATATGAAAACTGTATCTCCAACATGCCTTCCGATTTATTTCTATTAAAGCATTGAAATCATGTAAGTGCCCTATTTAGAATATTGTTAATTTCATTTCATATTGTTTTACGCATGTTAACAATAGTGGAAAAGCAGCCGCATTAATTTAATTGGTTAAAACTATAATACAATTGATCGACATTGTTATCTACATAAGGCTTAGGCATGCATAAAAAGGAAATACTTTGTTCGAAATTACATTGGCACTGCTTTTACAGCAAAATAATAGTTCAGAGATATAGTATTTGTACTTTCATACGTTTTGTGTACTGCGTTTAGTGCATTTCATGCGTGTGACTGTACATAAATACTATATATGCTCGTGGAATATAAATGATTGGGGACTATGATATATTAGAGGTGTGCATCCGAGGATATTTCCTAACCCTAGTCTGATCATTGCATCTGAGTCAGAAGATGACTTATTCCACGCTAAAAGCGGTCTTACAGAGAGCCGACCACCAGATATACTTTTGATAACGCAGTATAAGTTTTAATCATACAATTTCTGGTACCGAATACTCGAGCGAATGTACAAGATCTTGGTCAAAAAGGTACAAAATCGTTATGGTTTTTTGAAGGTAGGGATGGCTAAGATCACAGTGCGAGTATAAGAGAACAGAAATTTTGATTCACGACTTTCTGATTTAATAAAACAATTTTTTAAAGATGTTTTAGTTATTTAATACAGCAATAAATGCTGATTTGTGAACAATCTAAGATTGCACAGCAAAAATCTCACCATACAACATCTGCAATTTTCAAACCGAATAACTGTAAAACAGGACTACTGAATAATGTGTTTTTAGTATTTCGAATCATCTCCACAAATGGCATGATAATGCATGAACTTTTTCCATCCCTTTGAAGAATGTCATTTTAGTCCGGCCAGCTCAAAATTTTAAGTTTTGTGTATCAGAGCAGAATGTTCACTCTCACTCGTTGTTGGTTTCCGTGCCCACCTCTAGAGTACATGTTGGAAAATAGAGAGTTCGAGTAGGACATACTGTTGAGCGGTTACACTGGTTGCAGTTGTTACGGAGGAAGAAGGGCGCGTATACGAGTCCGTATAGTTACTGATCAGTAATGGGGTATATAGGTTGCATAAAGTAGTGAAAAGACATTTATCTAGGCGGAAACAGGAAACGGTAATTCTCCCTCTTATGGCTCTCTCCACTCTACCTTCATTATATAGAACATCAAGACTCTTAAAATGCTATCAAATGCTCTTCCCATAATGCTTTACTAATGTACCGTGAATAGGAAATTCTTTCTTCATTTGACACAAATTTTCTTTCTCGTTCAGTTCCTTTCAGTCTACTTTCTTTACTTTCAATCCTCTTTCCTACACTACTCATTCATATCTCAATAACATATTCTAGTTAAAACTAATACTAGAGCTGTAATTCCAACTTAAAGCCAAAATCAATTTACTTGGGCTGCCTTCGGTCTAATGTCTTGTTCCATATTGGGTTGGCTTTGGATTGGGTTATATTTCAAAATTTCTGGGTTGGCTTATGTTAAATTTTATTGACGGGTCTGCACAATAAATGATTTGGAAAACCGCAGAGGAACAGATCGCCGCAGTTGAAACACCACATTGGGACGGTGATTTTTACTTCAGTACGTAACCTAGACGGGGTCTGCAGATCACCGCAAATAATGTTGTTGGGGATTAAGTTCCTTTTGACTTAGTGCCATACAATGCTAACTTTCGACAGACCTAAAAAATACCGAAGAATCAATTTGTTTAAAGGACATCCGCAGATGCGGGTGCGGTAGGATTTGCTCCTCATTGTTTTCACCATTTAGTGCCTAAGACTTTAGAACAAAAGAGTACTTTGTTAAACCGGATTAGGAGTTTTAGGTGAAAATGGAAATAGAGAGTTGTAGTCAGATTTTCCAAAAGTGAACTCTATCAATTCACAATATTTATAGTATGTCTTACCGCTCGCGCGCTCACTTTCCTTTCGTCCTATTTCGTATAATGGAGACTCGGCAATATGTTTAGAAATAGTACAAGATAGGAGCTATAAATTCATACATAAATAATTTAGATTTATATGACATTAATTGGTTTAGAGCTCTCAATTATCCGTTGCATGTTACATAAGATGATAACAAACTCAAAGATACGGTTAATCGGTTAGATTTCCATGACCTAAATAAGTCAATTTCTACGGTTCATCAAAAAATAGAACACAGCAGTGAGGGCAATCGCTTGGCCAGACGTCGTAAATATTGTCATGGTAAATACAGGACCCCTCAGGCAGGCGCCGCCAAATGTTTTTCATATTTTTATGTTCCTTATGTTTTGTAAATCATTCAATGCGGAGCATAGTAAATAAAGTACACAGTGATTTCATTTTCACAACTACAAACGTCTTCTTGTAAGTGAAATGTGAAATGTGAAACTTTGTAGGTGCACGGACCGTTGGAATAGTCAATCATTAGCAAATTTTCTTAATACTAGCTCGTTATATTTATTTATTGTCTTCATATCATCAGGTTTACGGAGCTTAAAGCAAAAGTAGCTTAAAATAAACTTACTATATCTCTGTTATGTTATCTTAATTGGATTCAAAAGTTGTGTAGCCAACAGAGAAACTAGATACAAACGTGGTGCTACACAAAAATAGAATCGCGCTAGTCCGATTCACGAAAATTAAGGACAAAGTAATAAACGGACGTAAGACTGACTCTAAAAGGCTGTGATATTATTAAGCAGATTAAGCACTATAAGAATAATGCCTCGGACCTGCTTTAGTTGACAATGATTTACTATTGCAATTTCGAATGAAAAGGAAACTCTTTCCTGTGATATTACGTATACTCGTAATTTAAATACAATTGAAAACAAAGCTGATGAAACAATATATGTATACATGATAAGCGTGTCTCAACTAATCGTTAATGAAAATAGCTTTCTGATTTAAAGGGAACAACAACCCGGTTTGTATTGTGCAGTCGTCTTCCAAGCGTTACTTAGATAAGTGGTAATTTTGATTGTGAAGATTGCAATATTAGTAACGAATACAGACACGCTACCCAGACATTTGAATTTATAGATTCCCAGGAGCTCTCCCAGCAAATTTCAATTTTATCTATCATCTTCATCTCTATTCTACCTTACTTTGTGTTGAGATTATTAAATCCACCTGACCACTCAGAACATGCCCCACTTGTGACTGTTCATACAGATGTTAGCCAAATGCACAGGGCGGTTAGTGTACTGTGAACCCATTAGTTTTAATTTAATTCTTAACTCATTCGAAAGCCCACTATCGTTTCATAATCGCAGCAGAGTCAGCGCGGAGCCGAATAACTATTTTGGCATGCCTTTGTCCACATTGTCTGTTGGCGTCTAAAAGTAAATTGCTCTTCAACAATGCAATTTGATTATTTGCCTTAAGTAGATAAAATGTCTTTATAATTCATGTACCTATATCGTAGGTCCGTCTTCAAATGTCGATGAATATAATTGATCAGTTCATTTATGATTTAATGAAGGAATCGGATATGCAGTGGCACTAATTGCATTCTATGTGGACTTTTACTACAATGTCATAATTGCGTGGGCACTTCGCTTCCTCATTGCTTCATTTACTTCCCAATTACCATGGACAAACTGCAACAACCCATGGAATACTGAACTTTGTCGTGCGGTATGTTTCACAAAAATTAAATTTTGCCATCTGCATATTTGTAAAACGAAATATTTGTTTGCAAGTAGATCGGAACAGAAAATAATTACACGTCTACAAATGACACTGATTCTTTGAATGACGATGCCTCAATGGACTCCAATGACTTGGAAAGGAATCAAACAATTATAACCCACAACCAAACTAGAGCAAACAGATCACCCGCTTCGGAATATTTCATGTAGGTGTACTAGCAAGTTTAGATTTTTTCTCTTAACTTCGGTAATGTAAAATCAAAACTGGGTAGTTATATTGAAAAGGGGGAGGAAATTGCATTAAATATCTATGTGTTGGTTGGCGATGTTACAGCAATTTGTTGAATATCGTCTTTACTTCACATTAACTCCACAATATGCAACACATTTTTATCTTGCAGGCGGGAGATACTAGAGTTGCAAAAAAGTAGCGGCATTGATGACTTAGGACGCATTAAGCCAGATATGGCTCTTTGTCTTTTGGCGGTCTACATTATTTGCTACTTTAGTTTATGGAAAGGAATTTCTACGTCTGGGAAGGTAATTATTCTGTTCACATGGTAAGTTTTGCCTGTAATTTTTACTTGCATATTATTTAAGGTTATTTTCTGAAAGTCATAATTTTAGATTTCTTCCACCCTTGCTGAAGATTCTACCAAATTCTAAGTTAAAATATTATATTTTTATGATTTGGTAATTAAAGTTGACCACCACATCTATTGCCCATGAAGGCGAGGTTAATTGCCTGGTAGCCATAATTGTATTATTAACAGGTTGCCAACATGTCCAGTCATGATAAATACTACGTTCAATCAACAATTTCAAGTCCAAACGCTGCATTGAATTGCATTATTAATTATTGAAATTCCTCTCCATATTTTCCATTACGACAAGAGTGATTATTGATATGACCGTTAGTAAGCATTTGCTTGGCTTCTATGTTGCACAATCATAAATCACCATATGCATGACTTGGACTAAAATGATTTGGAAATAGGAAAGTCGGCAGTGCATAAAAGAGCATAGGCATACATTATCCTAAATAAATCCCCTCTTTACCTCCATACTAGAAAGCGTACACGTAGCAGCAGTTTCTCAGTGTGTAATGGATAACCGAATCCGTTTTTAACAGGTGGTCTGGTTTACTGCTCTTTTCCCATATGCCGTTCTTCTTATTCTCCTCATCCACGGAGTGCGACTACCAGGAGCAATTGACGGAATAAAATATTACTTGAAGCCAAACTTTGGAGCCATTACCAAAGCTTCCGTAAGCTTTCGCCCTCATAATATATACTTTGATTATTTAATTACCCAACCATTTGTTAGCTGAATTAGGACACTTGATTTTTGTTTAAGATGATTTAAAGAAAATGATAGAAATGAAATTTTGACTCCAACGAGTTTGCAAAACCACTTCAATGTTGCTCACAGGCGTGTAAATATCCATTGAAAACGAGTGAATATCATTAAAAATGGATAGCGTAACCGTTAACCATTGGGAAACATTGCATTCATGTCCTATATCTCCGTAAAAAAGTAATGTCCTATTTCAATAGGAGCCCTTCTTGTCTTTAATTTATATATTAAGATGTAGGAAAAACGTATTAAAAGTGAGTTAAGGAATTGTGGTAAGTTAAAATCATCCGAATTTCTCAGCAAAATAGTTAGGATTGCCATATTTGTAGGGCGGTAAACGGTAAACGGACGATTGGCGCTGACTTGGTAAGCTACTTCATATTGTTTATTATTCTTTTGGATGTACTGGAACTGGCCGAAGTGCGCGACTATATATTTGGGATATAAATTGATTGTTGGAACGTGAGTTGAGAACGAATGCGTTTTGGTTTACGGGAAATGCGACGTAAATCTGTGCGTCAAGAGAAAAACATTTTCCATTTTATGCTCTCTAATGGAATATTCGTGTCTCATGTGAGTGTAGTGTTGAATGACAGATGACCGAACGACGAACTTATTCAGCTTAACCGGCCACCCTAGCTACATTTTAAGCCATGAAAAAACCTTTCTCAACTAGAATACACAGTAAAAAATATTAATTACTTCTCTATAAGTAAAGAAAATCATGTTGTTGCGATATAAGTACTAGTTTGCTTTTTTTCCATATTAACTTAAAAGCTTTTCTAAAAATATAGCAACATTTCGCACCTGCTGCAGTCTACAATGCAGCCTCTCTGATGCTGGAAAAATAAAATAACTTATATAAAGTTCGTTTTCGTTTTGTCATTTGAGGCTTTTGCACTTGTATTTGTGGTTTTAAATAACTATCAATTTTAACACTCTTCCTTGAGATGTCAATTTGCTTCCAATTAGTGTGACTTCAAAAAAATTATAATCTTGACTCATTTTTGGAGGATTTTAACCCGTAGTAATGTTTTTAGTGGTTTGATTGACAAAACTTGTTAGTACAAAATAACTGCGGTATATCACGGTAGTCTATTGGAGCTGACTCATGAAATGAATTGTCTGTTTTAATGTATGTCCGTGTAACATAACATGTCTCTCAATTGTCTCAATTCGGCAGTTCTGTATTAATAATAAATCTTAATTATTCTGATCTAAAGACCTGAAGTATCCTAATATCTGAAAATATGGACAATTTAACAATATTCTAACAGAATTTAATAGTAAGCAAGGGTTTACTGAAGAGGCGTCTGCACTAGAATCGACGGGTATTAACGGAATACATTAAGCTCAACAAACGCAAATGAGATCGGTCTTGTTGATACCTACGTTGATACAGGGGCAACTTTACGTGTTTGTTCTTTGTATGTGTGCGTAAAGTTGAACCTTCAATAAATGTTTAGATTTTCCTTGGCCATTACCAAGATATATTTAAACTTTAAAACGAATAGCGATTCCCAAGTTCTACGACAAACCACTCCACAAGCACATCACATTTTGAGCCAACTTACTCCATTTTATTGTTTGTATATAATTCAATGAAATGGAATTAGTATGCAAAGTATTCATGAAAGTGTATTTGAAGGACATAAATAATCGAGTAAGCTTTTTAATGCAGATACTTTTGAGGTTAAGCATTTCTTGATATACTATGTGCGCAAGTACTAGGCAATGATTTGAGATGATAATAAAAAACCACTCCAAAACTTCACAGATCTCCCATAATTCAGTTTTAACTGAAATTCTTAGAGTATGTATATTTCTTTTCTGACAAATGGTGTATTTTTCTTGCTCCTGTCCTTTTTCCACTTATTCTATGATGCATTATATTCGTATTAATAGATTAAGTTCCCTTTTAGTTAGTGTTACTGAAATATGACTGTTTTGCAATTTTTTATCGTAGCATTAGTGTATAAAAGTGGATGTCCCACATTTTAAAACCTACGTTCTTTTTTTATTAAAAGAGTAAGATGACTGCTTTCACAGTTGTGATTGTATTTATCATATAATTGTCTTCATTACAACATATGACAATGATATGACAGTTACTTCCTCATTTTTAGTAGAAATGCCAACTGGAAATGAAGACTTACAAAAATATAGTATTATTGTAGCAAGAAACAATTAGCTAAAGTATTAATATTGATGTTTATTAATTTCCGATCAAACTTTCCAAGTTGATGTTCTCCTTTGCAGGTGTGGGTTGATGCAGCTACCCAAGTATTCTTTTCTCTTGGTCCTGGATTCGGTGTACTCCTTGCATTTGCATCATACAACAAGTTCCACAATAACGTTTATAAGTACAATAAAATTTGAATACTTTTGTGGCACAACAACCTTGCATGCCATTTAATGACTGAACTGTTTTTAGAGATGCCCTTCTGACAAGTTGCATTAATTCCGCGACAAGTTTCATCGCTGGATTTGTTATTTTCTCAGTTCTGGGCTATATGTCTTGGAAGACCAAACGCAAAATTGAGGTTACCTTACTTAATTCTGTCAACTGAAATACTTTTCCCATAGAAAAGTTGGTTAACCTATTCTATTAAGATTAAATGTCTCTAAAATAAATTTATTCTCGATCAAATATTTGCCTTTGAAAGCTAATTTTTCGCAAGGTTCGCAATTTTTCACATTGACTCAACTATCAGAGGTAAACAATAATGTGCTATCCACAGGAAGTTGCTACTGAGGGGCCAGGATTGGTGTTCGTCGTCTACCCTGAAGCAATTGCTACTATGAGGGGATCCACTTTCTGGGCTTTAATTTTCTTCATGATGCTTCTGACTCTTGGTTTGGACAGTTCCGTAAGTTCTTCCTTATCTGACATAATAATATAGATTTACATGAATTAATTTTCTAAATCTTGTCCAAGGACATAATAAAATGCAATTTTTGTCTGCAGATACAAAAATAGTTGCTATCTATTGATTCTTTGTCTTGTAAGCAATTTAAATAGGACAGGGTTAAGCAAAGCACACTGATTTGACCACGACTACATATTATGTACTTCTTTTATGAATTTTCAGTTCGGAGGTTCCGAAGCCATAATTACAGCTCTAAGTGACGAGTTTCCGTTAATCGGAGCTCACCGAGAGATTTTTGTGCTATGCCTGTTCTCCCTGTATTTCATCGTAGGGCTGGCCTCCTGCACTCAAGGCGGATTTTACTTCTTCAATCTTTTGGAAAGATTTGCAGCAGGCTATTCGATTCTCATTGCAGTCTTTTTTGAAGCTATTGCCGTTTCGTGGATTTATGGTGTGTTGATTCATTATTATAGCTTATTATTATTACAATTTTACTAGGATTTTAGATATCTTCATTTTATTAAGTCAATTATAATTATTTTTTCATAAAATGGTTATCAATCCGAATACAAAAATCAAGTACTATAAGTTACAGCATTGCCGAAATAATAACATAATGGAATTATTGTCTTAATCTCATCATTTCTATCACTGAATGATCAGAATTATGTCTTACGAGGAATTAAGATTTTCCGCATTTCCCAATTCGACTAGGGTGACCATGTAACTGGTAATTACTTTTTTTACGTGCAAAAATGTAATACTCAAGTCAAACTGGGAAATACGAAAAACATCAAATTCCTAGAAGTAGGGAATTATTTTCGCTATGTATCAATGTATTACTCAATGTCACTTCCACCCATTATATTATTACTACTGAGTCGAGTAATCGACAAATGATTACATGATGTGTGGCTGACCTTTTCATTTAATATGATTCAAAAATTGGATATCATTAATTGGGGATTTAATATTTCAATTCGAATTTTTCACTTTGCCGAAATAAGGATTTTCCCCCTGTTGAGGATCTTTTCTGTAATTATGGTAGTACTTCTTTAAACTAAATTTAGGGAGCAAGTATCATCTTAGAACGTCATTCACTGACAGACATATCTTTACGACTGTACTCCTAGTAATTGTTCCCTTTTTTATTATTGTTCACATTGATATTGATATTAATATTTGTTCACAAATACTAATTTCATCATAATGTACAATTTTAATACTAAATACCAGGATTGAATTGTTTTTGTATTTTCCCTTAGGAATCGATCGTTTCAGTGCTGATATTAGAGAAATGATGGGATTCTACCCTGGAACATATTGGCGAGTGTGCTGGCGCTTTGTTGCACCAATATTCATTTTGGTAGGTGCTCTTTTATCAATGCTAGAAGTTAACTGATAATAGTACTGTTTTCAATCAAACTAAGGCGTTTAAATTTATTACATTGTTAATGCCTAATTAATGATTCATTTGCAACAAATATGCGAAAGATTTTTAATTAACTTATACTGTCTAAGTCGAAATAAGTTAACTTATTAGGAGGGCATGTTTTCTACACAGCAATCTAAAAATTCGGAAAGGAATTTTCAAAAAAGGTTCCGTTGAGACTACTAAAAATCAGAAATTTTTAGCGTCAATCTTGAAAGTCTGGGTAGCGAAAAATTTGCCTAGTAATTCTTAAAAGCAGTATACACTTGGGTATTTCGCTAATTTTTCTTATTTTCTGGAATCACCCGTTCAATGACTATTAAGCTACATTACATACTAATTTCATGTCATTTGACATGAATGGATAATAACATGTTTGTCAAACAGTTAATGTAATTGTAAATAAGAATAAGACAATAAGACACCAAAACCGTACATTCATTCTCGTGCTATATTTGTAACGGTTTAGAAGTACGGGATTTCGTGCTCTTACTACGCTACCCAAGTTAGTTAGTACCAAATGACTTATTGTTATTACTCTTTCAACGCAAGTCAACTTATGTAGACATATCCTAGTGTCACCTTAGCCTTGTAACTTCCCCAACACTAAACATATTTATAATTCGTTTTTGAATATTTCAAAAAGGTAGTCTAAGGTCAAATATCTTAAAAACGTCTAAAGCACCACTATTCTATCAAATTATTGAAATATTAATCGTCTCTTTATACCTCTAACATCCAGATAATCTTGGGTATGGTATAATAATGTAATATAATATAATGCAGTAATATCTGATACACTATTTTCGATATGCAGTTCATCATCATATATGGATTGTATGGTTACGAACCGTTAACGTATGAAGATTACGTATACCCACAATGGGCAAATATTCTGGGTTGGTGCATTGCATCGTCAAGTGTTGCATGCATTCCTGGGATGGCAATTTACAAAATGTTGGTAACAAAAGGAACATTTTGTCACGTAAGAAAAAATAATTTTGAAATAGAAATTGCTAATAAATAATCTGACTTATAATCAACGCTTACTCAGAAACTTTTTTCAGTACTTTAGATTAGTGTGATATGTTGTATAAAAAAATTCGTTGTTCTCTGTATTATCTTAGAGGTTGAAAGTTTTAACGACACCATGGAGAGACACTGTGCAACAATCATCAAACTTGAATGGAATCCAAGTGGAAGCTTCTCTTGTCAAAAGCAATGTTATCGGAGAAGCTGTTTAACGTTAATTAATACGGACGTTGAAATTTCATCTGAACTCCGGAAGTAACCCTTCAATGAAATGAACATTACCTTAAGAGGATGAAATCTGCTGATCAACAATAAAGAAAAAGAGGATTTTGATAACCACCGAGTAGTATTTGAAATGTAATGTAAACTCCAATAACTACTGCAAGTTCCAGTATCATATGGTTACATGTCAAGATCTAATGAATGGATGTAAAACTCATTGGTGCAATTTTTAGTATTGTACCCAAAGAATGTAAATAAGAGGGACCAAGGCAGACTACATGCCACTGCCATTTGCACAAATTCAACTAGTCATAGAGCTACTGGTTTGTACAAAAAACTTGTTTTAAGGTTTGAAAAAAGCTGGATATAAAACCCTAAAGTTTGCAAAAACATCATAAATAGTTTAAACACCTACCACAAAGGTAAACAGATTTTTTCCCAAACCGAAAAAAGTACAGGCAGCAGTCATAGTATAACCTTCTTCAATTTTTTTGTTGTCACGCTATGCTTTCACATGTTTTCACGTCATTCAAACTATTTTCAAAAAATTCTACTCTTCATTGATTTACAGTAATTAACTCCAACAGTATATTTACTATAATCTGTTAATTTTAATAAAAAATTAATACCAGTATACTGAAATTATACGAAATTGCTCGGTATTTTGAAATTCGTTTAGGGTTTTCAAGTTACCTTAATTCAACAAAGCAAAAGTCAATAATTATCTCCTATTGTATGCTATTTCAGGGTTATTTTCGAAGTACCATTGATTTGCTGTTGGCTACTTTATGCCATCGTGGTTATGTAAGATATTCATATTTAATATCGCAGAAACAAGAAATATTTGTGCATAGAATCTAGATTAACTTGGTAAGCACTATGAGATTTAGTTGTCATTATATGTAACTAACTTTTGTCAGATGTAGTGACTGGCTTGATTGCTGAAATTCACCCTAACTATAGTAAAGTATTTGTCAAGTACGTTGGTTTGAAACCAAGACTTGTTTTTTGCGTGTAACATTGAGATTCGAGTTAGAGTTCGTAGGTGTTTAAAGAAAATGTAAATCAGTTGCATGTAATCTGTATTTGTATCACAAGTTTTCTTTCTTTTACAATCAACAATACAATTATATATACCTATGTAATCGATGTAGTGCATTTAATCAGATCAAGTTAGCCTAAGGGCATTTGGTAATGAACAACGAATAGAAGGGGTGCTACAAGCCTCTAAAGTGCAATGATTATTTCGTGTGTATAATGTTTGAAACTTTCTGTAATGTAATGCGCCAAGGGATCTAGCTATTCCGTGCGTTTCGCTATTCGTAAACTGCAATTAAATAAACGCTTTTAATGTTTTCTCCACTCTTTTCACGAAATAAAGTAGTCAGTTTACAACTGTTTTCTTCAATGGGTATCCGTAAAAAAGGGTAGTAAATGTACATTGATGAACATGAAATGTAAGACGTATCATGGAGGAACGTCTAAATAAAATGTAGTCTCTCTTTGTAATTGTGGATGTTGAAGAAATATTACGATGCTGCACCACATGTACACTGTGAATCTTTTTAGATACACTGAGTATAGTACTTTGCAGTTGTGTATATAACACAAAAGTTCCAAGAACATTAGTTGTAAAACGTAGTTTATATACAGTATTGTATTGTCGAAAACTCAATTTTCTGTAAAACAGTATTATGGCATAACAAAGAAATTTATGGCAGTTACTATTGTCACTAATAAACTTCACCAAATGCTTGACCCTTGCTTGGCTTTACTACTATTGAGCAGACCTTAATATTAATACTAATATTACATATATAATACTTCGAGAATCTATTTAAAACATTTAACGGAAAGAGCAGCCAATTTCCATTGAATGTTTTACCTAAGAATCCTTTTTTAAACTATGATGTTATTGATGTTGTAATTTATATTATTATCATAATTTAAGCTAGTAATCAAATTTCATCTTTTCAAGGACGTCGCTATCTGATATAGTGCTCCAAGTTGTTGAATCCAACTGTTGAGTTCATGTAAGGGGTGGAAAATAATATACTTTTTACCCCTAGTCAAATTTGAACTTGGTACCCTTAAGTTGTGTGGAAGATATTAAAGTTTAACTCCATATTTTATAAAACTTTGTCTAATAAGTATCTGTTCAGAAAGAGTGTAATTCATGAAAATTTAAGAAAAATTCATTCTGATTGCGCAAAGTTGATTTTACTCCACACTTATGAGAATTTGTTAGAATTCATGAATTTGATGAAGGCAGTTTGGATAAATTGGTATGGCATTTGGCTTTAATATCGGACACACAACGTAGGAATAGTCAAACAGGATTTAACAGTGAAGTAATTGGGTTTATTGTTTTCCATTCTATTTTACGAATAATTCGCTAACTCGATGTCACGTATTTCTAAGTACGTTAGTAATAGCTAATTAAAAACTAAAACGAATAATAGCTACAGGTACAGATTCACAATTTTCATTTTGTCCTCCGAATTGTAAGAACTTACTCAAACTTAATACCAAAATAAAAATAGATCGAAAAAAGAACTTCAGAAAATTTTATTCATATACTAGAACGGTTGTGTTTCTATTCTGTCTCAAATATTGTTTGCCGCATAAGTATACTTTGACACGAATTTTGCATATATCTGTAGGTTTATTATTTTATTCTTGAACTGTAGAACACAATACTTTGATTTCTCAAAGTTAAGTAAGCTTTCCATTGGTTTTCAGAAAAAAACCTTGATTTCGTTTTCCGAATTACAAAAACAAATATAGTATTAGTATTGTATGGGTATTTTTATTGCGTAATTGTGTTGTTCGCTCCCATGTTTAATAGTGACGAAATGTTTATTTACTTTCGTAAACTAACTCCTGAAGATGCAAATAAGTACACGTACGAAGGGAGTTTTCTCAGCGCCCGTCTTCAAATCACCTTTTACCCAGACTCTGTATGATAAAATATATTAATCTTTTAGCTTTGCTTCAAGTTCTTATTTTGCCGTAACTGTACTTTCTCGATCTTCACTCCATCTTTCTCTTTTTCATCGGCTTTCATTTTCATCTCTTAGACTATCTTCTCGTAAGGAACCGCATCCGGACGTGTTTACGTTTTGAGTCAACTTGTTGAGGCGCAGTATGTATTAGCACAATACTTAGCGTCTTTACTGTATTCTGTAACTAACCGTCGTTGTAGACAGTTTAATATATAGTGTTGCATTATCTTTTATGATTTGTTTGTAAAGTGGAAAATACGTAGGACAGATGTAAATCGTAAATACATCGGTAGGCAATAAACCTCTAATTTTCACTTATAAAACCAGAAAGATGCCTGGAAACGCTTGTTTCCATTTGAAAATGTTTTGTTTTTTATGGAAAATTAATTAATTGGGGTTCCATATCTAAGCTGTATCATTTCAATTTTTTATATATTGCAAAATATTCCTTTATGACCAATATTAGTTACCAAATTTTTCAAAAACAATCATCTGTGTGACCCCAGGGGCTCTTCAAAAGTCGCTATTGTGCCTGTAAAGTAGGCCTGAAGCGCTTAACAAGGATTTCCTAAAAGTGAAGTAAAATCATTGTTACGCATCTCAGGTCTACTTTACAGGTAAAATAGCGACTTTTGAAGCACTCTTTAGGGGTCATACAGATGATTGTTTTTGAAAAAAATTCCTAACCAATATTGGTTAGGAAGTGATACTCGGCAACCAAACCATTTATTGCAACGGTTCTAGCTTATAAGGTACTTTCTACAGAGATTACTTGAAATTTTTTCTATTCCGGAGAGATGAAGTTCCAACAAACGTAGCCGTCTGAATGGAAACACATCGTTGGGGACAAAATGGTTGATTTGTCCCTGGAAAGGAAAAAGTTAAAATTTATTTCAAATAATCTTGGGCTTGGCTACTTAATAACAGTGAAAACAACCGTTGGTATACTACTTTGCTCTACAACATATAAAAGCATTAAAACTATAGACTGATACCCCTTAAAAAACACCTCTGTGCTATCTTCTTTCTCTTTTCGAGGAATTTATTACCAAATTGAACAATTATCTTCATTTTTCTTTTTTTACACGGATAGACCTGTTGGGGTTCGGGCGTTTCCAAACACCTTGGATCCCCAACCGGTTTACAACCGGTATATGCATTTAACACCACCTCCAAAATTTTTAGGCACAGACATGACTGAAACCAGCAGCTTTTGGATAAAAAGTATAGAGTGAAAAAATGTAGAGAATTCTTCGAAGCAGGTTGTGTTAATTTTACAGATCTGTCCATGGTCAGGTTTAGCGGTAGCAACCGGAAGAATCGAATTGACGTTTGGTTAGTAAAATATTGCTTAATTTCCTTAGTTACAGTGCAACAATACTGTAGAATATGCAATAAATTGGAGTAATACTGCTTTTCAGTATTAATTTCAGTATGTATTTCAGTGACTTCATTTTACACTTACTGTTTCTCTACAGAACATATTATACCCCTCAGCAGGGGTCATTTATTTCACATTAAGTATTCCTATTTGCATTAAATATTATAAGTTTTTATTTAACTGAAAGCCAATAGAAATTAAAAAATAAATAAATAGGTAAAAACCGGTAAAAAACAGGGTTAGACCAAGCTAGGAAAACTAAAAAACAAGGGTTCTAATTTCTATGAAGAATTCTACCATAAATATTTTAAATAATTTAAATTTAAATTTTCTTGTCTACCGGGTAAACGGATAAAATGACTTGATAAAATCTTAAAACCCCTAAAACCCATCAAATTTTGATTACTGTCAGACAAAAAATCAATTAAATCCTTTGTAAAACTTTGTAAAGGAGTAGTAAATAGCAATGTCTGAATAAAACTGGTTGGCGTCTTTTTTGGCAAAAGCCCGTTTGGCAAACCCCGATTGGCAAAAAATGGGTGACCCATTTGGCAAATATTTGTGAACGCTGAATCACAAAAATCCATTTGCCAAACGGGTCGTGTTTGCGACCTGTATGGCTATCCTCCTTGGATAGGATAGCCATAAAATATGGTAATTTAATTTGCAAAAATTTGTCTGTTTACCTGGTAGACAAGAAAACTTGATTTAAGAAAGGACGGTATCAAAGTTGGTGAAAGTGATACCATTGGATAGCCCTTCCAAAATAAGGGTTAGTTTGTATAGGTCTATACCTAAAATGCATCCCTGATTTTATAGTGGTAAAAAACAAAAAATATTCCCTATGTTCCACATAGTAAACGTTTTTTGCGCGTACCTCTTTTTAGGGAATTTGGCCGCGGATTTTGCAACATCTAAAAGTTAAAGTAGGTAAATGGATACCTTGGGCAGTTTTTGAGAAAAAATTGCCTGCGTTTCATTTCATTTCGACTTTTAATTGTATTTTGAAGTATTGGCAAGAAACTCTATTTTTTAGCCCAAAAAGGGATATGCAGTCCCTTTCGGCATCCAAGATCTTCGTGTACAGTCATTGACGTAAATATTATTTCACATTTTGAGGTAGGTAAACAGTACAAAAATATTTTTCGATGCACATTTCAAAAGTTGTTTCTTATAATAATAATGGCATAATGCGCACACGCGCATTATGTCAAAGTATAATCATTACAAGTTAAAAGTAACATTTATATTAAATACTTCAGAAAAAGCAGAAAATAAATATATTGTGAACCCCGGCGAGTTATATAAGTTATCCTTTACGACGGCTATAATTGCACACTACACTATTTTTTACAAAGTATTTCAGAAAGATTTGACATTCAAAATATAGTGGCTTGAAGAGCCAAGCAATGCCATGCACAACGCTGAACGAGTCACTACCATGTTCTAAGCGCATTCTGAAGCGCAAATTGATGTAAGATGCTGGCATCTTGATATAACATGCTGGCATCTTGATATAACATGCTGGCATCTTGATATAACATGCTGGCATCTTGATATAACATGCTGGCATCTTGATATAACATGCTGGCATCTTGATGATATAACATGCTGGCATCTTGATATAACATGCTGGCATCTTGATGATATAACATGCTGGCATCTTGATATAACATGCTGGCATCTTGATATAACATGCTGGCATCTTGATATAACATGCTGGCATCTTGATATAACATGCTGGCATCTTGATATAACATGCTGGCATCTTGATATAACATGCTGGCATCTTGATATAACATGCTGGCATCTTGATATAACATGCTGGCATCTTGATATAACATGCTGGCATCTTGATATAACATGCTGGCATCTTGATATAACATGCTGGCATCTTGATGATATAACATGCTGGCATCTTGATATAACATGCTGGCATCTTGATGATATAACATGCTGGCATCTTGATATAACATGCTGGCATCTTGATGATATAACATGCTGGCATCTTGATATAACATGCTGGCATCTTGATGATATAACATGCTGGCATCTTGATATAACATGCTGGCATCTTGATGATATAACATGCTGGCATCTTGATATAACATGCTGGCATCTTGATATAACATGCTGGCATCTTGATATAACATGCTGGCATCTTGATATAACATGCTGGCATCTTGATATAACATGCTGGCATCTTGATATAACATGCTGGCATCTTGATATAACATGCTGGCATCTTGATATAACATGCTGGCATCTTGATATAACATGCTGGCATCTTGATATAACATGCTGGCATCTTGATATAACATGCTGGCATCTTGATATAACATGCTGGCATCTTGATATAACATGCTGGCATCTTGATATAACATGCTGGCATCTTGATATAACATGCTGGCATCTTGATATAACATGCTGGCATCTTGATATAACATGCTGGCATCTTGATATAACATGCTGGCATCTTGATATAACATGCTGGCATCTTGATATAACATGCTGGCATCTTGATATAACATGCTGGCATCTTGATATAACATGCTGGCATCTTGATATAACATGCTGGCATCTTGATATAACATGCTGGCATCTTGATATAACATGCTGGCATCTTGATATAACATGCTGGCATCTTGATATAACATGCTGGCATCTTGATATAACATGCTGGCATCTTGATATAACATGCTGGCATCTTGATATAACATGCTGGCATCTTGATATAACATGCTGGCATCTTGATATAACATGCTGGCATCTTGATATAACATGCTGGCATCTTGATATAACATGCTGGCATCTTGATATAACATGCTGGCATCTTGATATAACATGCTGGCATCTTGATATAACATGCTGGCATCTTGATGATATAACATGCTGGCATCTTGATATAACATGCTGGCATCTTGATATAACATGCTGGCATCTTGATGATATAACATGCTGGCATCTTGATATAACATGCTGGCATCTTGATGATATAACATGCTGGCATCTTGATATAACATGCTGGCATCTTGATATAACATGCTGGCATCTTGATATAACATGCTGGCATCTTGATATAACATGCTGGCATCTTGATATAACATGCTGGAATCTTGATGATATAACATGCTGGCATCTTGATATAACATGCTGGCATCTTGATATAACATGCTGGCATCTTGATATAACATGCTGGCATCTTGATATAACATGCTGCCATCTTGATATAACATGCTGGCATCTTGATATAACATGCTGGCATCTTGATATAACATGCTGGCATCTTGATATAACATGCTGGCATCTTGATATAACATGCTGGCATCTTGATATAACATGCTGGCATCTTGATATAAGATGCTGGCATCTTGATATAACATGCTGGCATCTTGATATAACATGCTGGCATCTTGATATAACATGCTGGCATCTTGATATAACATGCTGGCATCTTGATATAACATGCTGGCATCTTGATATAACATGCTGGCATCTTGATATAACATGCTGGCATCTTGATATAACATGCTGGCATCTTGATATAACATGCTGGCATCTTGATATAACATGCTGGCATCTTGATGATATAACATGCTGGCATCTTGATATAACATGCTGGCATCTTGATGATATAACATGCTGGCATCTTGATATAACATGCTGGCATCTTGATGATATAACATGCTGGCATCTTGATATAACATGCTGGCATCTTGATGATATAACATGCTGGCATCTTGATATAACATGCTGGCATCTTGATATAACATGCTGGCATCTTGATATAACATGCTGGCATCTTGATATAACATGCTGGCATCTTGATATAACATGCTGGCATCTTGATATAACATGCTGGCATCTTGATATAACATGCTGGCATCTTGATATAACATGCTGGCATCTTGATATAACATGCTGGCATCTTGATATAACATGCTGGCATCTTGATATAACATGCTGGCATCTTGATATAACATGCTGGCATCTTGATATAACATGCTGGCATCTTGATATAACATGCTGGCATCTTGATATAACATGCTGGCATCTTGATATAACATGCTGGCATCTTGATATAACATGCTGGCATCTTGATATAACATGCTGGCATCTTGATATAACATGCTGGCATCTTGATATAACATGCTGGCATCTTGATATAACATGCTGGCATCTTGATATAACATGCTGGCATCTTGATATAACATGCTGGCATCTTGATATAACATGCTGGCATCTTGATATAACATGCTGGCATCTTGATATAACATGCTGGCATCTTGATATAACATGCTGGCATCTTGATATAACATGCTGGCATCTTGATATAACATGCTGGCATCTTGATATAACATGCTGGCATCTTGATATAACATGCTGGCATCTTGATATAACATGCTGGCATCTTGATATAACATGCTGGCATCTTGATATAACATGCTGGCATCTTGATATAACATGCTGGCATCTTGATATAACATGCTGGCATCTTGATATAACATGCTGGCATCTTGATATAACATGCTGGCATCTTGATATAACATGCTGGCATCTTGATATAACATGCTGGCATCTTGATATAACATGCTGGCATCTTGATATAACATGCTGGCATCTTGATATAACATGCTGGCATCTTGATATAACATGCTGGCATCTTGATATAACATGCTGGCATCTTGATATAACATGCTGGCATCTTGATATAACATGCTGGCATCTTGATATAACATGCTGGCATCTTGATATAACATGCTGGCATCTTGATATAACATGCTGGCATCTTGATATAACATGCTGGCATCTTGATATAACATGCTGGCATCTTGATATAACATGCTGGCATCTTGATATAACATGCTGGCATCTTGATATAACATGCTGGCATCTTGATATAACATGCTGGCATCTTGATATAACATGCTGGCATCTTGATATAACATGCTGGCATCTTGATATAACATGCTGGCATCTTGATATAACATGCTGGCATCTTGATATAACATGCTGGCATCTTGATATAACATGCTGGCATCTTGATATAACATGCTGGCATCTTGATATAACATGCTGGCATCTTGATATAACATGCTGGCATCTTGATATAACATGCTGGCATCTTGATATAACATGCTGGCATCTTGATATAACATGCTGGCATCTTGATATAACATGCTGGCATCTTGATATAACATGCTGGCATCTTGATATAACATGCTGGCATCTTGATATAACATGCTGGCATCTTGATATAACATGCTGGCATCTTGATATAACATGCTGGCATCTTGATATAACATGCTGGCATCTTGATATAACATGCTGGCATCTTGATATAACATGCTGGCATCTTGATATAACATGCTGGCATCTTGATATAACATGCTGGCATCTTGATATAACATGCTGGCATCTTGATATAACATGCTGGCATCTTGATATAACATGCTGGCATCTTGATATAACATGCTGGCATCTTGATATAACATGCTGGCATCTTGATATAACATGCTGGCATCTTGATATAACATGCTGGCATCTTGATATAACATGCTGGCATCTTGATATAACATGCTGGCATCTTGATATAACATGCTGGCATCTTGATATAACATGCTGGCATCTTGATATAACATGCTGGCATCTTGATATAACATGCTGGCATCTTGATATAACATGCTGGCATCTTGATATAACATGCTGGCATCTTGATATAACATGCTGGCATCTTGATATAACATGCTGGCATCTTGATATAACATGCTGGCATCTTGATATAACATGCTGGCATCTTGATATAACATGCTGGCATCTTGATATAACATGCTGGCATCTTGATATAACATGCTGGCATCTTGATATAACATGCTGGCATCTTGATATAACATGCTGGCATCTTGATATAACATGCTGGCATCTTGATATAACATGCTGGCATCTTGATATAACATGCTGGCATCTTGATATAACATGCTGGCATCTTGATATAACATGCTGGCATCTTGATATAACATGCTGGCATCTTGATATAACATGCTGGCATCTTGATATAACATGCTGGCATCTTGATATAACATGCTGGCATCTTGATATAACATGCTGGCATCTTGATATAACATGCTGGCATCTTGATATAACATGCTGGCATCTTGATATAACATGCTGGCATCTTGATATAACATGCTGGCATCTTGATATAACATGCTGGCATCTTGATATAACATGCTGGCATCTTGATATAACATGCTGGCATCTTGATATAACATGCTGGCATCTTGATATAACATGCTGGCATCTTGATATAACATGCTGGCATCTTGATATAACATGCTGGCATCTTGATATAACATGCTGGCATCTTGATATAACATGCTGGCATCTTGATATAACATGCTGGCATCTTGATATAACATGCTGGCATCTTGATATAACATGCTGGCATCTTGATATAACATGCTGGCATCTTGATATAACATGCTGGCATCTTGATATAACATGCTGGCATCTTGATATAACATGCTGGCATCTTGATATAACATGCTGGCATCTTGATATAACATGCTGGCATCTTGATATAACATGCTGGCATCTTGATATAACATGCTGGCATCTTGATATAACATGCTGGCATCTTGATATAACATGCTGGCATCTTGATATAACATGCTGGCATCTTGATATAACATGCTGGCATCTTGATATAACATGCTGGCATCTTGATATAACATGCTGGCATCTTGATATAACATGCTGGCATCTTGATATAACATGCTGGCATCTTGATATAACATGCTGGCATCTTGATATAACATGCTGGCATCTTGATATAACATGCTGGCATCTTGATATAACATGCTGGCATCTTGATATAACATGCTGGCATCTTGATATAACATGCTGGCATCTTGATATAACATGCTGGCATCTTGATATAACATGCTGGCATCTTGATATAACATGCTGGCATCTTGATATAACATGCTGGCATCTTGATATAACATGCTGGCATCTTGATATAACATGCTGGCATCTTGATATAACATGCTGGCATCTTGATATAACATGCTGGCATCTTGATATAACATGCTGGCATCTTGATATAACATGCTGGCATCTTGATATAACATGCTGGCATCTTGATATAACATGCTGGCATCTTGATATAACATGCTGGCATCTTGATATAACATGCTGGCATCTTGATATAACATGCTGGCATCTTGATATAACATGCTGGCATCTTGATATAACATGCTGGCATCTTGATATAACATGCTGGCATCTTGATATAACATGCTGGCATCTTGATATAACATGCTGGCATCTTGATATAACATGCTGGCATCTTGATATAACATGCTGGCATCTTGATATAACATGCTGGCATCTTGATATAACATGCTGGCATCTTGATATAACATGCTGGCATCTTGATATAACATGCTGGCATCTTGATATAACATGCTGGCATCTTGATATAACATGCTGGCATCTTGATATAACATGCTGGCATCTTGATATAACATGCTGGCATCTTGATATAACATGCTGGCATCTTGATATAACATGCTGGCATCTTGATATAACATGCTGGCATCTTGATATAACATGCTGGCATCTTGATATAACATGCTGGCATCTTGATATAACATGCTGGCATCTTGATATAACATGCTGGCATCTTGATATAACATGCTGGCATCTTGATATAACATGCTGGCATCTTGATATAACATGCTGGCATCTTGATATAACATGCTGGCATCTTGATATAACATGCTGGCATCTTGATATAACATGCTGGCATCTTGATATAACATGCTGGCATCTTGATATAACATGCTGGCATCTTGATATAACATGCTGGCATCTTGATATAACATGCTGGCATCTTGATATAACATGCTGGCATCTTGATATAACATGCTGGCATCTTGATATAACATGCTGGCATCTTGATATAACATGCTGGCATCTTGATATAACATGCTGGCATCTTGATATAACATGCTGGCATCTTGATATAACATGCTGGCATCTTGATATAACATGCTGGCATCTTGATATAACATGCTGGCATCTTGATATAACATGCTGGCATCTTGATATAACATGCTGGCATCTTGATATAACATGCTGGCATCTTGATATAACATGCTGGCATCTTGATATAACATGCTGGCATCTTGATATAACATGCTGGCATCTTGATATAACATGCTGGCATCTTGATATAACATGCTGGCATCTTGATATAACATGCTGGCATCTTGATATAACATGCTGGCATCTTGATATAACATGCTGGCATCTTGATATAACATGCTGGCATCTTGATATAACATGCTGGCATCTTGATATAACATGCTGGCATCTTGATATAACATGCTGGCATCTTGATATAACATGCTGGCATCTTGATATAACATGCTGGCATCTTGATATAACATGCTGGCATCTTGATATAACATGCTGGCATCTTGATATAACATGCTGGCATCTTGATATAACATGCTGGCATCTTGATATAACATGCTGGCATCTTGATATAACATGCTGGCATCTTGATATAACATGCTGGCATCTTGATATAACATGCTGGCATCTTGATATAACATGCTGGCATCTTGATATAACATGCTGGCATCTTGATATAACATGCTGGCATCTTGATATAACATGCTGGCATCTTGATATAACATGCTGGCATCTTGATATAACATGCTGGCATCTTGATATAACATGCTGGCATCTTGATATAACATGCTGGCATCTTGATATAACATGCTGGCATCTTGATATAACATGCTGGCATCTTGATATAACATGCTGGCATCTTGATATAACATGCTGGCATCTTGATATAACATGCTGGCATCTTGATATAACATGCTGGCATCTTGATATAACATGCTGGCATCTTGATATAACATGCTGGCATCTTGATATAACATGCTGGCATCTTGATATAACATGCTGGCATCTTGATATAACATGCTGGCATCTTGATATAACATGCTGGCATCTTGATATAACATGCTGGCATCTTGATATAACATGCTGGCATCTTGATATAACATGCTGGCATCTTGATATAACATGCTGGCATCTTGATATAACATGCTGGCATCTTGATATAACATGCTGGCATCTTGATATAACATGCTGGCATCTTGATATAACATGCTGGCATCTTGATATAACATGCTGGCATCTTGATATAACATGCTGGCATCTTGATATAACATGCTGGCATCTTGATATAACATGCTGGCATCTTGATATAACATGCTGGCATCTTGATATAACATGCTGGCATCTTGATATAACATGCTGGCATCTTGATATAACATGCTGGCATCTTGATATAACATGCTGGCATCTTGATATAACATGCTGGCATCTTGATATAACATGCTGGCATCTTGATATAACATGCTGGCATCTTGATATAACATGCTGGCATCTTGATATAACATGCTGGCATCTTGATATAACATGCTGGCATCTTGATATAACATGCTGGCATCTTGATATAACATGCTGGCATCTTGATATAACATGCTGGCATCTTGATATAACATGCTGGCATCTTGATATAACATGCTGGCATCTTGATATAACATGCTGGCATCTTGATATAACATGCTGGCATCTTGATATAACATGCTGGCATCTTGATATAACATGCTGGCATCTTGATATAACATGCTGGCATCTTGATATAACATGCTGGCATCTTGATATAACATGCTGGCATCTTGATATAACATGCTGGCATCTTGATATAACATGCTGGCATCTTGATATAACATGCTGGCATCTTGATATAACATGCTGGCATCTTGATATAACATGCTGGCATCTTGATATAACATGCTGGCATCTTGATATAACATGCTGGCATCTTGATATAACATGCTGGCATCTTGATATAACATGCTGGCATCTTGATATAACATGCTGGCATCTTGATATAACATGCTGGCATCTTGATATAACATGCTGGCATCTTGATATAACATGCTGGCATCTTGATATAACATGCTGGCATCTTGATATAACATGCTGGCATCTTGATATAACATGCTGGCATCTTGATATAACATGCTGGCATCTTGATATAACATGCTGGCATCTTGATATAACATGCTGGCATCTTGATATAACATGCTGGCATCTTGATATAACATGCTGGCATCTTGATATAACATGCTGGCATCTTGATATAACATGCTGGCATCTTGATATAACATGCTGGCATCTTGATATAACATGCTGGCATCTTGATATAACATGCTGGCATCTTGATATAACATGCTGGCATCTTGATATAACATGCTGGCATCTTGATATAACATGCTGGCATCTTGATATAACATGCTGGCATCTTGATATAACATGCTGGCATCTTGATATAACATGCTGGCATCTTGATATAACATGCTGGCATCTTGATATAACATGCTGGCATCTTGATATAACATGCTGGCATCTTGATATAACATGCTGGCATCTTGATATAACATGCTGGCATCTTGATATAACATGCTGGCATCTTGATATAACATGCTGGCATCTTGATATAACATGCTGGCATCTTGATATAACATGCTGGCATCTTGATATAACATGCTGGCATCTTGATATAACATGCTGGCATCTTGATATAACATGCTGGCATCTTGATATAACATGCTGGCATCTTGATATAACATGCTGGCATCTTGATATAACATGCTGGCATCTTGATATAACATGCTGGCATCTTGATATAACATGCTGGCATCTTGATATAACATGCTGGCATCTTGATATAACATGCTGGCATCTTGATATAACATGCTGGCATCTTGATATAACATGCTGGCATCTTGATATAACATGCTGGCATCTTGATATAACATGCTGGCATCTTGATATAACATGCTGGCATCTTGATATAACATGCTGGCATCTTGATATAACATGCTGGCATCTTGATATAACATGCTGGCATCTTGATATAACATGCTGGCATCTTGATATAACATGCTGGCATCTTGATATAACATGCTGGCATCTTGATATAACATGCTGGCATCTTGATATAACATGCTGGCATCTTGATATAACATGCTGGCATCTTGATATAACATGCTGGCATCTTGATATAACATGCTGGCATCTTGATATAACATGCTGGCATCTTGATATAACATGCTGGCATCTTGATATAACATGCTGGCATCTTGATATAACATGCTGGCATCTTGATATAACATGCTGGCATCTTGATATAACATGCTGGCATCTTGATATAACATGCTGGCATCTTGATATAACATGCTGGCATCTTGATATAACATGCTGGCATCTTGATATAACATGCTGGCATCTTGATATAACATGCTGGCATCTTGATATAACATGCTGGCATCTTGATATAACATGCTGGCATCTTGATATAACATGCTGGCATCTTGATATAACATGCTGGCATCTTGATATAACATGCTGGCATCTTGATATAACATGCTGGCATCTTGATATAACATGCTGGCATCTTGATATAACATGCTGGCATCTTGATATAACATGCTGGCATCTTGATATAACATGCTGGCATCTTGATATAACATGCTGGCATCTTGATATAACATGCTGGCATCTTGATATAACATGCTGGCATCTTGATATAACATGCTGGCATCTTGATATAACATGCTGGCATCTTGATATAACATGCTGGCATCTTGATATAACATGCTGGCATCTTGATATAACATGCTGGCATCTTGATATAACATGCTGGCATCTTGATATAACATGCTGGCATCTTGATATAACATGCTGGCATCTTGATATAACATGCTGGCATCTTGATATAACATGCTGGCATCTTGATATAACATGCTGGCATCTTGATATAACATGCTGGCATCTTGATATAACATGCTGGCATCTTGATATAACATGCTGGCATCTTGATATAACATGCTGGCATCTTGATATAACATGCTGGCATCTTGATATAACATGCTGGCATCTTGATATAACATGCTGGCATCTTGATATAACATGCTGGCATCTTGATATAACATGCTGGCATCTTGATATAACATGCTGGCATCTTGATATAACATGCTGGCATCTTGATATAACATGCTGGCATCTTGATATAACATGCTGGCATCTTGATATAACATGCTGGCATCTTGATATAACATGCTGGCATCTTGATATAACATGCTGGCATCTTGATATAACATGCTGGCATCTTGATATAACATGCTGGCATCTTGATATAACATGCTGGCATCTTGATATAACATGCTGGCATCTTGATATAACATGCTGGCATCTTGATATAACATGCTGGCATCTTGATATAACATGCTGGCATCTTGATATAACATGCTGGCATCTTGATATAACATGCTGGCATCTTGATATAACATGCTGGCATCTTGATATAACATGCTGGCATCTTGATATAACATGCTGGCATCTTGATATAACATGCTGGCATCTTGATATAACATGCTGGCATCTTGATATAACATGCTGGCATCTTGATATAACATGCTGGCATCTTGATATAACATGCTGGCATCTTGATATAACATGCTGGCATCTTGATATAACATGCTGGCATCTTGATATAACATGCTGGCATCTTGATATAACATGCTGGCATCTTGATATAACATGCTGGCATCTTGATATAACATGCTGGCATCTTGATATAACATGCTGGCATCTTGATATAACATGCTGGCATCTTGATATAACATGCTGGCATCTTGATATAACATGCTGGCATCTTGATATAACATGCTGGCATCTTGATATAACATGCTGGCATCTTGATATAACATGCTGGCATCTTGATATAACATGCTGGCATCTTGATATAACATGCTGGCATCTTGATATAACATGCTGGCATCTTGATATAACATGCTGGCATCTTGATATAACATGCTGGCATCTTGATATAACATGCTGGCATCTTGATATAACATGCTGGCATCTTGATATAACATGCTGGCATCTTGATATAACATGCTGGCATCTTGATATAACATGCTGGCATCTTGATATAACATGCTGGCATCTTGATATAACATGCTGGCATCTTGATATAACATGCTGGCATCTTGATATAACATGCTGGCATCTTGATATAACATGCTGGCATCTTGATATAACATGCTGGCATCTTGATATAACATGCTGGCATCTTGATATAACATGCTGGCATCTTGATATAACATGCTGGCATCTTGATATAACATGCTGGCATCTTGATATAACATGCTGGCATCTTGATATAACATGCTGGCATCTTGATATAACATGCTGGCATCTTGATATAACATGCTGGCATCTTGATATAACATGCTGGCATCTTGATATAACATGCTGGCATCTTGATATAACATGCTGGCATCTTGATATAACATGCTGGCATCTTGATATAACATGCTGGCATCTTGATATAACATGCTGGCATCTTGATATAACATGCTGGCATCTTGATATAACATGCTGGCATCTTGATATAACATGCTGGCATCTTGATATAACATGCTGGCATCTTGATATAACATGCTGGCATCTTGATATAACATGCTGGCATCTTGATATAACATGCTGGCATCTTGATATAACATGCTGGCATCTTGATATAACATGCTGGCATCTTGATATAACATGCTGGCATCTTGATATAACATGCTGGCATCTTGATATAACATGCTGGCATCTTGATATAACATGCTGGCATCTTGATATAACATGCTGGCATCTTGATATAACATGCTGGCATCTTGATATAACATGCTGGCATCTTGATATAACATGCTGGCATCTTGATATAACATGCTGGCATCTTGATATAACATGCTGGCATCTTGATATAACATGCTGGCATCTTGATATAACATGCTGGCATCTTGATATAACATGCTGGCATCTTGATATAACATGCTGGCATCTTGATATAACATGCTGGCATCTTGATATAACATGCTGGCATCTTGATATAACATGCTGGCATCTTGATATAACATGCTGGCATCTTGATATAACATGCTGGCATCTTGATATAACATGCTGGCATCTTGATATAACATGCTGGCATCTTGATATAACATGCTGGCATCTTGATATAACATGCTGGCATCTTGATATAACATGCTGGCATCTTGATATAACATGCTGGCATCTTGATATAACATGCTGGCATCTTGATATAACATGCTGGCATCTTGATATAACATGCTGGCATCTTGATATAACATGCTGGCATCTTGATATAACATGCTGGCATCTTGATATAACATGCTGGCATCTTGATATAACATGCTGGCATCTTGATATAACATGCTGGCATCTTGATATAACATGCTGGCATCTTGATATAACATGCTGGCATCTTGATATAACATGCTGGCATCTTGATATAACATGCTGGCATCTTGATATAACATGCTGGCATCTTGATATAACATGCTGGCATCTTGATATAACATGCTGGCATCTTGATATAACATGCTGGCATCTTGATATAACATGCTGGCATCTTGATATAACATGCTGGCATCTTGATATAACATGCTGGCATCTTGATATAACATGCTGGCATCTTGATATAACATGCTGGCATCTTGATATAACATGCTGGCATCTTGATATAACATGCTGGCATCTTGATATAACATGCTGGCATCTTGATATAACATGCTGGCATCTTGATATAACATGCTGGCATCTTGATATAACATGCTGGCATCTTGATATAACATGCTGGCATCTTGATATAACATGCTGGCATCTTGATATAACATGCTGGCATCTTGATATAACATGCTGGCATCTTGATATAACATGCTGGCATCTTGATATAACATGCTGGCATCTTGATATAACATGCTGGCATCTTGATATAACATGCTGGCATCTTGATATAACATGCTGGCATCTTGATATAACATGCTGGCATCTTGATATAACATGCTGGCATCTTGATATAACATGCTGGCATCTTGATATAACATGCTGGCATCTTGATATAACATGCTGGCATCTTGATATAACATGCTGGCATCTTGATATAACATGCTGGCATCTTGATATAACATGCTGGCATCTTGATATAACATGCTGGCATCTTGATATAACATGCTGGCATCTTGATATAACATGCTGGCATCTTGATATAACATGCTGGCATCTTGATATAACATGCTGGCATCTTGATATAACATGCTGGCATCTTGATATAACATGCTGGCATCTTGATATAACATGCTGGCATCTTGATATAACATGCTGGCATCTTGATATAACATGCTGGCATCTTGATATAACATGCTGGCATCTTGATATAACATGCTGGCATCTTGATATAACATGCTGGCATCTTGATATAACATGCTGGCATCTTGATATAAACATGCTGGCATCTTGATATAACATGCTGGCATCTTGATATAACATGCTGGCATCTTGATATAACATGCTGGCATCTTGATATAACATGCTGGCATCTTGATATAACATGCTGGCATCTTGATATAACATGCTGGCATCTTGATATAACATGCTGGCATCTTGATATAACATGCTGGCATCTTGATATAACATGCTGGCATCTTGATATAACATGCTGGCATCTTGATATAACATGCTGGCATCTTGATATAACATGCTGGCATCTTGATATAACATGCTGGCATCTTGATATAACATGCTGGCATCTTGATATAACATGCTGGCATCTTGATATAACATGCTGGCATCTTGATATAACATGCTGGCATCTTGATATAACATGCTGGCATCTTGATATAACATGCTGGCATCTTGATATAACATGCTGGCATCTTGATATAACATGCTGGCATCTTGATATAACATGCTGGCATCTTGATATAACATGCTGGCATCTTGATATAACATGCTGGCATCTTGATATAACATGCTGGCATCTTGATATAACATGCTGGCATCTTGATATAACATGCTGGCATCTTGATATAACATGCTGGCATCTTGATATAACATGCTGGCATCTTGATATAACATGCTGGCATCTTGATATAACATGCTGGCATCTTGATATAACATGCTGGCATCTTGATATAACATGCTGGCATCTTGATATAACATGCTGGCATCTTGATATAACATGCTGGCATCTTGATATAACATGCTGGCATCTTGATATAACATGCTGGCATCTTGATATAACATGCTGGCATCTTGATATAACATGCTGGCATCTTGATATAACATGCTGGCATCTTGATATAACATGCTGGCATCTTGATATAACATGCTGGCATCTTGATATAACATGCTGGCATCTTGATATAACATGCTGGCATCTTGATATAACATGCTGGCATCTTGATATAACATGCTGGCATCTTGATATAACATGCTGGCATCTTGATATAACATGCTGGCATCTTGATATAACATGCTGGCATCTTGATATAACATGCTGGCATCTTGATATAACATGCTGGCATCTTGATATAACATGCTGGCATCTTGATATAACATGCTGGCATCTTGATATAACATGCTGGCATCTTGATATAACATGCTGGCATCTTGATATAACATGCTGGCATCTTGATATAACATGCTGGCATCTTGATATAACATGCTGGCATCTTGATATAACATGCTGGCATCTTGATATAACATGCTGGCATCTTGATATAACATGCTGGCATCTTGATATAACATGCTGGCATCTTGATATAACATGCTGGCATCTTGATATAACATGCTGGCATCTTGATATAACATGCTGGCATCTTGATATAACATGCTGGCATCTTGATATAACATGCTGGCATCTTGATATAACATGCTGGCATCTTGATATAACATGCTGGCATCTTGATATAACATGCTGGCATCTTGATATAACATGCTGGCATCTTGATATAACATGCTGGCATCTTGATATAACATGCTGGCATCTTGATATAACATGCTGGCATCTTGATATAACATGCTGGCATCTTGATATAACATGCTGGCATCTTGATATAACATGCTGGCATCTTGATATAACATGCTGGCATCTTGATATAACATGCTGGCATCTTGATATAACATGCTGGCATCTTGATATAACATGCTGGCATCTTGATATAACATGCTGGCATCTTGATATAACATGCTGGCATCTTGATATAACATGCTGGCATCTTGATATAACATGCTGGCATCTTGATATAACATGCTGGCATCTTGATATAACATGCTGGCATCTTGATATAACATGCTGGCATCTTGATATAACATGCTGGCATCTTGATATAACATGCTGGCATCTTGATATAACATGCTGGCATCTTGATATAACATGCTGGCATCTTGATATAACATGCTGGCATCTTGATATAACATGCTGGCATCTTGATATAACATGCTGGCATCTTGATATAACATGCTGGCATCTTGATATAACATGCTGGCATCTTGATATAACATGCTGGCATCTTGATATAACATGCTGGCATCTTGATATAACATGCTGGCATCTTGATATAACATGCTGGCATCTTGATATAACATGCTGGCATCTTGATATAACATGCTGGCATCTTGATATAACATGCTGGCATCTTGATATAACATGCTGGCATCTTGATATAACATGCTGGCATCTTGATATAACATGCTGGCATCTTGATATAACATGCTGGCATCTTGATATAACATGCTGGCATCTTGATATAACATGCTGGCATCTTGATATAACATGCTGGCATCTTGATATAACATGCTGGCATCTTGATATAACATGCTGGCATCTTGATATAACATGCTGGCATCTTGATATAACATGCTGGCATCTTGATATAACATGCTGGCATCTTGATATAACATGCTGGCATCTTGATATAACATGCTGGCATCTTGATATAACATGCTGGCATCTTGATATAACATGCTGGCATCTTGATATAACATGCTGGCATCTTGATATAACATGCTGGCATCTTGATATAACATGCTGGCATCTTGATATAACATGCTGGCATCTTGATATAACATGCTGGCATCTTGATATAACATGCTGGCATCTTGATATAACATGCTGGCATCTTGATATAACATGCTGGCATCTTGATATAACATGCTGGCATCTTGATATAACATGCTGGCATCTTGATATAACATGCTGGCATCTTGATATAACATGCTGGCATCTTGATATAACATGCTGGCATCTTGATATAACATGCTGGCATCTTGATATAACATGCTGGCATCTTGATATAACATGCTGGCATCTTGATATAACATGCTGGCATCTTGATATAACATGCTGGCATCTTGATATAACATGCTGGCATCTTGATATAACATGCTGGCATCTTGATATAACATGCTGGCATCTTGATATAACATGCTGGCATCTTGATATAACATGCTGGCATCTTGATATAACATGCTGGCATCTTGATATAACATGCTGGCATCTTGATATAACATGCTGGCATCTTGATATAACATGCTGGCATCTTGATATAACATGCTGGCATCTTGATATAACATGCTGGCATCTTGATATAACATGCTGGCATCTTGATATAACATGCTGGCATCTTGATATAACATGCTGGCATCTTGATATAACATGCTGGCATCTTGATATAACATGCTGGCATCTTGATATAACATGCTGGCATCTTGATATAACATGCTGGCATCTTGATATAACATGCTGGCATCTTGATATAACATGCTGGCATCTTGATATAACATGCTGGCATCTTGATATAACATGCTGGCATCTTGATATAACATGCTGGCATCTTGATATAACATGCTGGCATCTTGATATAACATGCTGGCATCTTGATATAACATGCTGGCATCTTGATATAACATGCTGGCATCTTGATATAACATGCTGGCATCTTGATATAACATGCTGGCATCTTGATATAACATGCTGGCATCTTGATATAACATGCTGGCATCTTGATATAACATGCTGGCATCTTGATATAACATGCTGGCATCTTGATATAACATGCTGGCATCTTGATATAACATGCTGGCATCTTGATATAACATGCTGGCATCTTGATATAACATGCTGGCATCTTGATATAACATGCTGGCATCTTGATATAACATGCTGGCATCTTGATATAACATGCTGGCATCTTGATATAACATGCTGGCATCTTGATATAACATGCTGGCATCTTGATATAACATGCTGGCATCTTGATATAACATGCTGGCATCTTGATATAACATGCTGGCATCTTGATATAACATGCTGGCATCTTGATATAACATGCTGGCATCTTGATATAACATGCTGGCATCTTGATATAACATGCTGGCATCTTGATATAACATGCTGGCATCTTGATATAACATGCTGGCATCTTGATATAACATGCTGGCATCTTGATATAACATGCTGGCATCTTGATATAACATGCTGGCATCTTGATATAACATGCTGGCATCTTGATATAACATGCTGGCATCTTGATATAACATGCTGGCATCTTGATATAACATGCTGGCATCTTGATATAACATGCTGGCATCTTGATATAACATGCTGGCATCTTGATATAACATGCTGGCATCTTGATATAACATGCTGGCATCTTGATATAACATGCTGGCATCTTGATATAACATGCTGGCATCTTGATATAACATGCTGGCATCTTGATATAACATGCTGGCATCTTGATATAACATGCTGGCATCTTGATATAACATGCTGGCATCTTGATATAACATGCTGGCATCTTGATATAACATGCTGGCATCTTGATATAACATGCTGGCATCTTGATATAACATGCTGGCATCTTGATATAACATGCTGGCATCTTGATATAACATGCTGGCATCTTGATATAACATGCTGGCATCTTGATATAACATGCTGGCATCTTGATATAACATGCTGGCATCTTGATATAACATGCTGGCATCTTGATATAACATGCTGGCATCTTGATATAACATGCTGGCATCTTGATATAACATGCTGGCATCTTGATATAACATGCTGGCATCTTGATATAACATGCTGGCATCTTGATATAACATGCTGGCATCTTGATATAACATGCTGGCATCTTGATATAACATGCTGGCATCTTGATATAACATGCTGGCATCTTGATATAACATGCTGGCATCTTGATATAACATGCTGGCATCTTGATATAACATGCTGGCATCTTGATATAACATGCTGGCATCTTGATATAACATGCTGGCATCTTGATATAACATGCTGGCATCTTGATATAACATGCTGGCATCTTGATATAACATGCTGGCATCTTGATATAACATGCTGGCATCTTGATATAACATGCTGGCATCTTGATATAACATGCTGGCATCTTGATATAACATGCTGGCATCTTGATATAACATGCTGGCATCTTGATATAACATGCTGGCATCTTGATATAACATGCTGGCATCTTGATATAACATGCTGGCATCTTGATATAACATGCTGGCATCTTGATATAACATGCTGGCATCTTGATATAACATGCTGGCATCTTGATATAACATGCTGGCATCTTGATATAACATGCTGGCATCTTGATATAACATGCTGGCATCTTGATATAACATGCTGGCATCTTGATATAACATGCTGGCATCTTGATATAACATGCTGGCATCTTGATATAACATGCTGGCATCTTGATATAACATGCTGGCATCTTGATATAACATGCTGGCATCTTGATATAACATGCTGGCATCTTGATATAACATGCTGGCATCTTGATATAACATGCTGGCATCTTGATATAACATGCTGGCATCTTGATATAACATGCTGGCATCTTGATATAACATGCTGGCATCTTGATATAACATGCTGGCATCTTGATATAACATGCTGGCATCTTGATATAACATGCTGGCATCTTGATATAACATGCTGGCATCTTGATATAACATGCTGGCATCTTGATATAACATGCTGGCATCTTGATATAACATGCTGGCATCTTGATATAACATGCTGGCATCTTGATATAACATGCTGGCATCTTGATATAACATGCTGGCATCTTGATATAACATGCTGGCATCTTGATATAACATGCTGGCATCTTGATATAACATGCTGGCATCTTGATATAACATGCTGGCATCTTGATATAACATGCTGGCATCTTGATATAACATGCTGGCATCTTGATATAACATGCTGGCATCTTGATATAACATGCTGGCATCTTGATATAACATGCTGGCATCTTGATATAACATGCTGGCATCTTGATATAACATGCTGGCATCTTGATATAACATGCTGGCATCTTGATATAACATGCTGGCATCTTGATATAACATGCTGGCATCTTGATATAACATGCTGGCATCTTGATATAACATGCTGGCATCTTGATATAACATGCTGGCATCTTGATATAACATGCTGGCATCTTGATATAACATGCTGGCATCTTGATATAACATGCTGGCATCTTGATATAACATGCTGGCATCTTGATATAACATGCTGGCATCTTGATATAACATGCTGGCATCTTGATATAACATGCTGGCATCTTGATATAACATGCTGGCATCTTGATATAACATGCTGGCATCTTGATATAACATGCTGGCATCTTGATATAACATGCTGGCATCTTGATATAACATGCTGGCATCTTGATATAACATGCTGGCATCTTGATATAACATGCTGGCATCTTGATATAACATGCTGGCATCTTGATATAACATGCTGGCATCTTGATATAACATGCTGGCATCTTGATATAACATGCTGGCATCTTGATATAACATGCTGGCATCTTGATATAACATGCTGGCATCTTGATATAACATGCTGGCATCTTGATATAACATGCTGGCATCTTGATATAACATGCTGGCATCTTGATATAACATGCTGGCATCTTGATATAACATGCTGGCATCTTGATATAACATGCTGGCATCTTGATATAACATGCTGGCATCTTGATATAACATGCTGGCATCTTGATATAACATGCTGGCATCTTGATATAACATGCTGGCATCTTGATATAACATGCTGGCATCTTGATATAACATGCTGGCATCTTGATATAACATGCTGGCATCTTGATATAACATGCTGGCATCTTGATATAACATGCTGGCATCTTGATATAACATGCTGGCATCTTGATATAACATGCTGGCATCTTGATATAACATGCTGGCATCTTGATATAACATGCTGGCATCTTGATATAACATGCTGGCATCTTGATATAACATGCTGGCATCTTGATATAACATGCTGGCATCTTGATATAACATGCTGGCATCTTGATATAACATGCTGGCATCTTGATATAACATGCTGGCATCTTGATATAACATGCTGGCATCTTGATATAACATGCTGGCATCTTGATATAACATGCTGGCATCTTGATATAACATGCTGGCATCTTGATATAACATGCTGGCATCTTGATATAACATGCTGGCATCTTGATATAACATGCTGGCATCTTGATATAACATGCTGGCATCTTGATATAACATGCTGGCATCTTGATATAACATGCTGGCATCTTGATATAACATGCTGGCATCTTGATATAACATGCTGGCATCTTGATATAACATGCTGGCATCTTGATATAACATGCTGGCATCTTGATATAACATGCTGGCATCTTGATATAACATGCTGGCATCTTGATATAACATGCTGGCATCTTGATATAACATGCTGGCATCTTGATATAACATGCTGGCATCTTGATATAACATGCTGGCATCTTGATATAACATGCTGGCATCTTGATATAACATGCTGGCATCTTGATATAACATGCTGGCATCTTGATATAACATGCTGGCATCTTGATATAACATGCTGGCATCTTGATATAACATGCTGGCATCTTGATATAACATGCTGGCATCTTGATATAACATGCTGGCATCTTGATATAACATGCTGGCATCTTGATATAACATGCTGGCATCTTGATATAACATGCTGGCATCTTGATATAACATGCTGGCATCTTGATATAACATGCTGGCATCTTGATATAACATGCTGGCATCTTGATATAACATGCTGGCATCTTGATATAACATGCTGGCATCTTGATATAACATGCTGGCATCTTGATATAACATGCTGGCATCTTGATATAACATGCTGGCATCTTGATATAACATGCTGGCATCTTGATATAACATGCTGGCATCTTGATATAACATGCTGGCATCTTGATATAACATGCTGGCATCTTGATATAACATGCTGGCATCTTGATATAACATGCTGGCATCTTGATATAACATGCTGGCATCTTGATATAACATGCTGGCATCTTGATATAACATGCTGGCATCTTGATATAACATGCTGGCATCTTGATATAACATGCTGGCATCTTGATATAACATGCTGGCATCTTGATATAACATGCTGGCATCTTGATATAACATGCTGGCATCTTGATATAACATGCTGGCATCTTGATATAACATGCTGGCATCTTGATATAACATGCTGGCATCTTGATATAACATGCTGGCATCTTGATATAACATGCTGGCATCTTGATATAACATGCTGGCATCTTGATATAACATGCTGGCATCTTGATATAACATGCTGGCATCTTGATATAACATGCTGGCATCTTGATATAACATGCTGGCATCTTGATATAACATGCTGGCATCTTGATATAACATGCTGGCATCTTGATATAACATGCTGGCATCTTGATATAACATGCTGGCATCTTGATATAACATGCTGGCATCTTGATATAACATGCTGGCATCTTGATATAACATGCTGGCATCTTGATATAACATGCTGGCATCTTGATATAACATGCTGGCATCTTGATATAACATGCTGGCATCTTGATATAACATGCTGGCATCTTGATATAACATGCTGGCATCTTGATATAACATGCTGGCATCTTGATATAACATGCTGGCATCTTGATATAACATGCTGGCATCTTGATATAACATGCTGGCATCTTGATATAACATGCTGGCATCTTGATATAACATGCTGGCATCTTGATATAACATGCTGGCATCTTGATATAACATGCTGGCATCTTGATATAACATGCTGGCATCTTGATATAACATGCTGGCATCTTGATATAACATGCTGGCATCTTGATATAACATGCTGGCATCTTGATATAACATGCTGGCATCTTGATATAACATGCTGGCATCTTGATATAACATGCTGGCATCTTGATATAACATGCTGGCATCTTGATATAACATGCTGGCATCTTGATATAACATGCTGGCATCTTGATATAACATGCTGGCATCTTGATATAACATGCTGGCATCTTGATATAACATGCTGGCATCTTGATATAACATGCTGGCATCTTGATATAACATGCTGGCATCTTGATATAACATGCTGGCATCTTGATATAACATGCTGGCATCTTGATATAACATGCTGGCATCTTGATATAACATGCTGGCATCTTGATATAACATGCTGGCATCTTGATATAACATGCTGGCATCTTGATATAACATGCTGGCATCTTGATATAACATGCTGGCATCTTGATATAACATGCTGGCATCTTGATATAACATGCTGGCATCTTGATATAACATGCTGGCATCTTGATATAACATGCTGGCATCTTGATATAACATGCTGGCATCTTGATATAACATGCTGGCATCTTGATATAACATGCTGGCATCTTGATATAACATGCTGGCATCTTGATATAACATGCTGGCATCTTGATATAACATGCTGGCATCTTGATATAACATGCTGGCATCTTGATATAACATGCTGGCATCTTGATATAACATGCTGGCATCTTGATATAACATGCTGGCATCTTGATATAACATGCTGGCATCTTGATATAACATGCTGGCATCTTGATATAACATGCTGGCATCTTGATATAACATGCTGGCATCTTGATATAACATGCTGGCATCTTGATATAACATGCTGGCATCTTGATATAACATGCTGGCATCTTGATATAACATGCTGGCATCTTGATATAACATGCTGGCATCTTGATATAACATGCTGGCATCTTGATATAACATGCTGGCATCTTGATATAACATGCTGGCATCTTGATATAACATGCTGGCATCTTGATATAACATGCTGGCATCTTGATATAACATGCTGGCATCTTGATATAACATGCTGGCATCTTGATATAACATGCTGGCATCTTGATATAACATGCTGGCATCTTGATATAACATGCTGGCATCTTGATATAACATGCTGGCATCTTGATATAACATGCTGGCATCTTGATATAACATGCTGGCATCTTGATATAACATGCTGGCATCTTGATATAACATGCTGGCATCTTGATATAACATGCTGGCATCTTGATATAACATGCTGGCATCTTGATATAACATGCTGGCATCTTGATATAACATGCTGGCATCTTGATATAACATGCTGGCATCTTGATATAACATGCTGGCATCTTGATATAACATGCTGGCATCTTGATATAACATGCTGGCATCTTGATATAACATGCTGGCATCTTGATATAACATGCTGGCATCTTGATATAACATGCTGGCATCTTGATATAACATGCTGGCATCTTGATATAACATGCTGGCATCTTGATATAACATGCTGGCATCTTGATATAACATGCTGGCATCTTGATATAACATGCTGGCATCTTGATATAACATGCTGGCATCTTGATATAACATGCTGGCATCTTGATATAACATGCTGGCATCTTGATATAACATGCTGGCATCTTGATATAACATGCTGGCATCTTGATATAACATGCTGGCATCTTGATATAACATGCTGGCATCTTGATATAACATGCTGGCATCTTGATATAACATGCTGGCATCTTGATATAACATGCTGGCATCTTGATATAACATGCTGGCATCTTGATATAACATGCTGGCATCTTGATATAACATGCTGGCATCTTGATATAACATGCTGGCATCTTGATATAACATGCTGGCATCTTGATATAACATGCTGGCATCTTGATATAACATGCTGGCATCTTGATATAACATGCTGGCATCTTGATATAACATGCTGGCATCTTGATATAACATGCTGGCATCTTGATATAACATGCTGGCATCTTGATATAACATGCTGGCATCTTGATATAACATGCTGGCATCTTGATATAACATGCTGGCATCTTGATATAACATGCTGGCATCTTGATATAACATGCTGGCATCTTGATATAACATGCTGGCATCTTGATATAACATGCTGGCATCTTGATATAACATGCTGGCATCTTGATATAACATGCTGGCATCTTGATATAACATGCTGGCATCTTGATATAACATGCTGGCATCTTGATATAACATGCTGGCATCTTGATATAACATGCTGGCATCTTGATATAACATGCTGGCATCTTGATATAACATGCTGGCATCTTGATATAACATGCTGGCATCTTGATATAACATGCTGGCATCTTGATATAACATGCTGGCATCTTGATATAACATGCTGGCATCTTGATATAACATGCTGGCATCTTGATATAACATGCTGGCATCTTGATATAACATGCTGGCATCTTGATATAACATGCTGGCATCTTGATATAACATGCTGGCATCTTGATATAACATGCTGGCATCTTGATATAACATGCTGGCATCTTGATATAACATGCTGGCATCTTGATATAACATGCTGGCATCTTGATATAACATGCTGGCATCTTGATATAACATGCTGGCATCTTGATATAACATGCTGGCATCTTGATATAACATGCTGGCATCTTGATATAACATGCTGGCATCTTGATATAACATGCTGGCATCTTGATATAACATGCTGGCATCTTGATATAACATGCTGGCATCTTGATATAACATGCTGGCATCTTGATATAACATGCTGGCATCTTGATATAACATGCTGGCATCTTGATATAACATGCTGGCATCTTGATATAACATGCTGGCATCTTGATATAACATGCTGGCATCTTGATATAACATGCTGGCATCTTGATATAACATGCTGGCATCTTGATATAACATGCTGGCATCTTGATATAACATGCTGGCATCTTGATATAACATGCTGGCATCTTGATATAACATGCTGGCATCTTGATATAACATGCTGGCATCTTGATATAACATGCTGGCATCTTGATATAACATGCTGGCATCTTGATATAACATGCTGGCATCTTGATATAACATGCTGGCATCTTGATATAACATGCTGGCATCTTGATATAACATGCTGGCATCTTGATATAACATGCTGGCATCTTGATATAACATGCTGGCATCTTGATATAACATGCTGGCATCTTGATATAACATGCTGGCATCTTGATATAACATGCTGGCATCTTGATATAACATGCTGGCATCTTGATATAACATGCTGGCATCTTGATATAACATGCTGGCATCTTGATATAACATGCTGGCATCTTGATATAACATGCTGGCATCTTGATATAACATGCTGGCATCTTGATATAACATGCTGGCATCTTGATATAACATGCTGGCATCTTGATATAACATGCTGGCATCTTGATATAACATGCTGGCATCTTGATATAACATGCTGGCATCTTGATATAACATGCTGGCATCTTGATATAACA